>JBAGKM010000021.1:25551928-25562794 GCA_037177155.1 Melanotaenia catherinae
ATGTTTCTTGAGTGAGCAGAGCTTAAAGTGACTGTTTCAGTGTGGTGTCTGCACTCTGACTGATATGAAGTATCAAACAGCATGAGAAGATGCTAAATGAATAGAGTTGTTACATAATATTGGCCTATATATGAAAAGATCTGTCAATTATTTCATTGCATATTCTGATCATGTGTTTTGATCTCAACTGGATTTTAGAAATCAAATTAAACCAGAGCAGTTTTTCTTTTTTCTGCCTCTCAGAATTTGTGCCCTGCATGTTTTCCACCAGCTCTCACATGGGTCCTCCTTTATCTTTCCCTTTGAGTCTTGAATCGTTTGCACTCAGACTTCCTCCGTAATTTTCTTTTCTGTTGCATCCTAATTTTCCTCCTTTTTCATCTCCTCTCTCCTCAGCCCTTCTTTCATGCTCTAAATTTTTGTCTCTGCAGAGGTTCCAATTTGGAAATATGACATCAACGAATATTCAGGCTATTTATATCTATTTATTTGGAGAGCTATTTAATCTCATATAATGTTACAGGGTAGTGATACTAAAACTGTTTAGCAGAAAAGAAAATGTGTCATGATTGAAAATGCATGATGAGGGGAAGCTTGAAAGTTTAAGCTAATAAGCAGTCCTTAATGAGAAGGGGTGATAAGATAAAAACAAGATGCCTGGATTCAAGGTACATGCAGATGAACTGATAGTAAGCTGTACTTGAACAGTGGCACCCAATTGGCTGAAAGTAAAATTATTTGAAGCAGTGATAGAAATAAAAACATTTACATTAGTAGAAAAAAAAACTTTATTATGTTTGTGTACTCCACCGGTTCGTACGCTGTGGCTGTGCCACAGCCTCTGCTGCTATTCGCGGCCGTTTTAGTCAATGGTTTGGTTCCCACAGGGTGCACCGCAGTGCGAATCAGAAACGCCTTGCCACGGCTCTCTGCTAAATTTACATGCTATCTTCACGTTGCATAATTTACGTGTCTATTTTTGACTAAGCACGCACACCGAATGCCTCAGTTTCCAAAGCTCAGATAGGGGCAAACAGGAAATCAGAAACAGAAGCTGTGTAAAAACTTCCGGTATTTTTCAAAATAAAAGCTCCCGTCATGATGTGCGCTGCTGAACCATGAAAACATTATGTGTTTAACTCGTCCGGGGGTCTCTGTGTTTTTTCTTTTTCGTCATGGATGACAAGACCTTTATCCTGGAAGTGGAGAATCACAACATTCTCCAATTGTCCTGTGATTTTGTGATCTTGCGGATGCTGCTAGGTGGACAGCACTCGCGGGTGCTCCACACCTGACACGCTCCCGGTGTAGATTGCCGTGTCATGGAGGTTCGTCCAACCATAAAATAATACCAAATGCTGTGACACCCTAAAGAGGTGGGATTTCTCCTGCATGTACACGCTTGGCTTGACTCAAGTGGGTCTACATCGTTCAAGGTCTGAAATTCCATAACTTTGCATTTATGTCTAAAAACAAAATTTGTGTAACATGGGGTGTACATCTTCTGCTCACAAAACACTTGAAGCTGCTCAAAATTGTGGTAACAGTGCATTTATTTCCAGCTGGTTGTCAGCCCCTGCATTCATGAGAAAAGGGTGAAAAAGAAGACCATAACAAAACATGACTAACTGTGACAGTATGTGACCTTATAGGGCATTAAAATTACGTTGATAACTAAAACAAAAGAAACCTAAACAAAAATATAATTTTCGTTTTGAATTCACAGGGCAGGGGGGCGATGTATCTGGAAATTTATACATGATTTTATCCAAAAAAGACTATTACGTATTTAGCCTTCTTTTTAACAAGAACATCGTTTGCCATAAAATACAAGCATATCAACGTTTAAGTAAAAAAGACCGACACAGAAGCATATTGATACGCTGCATTTTATAACGTACCTGCATTCATGACAAAGGGGGGATCGTCATGTACTGTGAACACAGCGCATTGTCTGTCTGAAGAAACATAACCACGTTTTAGTTAGCTAGCTAGGCTCAAAAGTTCTTTAACAACAATAAAACATGTATAACAGAAAATCAGCTTAACATACAGAGTATACTATGTATATATCTGAACCAAGCCAGCTCTACTTTTAGTGCTTTTATAATAATTCTATACTTTTGTTGTCCACAGACAACAAAAGTATAAAATCCTCTGTTGCTCCAAGGATTACCCATAATCCTTTGCCATACTATCTACTGCTGATACATATACATACCAAAAGATGGTACTGTTGTCCCATTTCGCTGGATTTTATTCTGAGCCGTATTAACTCTGACACATTGTAATGTTATGTATCTTACTAATGTGCAGACCATCCTGCCTCAGAGTGATGCAGATAAATTGGTTTAATTGTGCTTCCTAAAAGGTTCTAAAAGTAAAGTGAGAGGCAAACCTTCTGTTATCAGACCCCTCTCTGTGGAACCACCTCCCAGGAAGCAGACACCCACTTTACCTTCAAGATTAGACTTCAAAATTCCCTTTTTGATAAATCTTGTAGTTTGGGCTGGCTTGGTGAAACTTCAGCCTTTGGCTGTGCTGTCAAAGGTAGACGCTGCTGGGGGATGTCCCATGATGCACTGAGCACTTACCTGCATTTTTGTCTTTACTCTCCACTGTTTTAAATATATAACATTATTAATGCCATTAATTTTTGTGTTTTCTTTTCATTTCTCTGCATTCGTTTGATATTCCTAGTTTAAAGTAATTGTGCTTGTTGACCCCTCTTACCTGTCCTTTCTGACCGGGGCTTTCCGTTCTGGGGTTTTCTTTCCTGTGAAAAGGAAGTGTCCTTGGCCAGGTAATTATTTTTAATTAACTGGTTATTATAGCTACAGTTCCGGTAAGCTGCACTTGTGTCGATCATTAATGCAACAACTGGGGCTCTGGCCCATACATGGGCCTCAAGTACCACCTAGAGGGCCACAGTTTATTTGCTATAATAATGATTGATGTCTTGTCCCGGGCTTTGAAGCACTACTTCATTGTTTAAAATAAATCATGAATGTCCTTATGTTCATTTGATTGACAGGTTTTTGAATCAACTGTGTAGCTCAAAACTTTCTCAGTTCCTTTAAAGTTTCATTTATGTCAGATATATGGCACAACGGGTAGCGTTTGCTAGTTAATGCTCTTATCAGGGCAACGCTGTCACTAGGAAATAAGACTTCAGCCTAGTAAGATTCAGAAAATAAGATTGCAGCCTAAATCTCAGTAAATCAACTGGGAAAGTGTGTCCAAACTTTTGACTGGCAGTGCATAATATAATAACTAATCCAGCCATTGTTCCACTTGATTGACACCCCACATTCAAGTGGACATTACTGCCCCCATTCCATGTGGTCATAAGCTTCTAAAACATTAGGATTTCACGTTGCCAGTTAAGGTCATTAAAGAGTCAGCTGTGAGGTAACGGTGTACACCACTGCAGCACCGTTCTACCTTAATATGCTAGAATTTATATTCTCTGTGTAGTGGCCCTTTCCCAGCTTTTTATTATTTCCGTCACTGAGGGCCTACAGAAGCATAATCTGAGGACATGATTGGAGAACTCTCAGCTGTAATTAAATGATAAGGTGTTTATGCAAATATATCTGATTTTTGTTGGTGGCACGACAGCAGCTTTTTGATTGAGGAGGTTGAGATAGTACAGATCATTGATTAAATAGAGTCTGTAAGTGTCATCCTACTTGCTCTCTGTAAGACACTCACTTCCTCGCCTTATCAGTTTGGCAGATTAGCTGTGAAAGTAATACTGATGCTGTGAATGCCATCAGATATGTTTTAATAGGAACCACTGCAGCTTAAAATTTACAGCCAGTCTGCTACATGGAGGCAAGCAAACATGCCAAGTGTACCCAATGCTATTGAGTAGCTCTCATCAGTTATCAAATTATCTGCTCACTCCAGCAGCAGTAAAAACATTGTTTGTTCTATTAAAGCAACAGAAAGAACGAAGCCATGAAGTGAAATGGCTGAATGCTCATGCAATTACAAATTTAGGTCATTTAAATCAGTGGATGGACTTCATCTAGAGCAGTTTCTCTCCATTTTTAGAGTTTAACATAATTGCACTTCATGCTACTAAGTGTCTGTAATAATGTCCCATTGATCGTGGTTCAAGCTTTTAATTGAATTCACCAAAGTCAGGTGTTTCTGTCTGGGCTTCTGTATGATCACTGTCTGAACATTCCTGAGCTTGAAACTGACTGTAATTTTGCTGCAGTACTAATCACATCTATTTCTAAGGGACCATTAATTGTGGAAACAAACACAGAACTAAGAAGGTTCTTCTCACATGTTGAAAATTTCCCTGAGCTAGGGATCAGCAAATCCGGTCCTCAAAGTTCGCTGTCCAACAGGTTTTAGATTTTTCCCACTTTGACACACCTGATTCATATTAATAGCTCATTTACAGGCTTGTGCAGAACTTAACAACTAGCTGTTCACATCCATTTCATTTGAATTAGACATGTTTAAGCATGGAAATTTCTAAAACCCACAGGACAGCGAACACTGAGGACCAGATCTCTGCCCTGGGCATTTACAGACACAGCAAAATCTGCAGTCTTTACCTTCCCACAGCTCACTCTTCCACAAAACCATCTGCATCACCTTACACATGTTCAGGAAAGACTTAGCACGATGCTAGGGATGAAAGAATAGCTTAAAGATGAAGCAGCAGCCCCAGATCGGGTCAGCAGCTCCTCCAGCACCCTCATCTACCTCTCTGCATGAGTTAGAAGCAGCTTCTCTCCAACTCCTCCTGACTCTGACTTCTATCATCATCTGGTTCAGCCACTGGCTGATGATGGTGCACCACACTGTGCTGCAAACCCGGTGTACAACCTAGATTCTTTCCCAAGACAGACACACTGGACAGCAGAGTTATTTTCCAAACAGATAGCAGACCAAGATGATGAATACTATATGTGCACGTATCAAGGCTGAAGATGGTTGACTGGCACCTGACGTTGCCTTGCTGTTTGATGTCTGGCTATCCAGACTGCCAGAACATTGCTGCAGATAAAGAGAAGGAGACCATGAATGCCGTGCAGCTGTTCTAATCGGACTTTCTTGGCTCTGTTAGCTGAGTCATTCAGCTCGTCTTCTCTCCCTGCTGTTGACTCAAAACCATATTTGCAGCCACGTTAAAGAATAACAATGACATTTAAAGCTAAGAACACACAAGAAAGGTATATTTTTCAGTTCTCCCCCAAAAAGTTACACCAACATGCTACAGTTTACAAGAAAATCTGTCCACATTAAAACAAAGAATTCTGATAGAACTTTTAGGTGATTTCATTACAGTTTCCTTCCCTTCAACAGTGATGTCCTCGATATATGTATGTGTATGTATGAGTTGTATGAGTTAGTTTGATGGTATGCAGGAAAAGGCTGGAAAGCTGTCAAGACAGCTTGACATGGCCAGCTGGAGTCTGGCTAACACAACTCACCCACCTGGTATCTTCCTGTTACTTTTGCTAGATTCTCATGTCATGTATTCTACACAGCTCATACCAAACAGCCATACGGTCCCACCATGCGGTAGTCAGGAGTCATTCCTCTGCTTTAAACACTAGAATAGCCTCAGTGGTCATTTTGACCGTTTTGAAATTTTTAAGCTTAATAACTTGAAAAAAATCATAAAGTCTTTCTGGTCCTTGACTTTTCCTAAAACTATGTAAATATGGATTCTTTTTTTTTTTTTCCTTCTTTTTTTTTGAAAGGATGGAGGAAATCTAATTATTTCTACAAATTTCAGCCACAAGTGTCACTTTGACCACAGGACATCTTGCGTTGTTCTAACCCTAACCCTTTCCTGC
Organism: Melanotaenia catherinae; assembly: GCA_037177155.1. Taxonomy (NCBI): domain Eukaryota; kingdom Metazoa; phylum Chordata; class Actinopteri; order Atheriniformes; family Melanotaeniidae; genus Melanotaenia; species Melanotaenia catherinae. Next base: position 25,557,757 of record JBAGKM010000021.1, read on the forward strand.
CACAGATAAAAACAAAACACCATCACAAGAGATTTGACAGATATCTGTAAAGGCTTGTCTTCAGTGTTTGGTGAAGCTAATTTTGCTAAAAAAAAAAAACATTTCACTAGTTTCTTTCATTTAACATGTTCCAGCTGTCACCTGTGCAGCTAATTAGTCCACGTTGTATGCAAATCACCATGTATCATCGCCCGGCTGGGATTGGCTCTACATCGTCACACCTTCCTCCCCTGCTTCCTGGTTTGCTGTCCTCCAGACCAATCAGTGCTGCTGAGGCCTCCCTCCAAGTATGACAGGGTGCGGCATCCCTTCAGTCAGTGCCAGCTGTGTTCTGGCTTGCCCGCATTGTTAAGACTGGTTGGTTTTGGGTGCTTTGTAAGACCTTATTAAATTGCATCTGACCTCTTCGGGCTAGTATCGGTCCATTAAGGCTGTTTTTTTTTTTTTTTGGTCTTGCGTAGTCATTGTAGCTGTTATTTGTTTGGAGATTGGGCCAGGTGGAATTGTCAACCTTCCATCACAGTTTTCTTTTGTTAGATCATTATTTACAGATGCTGCTTCTGGTTGTGTTTTGTTTCTGGAATCAGTACAGTCAGTTAAGTTTTTGTTTGTTTTTGGTTTGAATGTTAATTAGTTAGACAGGCTGTTGTTCATTTACAGTCCATTCTGTTTTATCTGGTTCTTTGATTTGAGCACCACCTGTCTGCGTTGCCTTAGCTAGGCCAAAGCCACAGAAGACTTTGTCTACCGACTGCCTTTTAAATATTTGCTTTTGCAAAAAATATTTATTAATATATGAAATTGTTTCTTTATCTTTTTTACTTCATTGAAGAAATCCACTGCCAGCTTTGAGGCAAAAAGGTTAACCATTTCACAAACAAACTGGACCAAGTAAGTGACATGTAGCCCTTCCTCTATTCAGCTTTATGACATGAACTCTTCAGGATTAACAGAACACGTCTTTCTCCGAACTTTCTCTGTCCTCTTCCTCATCTACAGCATCAGTCTCTTTGCATGACGAAATAAAATGAAAGGAAATTTAAGTCACTTTCATGAAGCAATAAATCAGAGTGTGAATTCTTTAACATATCATGTATTATTCAGGTCACAATTATATTTTTTCTCTTTTTTTAAGATTACCCATAAAGAATTTATTATACAGTCCAACATCTCCTGGAGTGCACTGAAACAGCATTTATAACCACTAGTGCTTGATATTTTTCCTGGACGTTGTTCCTGGTTTTCCATTAATGTGTCTACTGTGACTCCAAAGCAAAGTCCAACAGGCTCAGGATGAAAGCGATATTTACTATGTATTTGACTTCTGGCAGCCAGGTGTTTAGTCTGGCTTAACAAAGTGAACACCTGCAGTTTTTAGCAGCAGATGTCGACAAGCATTACTGCTGTAAACACACACACAAAAAAAAGTTGAGGCTACAAAGGCAGTTAAAGAGGAAGAGAAGCCAGTTCGGAGTGAAAGTAGAGACTGAGGTTAGGACGAAGAAAGAGGCTGATTTAATGAATGGAAAATATTTATTATACAGAGTGGCATTTTTTGTTGTTGTTTCTGTAGAAAAGTGGATAGACTGAAGAAATGATCCAGTAGTGTTTGAAAGCACTGGAAATGAGCAGTGAAATCTAATATTATTTCATGCGGTTCACTTCCTACAACAAGCTGAGCACCGCGGGGAGTTTAACAATATTCATTTCCCACCTGGGTGTGAAAGCACTCTTCCCACTAAGGCAAGTTAATGCAGTCACCTCCCTTTACAAAACAATAAAATCAGCTCTGTAAGCAAAAAGGTCAGTAAAAGAGTCTCAACATTAAATATAATTGCTAGACACATTTTCTAAAGTCATATTGTGGGTAATGATAAATGAAGATACATTTGTCCGTGTATTGCAATTCTACACTATTAGGCTCATTCTGACTTATTTTTTGGGTCACTGTCTTTGATTATTGGCTTTTACTGTAAATATACACCACACACACAATTTATTATACTCCTATAAAAATAGCTTGTCTCAATTTCAAAAGCTCCTGAACAGTAACACCTGATCTCCTTTCCCCAGCACAATATTGGTCCTTTTTAATATTTGTGAGGATGGTGGAAATGTATTGCTTAAGGAGTATAATGGATAACACAAACTTCCCTCGGGCAGGCTCGAAACTTGAAAACAGCTTGCATAAATATTCCAGCTGGTTCCACATAAGCCTCTGAGAGGGAGATAAAGAGAGGGGGAGAGGAAGATAGAGAAATTGGGTGCCATTTCTCACTCGGTGTGCCGTGTGGCATGTTAAGTGACCATAAGGTGGTGAGCCGGTATCCTTCACTGCCCTTGGTCCTCTTTAACCTCCTCTCAAAGAATGCGTGCTAGTAGTTGTAACTTTGGGGAATCTGTTTTAAAACACTTCACCCTCCTGGTTGTGTTGACATTGCTGGTGTAAGAATATTTGGTGGTTGGTGTGTATTCCATGGAACAACAGTTCGTTTGAAGTCGTGTGAATGCTCTGCAGACCAAATAAGCAGACTGAACCACTTGAAAACTGGGGGGTCTCGGTTCACTTCTAAATGAGCCTTGGTGGAGTTTTCTTCCATTGTGAAATCAAATGAATCATCAAATAATCCAAAGAGAAGACGTGATGTATAATATGTAATACAACATTTTTTATAGCAGGTTGTTTGGTCTGCTTGAGTAAAGTATAGTGTGAAAGCAACGCAAATCAAATGGCATGGTAAATCTTTTGAATTTCCCCACCCTTATCAAAAAGAGTCCATCCAGACTCTCCTTGGGTTAATGTACCCTGGTAAAGCTCACTGAAAACAGCTTTTAAAAATATAGTAAAAAGAATAATAAGACAGCCCAAATTTCTCTTCAACAGCTTAATATAATGTATTTATATTGTGTACACACTGATGAACTGAAACATTATAACTGGCCACAGATTAAATAATGTCTTACTGAAAGAGCTGTAGTCCCTCTTTATGTGGTGGTTTTAATAATTTTCAGTTTATACTGGTGGAGTCTCAAGGTGTCTAAAAATGTGAAGTCTGAATTAGGGTGTTCTTGAATAAATATTTAATGTGTGAAATTAATATTTGAAGTTCAAGAATAACTATTCCATTTAAATTACATCAATCAATACCAAACGTTACCTCCTCAAGAGCAGTTTCTTTCAGAAAAGCTCCACTTAAGTCAGAGCTGGTTATACTTCAGAACCTCTCTGTGGACATCACTTGGTGTTCTCCTTCATGGTGTAAAATTGTGTTACCACCATGTAAATACATATATATGTATATATATATATATATATATAGACAGAGAGAGAGAGAGAAAGAGAGAGAACAAAACTACCAATAATGAAACACACAAATTGAACAGATGCTTCAAGTTATTGTGCATAACAAATTATGAAAAAAAAAACATTAAACAGGTACTGAAAAATTGAAAATGTTCTGCCTGGGTCTCATTGAGGAGACCAGAACTGTGTCCCAAAGTCACTGTTTGGGGGTCTACTGCTCCCCACCCTCACATCTTCATTTTAAGGATGCTCCACATGTTGAGGTTAGGATGATGGTGGTCCCACCTTGAGTTTTGATCCCTTCAAACCCACAGCAGCCAAAGATTCTGCTGGTATTTCTGCGGCATGGAACGGATTGTTGTCTTTACCCAGGGTTCAAATTACACGAGAGCTAAGAGGAGCTCGGCTCCCCTGAAAAGCAGAGGAGCTCCCCTAAAGACATTCAGCTGATACTTTAAGGCGGAGCCCCAAAAATAGTCCACTTTCAGGTTCCATTTAATTTTTTCAATAAGGTACCTAATGTTTATTTTTTTAAAAAATAAACATTAATAAATTATAATAAAATAATAAAAAAAATCTTCCAAACCATGCCAGTGAGCCGTTCATAGACAGCAGCATTGTTTGTTTGTTGTGTGCTGTGAGCGTCCATACAGCACTTGACATGCTTCAATCCATTCAGAAACAGAATGGATTTTGCTGAGTTCATTAAATTAATGTGGGATGAGGCAGTCTGTTGTCATTTGGTTCTGTGAACTCTGATCTCTGTTCAGTTTCAGCAGCCAGCTTGAAACTGAGAAAAAGATCATGTAATTCATTATGAAGCTAAATTCTATTTTTGAGTTGTTTTTAAAAGCCCACATATGTTTGTATCTCTTCTCTGCTGAACATTTAATCATGATTTTTTTTTTTTAGTTGATGAAAGTTTTAGTAGATCTTATCATATTTTTTGTTTTTGTTGTTGTTGTTTTTGCTTTTTTTAATGTTTTTTTCTCATTCTTTTCAGAATGAAATAACATGCTGATAAGGACTATTAGTCATCACAAGAATGTTCAGCAAATAACTTTCAAACTACAGAAGCAAGTTTTTTTTTTTATTAGTTTAAATTATATATGTGGAAAAATGGGAGAAAGAAAATCTACTCATTGTCTTCACATTGTAACTCGTCTTAAATCTGTAACTCATAACTACTTGATCACCAGCAGTGAAGAATCAAGCTTATGAGATTTTTGTTTTAAAAACCAGAACCAAAATGCAACGGGTATGAGTCCACAGAGGCAGCGATATCAGCATGGTAAGAGGTAAGATTAGAAAAGGTTAATTTGATCTAAGTGAATTATCGCTGTCTCTATCTTATAATAATCTCAGCCAAAGAAATTCTGACTGGTGACTCATGCTAAGCCGACACCTGCTACCACCAATCCAATTAGCTGCAGAAGCAACTCCTTTACTTCCATCTAACATGCTTCTCAACTTTCTGTGGGGTTAAAGAGGAGCATAGTCATTATAATGATGGAGAGCAAGTTGTGAGGCGTTTAAACAGACTGAGCTCCTTAGACACCTGAACCAGCTTCATGCTTCATGTATGTCCATCTCAACATTAGGAAAGAGCAGTGTTGTGGTGATGATAAAATCAATTTAGAATGATACAAAATATTGCATGAATGAATGAATGAATGAATTTATTGTCATTGCACAACAATTACATCAATAATCATTGGCAGTGAAATTCTTAGA
>JBAGKM010000021.1:25657028-25668829 GCA_037177155.1 Melanotaenia catherinae
ACTGGTTTGATGGTTTGTTTTAGTTCTGCCAACACTTTCTTAATTATTCGCTGTGAAAATTGTATTTTATCTTCTCTTTGTGTTTCGTAAAAATCACAACTGTCCAGAATTTTCAAAGTAATAGTTCTAACGAACAGACAGTTGTGACTCATAGATGTGGAGTCTGGTTTTTCTGTGAAATCTAAACATTTCTTTGGCATTTTCTTGGTTTTTTCATCGAGCACGGCTTTACTTTTCTCCATCTTGACAGTGTACACTCTCAGAAAAAAAAGTACCAAGTTGTACCTTTAGGGGTACAATCCCTTGTCACTGGGGTGGTACCCTCAAGGGTACTGTCGGTGTACCCCCAACTAATGGAACTGATTTGTACCCATTTGTTTGTACCTTATTAAGACCAGTATCGTACCTGTGGTGGCACGGTTGTACCCCAATTTAAAACAAAAATGTACCCTTTACAGAAAGGGTACAAAGGACTCAACAACACAGCATAATAAAAAGAAATAATTTTACTTGACACACACACACAAGTCAATTATGTTTAATTTTCCATTTCTTTATTTCATTTTAAGTTTTTCTCAACATTTTACATTTTATGGCAAATTTAAATGCAATGCTGAACTTTAACATACAAAATGTCATCCACTGAGTGTCATTTGCCTGAAAGTCCATTTCATTTCCTGGTTTTAGGAAAGCACATCTATCACAAATACATCTCTGATTGCATATTTAACACTGTTGATTGTTACTTCAGACACACGCTGGATATTTCTGGTACGAAATCCACATTACAGAGGCTTTGATTGACGGTCAGGGCTCTCTGTAGTTCTACAGGTAATGATAGAAATGGAGTGACTGCACCTTTTCCAGGCACCTTTTCAAATTCACCCAGCAAATTCTTTTCAGAAAACTCCCAGCATTGTTTAAACTGATGTCTGTTGCTTAGAGTTGTTGCAATGTTAACAAAATTCCGGCAATGGTGGGCAACAGCCTTAAAATATTGATGCTTGCCCTCAAATCGCATACACCATAACAAGCGTAGAGGTCCATACATTTCAATCAGTCTTGGATAATGGATTAAGTAATGACACTTTGGAGTAATAACATCCCCAAACACATCCTTCATTTCTGCCAGAAATTCTTGAACTAATAAATCTAATAACAAAAGATTATCTCTTCTCACCTTTGGTGCCATAACAATCTCAGAAATCTCATGACATAATAAAAAAACATTCCAGTATGTAAGTAAGTAGGTGGAACCCGGTGCGCCATTGGGAAAGGCAATAGCTTAAAAAGACACCATTTCTGAGATGCAGATCCAGCAACACAAACAGTCTGTAGTCTCTCAGATAATGGCACTGGTTTGTTAGCTTTATCATTTTGGCCAATGCACATTTTATGCAGTTCTTCATTTATCTCTCTTATTGTTATATGCTTTTCTGCATGAGCTTTGCAAATAACTAATTTCATAACAAGTGGAATTACACCCTCCAACATATCATGCATTATATCAGGTGGTAAAGCTTTGGTTACATCAAAATAATGTAATATGTCAAAAGGAGAGGAACTATATACACCATAAGTTGCTTTATCATCAGGAAATTCTTTTATGCGTGCAAGATGAGACTGATGAACTTCAGATGTTCTTAAAACAAAATAGTCTTCTCTGAATAAGTTTTTCATTTCTCCATGAGTCGCCATACAATAGCGACAAACTCTACCACTATTAAATGACATAGTAAATCCACCCATCATGTGAGCTGACAAGTTATCACCTGATAAAGTTGCAAGAGCAGCCTGAATTTTATGCTCAGTTTCATTAACTGTTATTGTAAAACCAACAGTAGAAAGTTTTTCAAGATCATCTAGCAAACTGTTTAACATGAGTGTATCGTACAAGCAACGTCAAATGAATATGTCTCTGCTGGGATCTATACCTTTTGTCCAAATTGCCCACACTGTAATAAAATGCACAGAGTTTGTGTTTTCCACGTTTTGATCCCAAAAGGATTGACAACTTCAAATTCATCTTCATAAAAATGCAACCTCCGTGCCTTTGGATGGTCTTTTTAAAAAAGGGTGTTCTTTGAAAATGTTTCAGTCACAATAGTCGCTTAAAAACTCTCTGTCTCTGGGTTACTCTCACACAAAATTTGATCCAGTATATCTTCATGAAAACAATAATTTTTCAACACTTTATCAATAGGTACATAGGAATAGGAGCTAACTGTATGTCCTACAGAGTTTCTCAACTTATAATGGACAGGTTCTATCATATTGAGCTTGGATTTACAATGGTCTCTCATCATATATGGAGATCGGACAGCCTTTGTTGCTTCATCAAAAAATTCATTAGAATGTATGACACTTTTTAGTTCTGGACTCTTTGAGACATCAAAACCACATTTTTCTAGTTGGTAAGCAATAAAAGCATCATAGTTCTCTTTGAAAAAACACATCAAAAAATTTACGTCATCCACCACCTCCTGTTGTACAGATAGTGGTAGGTGATTTTTTCTCTACATTTTAGAATGAACTTGAAAAGATTTTCTTTGAAATTGGTTAAAGGTTCATCATAGGATGGAGGGTTTTCTATAACTATTTCTGTCTCTTCTGTCAAATATTCAGAGTCCTCATAGACCATCTCATCATTGACTAGCACACTTTCACTGCCATTACAATCATTTTGAGGATTTAAAACTTTGTGTCTGTGTTTTCGATACACATGTCTCCGGAATGATTCAAATTTGGTAAATGTAGACTGGCAATCATCTAGTCCACATGTGATACTGAAGTTGGCTTCGTGGGCATGAATAAGTCCGATGTGATGAATTAGTTTTATCAAGGTAAATGCTCTCCTGGAGCATTTGGAGCACTGGTAGGGACGTGGCATAGTGGAGTTAATAAAGGAGATTGATTTTTCTGGTAACAGTTATTGGCAGAGGTTTGTCACCATCCTCAACAATTCTAGCAATGTACCTCTGGAGGAATATCAGTGTGTTCTTCAGGTGTCTTGGGTAGGCCAGGTTGAAGACGAAGTATGCGCAGAAGGCAGATATGATCCCTTCCTCGGTTGTTTCTGCGCGACATACCTCAACATCATCTGCTTTTACAATGTTTGGCGCTCTCTTCGTGAAGGCCATTTTCCAGTCTTGACTGGTCAGGTGAATTGTTGGGTAGGGAGATGGAGGGTCATACTAAAATCAAACGAGAAAAGAGTAAAATTTACTACACTATAGTTGAAAAGTTAATTAAGTAGTTAATAATTAAATCTGCTTTAGAGTGTTCAGTAGAATATAGGGTTAATAAAATAGTAAAATCTTAAATTAATGTATGTTTTCACAATTTGTTTTAATAACTACTACAGACATTCAGACAATAAGAATACTTCAATAGCATTTTGTTGTGTTTTGGATTAAGTTTAACACATGTCTGCAAGTTACACATACCTCTCCAAGAGTGATAAAGAGGTTGATGTTCTCCTTGAAGATGTAAGGGAGAAATATAAGGGCTGCTCTGAAGTCAACACCTGCAAGAGACACAATACATTTAAGTTCTAAACGTTTTCATGCTTGCAATTTCTGACAATGAATTTCGAATGTAGACAAAACCGGAAGCCAGCAATAGGGTTAAGTTGACAAAAAAGTTGGTGTCTGAATTTGGTTTTATTGGAAAAAAGAAAATACAGACATGGGCAATAAAATCTTATATGCACCTGCTAACTCTTCAGTGAGAGCCTCCTCTCTTGCCTCAAGGTAGACCGGGTATAACGGAGATTTCCCTTTAGCCAGGTCAAGCACCTTCGGGATGATGCAGACAAAGCCTTCATCGAATCGTTGTCGCACCTTTCCCACTGTTGGATGGATTCGCTCTATTTCATCACAGAGCTGCAAATGAACAAATATTTCACTTTCCTAATTTTGTCAGATTACAAATAATTTATAAAGGTATTAACTAATCTCTTGTTCAATACAGTCAGAGAAAGTTTGTAGACATGTTAGACAGTCAGGTTATTATTTAGACTTGAATCAATTTTGAAATTATTTTCTCTATATCTGAAAGACAAATGTGTTAATATAAATATCTTTAAAAAAAAAAAAAAAGAAAAAAGTCTCAAACGGTGGCTCAGTAGGTTCTGAATTGTTATTTAGAATGTTGTGCATATATTGAAAACTTTTCAGCAGTAATCCATTAAAACCAAAGGGTATAACTTAACGTTGGTTCCATCCATGTGTGGATGTATCCTTATAGACTGAATTTGTCTAGAATAGCATATTCCACAACACTTCTTATCAACACTTACTAGATGTCCTCAAGAAAAGGTATTTCTTTAGAGTGTCAGCCAGAGTCATGCCATCTGCAATCTCCTTTCTTCGCCATGCAAGGGTTTGCATCATGCGATCCTGTACAATTCTTGCGTCTGGCTGCACTTTCTGATACTGGCTGTGCAGGATCTTAACGTGAGCCTCAATGGAGGAAGGATCCTCACCCAAAACATTTGGTGCCTATAGTGAAAACAAAGAGTTTTAAACTACAATACTAAACTATCTAGTTGGCTGAAGAGCGCTTGGTCTGTTACTCTTAAGAGCAAAGCAAAGCAAAAGTTGTTTTTTTTTTTTAAAGATTGCTCAATTTCTTTTGTTTTAAAATAAAGGGTTAAATAAAGACAAACTATCAGAAAATGGCTAAATCTAGTTGACAGAGTAATGCAAAAATCAGAACTGATGAGAATAACTATGGAGGATGGATTAGAAGCGCTGCGTGCGACAGAACATTATCATCAAAAGGAAAATGAAAATCATACATTTCAAAATAAAACTTCAAATTTAAATGGGAAAAGTTACATAATAGAAAAGAACACCAAGGTAACGATTTCAGCAAACTTAAAAAAAAGGAAAAAAAACATGAGCTGTACCCACTGACCTTAAAACCATTTCTCTGACTTGTTCTTGCAGATTCAGTTGGTTGCTTGGATTTCATGTGCCCAAATTTCTCCTTAGTATGTCTCACTTCATCGTCGTCACTCATAGGTGCACGCTCTAGTTTGAATTTACGCTTCAGGGACATATGCCATGTGTGCTGATTGAAACAAAAAACACCCATTCATAAGAGAACTCACTGTACATTGACAATCCCAACAGTGTCACAATTACTACATCTTATTTTTATCTGTACAAGACAATGAACATTTACTTTTTAATGATAGACATTTTGTGTGAACACACCACTGGGTGTTTTTAATATCACCAGCAATGAAAACCTTGCATGTACTCATTTTGAATTTCACTTACATAACCATTTCCCTCGAGGTCCTTGAGGAAAGGATACTTTAAAATTAATGTCTTTACAGCTTGAACATATTCTGCATTTGTGGGATACCTACAACATAAAAGGAAATCAAAATCACTAACTAATGAATAAAGAACAAGTGCTGACTCCTAAGACGTATCATTGATTTGGGAGTTTAAATAACAAACTGTAACTTAGGATACAGGTCAGTTAGGGCGACCAACATAACATTCATCAAACTTACATTGTATACTGTGACACAGCTTCATAGAGGACTCTGATTATTATGTGTCTATCCTTTGTTTTTTTTTGACATGGCTCTTTCTTTTCAAGTTTTGTTTGCAGATGCCCAGGGAATGTTGGAAGCTCAAAAGTAGCCGGAAGTCTCACACCTTTTCGACTGCTGTAAAGCAAAACAAAAAGTATTACTATTGGGTGAAAATTAACAATTTCTCATTGGTCTCTTTAAGGCTTGTCACAAAACCAAAACTTAAAACTTGATACTGAAACTAAGGCTGGTGCTTGACAGTCGACACTATTAAGGATTTTTTTTCTTCATATATCATTCAGAACAACACAGAAATACCACAATCCAAACAATACCCCATAATTAGATTACTAACTGTTAGTAAAAAATGTAACATTGAAAAGTAAATGTTAAAGAATGATGCAATAATGAATATATGTTCATGGAAACAATGATAAAAGGGTATAACAAGATAATGTAAACTTCTTCACCCATTTACCTGGATGTTGCAGAAGGAGCGAAATCCTGCCATTTGTCTGGAGGGACATCCTCTAAAGTCAGTGTAATTACTGACTCTTTTTGCTTTACCACAAAGTGATTGAATTTAACCTGCTTCTTGAAAGATCCTTGAAACAGGAATCCAACCATGCTCTCTGTGAGACCACAGTCAACTGTGTCACCGTCCACATCATTATCTGAAAGAGTACAGGAGAAGATGTAGATTAAATTGTTGCATATATTGTTAAAGATAAGGTCAAACTAAATGTTTACTTTATGCATTGCTGAAACACTGCATTATCTCTGCCTGTGTAGAAAAGTCAGATGTGTATAAATGTTGGTTAAATTAATGAAAGTTGAACAAAAAGCAGCTTTACACATGAAGAAGGTTGAAATTTACTTTTTGAAACCAGCAGACAGAGCGCTGCATTAAGTAGGTCAGAGGTCAGCTGCATGCGTGTTGTCATGACAACGGCGCAGCTGCTGACACGGAGCTGAGGTGACAGAAGAGCGGAGAAACTGAACCTGCTTGGTTTTGAGGCCTCAGAACTTCTCACAGCTGTGAGAAAATCATTATAGATATTGAAATAATTCTTTCACGGTGATGCTTTCAGCTAGACAATTTAGATAATTTATTTTTTTATACTAAAAGTATGCTAAAGTTCTTAAAGCTGAAAGAGGTGGAAGTTTTTCAACCAGTGGAACATTCCGCCATTCGTTTCTATGTCAAAAATAAAGTTTAAATGCTAAATATTTTAAAAATGATAAAAGTTATGAAGTTGAAAGTTGGACTACAGCACACATCTCCTGGACGAGCTGAACGTTTTGATACTAAAATTGTGGAAATAGGTGGAAGACAGCTGAAGTTACAAGCATTCACACAATAAATTAACTGCTGTCATTTGCTCAGCTTAGTGGGATTCGTTAATATAGCTATCTGATATAGCGTTGCTAGCGAATCCATTGCTTGCGGGCTCTCACCATTCCGTTCTAATTGTTGGCTCTCCTTTGCTCTCTACGTTCTAATTTGTACATTTAAAAATGGTGCGATTTGTCAACTAACCTGAATAAGATAAGCTCAGCAACTGAAATCAATTGAACTTACTCAAGCTTAAGTGCAAAAAAGTAAAGAAGTACAGAACGAACAGAAAACTAGAGACTATTATGATGTGTAAACACTTTAATGTTAGCGTTAATGACTAGCATTAGCGCGCTAACGTTAGCAAGCTAACCTATATAGCAGGCATGTTTAAAGATTATGCTTACCTCTGAACCGCTGTGCTTCAGCCTCAGTCATGTCAATTCCATCTTCTTTCAGTTTTTGTAACAGTTCCTCCGTTGAAAGCCCAGCTAAAATTGTACACCAATATTTAACAAAAAAGGTTCTTATTTGTACCATTTAGTGCTTTGGAACATAAATGTACCTTACGGGGACTCAAAAAGGTACAAATAGTTACCTTGAGGTCCAGTTATGACCCTCAGAGGGTAGATAGATCCATAATGTACCTCAAGGGACAGAAATGTACTCCTACAGTACCCTTATTTCTGACAGTGTAGAAATGAAACAAATGACAGCAGTGGCAATAGAGATACTACTGGAGCAGGTGTGAGTGGTGTAGGTGAGTGCCAAGCTAATCAGGTTGTCGTACCAGGGCAGTGGCCTGCAGCCAGCTGCGATGAACAGCACTGAGGAGGCACCTGGGGTTTCACATGTGGAGAAGGACAACAAAGAAGAGGAGAATAAATTCAGTGGAGAAGAGTTGGGATCGGAACCATCAAGTGAAGGATGCCCAACACTCTGAGCAGCTGCCCAGTTCAAAACCAAGCAGACGTACTATTCATGGCTTGTAATGGAAAAATCCGGTTTGGGTTGCTCCATATGCAAGGCAGGTGGGACTTTAGGAGCAGAGAAGACTAGTGGAATAAAACAGGCTAAAAAATGTTTTTTGTGTTGAATAACTTCCTTTGCCCATGACATAAAGCAGCAATGAGCACTTAGTAAAAAAATTAACATGAACATCCTTGACCAATTTGTTATTTAGCAGCAAAAAACGTAGCTGAAAAAGCTAAAGAAGACACTTTGGAACAGACTATAGCCAGTGCTCAGTTTGAACAAATAGCCACAATGAGTCGGATCTTTCGCACTGCATATAAGGAAGCTAAACGCAACAGGCCAGCGCATGGATGTGAAAGTGAAATTGTTAAACAGACTTAAACAGACTTGATCTGGGCAGAGAACTGCATTCTAATGTTGCATGTGAGAATATACAAAAGCACATTTCAGTAGAAAACTCTGACCAAATTGTGGAGTGTGCGCCAAAACTTAGTCTCTTACTGGACGAGTCTACTAGTTTAAATAAGAAAAGCAAACATATATTATTTACATAAGAACACAGCCACCAAATACACTGGAGCGCTTGTATTTTTGTCTAAACTCTCATTGGACTTACATGTGGTGGTGCATCTCTTATGTTAGGACAGACAAGTGGTGCTGCGAGTAAACTCCAGGCCATTTTCCCTCACATTACTGTGGCGCTGCTCAGCCCATAGATTTAAGGCTGCAGTAAATGACATGGTGAAACAGGGACAGTCAATCATTTTAAAATACTGATGGACAAGCTTTATAATACATTTAGCAACAACCACATGAAACTGAAAGAGTGTGCATCCAGTTTGGACATGCAACTGTGCAAAATCGGTCAGATATTAGATACAAGGTGGTTAGCCTCCAGTTTTAGGGCAGTGGAAGCAGTTTGGAACAACTACCCATCACTTCATAGACATTTTAAGTTGGCATCAGAAGATTCCACCAGCATAACTAAGCAAATGCACAATGGTCATGCACTAATCATAAGTTCCGCGTTTTTGTGAACAATCTGGGTATGATGTGCGACACACTGCAGGAGTTATCTGAACTTTGACTTGAACTGCAACAACAATCTTGGCTCATAAGGCTATTTTTCACGCAGTCCGAGTAATTCAAGCAATTTTGGAGTGACCAGGATGCTTTTCTGAACTGAGCAAGAGGGGCATTGAGAGCTTACTAAAGGAAAAGCCAGTGTGAAGCCCAGCTCGCGAGGGTTTGACAAAAAGGAAGCGGGACAACAAAGGATGCCAATTAAAGTATAATTTATATAAAGAAAGTGACCAAATTAAATACACAGAGATTAACAGTGTATCCTACATGTATAATCTGTAGCATCAGTAGTGTACGGGAGTGTTGGTTGTGGGAAGGTGTTGTGTGTGAAAGCTAAAGTGGACAAACTAATGAGTGCACAAACAAAGGAAAAGGAGTGCTGCAGGTGAGCGGGCTGGCGCGAGCAGCGAGCGTGCAGGTGTGAAAGGCCTGGTATTTAATCCCAAGAGGGCCACGCCCCCGCCAGGTAGCGCGGGAGGACTGGAGCAGCAGACTGGCCACCTGAGAAGAGGAGGACGAAGGCGGAGAGAGGAGGAGGCAGAGCAGGAGACAGAGCTGGAAGCAAAAGTTAAAGCCCCCAGAGACTGACAAAACACAGCCTGCTCTGGGGTTGTCACATTATTCATGATTGTTGAACCTCCAGATTAAGCAGTGCGGGGTCTCTGGTGTAAACGAAATGGTCCATGATCTGAAAACTGATTAGGAAACACAGCTGGTTTGGAGAACCGGCCCGTCTTTTATCTATTAGATTGCCATCTGGGTTATTTCGCTCCCATAACATCCCAGACGACAATGGAGCCTGCAGCAGCCCTGAGACTGTTAATAAAAGGGCTGCCATGGTGGTGTGCTAGCGAGGCTAAGGAGACAGCCACACAAACCACTGCTCCCAATCAGTATTCTGGCAAACAAGAGGTCTCTGGCTAACAAACTGGACGAGTGGAGGCTGTGGATTACAATGGAAAATATCACAGGTACCATTGTGCTCAGCTGATCACGGAGATATGGCTGAATAAACTCACACCAGGCTCCACCACTGACCCCAGGGCTTCTACACAACACCATCAGCAAACAGAGTAAGGATCTAAAGGCCTCTCACATCATATCTGGGGACCTTAATCATGTGGATCACAAAGTGTGTGACCAGGAAAAAGTGTACAGAAATATCAGACAGGCCTAAAGGCCAAACCCCAAGCACACCTCGGCCAGTCTGACCACACATCCTGATCCCCAAATACACCCCCTCAGCTCTCACATGCTGAAAATCAGGACGGCTAACCAGAGAAGAGGAGATAGAGGACCACCTGAAGAGCAACAACAGTCAGCAGGTACAGCAGGGTGACACATTCAGCAATTGCAAATCTAATGGAGTTAACTTTTAGTACAAATATAGTAACAAGCTAACGTTTATGCTGTTGTGGTGTTGTGCTCATTGCTAACAGATGCTAACATTAAAGACCTACAACAGAATTGTTAGAGATTTTTCAGTGATGCGCCTCTATCGATGGCTAATTCGGCATCCATCTTGCATCCTACCTGTACTGTGAGATCTCTCCAAACAGTAAAAGACAGTTTTATTTTGACTTAAGTCTTATCTTGTGCTGTCTTATTTCTTTATCTCTTTTCCTCCCATAATATCTTCTTGCATTTCTTTGCTGCATCAGCCATGATGTGCGTTCAGAAAGGCAGGTATGCCGATATCAACTTGCTAACGTCTGAGTACAAGGTGAAACTCAGCTGCAACATCCTCTGGCCTCCTGGAGGAAAAAGTTGTGAAATTCAGTTTTCAGCTTTGGGATGCTGCAATGGCTTCAAAGGTGCACATATTAGATGTTACTGTGTTCCTAATGAGTCTGGAACGCAGACTTTTATGATCAGAAAGTAACATAATGCATCTGTAAGCCTATGCATCCTCTCCAGATGTGGTTTAAGTTGAATTTGGTGGACTTAGTATCCTTTGTTGTTAAGCCGCAGGTGTTAAAATTTGCCACTCTTTTACTTTCCCTTGTATTAATTTTTTAAACCCAAAAGTTATGAGAGGTTCTGCAGCAACGGGTGTGCTCATGGTGACTGGCATTGTTTTTAATGCATGTACATTTGGACGTGTTTGCGTTTGTATGACTTTATTTCAATGTTATGTCTGGAAAAATGAATCACATACAGCAGAGATGAGATCATAAAGAAAACAGCAGGCTTCAATGGCTGGGCCATTTATTTGAAAGATTCAGTATTGTAACGGTTCTGTAAATAATAACAAACAATAAATTTCAGCATCAGGTATTTAGAATAAAATCACTTAAATAGACATACTGGGCATCTACACAAAAAATAATTATCTAGAAGTAAACTTATGTAGGTCAACAGCACCTTCTACTGGTTAAACTGCATAATGCACAGGTGAGTGCTCTCCCACAGCAAACCTGTGTCCCCTGCTCCCCCCTACCCTCACAGAGCAGTTAATAACCTCTCCTGCAGCAGCACTCTGGTAATGATGGTACACATAGACCACAATACACAGAAAGCAGGTTTTACTTATAAAGTAACACAAAGCAGATGTTCAAACAAACAATACTCACTGTCGTTATCCACTAAACACTTGGAGCCTCACAATAAAGCCACAACTTGAACAATGAAAGACTTCTCTGATGAACTAACAAGAGTCCTACTCGTCCCGATCCGCATAGTCCTTATCCACTTTTAAGAGCAAACTAAAGACTCAGTCTAACTAAGACTACTTAATTATGATGTCCCATCCTGTTTGACTCCTTGTTTGTGTTATTACTCTCAGATGTACAGGACTGTCTCAGAAAATTAGAATATTGTGAAAAAGTTCTTTATTTCCTGTAATGCAATTAA
>JBAGKM010000021.1:25848284-25860949 GCA_037177155.1 Melanotaenia catherinae
GTGACTGGTTTGTTGTTTGTCTTCACTTTACAACTGGTTACATAACAGTATACCCCACAAAATAAAATAATACATTTTAAAAACATGCTCCCAAAGCTGCAGTTTGCATTAAGTATGGCCCTTTATTTGTACGAGCACTCAGAGTGACTTTAACTTTTATTTAGGCCATTTTCTAATAAAGAATCTGTACTTCTATTAAAGTGACTACGTTTACATGACACCTAAATACCTTGCTACATCATTACAGTCAAGACTTTTTTCGGTACATGAGTGTGTTAGCACATCATCACGGTTTTCTGTTATTCAAATTAATAGCAGTAGCTCACATTTTCACACCTAAACATCCTATTAACACTTATGTGATTACAGTTTCGATGTGTGCATATATTTGCATTGTAAAACTCACCCCAAGAGAAACTGATAAGTAATCCTGCAGACTTCATTGCCTCCGATCATATAAGAGGTTCTGGGAGGCTTTCTTTTTGTCTGGGGCTTCTTGGTGGATGTAGTCATCTCTGCAGTAACCACTGTACGTCTGTAGCTTCAAGATGTCCTATTATTCTCATGGCCTGCCACTCTTACAGTCCAGCTCCTCCGCCGCGAGTCCAATGGATTCTTCTTCTTCCTCATCTTTAGCTAAGGTCAGCTGTAGAAGGGATGTTCTCCAGTGTATTGCAGTCGCTCCCATCGATTTTTTCAGCTTCATCATCTAATTCGGATTCAGAATCAGAAGTGAGATCTGCGTTGGCATGGTTGGAAGAATCTGTCTTTTGGAATAAGTACTCCCAAAATGTGCTGTAACGGCCACAATTCTGTTCTTGTGCAGTGTGTTCCTCCTGGTCCATCTTCATTCAGCGATGTAAACACACACACAGGCAGCTGAATACTAATACAATCTCCTGACTCGAACAGCTGCTTAAGTAGCTGTGTGCTTTCACCTGAATGTGCGGTTGATTGGCTGAAGAAAGCTGATATGTTTATCTGCTGTGGTATGCCCACCCCCGAAACCAGGAATCGGTTCCCGGGGGATTGTCCTCTAAAACAACCCAAATTCAAACACAAAGTTTATGTATATCATAATATATAGCCTGGGTAAGCTGGACCCTATCCCAGCATTAACAGGTGAGAGGCAGGGTAGACCCTGGACAGGTCACCAGTCCATCGCAGGGTCAACACATAGGGGACAAACAGCCCTTCACACACACACTCACTCCTAGGGAGAATTTAGAGTCATCAATTAACCTAACGTGCATGTCTTTGGATGGTGGGAGGAAGCTGGAGTACCCGGAGAGAACCCACGCATACACGGGGAGAACATGCAAACTCCACACAGAAAGATCACCACACTCAAGGTTTGAACCTCCACCCAGCCAAGATTCTAACCGGCAACCTTCTTGCTGTGAGGTTGCGGTGCTAACCCCCTACCACCGTGCAGCCCTTCCTTAGCCCTTCACTTGACTCATTTTCTTTATACCATAGTTTTTTTTGTTTGTTTTTTTTTTTTTTTTTTTTTTTATCTAATTCTTAAATCAAAACAAGCAAATTGTTTTGTTCTTTCACACAAAGACTAAATCACACTGACTCAGTTTCATGGAAAATAAAAAAATAAAAAAACAACGCAAAAACAGTTCATTCTAGATTTACACTGAAATTAGAAATACACCCTTTAATCATAATATAACAATTTAAAAAGCTTTGGTAAATCTCTTTGGCATATGAGAACTGATTTATTCAAAGGGCTGACATTGCAGCCCTGCTTGTTACACTTATACATATGGTCAAACCTTAACCAGTTCAGAACTGTGGGGACTCCTGGAAATCCTGGATCCCACTAGGAGAGCTTCTGATGTAGGCTACATAATCAACTGTGTTGTGATGACATGCACATGCATACACACTCTGTTTTCCCACCTACTGTCGCAAACACACCACAGTCCCACTTGATTTCTCCCACCCAGAGAGAGGATAAATTGGTTGCTTGGATCCTGACTGTGCTGGTTCAGGAGTTTTCCCTCTTCTTCTGTTCTACTTCTGGCTCACAGACTGTTTTCATAATGGAAACTCAAGCTAAAATGTATTCTTTTTTTCTGCATACAAACATCCAATACTGATTCTGGGAAATGAAATGCTGCCACTGAAGCAGCAAGGGCCATGAAACATGGACTGAAACCCTAACCTAACCCAACCTCCAACCATAAGGGGAGACTGGTTGGTTTAAACGTTGGATGAATTAAACATTTGACAATTTTAATTATTTAAAGAAATTTTTACTTTATTTCTTTAGATCTTGACCTTTTGGGGATTTTAAAATAGTTTCAGAAATGAAAATATTATGGGGAAAAAAGATTTACTGCTATCTTTTAATCTTTTTTGTAGTCTTTCCTTTTCAAATATGGATCTGCACACTCATTTGGGTGGGCAGATAACCATTACTTTTATTTCCAAAAGAAAATTTAACACCCTCCCAACATGTCAGGATAAAGATGAATAAGTGGTGCCAAGTAGTGAGAACTGGACTCACATGTGCCCACCTGTGTTTATCTTAATAAAGTTATGGACTTGCAGTATATGCACAAAGCTATAGTGTAGACATTTTGCAACTGTAAATAAGAAAAAGTCTGGAGGGAGTGGGAATTTTTTTTTTTTTTACATTTCTTTTTACTTTAATGGCAAACAGTATTACCCCACATTCATGTGTGCTCTCATTATTTAAATACAGAGTGAATTGTGATATGCAGTGTCAGAATTATGAGTTTGAAGTGAAGATTTTGATGCAAAAACCTGTTGCATGAGTCCTGACTAAAGTCCTTTAAAAGCTTGAAAAGCTTGAAAGACAAAGACCTCAAACCAGATCTCTCTCTCTCTGCTTTTAATGCTGAGATCTTGTGATATAAAGGGCAGTATAAATCCAATGTATTATTATTTATTTTCATTATTTATTTATCTGAATATGCTATAACACAAATACTCACAATACTCCTCTAGTTCCCCAGCAGTGTAAGTTTTTCTGTTTTTCTCTAAGGACAACCAACACAATAGAGTAGATTCAGTTTCAACTGTCTTCCAGTTAAGTTTTTTTTTTTGTTTGTTTCTTCTCCTCACAGTCACCAAATGCTGCTCAGAAGGAAATGGCTGGATTTGTCTGTATAACCCTTTAAAACTGCAATAGAAATGGTCCACCTGTGCCTACTCTGTTATTTTTGTGCATAATGGTGTAATTTCTTGGAGTATCCTCAAGTGTTTCATATTTCTATGAGGTGTACACCCTAAGCTAAAATATCACAAAAATATACCTAAAAACTACTGATGTGTTAAAAATACACAAAAAAACTAATGCTAACTATGACTATGGTTTTATACTTAGTGGTAGAAACTGATGATATAGTGCAGGGGTGGCCAATGTCGGTTTTCCATGAATCCCTGCACCAACACACCTGACTCAAATTAAATGGATCCAACAGTCTATAAGTATATGCATAGTGACTCATTAGTTTAAGTCAGGTGTGTTGGTACAGGGATGCATGGAAAACCTGCAGGATTGTGGCTCTCGAGAACCGACGTTGTCCACCCCTGATATAGTGGCTTATTGCCAGGGCCAAATCGGGAATCGTATACACAGTATTTTGTAGCCAGACTCCCTCCCAAGAAGTAAAATACCTATGTGGCACACTTTGGCAGAGTTCGGATATCAAATCTAGACTTTGCGTGGTACTATCCATACTAAAACCATCATAAAATCTATGCACTTTGTGCTATTCTCATGTAACTTGGTACAGTTGTAGTCAAGGCATTCCTGAATGCATGCAGTGACATCTTTATGCATAAATTAAACTATCAAGATGTTTCCACTGTGTAAACTAAAAAAAAAAAAATAATTAGGCTAGTATTGGGCTATTTTTTTACCTTTGGTTTGTCACAATTTGCTCAGGCATATGAACATTAAGATTGTTTCTGACACTGGGATTATAGTCTGTGAGGTCTTAGCTATACATGGACACCAAGATTATGCATATTTACCTGATACTCGTAGAGTTATAGTTGATTTAATTTGGGTAGATCTGTTCAGGAGAACCACACCTCCAAAACCCCTAGGATTTACCAGGTTAAACACAGGTTAAAGAGGATGTTCAACCTTTTCTTCTCATGTCCACGCAGAGCTTACACCCTATCTGGACCCATAGCTGCCCCGTCACACCTACAGATCAGAATTGTCTGGACTGTTGACAGTTTGCAGATGTGAGGACGTTTGTCTCAGAAAATGGTCAACAGAAGCACATCTGTGAAATGCACTGTTAAAATACTTAAATGACTCAGCAGTTGTGGGGTCAAGAAGGGTCAATAAGTTGAGGTCATGCAAACTTGTGGACGACTGTAGCATGGTGTAGGAACAATTACTTCCTCTTAATAAGATAATTGAGGTTATTGTGAACTTTAAGGGGACCACAAACAAACTGAACACTATTTTTATGATGGGTACTGCATCCTTGGTTTGTGGTATGTCGTATTTACTACTCATGAGTTCAGGCTGCTTAAGTGCTTGGCAAGAAACATTTGAAAATGTTGAGGATCAATAAGTGTCTACATAGCAATAATCAACTGCAGCAGTACTTAAACCTAATTGCTAAATCATGACACCGCGCTGATATTTAAAAACTATTTTACATTTCCAGACTAACTGCATGTGTATGATAGTAGTATTACATGGAAGAGATTGCAAAAATCACTTACATCCATCACCGGGTTAATAGAGAGGTCTGCACAAATTTGTTGGCTATGTTTTATGTACAGAGTGCAAATACGGCGATTAGCAATTTCATCATAAACTGTCTAAGGATATCTTCTGTTACGTCATAACTATAGAAGATTCATCATGCTGCAGTTGCTACACACATACTAGAACAAAGTGCACTATTACCATTGATGACAGTCTGTTTCATATTTAGTTGCAACTTCATTCAAAATTTGTCAAAACTTTTAGGTTCATAATACGGTTATTTTTTTTACTATTATTTGAAGTCAACAACTTTCCACATTGAGGATATCACAAAGCAAGACATCAAAGAAGTGTGATGCACTGCAGGTGAGTGCACGTTGTGCATTAAATAATACAACTGATTAAAACTGAAAGCGTCTCGTTCTCATTAGCACTCATGTTAGGGCTAAAGCTATTTTTAGGAATAAAAGG
The DNA here is from genome assembly GCA_037177155.1 of Melanotaenia catherinae. Taxonomy (NCBI): domain Eukaryota; kingdom Metazoa; phylum Chordata; class Actinopteri; order Atheriniformes; family Melanotaeniidae; genus Melanotaenia; species Melanotaenia catherinae. Next base: position 25,853,470 of record JBAGKM010000021.1, read on the forward strand.
AAAAAAAGTTAATTTTCAGAATGAAGACAGTTAGACTGCCCAGGAGTTTGGTTTTTAAATGAGTTTTTTGTTTCTTTCTTCTTTCAGGTGTACATTAATGTCTATTACTAACCTTAAACTTTTTTTTATGAAGATCCTTTTTCCATCTAAATAATTACTTATTTCATCTTACATAAAAGAGTAACTTGCTGTGTGTCCTGGCTCTGCTCTCTTCTCACATGAGAGTTTAATGATTTCATGAAAAACCTCAATAACCTTATAATTTTAAGTTTCAGCCAAGTCAGAGCTGTTATACCATTAGCTGTGTTACAGCTTACTTAAAGAAGCCTCTGACTGAACACATCTGTTTCCTCTCCGTGTTGTAGAGAGGATATGAAGAATTGCCCCATATTTTTAAGCTTGAGCTGCATCCTTCTCTTGACAGTCAGCTGCAGGAGATCCAGATAAATCCCTGGACAGAACTTGCCTTCTTTATCAGTTTTTAGTTCAACTCTCTCGCTCTGATGCCGCTTCTCCAGCAGATACTACAAAGCAGACTGAACTTCCCAAAACAGACTTGTAGAATATGTGAAACTTCTTGGTGCAGACATTGAAGGCTTTTAGCTTTTTCACAAAGAGTTTGATCTGTCATTTCTCACAGGGGACCTCTGTGTTGCATTTCAAGTTCAGTCTGTGGCCCAGTTGAGATCCCCAGCATTTGTAGTCCCCCATCACCTCCACCTCTTCTCTTAAGATAGAAATAAAGATTGCAGCAAAGATATTAAAATGTCATTCAGACTGGATAAATATGGGCTTTTGGTATTAAACAGAAGCAAGATGATCACAACAGGAGGCAACATAGCAGATGTTCAGGACAGATGTTTCAGACTGGAGAAATAAATTGATGGCTCTACTTCATGAAAAGGTTTATTTATTTGGTTTCACTGTAATGACAGGGAACAGTATTTATCAGTGATCCAAACTGTCTACTGTTCTGCCTGATTGGCGTACTTCCGCAGAGAAATTACAGCGCAGGCCACTCCCCGTTAGCAGACTACTACTGCCATCTACTAGCAGAAAGCAGCACAGCTATCTTATCTAAATCAGTTGAGTCCAGTATCAACAAACACCCAAACAACAATAAAATTAAGTGGGGAGGCAAAATTAATAATGAAACTAACAAAGTGTTACACCAGCACAAATACTTTGAGATACCACATGCCAGTGACGACCAAAAATACTCATTTGATGACTTTCTGCATCTCTTCCCACATCTCAGACATGCTCTGGTGGTGTTTTTCTGTAGAAAAATGTTTGCCAGTTGATGACTTTTGTTTGTCTTCGACCACCATGGTGCACATGCTACTAAATAGTTTACTTCTACTTTCATGTTTAACACTAGTAAAGCAGTTTTAGGCTCTGGGTTTTTTTAGATAGTTGTGTGACAGGAAAAGGGGTCAGAGAGAAAGTGGTGCAGATGCAGCATCTTGCTCCAGTCTGGGATTTGAACATGGGCAGATCATCTGGATACTTCCGGAAGCTGTAGCCTCTATATGTGACGCAGCTGCAGACTGGGAAAGTGTCATTCATGATGCTTTACAATGATTGTTTTGCAGAAGATGCAACACAGTTTGCTCACACACGTCTGCGTGTTACCAATCAGAATCATTGCTAAAGACGATGTTGATCAAGTAATGTGGTTGAGTGTGTAAAAACAGAACAACATGCATCACTTTACAGCACCTTCATAAAACATTGCATTTGAGTAAGTTAGAGCGCACCCAAAGCATGCTGGGAAGTTCTGCCTACCTGCCCACACATGCTACAACATTCTGCAAATTCTCTGAAGACTATTCACTGTAGTTGTTGTAGGACCATGATCTGAGGTGTATGGAGTTGTATAGAGTTCTTTTATATAGAGGAAAATCTGCAAGTCAGTTTATATCAAAATGGACTATGATTAGTATTTTTCTGAAATACACGTTGTTTTTTTCCACATTTTCCCCTCAGATGACACTGAAATCCATTCATATACAGAAAATGTTTCCCAACTTTTAAAATTTCTGTTTTAAAGCGATAATTCAGCCTAATTTAAGTGGGATTGTATGAGGTAATAAGTAATTGGTGTGGTACCTGCAATAGTCAGTGGTGAAAGCAAGTACAGGATTTGCAAAGAGGCCTTTGAGACAGTCCATCGCACAGTAGCAAGATGAAAGATGCAGGCAGGTACAGCATACATGAAGTGTCATACTCAGCTGGCTGGAATAATTGATAGGAACATCTGTACCACACTCAGGCTGGAAGTCCCAGCTTCAGGATGAGATATGTCTCCACATGTGGTGGCGATGAGCTTAGATCCTCTGATGCTTCAATGTCCAGACTAATAACTGGTGATGGCCAACTGCTAGATTACCAGCATCGTGGTGGTCGATAAAATACAGAAAAAGGAAGCAGTAATGGATGTAGTGATCCCAAATGAAAGCAACCTGAAGAAGAAGGAACAGAAAAAGGCTGACAAACACCTAGTGCTAAAGAGGAAGTAGAGACTCTGTGTTTGTTTTTTTTTTTTAATGTACGAGACGTTTATCGTGGAAGTGGAGAATCACAAGATTCTCTAATTCTTCCGTGATTTCATGATCTCGCAGATCCAGCTGTGTGGACTGCACTCATCTGGCTGTGAGACCCAGAGACACCTAGTAGAGGACCTGAGTTTGACCAGGTGACAGAAGACAAACGTGGAGTGTTTGTGTTTATCAGATTTAATGCAAAGAAAATACTGAACACAATAAAAATAGCTCATTTAAGAAAATTATATATATGTATTTTTAGAATATAAAAAATATATAATAACACCTGAGAATATTAACTTGGAAAAATGCTAAATGGACTAAAGACATTACTTTAGATTTTTACTGAGTACAATGACACTCTTACCTGCCTCATGCCTAAAAACAAATGCCAAAATCAGAAAATTTGTCATTTCTATGAAGATAACAAATATTAATGCAACCTTTGACGAATGTTGAATATTAAAAGTACATATAACAGCTTGTTGCATTGTTCATACCAGTTCAGTGGCAGAGATGTGACAGAGCTCTTTGCTTATTGCTGCTGTAGTACTGCATGTGTAGTCAGTAAATTGCATCGGACTGAAAATGGACAAAGGAATTATTTACTCAAAGTAACTCAGTGTTCTCAAAGAGCAGAACAAATGTGCTTTCGGTGCAAATTTTCCTTCCTGTGTTCCATTTAAAGATATGCAGGTGGTTCATATACACTCAGAAAAAGAGAAGGCTCTTTGATAATAGTGCATCAAGGGACCAGCATGAGACCAATAAGATGAAAACAGTGAAAGACATACAGTTCGTTTGCAGGAGTTTGAGTTATGTATGCACTATATCGAGACACCTGCTGAGTCAGTGCTACAGGGTGATGGAATAATAAATTACAGAGTGAGACCTTGAAACACAGCGTGATACATCTGAAACATTACACCCAGTCCAGAGCATGGAGTATGTACACACTGATGATACACAAACTCACTGGCATAGTGATGAGGATCCACTCCGCCTCAGCCTCCCATCGCCTCAAAATGTAAATGTGTAAAAACATCTTCAACTGAATGTGTTCAGTTTGGTTGTTTTCAGATTAAATTTAACAATATCAGGTGCTGCTAAACCAACGTGGTTTTCACAGCACGATGCAGCAATATCTAACAGTAGAAATCTTCATAATGTTCACAAAGATTAGATTATTTTAGATGTCACTGCCACACATCTGTTGGTATGTGTAATAAAATAATCTGAAAAAGTAAATGGTTTTGAGAAAATAAATCACACTTAAAATGTTTATTTATATATTTTCTCTGTGAGAATACAATTTAAAATGTTTTACTTTAAAAATATATATATTTATGAACACAGTTTCTGCACTATGAATTTATGAACTGACAGCTCTGAGATAAAAGGGGGTATAAGACAAATCAATTTCACCGTTCAACTCGTCCATTCGGCTCAGCGACACTCACATGGCTCTTAGGCCAAACACTGGGAAATGCTGAAGTAAAGGACGAATTGCAGATCAAAGCAAGAGAGCAGTAATTATTGTTAGCACTGTTGTATTTATCATGCATTTATTTTACTTTGGAAGTTTTACGTATCACACATGATTGATAAGATGTGTATACACTATTATGGGTTTTTCAGGGTTTATAAACTGTACACACAATGATGTTCTGTAAAATTTCTAATGTATAACTAAACTTCCTTTAATTTAACTGAAATACACATTAACATGCAGTGTTTAAATATTCTGAATTTAACTTGAGCTATTCAAAATTATGCATTTATATGGCACCGAACAGACTGTCAAAACACATTGGTATATCAGTATGTAGTATTGTAGCTTGGAATTTAGTTAAAAATATTTGTGTCATTTAACCCCCCATATTAATGAATCATGAGTCTGGATTTCTCTCCTTTTTAGTATTGCCAATCAAATCTATCCACAGATATTAGTTGGTTTTATGTCTTCTTATATTGAAAATATAGAGTTGTCTTTAATTCCTATGTTGCTGTAGTGAAAATGGAAAAGTTTCCACTGAAAATAATATTGAAATCTAAGCAGTAAAAATGCTCCTAGTGCATGCTGAATGATGATGTCTCTTCTAGCTGCATTCATTTTTTTGTCTTGGGAACAAACCATCATTTGAAGAATTGCTTTAGTTTTACTATAATCGTAACCTATTTATGCTTTTGCAACTAAAAGCAGCAGTCACAATTCATACAGCAACAGCAGGTCATAATTATTATACTTAAAATTTTATTTTATAACCTGTCCACAGTATACCCCACCTCTCATCTCATAGCTGCAGGGATAGGTTCCAGGCCCTCACTTGGTTGGAGAGGATTTGAATAGACTTGTCTATGTAAGGTCCCACAGTTGACAGTGAATGACAGAGCACAAAACAAGCCATAAGGTCCAAGGAATTGTCTGTATGCCTCAGAGACAGAATTGTATCAAGGCACAGATCTGGGGAAGGGTATAAAAAAGTTTCTGCAGAATTGAAGGTCTCAATGAACACAGTGGCTTCCACCCAGATAGCAAAAAATGCTTGGCCCAAAAGCAACCCACACCTGCAGTTTTGGCTTGGCCCATATTTGGCCTTGACTGATGGCGTTGCCACTATCTACGTGTGTGGCTGCCCAAACTCAGCCACATAACCACGTAATGGTCAAGTGGGCAGCCATCATTTTGACAGCCTTAATGCACATATATTAAAAAAAAAAAACAATGAGAATAATGAAAAAACAAACAAATAAATAAACACAAAAATATAATATTATTTATATTTAAATATATATTTCTGAATACTTTGGCCTGCCTGTATGTCATTGATTAATCAGCATAAGGCCTACTTGGAGTACCGCCCCTTTCACGAGTTGTCCAAGATTCATTCAAGTTTTCAACCTACTATACTCCTTACAGCTGGACTTAATTTGACTTTCCCTAAACTTCCGAATGCCATGTCCAACAGTTCAGTGTTGAAGTTTTTATTGCGGAACATGCTGTTAGATAGTAGTAGAGCCAAGATGGCACCGCGAACGGATGCCCTGGTGCTTAGGTGCGCATTGTTTTGTCTGTTTTTGTGCGTTAACTGTGTGTCTGGACATTCTTCTGGGTACTTTTACACCAGAGAAGAGCTTTTGAACATTAGGACAACAACACCAGTGGATCTATTTCCAGTTTTTGTCGTATCGGCGGCAGATTTAATACAGACCTTGAGCCGGAGAGTGAGACGTCGAAAGAGAGGGAAGCGAGCTGGTGTGCTCGTGCGACTACGGCGACGTGGATTACGCACGCCCTTACCTGGAATTTTCCTGTCAAACGTGCGCTCACTTAGGAATAAAATAGACGAACTAGCACTGATGAGGAGCACGAACAGAGACTTTTATTTATCCTGTGTTTTGTGCTTTACGGAGACGTGGCTGTGTGAGGAGGTCCCGGACTGCGCGTTACAGCTGGAGGGATTCCATCTCCTCCGCGCGGACAGACAAGCAGCTCTCTCCGGCAAGGCAACAGGTGGAGGTGTCTGCTTCTACATCAACAGTGGCTGGTGTACGGACATGACAGTGATCGCTCAGCACTGTTCTCCCTCTCTGGAATATTTTTTCATTCACTGTAAACCGTTTTACTCTCCGCGGGAGTTTGCCTCATTCATACTGGCCGCTGTTTACATCGCGCCAGACGCGGACGTGCACGTAGCTCAGTGTGCACTTGCGGACCAGATACTGTGCATGGAGCGGACATACCCGGACTCTCTCATCATTGTTCTTGGGGACTTTAATAAAGCCAACTTGAGCCAAGAACTTCCCAAATATAAGCAGTACATTAAATGCCCGACCAGAGAGGAGAACACATTGGACCACTGTTACAGCACGATCAGCGGAGCTTATCACGCAGTGCCCCGCGCTGCACTCGGTCTTTCTGATCACGAAATGATCCACCTGATCCCCGCGTACAGGCAGAGGCTGAAACTCTCCAAACCTGTGGTGAGGACAATAAAACAGTGGACCAGCGAGGCTGTGGAGGAGCTTCGCACGTGTTTGGAGACTACAGACTGGGACTCAATGAGGGCTGCCACGGACAGTTTGGATGAGTATACGGACACTGTGACCTCATATATCCACTTCTGCGAGGACAGCATTATACCATCACGCACCAGGGTGAGTTATAACAATGACAAACCCTGGTTTACTCCTAAACTCAAACAGCTGTGGCTAGAAAAGAGGGAGGCCTTCAGGAGTGGGAACAAAGACTGCTACAAAGAGGCTAAATACAGGTTTAGCAGGGAAGTGGACACTGCTAGATCACAGCACTCTGAGAATATGCGACAGGAAATCTCAGAGAACGACCCGGCCTCAGCGTGGAGAAGACTTGGGCAAATGACCAACTACAAGCCCAAAACCCCCCACTCCACTGACGATCTGCGAACAGCCAACCTCTTAAATGGATTCTACTGTCGCTTCGATGGACCATCAGGCAGCCCTCACACCTCCACCAGCCCCAGTCCCAACAACAACAAAGACTCTTACCCCCCCTCCTACCCCGCCTCAGAGGAGAATGCATCATCAAGGACTTCCACAACGCCCCCCTCCTTCCCCACCCCCACAACCTTTTCCATTGAGGAAGAGCAGGTGAAGAAGCAGTTCGAACGTGTGAACCCCCGGAAAGCCCCCGGCCCAGACGGTGTCTCTCCAGCCACCATGAGATACTGTGCAAACGAGCTGGCCCCAGTGTTTACGGACATTTTCAGTGCCTCACTGGAGGCGTGTCACGTGCCGGACTGCTTCAAAAATTCCACTATAGTTCCTGTCCCCAAGAAGCCAAGGATCACTGGACTTAATGACTACAGACCTGTGGCACTGACCTCTGTGGTCATGAAGTCATTTGAGCGCCTGGTTCTGTCCCACCTCAAATCCCTCACGGCCCCCCTCCTGGA
>JBAGKM010000021.1:25899151-25914226 GCA_037177155.1 Melanotaenia catherinae
TTTGTTTTCAGACTTTTCTGACATTTAATAAACAATGTATTATGACATTACAAACCACCCGAAACTAAAACACAGAGGTAGCCACATGTATTTTAATGCAAAGTAATCTAAAACTATTGCTCATATGACTTTATTTTTATTTTGTGAAGCAACCTTGCAATTGTTGCATCATCAATACTTGATTTCCTTGCACAGCCCAAATCTCCATTGCACCCAGCTAGAGCGTTAATGTTATCCATGCTGTTGTGTTATGAAATCAACCTCGACAGGGCGTTCCCAGAATCATGCTAATACTTGTTAGTTCCCAGCAACCAGCTTAGACTGCAGCCATTCCCTAACTGTGCACAGGTACTGCTGCCATTCACCTGAACAAAGCCAGGTTAGCAAACAGCTTACAGCAGCTTTAAACCCGTCTGAACACCACAGCCCACCGGCTCAGGCAGGGAACCCCCACCAACTTCTCCTTAAAGCTTGTAGTACAAACCCCTCACTTCATGCTTAGAAGTGAATTGGGAACTAAGGGCAGTGCCTGGGGTGAAAACCTATCCATGGTTGGGAACTAACCTGTCTTGGATGAATGAGGATATGTGCTCAGATGTTACTAAAATTAAAAACTCAGCTTGTGTAACAAAGGACTCTAGCTATGCCTTTGCTATAGATGCAAATTTTGGTTTAGCATCGTCTGTTAGCACTTTTTAGTTTTGAATAGGAAGTAATAAGACAGATGACTGAAATAAGACAGCAGAACCTGTTAGCTTAAACAAACCAGTAACAGTAAGTGTGTTTTCCTCTAGTATACAACCAAAAAGAAAAAGAAAAAAAGGATATCATCGTGTTTTACTTCTGAGTGTAGAGTCGACAATGAATGTGAGACAGAGCCAGATGGTCCAGATGTTGAGAGGAGAGAAAAGGCAGAAGATGGAAACTGAGGGAAAGACAGAGGCCTGGGTGAAGGAGGAGACGGTACAGGGAGAGAGATTATGAGGGAGAACAAATGGAGAAAGAGGAAGAGATGGACTCTGATGTTGTGGCTGAGGGTGATGCAGAGTGAGATGCATGCAGAGGATGCAAGCGTGTTCGCGAGCAACAGGTTTGTTGTGCTAAAAGAAGAAAAAAATAATGGCCCTTTTTTTCAAAGCAGTGCAGCTCACTTTTTTAAAAGTAAGTTTTATTAATGAAATAAAATTTTTGAAAATATCATTTAGATTTATTATCAATATAGTAATTGAAATAGTGTTTTATTCTAGCCATTATATGTAGATTAATCCGATCTCAACTCACCAAATGTGAGACAAAGAAAGTCAGTGTGGGACAATCTGGGACTCCGAGATAAAGTCTAAAATAAGTTTTAAAAAAACCAAACTTTCAAGTCTGCCCCTTATCTCTAACATTAATATCAAAACACAACAAATATATAATTTAAATTCAACTTTCTCAAATTCTCTGACAGAAGCAAACAGCACAAGCTTTCATACTATTTCACACTTCCTCTCAAGTTACCACACCAGTGCTGTTTTCGGCATCTCAGTTTTAGTCTTCAGGGTTAAAAATGCTCAATAGTTTTAGTCACATTTCTAAGTTTGATAGTTTTAGTCCAGTTTCAGTCGACAAAAACTCGAAAAGGTTTTAGTCTAATTTTAGTCAAATAAAAAAAAGTACTTGACTTTTAACAATATTAAAAAGTGGAATCAAGGTTGACACGTTATAACTGCAGCGTCTGCAGTGATGTGGACTCTGCATCGGTCTGTCGTGTTGAAGAAGGAGCTGAGCCAAAAGGCAAAGCTAACAATTTACCGGTTGATCTACGTTCCTACCCTCAACTATGGTCTTGAAGGTAGTGACCGAAAGAACAAGATTGCGAATACAAGACAAATGAGTTTTCTCCGCATGGTGGCCAGGCTCTCCCTTAGACATAGGGTGAGGAGTTTGATGATCCGGGAGGGGCTCAGAGTAGAGCCGCTGCTCCTCCACATCAAGAGGAGCCAGATGAGGTGGCTCGGGCGTCTGGTCAGGATGCCTCCTGGACACCTCCCTGGTGAGGTGTTGTGGGCACGTCTCACTGGAAAAAGGCCCCGGGGAAGACCTAGGACACGCTGGATGGACTACATCTCTTGGCTGGCCTGGTAACGCCTTGGGATCCCTGAAGTGCAATACTACACCCTGCACAGACACATGCCTAAAATATGAGCAATGGATGAGGAACACATGTTCAACTTGACCTGGTCTGCCAGTGAAATTATGGATTATAGTTAAAATATGTCCATATATTGTTTCGCTGCTTCTACCAAACCCCTTCGTCGACGCTAACACCCTGATTAATCTATGAATGAATAAACTGCTTGTTTGTGTGTGCTGCACATCTGGTGGTAGGCGTGGCCAAGGTGTTGCAGTATTGTTGACTGATGGATTGTGGTCACAATAGTTAGACTTGTTGTGTATTTTTGATGCCGGACAATCAGCCCTTGAACATTTTCGTCTCATCTCAAAAGGCTCTGTCAGAGTTGCTGTGATCAGGTTAAAAACAGTCCTGCCTCCTAGTTTGATTGACATTTATTTAAATCAAATCAGCCGGGCGGGATGTGTGGTATGACAGCCTGGCTGTCAGTTTATAAATAAATACCAGATTTTAAAATGACACAGAAGCCTGTTAATAACAACGCATGACAGTGCCTCAGTTTGCGGTTTGTGTGAAAAGTAATGGAAATGCGTGGTTATCACGCACAAAGCGACACGTCTGGCGACCCTAATTATATGTGTGTAAATCTTTTGTTTGTTAGGGTTTTTTTGTTTGTCTTGTTTTGTTTGCACGAAATGAAATGTACGAAAGAGCTGGCTCTGAGAGCTGATGCTTGATAGTGAATCAGAAGTGCCAGTCCACGTCGAGTTAGAACCAGCTCCCAGGTTGTTTTTTGTATTTTTTTTGTTTGTTTGTTTGTTTTTCTGCCTGCTTAGCTCCCAGTGTTCACTGTAGAGCCCCAGCTCTGCCCACAGCACTGCTTTGTTTGGATTAGCCAGCATGGAGAGGCGGCCAATCACATGTGAGGATATAGGATCATACCATTATGTGAAAACAAAGGGGGATAGAAGGCGCTACACTGCGAGTGACACAGACAGCCATGAGGAGAGTAGTTAAGCGAGTATGTTGTGTCAAACATAATTATGAGTGACACCCGAAAGCGAAGCAGCATCTGGCTGCAGTTTAATATTGGAAACTATCAAGCAGAATGCCTTCACTGCAAAATTAAAATAACCGTTAGAGTAGGTTCTACCACAAACCTACTTAGCCATATGAGATCTGTCCATCCTACAGTTCAGTCAGAGGAGAGAAGGCAAGCCAGCTCACCGTCTACTGACCCTGGTGTGTCTCAGCCCAAAACAACAACTGCTGCAGCATCAACTGCCATCCCCACACATGCAAGAAGAACTCCTCCTACTGCAACTCAAAGCAAAATAAGTAAGTTTATATCAAAACATATGACCCCAGCCAAACAGCACAGTATTGATAATGAGTTGGAAAAGATGATAGCTACTGATTTCCAACCCTTTTCCATTGTGTAGACAAAAGTTTTAAAAGTTTTGTCAAAGCCTTAAATCCCACATACACTCTACCCAGTAGAAAAACACTGTCCCAAACAATAATCCCAAAACTATATGGCACACAATGGGCATTATGGCAAGAAAGGGTGAAGAAAGCACCATCAGTTTGTCTGACACCTGACTACTGGACCTGCTCTGTCATGTCTGTCGCCTGCCACTTTATTGAAAATTACAAGGTGACATCTCGCCTGGACTGTTTTGAGTTCACTGACAGACACACTGCAGAAAACTCGGCAGAGGAACTACTAAGAGTGGCAAAAGAGTGGTAAGTAGAGGACAAAGTGGTGTGCTGTGTAAGTGATAATGCTGGAAACATCACCAAAGCCACAAAAATTCTGAAGTGGATCCACCACCCATGTCTGGCGTATACATTAAACCTGCTGATTAGAGATACCCTAAAGGTGGTCAAAACCACAGTGGATAAGGTGAAGGCTGCTGTGGACTTTTTTCACAAAAGCAAAGTAGCAGCACAGAAGCTTAAGTCCACACAGAGCCAAATGGGGATGCCTGAACTGAGGCCCAAACGAGTGTGCCACCAGGTGGAACTCCACTTTTTATATGTTACAACGAATTCTTGAAACAAAAGAGGCCATCATCTCCACCCTGGTCCTCATCAACGCACCAGTTGATGCTCTAAGTCAAGAAGAATGGAAACTGGTGAAAGAGGTCTGCAGCGTCCTGCAATCATTTGAGGAGGTGTCAGTGGAGACAGGTACCTCTACTATTCAGTCACTATTACACATTGTAGAAACACCGATGCATGCTTTGCATGTAATATAATATGCAACAAACCTTAAAAAATTTAATAAGAACTTCTAAGAAAAAGCCAAATATTTTTTAAATGTAAGCTTTTTCTTTGAAATCTAAGTTTAGGAGTTCAAGGAAAGTTGCTACTTTAAGCTAGTTTAGTGAGATCATAAATGTTAGCAAGTGTTAAACAGCTGCTAGCATGAAACATGCACATGTTTTCCTTTATTTCCTATGCTTGTTTTTATGTTTGATTAACTAAATATGCATGATCCATTAACTAATGTAAAATGGCACCACATGTAAGATATTCTCCTTATGTTTAAGTGGTTTCATTTCAAATGTACATGAACAGTTAGCTAAACAGCTGCTAGCATAAACCTGCTTATTGTATTCATACTTTTTTGCCTATGGTTAGCAGGTTAAGTGAACAAATTTAATAAGAACTCCTAAGAAAAAACCAAATATTTTTTTAAAATGCAAGCTTTTTCTTCAAAATCTATGTTTAAGAGTTGAAGGACAATTACTACTTTAAGCTAGTTTGTCCAGAGTATAAATGTCAGCAAGTTTTAAACAGCTGCTAGCATGAAACATGCACATTTTATCCTTATTATTCATGCTTGTTTTTATGTTTGAATAAATTAACACATGTAAGAAAGCTTAAGTGGTTTCCTTCAAATGTACATGAACACTTAACCTGCTATTAGTTGGCCGGTATAGAGCTCTGCATGTCACATGACTCTTTGTTTATGGCGCCCTAGTGGCATTAAAATCCTCTTTAAAATGAGTGACATCGGAGTTTACTTCTCATTTTAAATCAGAAGATGCTATTTGACACCCATCAAACTCTGAGCTGCCTGTAGCTAAGAGCTAACCAAGCTAACCCAGAGCTAATTGTAGCTAATCAGCAAATGGAGGTAGGCGGGCTAAAGCTAAGGTACACTGTTAGCCGGCTATAAACCACAGTTGTGCTGCACTCACCCTTCTTGTCGCAGATATTGGATACCTGTCAATCAAAAGGACACGCCTTTGAATATGTCGAATTTCAAGATTAAATAGAAAAAAATTCACCCCTCTCACAGTTAATTTTTTTGTACCAGGCTTTATTTCTGCTGTGAAGTTGGTGTTTTAAACATGGAAACCTATGGGGATTGACTCTGTTTTGGAGCCAGTCCCTAGTGGATGAGGAGTGAACTGCAGTTATTTGTATTTCTGTATAGGCTTCACATTTTGCCACAGTTTGCCACTTGGCCAAAATCCACGCCATAATACATTGGTCTAACGTGTTTAATAAAAGTAGATAGTCCGTTAGGAATTGTAATAAAGCATATAAAAATAAATGATATAAAGCTTAGGAAATGTTGTATTCTGTTCGTTATATGAAGTGATCATTACATAAGCTGAATCCGTTGCCCGTGAGTTCTCACCATTATGTTTTCTTCTCATCACTTGTGCGTTTGATAGCAGTTATCCATTATATAAAAGAAAGAATAGGGACACATATTTAGAGGACAGTGTAGTGGTACAGGTTTGGTTCACAGAGTGGCAGAGAGAGACGGGCAAGCTGGATTTAAATACAAGCACGGAAAGACGTGAAGAAATGAGCAGCAACCAAAAAATAATCAGCATCTGGCTGCATTTCAATGACAATGAAGACTGCAAAGTTAAGAGCAGAAATTGTAAAATGAAAAGATTTCTGACTTTATCTAAAGTTCTAATATTCTGACTTTGGTCTTTAGCTGATTTGTTTGCTTTGGTTCTGTGTTCAGGTCTGCATTTAAAGGTTTGTTTAAAATTTTAAAAATAGCAACTTTTGTTGCTACTATAAAACCCCACAAAAATGAGGTTTTATGAAAACACAAATTAAAGTTTTCTTTCCAGTGCGCAAATAATTTATAATTCCCAAATTAGGCTAAAATAGAAGCTCATAGTGATACTAAATGAAGAGCCATTTGGTAGCTGGAGGAGACGTTTCTTCCAAGAGATCTAAATATTTTAAAAGAGATGGATTTCAATTCATTATAATCACCTAAGCAAATCACTACATTTCCAGTGAACATTGTTCCATGATGTATTATTCATCTGTTGGCTCTGTGCTAACTTAAGCTTAGATTAGGTCATTAACAAGCTGCTGCCTGTTTCCAGTAGAGAATCCTGTCTACCTGAAGACCCCAAGATCACCAACATCCAACACTGATTCCACACGCTCTGAATCTATTGATGGAATTATACTCTGTACGTGAATGACTACTTAAAGTCTTCACAGTTTTATATTGATGTATCTTGATCAGGAGATGTGGAAAAATTGGCTTTCAGGCAAAAACTTCTCTGGACGCTGACTTGAATAATAAAAAAAAGTTTATTACAAAAGTTCAGACATCAAAACAGATTTCTGCAGCAAAATCTGGAGGTCCCAAAACCAGAACGAAGACCTAAAGACCTGATGTGTCGTTCTGTCTTATATAGGGTTTAAACAAAGAAAATTCCTCAGTCCTGTGTCCTCCAATCATAGAGTTTGCCTATAGGATGCTAATTTGCATATAATGCATGTTTGTGTGTGAATCCAGTCTGTAGGACAGAGAACCTTATATGGTAAAAACTTGAGTGTGTATCATACAAATGCTATGCTTAGATACCTCAATATTGATGAACATTATTCTGAAATTTGACTTCTCAGAGACTCTGCCTCTTAAAGATGCTCTGGTATTACCCAGGACCAGGACCACACCCCTCTTTAATTTTTGTTGCTAACTTTAAAGGTGAGATATTTTTCATGAAACCCTAAAACGTGAGCAAGATTATTAGATTTGTTCAAGATATTCTTTATTTCTTAATTATTTTACACAGCATCCAGACTTTTTTTAAATTAATAAAAAATATTAAATTATACTTGTAATGTCTGAGGAGGTTTTACTATAAACTAAAGAGAGACACAACAGTGCCTCGGTAATCACTGTGTTGAGAGATCTATGTTAGTGGGTCGAAGTGAACAGGGAATTTCTGACCAGTGCGTTATGGCTGGTTTGACCAGTCTGTGTGCATGGAAATGTGTTTATTTATGTAAAAAGAAAAAACAATAGAATTTCTTTGTTAATATTTTTCTCTGTATAACCTAAAACATGGGGAAAAAAGTCAAATTGTTGTCTATCAGTGACCAGTTCCTGGTCTTCCATGCGCATCATGCTCAAATTAACTTCCCACAACTTCATAATTAATTTAGCATGTGCACACACACAAGGAAAAGGTATTACTGTAATGGGAGCAACATAAATTTGATGACACATGTCAAATTATTGATTATATTTCAGAAAATAATGAATTTGAAAAATTAGCATTTCGAATAGTAAACATGTTTATTTACTTTAATGGAAAACCCTTCCAGTATGAAACCTCCCTCCTTTGATGGCAGTTACCTGGTGCTGTGTGAAGGTTGCATGGCTTCTACTCCGGCTTCCTCCCACAGTCCAAAGACATACTGTACATGTTAGGTTAACTGATCACCGTAGATTCCCTCTGGTGAGCGTGAGGGGCTGTTTTTCTCTCTGTGTTGTTCCTGTGATAGATTGTCGACCTGTCCAGAACATACCCTGCCTCTCTCCAGCTAATCAGTGGGATAGGCTCCAGCTCACCCGCGACCCGAAATGGAATAAGCGGTCAAGATGATGGATGGATGGATGGATTATGTGTTTGTAATTAAGGTTAATGGGTCATATTTTGACTTAAAAATGAACTTTGTTATGAATTGTTATGTTTAAGAATTAGGGGCCGGTATGTAAGAGCCAATTGACGTAAATCTATATAAGGCAGGAAATGACGTGTGTAAAGTGCATGTTAGGCCGGAAAGGGAAAATCGGTTTTGACCACACATGCTTTACCATGTCAGGCTGTGAAAGTGCATTTTCTATCTGTTTTATGCTTAATATAAAGGGAAGCAACAGGAAATAAATCAGATTTTTAATCGCATCTGGCAGCGTCTGGACAGTTCATATTTTAACATCTACACCAGGTAAAGGTGCGTCAACCACAATTCCGGATCTGCATACCAGTGGCTTAAAGCATTGGCTTAGCCCCTTCAAGTAAAGTCAAAACCGATGGACTTAAAAACCGAAACCAGTCAACAAAAGGCAACAAGTGGAGACACGTAAATGGAATATTGGATCCCTGGAAATCGTCCTCGTTTGTGCTTACGTGGCACTGAGGCGATCAGCTGGGCGTTGTAGCTGTCACCTGACAACCGATACCGGGAGTCTACGCGCGCCGATTGGTGGAGATCCGGTGAGGAGCGTCGTCGGGGTGGCTGCGTGCCGGAGAGGTCGGCAGCGGATGATCGGTGGTGAGGAGGATCGCCTGGGGCGGTGTTGCCACGAGGCCACCCGGAGGAAAGGTGCCGTCAGCGGGAATGCTTCAGCAGCATCAACTGGTGGAACGGGTCGGCGGATCGCTGGTTCGGTAAACGGCAAGGAGCTTCATCGGCTTGCTAATGGCTTACTCTTCTTGGAGGTATGTGTAGCGCTACACCCAGAATGGCCATAAAAAACGCGTAATTCCAGTGCACTGGTTGCTAAGTCAAAATAAGAAGACAAGTTGCGACAACTGACTGACTTTTGTGACTTGACAAATTTCTTTGACGAACAAATGGAAAACATTGTTGTGAACACGGATGCTGATGCAGCAACTGAGGAGCGTGTTTCAGACAAATCTGTGACTGCCATCGGTCAGACTGGAACTCAGGTGTGTTTGGACAAAAGAGTGGTTAAACTCACTGCCAAAGCAATGGCAGAAAAGATTGAAAGGTTGCAAAATACCAGAAAGGTTCAATTAAATAAGGCTGGTCAATTAAGAGAAACTATAAAAGTTTTAATGGAAATGGTTGATGTTTCTGAAGTAAAAAAGTCTTTGAGTGATTTTACTGAGTTGTGTGATGAAATACATGGTGTTCATATTTGTATCATGGGTTTATTGCCACAAGATGAAAAAGAAAAACATGATATCTGGTTTAAAGCAAAGATGATGTTTAATAATGATGTTGCTAAAAATGCTAATCGGTGGGTAATGCAAAATCAAACTCATGAGGTTGAAAATGAGGGTACTGGTGAAAACAAAGATGGTTATGATAACATCAATCCTGATGACACTGTCTCTAATGCAAATAAGAGTGTGACTAGTTCAAGATCAAGCACTACTTCTGCAAAAATTAGACCTGCGGCAGAAAGAGCAGCTCTTTTGGCACGAATGGCGGCTTTAAAGGACCAACATGCACTGGAGGAACAAGAGCTGCTGTTAAAAAGGAAAAAAGAACAACTACAAATGGAAACAGAGCTTGCTGCAGCAACAGCCAAACTGAGTGTTTTGGAGTGTATGGAGGAACAACGTTCGGCTGCAAAATCAAATGGCATGAACTCTTATCTGGAAAGGGAAAGGACGAGGTCATCACAAACTGCTTCACTCAATCCTATGGCAAAGGTGTATGAACCACAAAATGGATGCCACAACAAAAGTATTAATCAAATATCAATGGAGAAAATTAAACAACCATTAATGGACACCAAACCAAAACAACCAAAAACGTGTTTAACACCATGTGACACAACAGATCATTATCAAGGACCAAACCAAGGATCTCAAAATGGTGGAATAAGCACTTCGGGAACCCAACAGGAAAATGACCAGATGGTAACCAGCAGCATGCTTACCATTATGGAAAAACAAAATAAAATAATGGAAACACTTGTACACCAGCAACGTTGTTCAACACTTCCACCACGTGATATTCCTGTCTTTGATGGAGAGCCAATACAATATCATCATTTTATCAAAGCATTTGAGCAAGGAGTGGAGGAAAAGGCCAATAAATCTGACTGCATGCATTATCTGGAACAATTTACAAGAGGACAGCCAAGGGAATTGGTCCGTAGCTGTCAGCACATGTCTCCTGAAAATGGCTACAGTTTGGCAAAGCGTCTTCTAAAAGAAAATTTTGGAAATGAATACAGGATTGCTACTGCATACATGGACAAGTTGTTAGCTTGGCAATCAATAAAATCAGAAGATGCCAAATCTCTTCAAGCATTTGCTTTGTATTTGCGTAGTTGTTGCAATGTGATGCAAGAACTAAATTACATGGAGGAATTAAACATGCCAACAAACATAAAGATGATCATTTCAAAACTACCTTACAAGTTAAAAGAAGGATGGAGAACTAAGGCTCACGATATCATGGAGCAATATGACCGCAGAGCTAATTTACAGGATTTGGTAACATTTCTGGAAAGACATGTAAAGATACTCTCTGATCCCATTTATGGAGTCATCGAACATGTACAGCAAAGGACAACCAACTCAAAATTGCCCATGCTTAAACAGCCACGGTCTGGTGGAGTAAATCGAAGCTTTGCTACAACTATAAAGCCAATTAGGTCTGACAAACTTGAGTTGGATGGATTTTCAAAGGGACTTTGCTGCTGCTGTTTACATGCTCACAGCCTGGAAAACTGTAAACAGTTCAAGAGTAAAAAGCACAGAGACAAGATTTCTTTTCTAAAGGAGAAAGGATTATGTTTTGCCTGCCTGTGTAGTGGACACATGAGTCGTGATTGTAACAAACGCTTGGACTGTCAAGAATGTGGTCTACAACATCCAACTGTGCTTCATCTTAAAAAAACCAGTGAACAACCATCTAGACCACTCAAACTCATCTCTACTCCAACGCAGACATGTGGTCAAACAGGGGCCGGAAAAGACTGCTTGCTGTCCATCGTTCCAGTCCAGGTCCGGTCCATTACGGGAAATGAAGTTGTGCAGACCTATGTATTTCTGGATCCTGGAAGTTCTGCTACATTCTGTACAGAACATCTCATGCAGAAATTAAAGCTTACAGGGAAAAGAACTCAATTTATTTTGACAACAATGGGTCAGGAGAAAGTGGTTCCAGCACATTTATTATTTGGACTGGAGGTTGCAGGTTTGAATTCCAGCACTTTCCATCTACTACCTGAAGTTTTGACACAGAAACAAATGCCAGTTTCAAAGGCTAACATCGCTACTGCTGCAGACCTGAAAAGATTTCCCTACTTGTCAAAGGTCAACATTCCTAATATAAATACCACTGTCGATTTGTTGATAGGAACCAACGCACCCAAGCTATTGGAGCCATGGGAAGTTATCAACAGTAGGTCTGATGGTCCCTACGCTATAAGAACAGCGCTAGGATGGGTCATCAACGGTCCTTTACATGGGAGTGGTAACAGCACAACTGCAGTAGTAAACAGGATTTCTGTGGCAAATCTGGAGCTAATGCTGCAAAATCAATACAACCATGATTTCAATGAAAGAACCTCTGCAGAGAAGGAGATGTCAAGAGAAGATTTAAGATTCATGGATATTATGGAATCGTCTGCAAAGCTACAGAACAATAAATATGTTCTTAACTTACCCCTCAGAAATTCTGAAACTGCTTTGCCAAACAACTACCAAGTGGCAAAGCAGAGGATTATTGGTTTGAGGAGAAAGTTTCTGAGCAACCCACACTTTCACCAAGAGTATGCAAAATACCTTGAAAATGTAATTGAGCAAGGTTATGCAGAAAAGGTACCAGAATTGGAGTTGGATGGACAAATTGGAAAGGTGTGGTACATCCCACATCATGGTGTCTACCATCCCAGAAAGGAAACTCTGCGAGTGGTTTTTGATTGTGGAGCCAAATACAAAGGAAGATCATTGAACAAAGAGTTGTTACAAGGTCCCAATCTCACTAGCTCTTTGCTTGGAGTTCTCATCCGGTTCAGGCAGAACCCAGTGGCAGGCATGGGAGACATACATGCTATGTTTCATCAGGTGAAAGTTGCAGACTCTCACAAAGATCTTCTCCGTTTCCTCTGGTGGCAAAATGGAGACTTGAATAAAGAAATTCAAAGCTTCAGGATGACAGTTCATTTATTTGGTGCAGTGTCATCACCTAGTTGTGCCAGCTACGCACTGAGGAAGACTGCTGATGACAATGAGGCGGATTTTTCTGATGTGGTTGTGAAAGCAGTGAAGCAGAATTTCTACGTGGATGACTGCTTAATCAGCTTCAGCTCAGAAGAAGAAGCAAAACAAGTGATGAAGGATCTTGGCACACTTTGCAAACGAGGAGGCTTTGTTCTGGAAAAATGGATCAGCAACAAAAGAAATGTTTTACAAAGCATTCCAGAAAATCAGTGGGCAAAGGATCTCAAAGAGCTCAATCTGGATCGAGATAAGCTTCCCACTGAAAGAGCATTGGGTCTACTCTGGTGTGTAGAAACTGATAACTTCAAGTTCAAGACAGAAATAAAACAGGCTCATACCAGGCGTGGTATGTTATCAGTAACTAGCTCCATATATGATCCTTTAGGAATCCTTGCACCTGTCACCCTCTCTGCTAAGATGATGCAACAGGAGCTATGCCGGAGAAATTGTGGATGGGATGATGCTTTACCTCCTGACATTTTGAGAAAGTGGAATTCTTGGATTGAAGGACTTGCATTTTTGTCATCATTTCAGCTAAGCAGATGTATACGTCCAAGAGACTTTGGGGAATCCATTTGTACCCAGTTGCATCACTTTGCTGATGCCAGCAAAGATGGCTATGGAATCGTGTCATACATCAGGATGGAGAATTCAAGCAACAAGGTCCATGTTGCATTTCTGTTGGGGAAGGCACGAGTTGCTCCACTGAAATCCATCACAATCCCTCGGATGGAGTTAACAGCTGCTGTTCTGGCTGCACGAGTGGATTCTATGCTGAAAGCTGAGCTGCAACTTCATATTGATGATTCTGTGTTCTGGACAGACAGTACATCAGTGCTGAAGTACATCTACAATGAAGACACACGATTTCAAGTATTTGTAGCAAATAGAATCTCAGCCATCAGAGAAATTTCACATCCTTCTCAATGGAGACATATTTGCTCCAAAGAAAATCCAGCAGATGTTGCATCTAGAGGAATGAAGGTGTCTAACTTTGTTGAACATCGCATCTGGCTAGAGGGTCCCAAATTTCTTTGGAAGTCTGAACAGGAGTGGCCACAAACTCACTTTGATCCAGTATTGGAGATTGATGATCCAGAAGTCCACAAGATGGCAGTTGTGAGCTTGATGACTGGTGATTCATTAAATCCTTCTGATCATCTTATCCATTACTTCTCTGACTGGTACAAGCTCAAGATATCAGTGGCCTGGTTTTTCAAGTTGAAATCAATCCTGCTTAAACTCAGTCATCAAAGAAAGGAAGGAAAGGTGGCCAGGGAAGCAGATTCTGCTCAAAACAAATTCCCAAGTGATTCCAGAATGTCAAAGAAATCTACTTTAACCCTTGAGGATCTCTCACAAGCTGAATCTGCTATAGAAATAACCGCATTGACAGAAAAAGGAACAGTTTGTAAGCAAAGTCCAATTTACAAGCTGGATCCAACCTGGGAGGACAATCTTCTTAGAGTGGGTGGAAGACAAAATAATGGAGCAATGCCACTGGAAGAGAAACATCCTATTATACTCGGCAAAAATCAACATATTGCAAAGCTCATTCTCAGGCATACTCATGAAATGCTGGGTCATAGTGGACGTAACCACACTCTAGCTGTGGTAAGGAGAAAATACTGGATAATTCATGGAAACTCTGCTGTACGGAAAGTAATCGCTGAATGCAAATTTTGCCGACGCCACAATGCAAGATCAATGGATCAGAAGATGGCAGATCTCCCAAGGCAGAGAATTACTCCTGATCTGCCTCCATTCACTAATGTCGGCGTTGATTACTTTGGGCCCATTGAAACAAAAAGAGGAAGAGCAACTTGCAAATGTTATGGTGTCATCTTTACCTGCCTGGCAAGCAGAGCTGTGCATTTGGAAGTTGCAAGTTCTCTAGATACTGATGATTGCATAAATGCTTTGCGTCGCTTCATCAGTAGAAGAGGTCAAGTTGTCAACATCAGATCAGACAACGGAACAAACTTTGTGGGAGCAGCAAGAGAACTAAAGGAAGCCCTTGCTGCAATAAATCATGAGAAGATACAAAAGGCTCTCATTCCCTTTGGAGTAAACTGGAGTTTTAACCCACCTGCAGGACCCCATCATGGTGGCATCTGGGAGCGTATCATCCGCATGATTAAGCGCATTCTAAACTCTGTTTTACAGAACCAGACTTTGGATATGGATGGACTTAACACAGTTATGTGTGAAATTGAAGCCATTCTAAATGATCGTCCAATCACAAGGTTATCAGATGATCCAAATGACTTGGAACCCCTCACACCTAACCATTTGTTGCTTCTAAGAGGAAAGCCAGCATTACCACCTGGACTTTTTGATGCAGCAGACATGTACATGAAACGACGCTGGAGACAAGTCCAATACATCTCTGATCTGTTTTGGAGGCGATGGGTCAGAGAGTATCTACCATTACTCCAGGAGAAACAAAAGTGGAACCAAGTTAAAAGAAATCTGATCAAAGGGGACATTGTTGTGGTTATGGACTCTTCAGCACCTCGAGGCTCTTGGTGCCTAGGGAAGGTTCTGGAGGTGATTCCTGATAAAAAAGGTTTTGTTCGCTCTGTGAAGCTACAAACAAAAACTGGCATTTTTGAGCGTCCTATTACCAAACTATGTCTAATACAAGAAGTATGAATATAAATATTGGATTATGTGTTTGTAATTAAGGTTAATGGGTCATATTTTGACTTAAAAATGAACTTTGTTATGAATTGTTATGTT
>JBAGKM010000021.1:25931316-25944013 GCA_037177155.1 Melanotaenia catherinae
GGCCAGTATTGTCTCCGATCGGGGTCCTCAGTTCATCTCCCGCTTTTGGAGCGAGTTCTGCGCCCTCCTGGGAATCAAGGTGGACCTGTCTTCTGGCTTTCATCCCCAGACGGATGGCCAAACGGAGAGGGCCAATCAGGAGGTAGAGACTAAACTACGCATGTTGTGCAAGCAGGATCCGGCTTTGTGGTCCCAGAACCTGTCATGGGTGGAATATGCCTTGAACTCTTTGCCTTCCAGCGCCACTGGATTGTCTCCATTCTACATGGTCTACGGTTACCAGCCCCCTGTGTTCCAGGTTCAGGAACGGGAGGCTCGAGTCTCTTTGGCCCATGCTGCAGCCCAGCGCTGCCAACGGGTCTGGCGGCGGGCTCGTCGGGCACTGATGAACTCCTCCGTTGTATACTCTAGGATGGCCAACAGCCGTCGGGTTCCTGCCCCTGGTTATCGGGTTGGTCAGAAGGTTTGGCTCTCCACCAAGGACCTTCCTCTGCGGTTAGAGAACCGTAAACTGTCTCCCCGTTTCATCGGTCCCTTCCCTATAGTGCGGATCATCAACCCGGTGGCTGCGCGCCATGGTCTGCCCCGTACACTCCGTGTTCACCCTACGTTTCATGTTTCCAGGGTCAAGCCTGTGTCTCTGTCGCCTTTGGCTCCCTCCTCCAGGCCCCCTCCTCCCACCCGGTTCGTTGCTGGGGGTCCGGTCTACTCTGTGCGGCGCATCCTCCGTTCCCAGCGGCAGGGCCGCGGGGTGCAATATCTGGTGGATTGGGAGGGTTACAGCCCGGAGGAGCGGTCGTGGATCCCTTCCCGGTTTGTGGGGGATCGCTCCTTGATCCTGGCTTCCCATCGCTCACGTGCGTGCATGCCTGGTGGTCTGTCGGGTGCCGGCCCTTGAGGGGAGGGTTCTGAAGCGATCATTACAGCCACCTGCCTCATATTTTGTATCTACTTGATCTTGCACACACACAGGTGTAGCTTGTCCCACTTGTACACTAACAGTAAGTGTGTTTCCATTAGTCCAAGAAATGCACAAAACCTAAATATCACAATAAAAAACTGGTAGAGGAAACATCTAAGTTTAAAAAAACCTCTCAAATATCACTAAAAAGTTTTACGCTCAAATGAGGTGGTTTTTAGGACGTGTCCATATAAAAGTATATAGTGTAATGGAAACACTTTTTGCATTTACACATCTCCAGTCGTGAGGCCGGAATCCAGAAGCCGGTGAGGAGCTTCTCGACCAAAGACCCTCACTGAGATAGGAACCAACAGACAGGGAGGAGCCAGAGGCTGGAGAGGAGCATTTTGACCACAGACCTCCTCAGTGACAGATACCAACAGACAGGGAGGAGCCAGAGGGTGGAGAGGAGCGTCTTGCTCTGAGACTCCCTCAAAAACAGGAACCACCAGAGGCCACGTAGACCTAGGAACTGGCATTGGACATTGAAGCGCCGGGCAGGACAGGGGTGCAGGCATGAAAGACAGTGAAGTCGTGCAAGACCAAGGCACTGGCAGACCGTGGCATTGGTGTCGGAGGCTGCAGAGCCAAGGTCTGCCAAGAAGCCAAGAATGGTCTTACTGTGGATGAAAGCAGACAGATAATCCAGGAATCCGTGGAGCCAGGAAGGGAGCGAGGACAAGTCCTTGTGGGTATAAAAATAAATAGGAAAGTCCAACCTAAAAGTTAAAACAAAAAGTGTGACAACACTAACTGGGAGACCCATCTAGAACAAAATAAACAGGAAATTAAAGACTCAAATTACGCACCTGGACAGACAGATTCACAAAAAACGTGTTTTATTTTCTGTTTATTTTAAACAGATATGGCATCTTAACTTTCAAATTCTGACCACCCTAAAGTAGGAAAAAAAATATTGGATCACACAAAATAACATGCTTTAACAGAGCAAAATGACACTGTAAATCAACAACATCACTCACAGTCAGCTGTTGATTGAAGTCACCTCAGATAACTGGTCCAGGGAATACACCTCACATCCACTAAAAGTAGAAAGTATAAAACAAGAGGGCTACTAAGTTTGAATATATAATTAATATACAGGGAAAAAAAAATCCTGTTCCTGGCTGGTACCTCCGCTGTCTTTTCCTGCTCTATTCTTTTTTTCTTTTTCCTGATTTCATGTGATGACCAATTTCCAATTCTCCCATACACTGATTTGATTAATTATTATTAATTATTATTATAACATATAAGTTTTATTAAAAATCTAACATATTTCAGATCAGGGCTACAGAACATGTGCAACAGATAGAAATAAAGCTGTAAGTGCAGAAGCAGTTTCTATTACTGCTTTAATAGTCCCGAGACTTGCCCTGTGTGTCCTGTTTGTTCACTTTTTATATTGCAATCCTTTCCAACTTCCATTTCCCCACACCTCTCTCCCATTATTATTATTATTATTATTATTATTATTATTATTATTATTATTATTATTATATCTGTGTTACGCAAGCTAATTATTGCTGCCAGCTGAAACCAATCCCCTCTGAAAACCTCCACCCTTAGTGCCTGACCGGGATTGGTTAGAATGGACACACCCCCGCCTTCTCCCTTCCTATTTGATCCTGTGGGTCCAATCACCGCTCCAGAAGGCGCTGTCCAGGAAATAAAGCCTGAAGTCGAATCTCATTCATCGGGTGTCATGGGGCTGACTCAGAAGAAGGCTCAGAATCCCAGGGATGGGTTACAAACATTTATTTGTATACAATTGATAAATTGTGCAATCCTGGTCTTCTCTATGGTCTGGCTTCTGTGGATATAGGAGACAGGAGTTAGAAGGCAGGGAGCGGCAGGTGACAGTGCGCAATAGTGTGGGCTGACGTACCAGCAAAGTGAGATCCAGCGGGGAAGGAGGATTGTCTCGAGATCAGAGTTGAGGGAATCCAGGGAGGAGTCTGCTGCCTGATGTGGGAGAAGCTGCTGAGCAAAAGAGAGGTTAGAAGGTGGATAATAACCCACAGGTCGGACTGCTGACCAGGATGACAGCGTGGGGTCAGAGAATCCTCGTGGGGGTGAGGAGAGTTGAGTCCGTGATCCGTTATCTAGGTCCAATAATCAATTCCAGAGGTCCAAGAGCCAGGAGATCCAAACAATGACAAGCAGAGTAACCAGACAGGGGCAGGCAGAGGCAGAATCCAAATCCAGGCAACAGGGTCAACAACAGACAGGCAGACAGACAGGCAGAGAAATCCGGGCTGGATACGTACAGGGATGAACCAAGACGATCTGGCAGCTAAGGGTTGAAACAGGCAGGTATATAAAGCGCTCAGCGCAGGTGGAGCGCATAAGCAATCCAGCCAGAGTGCAAGGAAGATGCCTTCAGGGCTGCTGGGGAAAAAGGGCTTCGAACCACAGAGCATGACAGGGATAGAGGTTTTGTAAAACTGAATATCCTCCCCCCTGCATCTACAAAAAACTTGGGTCTACACCACTTTGTATAAAAATAATCCATCCACACCTAACTGCACAAGTGCATTGTTAAGCCCATTTATAAGCATGCCAAACCTTTAGCAGGTGGTGTGATCCCCAAATCTTTTCTAATCAGAACAACCTTCTGTTTCTCTGCGTCATTTCCACAAAACATTAAACGTAATGTTTTTGACAAAGAACATGGAAGAGCTAGGTGGCAGAAAATAACTGTCCTTAATGTCATGCTTCTCCTGTGGGCTTCTACATAGAACAGTACTTGGGCTTGTAAATACAAGCAAGCAAAAAAGTGCCGGGACAATCAACATCGCCGACACAGTTTTGTGGGCATCCATGCTTTTTTTGAGTGTAAACACAGGTCACTTATGTGACGTCTGAGCATTTTTTTGTCACAGGGAGTGACGTTTCGAAACTTAAAACCCTGATTATTTTTTGTCCCCATGCAGACGCATAAATGAAGTATTCGCAAATCTTCGCTTGGGTCCTAGGTTTTTCAAAGTATTTGTTTTTAATGCCATAAATCTGCAGTTTTGTGTAGAGAAATATCTTTGTTTTGTGAGATACCCTACTACATGTGCACAAGGCCTAAGTGTCACCTGTATCTGGATAATCTTTCACTCTCAAAACATTCTGCTGAAAGTCTTCTAACAAACTAAAGGTAATGTAGGGGACTTTGAGACTAGCTGGTTGTTGTCATGGTGATGTTCAAATTCTTTAAAAGTGTTAGGGTGCATTGACTTTAAATATCTCATTAGGTTGTTAGTGTTCCTGCTTTTTGGCATCATTTGCTTGCAGACAGAGCACATGGTTTTATCTGTGGTTATAGTGGGTTCTTCATCTATGCCTCATTTGGCTCTCGGCCATCCATTCTGCCATGGGCCTTCCTGTGGAGCCCGTACTTTGCAGGCTGAAGATTGTTTGGCTGAGGCTGCGCAGTGAGCCAGAGTGGAATTGCGATACTTTTAAAAAGTACTGAATCCAATACTTTTCCTGGCAACTATCAAAGAATTGACTCCAGAGTATCTATTTGCCCATCCCTACCATGGAAGCCATGTCATTTGGTAACTTTTAACTTCTGTCACACAATATTGTTTAAATTTTTAACTTAAAACACAGTTTTTCACAGTAATAGCTTATTTAAAGTAATATTAAATATTTTAACTTACCATTTCTCACAGTTACAGAAACCATGTTTCACTGACGAGACCGTTAGTGGACAAAAAATTTTGTGTCTTGAGAACTGTTTTCCGTACAGACTTGATCTCGGGCTCAAAATGTGCAAAATGTTTATATTTGTTTCATCTATGTGCTGGACTAAGAAGAAAGGAGAAGAGCAAGGAAGTGTTCTCTAAGCCTAACTTTTCCTTTAAAACTAAAACCACATGCCTTGCCTGTGGTCCTGTTCGCATGTCTTTTGCATAGATAGTGTATCTCCATAAAAGGTCATGTCTGCACTCACTGGCTCATAGCTCAAGCATTATATTTTTGAACATACAGTATATTTCTTAAACATAAGTATGTATTTTTTAAACATCAATATGTTTTATTTAATGGCTCAAAACCACAGCAGATATCAGATAGCTGGTTTGAAATGCAAAGCTTCAAAGACAGGAAGTTAAGTATACACATATATCTCAGAGAGGCCTGGGCCTTACTGGACTCAGATATCGGTCAAAGATAAGTCAAATGCAGAATTTCACAACACTGGAAACCCCTAAAATGCGCTTGAAGGTCATATCATGACATTTAATATAACATCTGTTGTTACTTTCTATCACTTATTCAGAAAACACAGATTTATGTCTGATGTATTTTATATATTTAATTTTTATAGCACTTTACCAAATGCATAAGAGCAACCCAAAGAACATAAAAATGACACAACAATTAAAACTAAAGAAAAAGAGAAAGAAACGGGACTTCCAGTTAGGCAGTAGATGGAGTAGGGTTGCAGTCCTCATGCTCCCAAGACCTTTCTGGTTTTCCTCCGCAGAAACAACCTGTTTTACACTCTTGAAGACTCACCCCTCATCGCCTTTATATAAAGCTGCATAAAACTTTGGTTCATCAGCTAAAATTTTTTGTTTTCAAGGTACAGTTATATGAAACCACTTTGTTATAGCCTTCAGAAAAGAAATGTAGTAGCCTACAGCATTTTCTTTAATTATACTTTATTACTCTGTCGCTGGGAAATTCTTTCTCTGCATTTAACCCATGCCGGTTGCTTGGAGCAGTGTTCTGCCAGATGAGCACCCAGGGAGCAGTTGGGGGTTGAGGGCCTTGCTCAGGGGCTCACAGTGATTTACCTTAGTTGCCAGCCCGGGGACTTGAACCCAGATTCTCCAGACCCAAGCCCACCTCTGCAACCACTAGGTTATCACTCCCCTCGTTTCCACTTATCCAGTAAAGAACTCCACATTTCTTTAGTGTCACAGGGGACGAAACTGGCTGACTGGTAGGAGAACCATTCACCCCTGTAAGTGCTCTAGGATTAGTTTTCCCAAAGAGGAAGCAGTCAGTCAATAAGCCAGGTTACAATAAAATATAAACAATTTATTTACAAAAAAAATGTCCAGCTAAAGCCAATAAAAAAAACCTCAGCACCAACCAGCGGAGATGAGATCGTCTCTGATGGGCCCTCCAGATCCAGTGGGAGGAGTAACACTGTTAGCCAGTCCTCATTCATCTCGATCAAGAGTTTCCGCTGCCCCGACTAAAATCCACTGCAAACAGGAAAAGGAAAAGGCAAGGCCATCAACAGATCATCCTAAAACGAATAAATAAAATATGTCTAGGGCAGGTGATAAAAAGCGGCCGGTGAGTGATGACCGTGTAGTATAAGGAGGGGTGAAGCTTACTTCTTCTCTCCACGTATCCAGTCCGGCGTCTCTCATCTTTCTCCTGGCGGGTTCCCTTCTTGCCACTGTTTTGGTACAGATTCATGTTGCGTCCTGTCACTGGGCTCTTTCTCTAGTCCCCCAGTCAGATGTCCACCGTGCTTTGGCCCGTCGTCTGCCGCCCCTCTGCAGCTCTCCTGCAGTTCTCCACCTGGAGCTCCTGTCATACTTGTGTCAGCCACCAAAAATAAAGGGCTCACAAGCCAGTCTCTCTCCTCATGTCTTTCCACACAGGTGATGCTCATTTGCTATCACCAAACGGTGGGAAGGGCAAGACACCCCGGTGGACGCACACATATGCAGACACACATCTGTGACATTAGTGCGTAGAAATACTAGCCTACTGAATATAGCACTTATACAACTTTAAAGTATGCAGCCTGCCTGCTGTCTGTGAAACAGGCAGGAGGACATTAGCAGAGGCTGCTATAAATGACAGGAACCAGTAGCCTATCAGTACACATGGGTTTGTGATGTTAGAGCCAATCAGAAGCTGAGTAGGGCGGCGATTTGTAACAACTCCACTGGTAAAAAAATAAATAAATAAACGAAAGAACCCCAGTCAAGATTGATTTTATCCTCCTGAGCAGCTGCTTTACAGTACAGGGCCTGGCTTATTCAACCCACCTAGTTTTTTCATTATGCCCACTGCCTTTACGTTACACCATTAATTACCTAAATTTGAAATCTAATTTTATTTTTTTTATGAAAAAAAAAGGTTGCAACCCCATGAAGCTGTGCCCAGGGCATGGTTAGCCATGGCCATTCCCATGTGGCAGTCCAATCAAACTTTACTTTCATGCTCTCATTAGACATCACACAAAACTACAGTGTAATCACACAGATGTTTGTTTACTACACAACAAAAAGTGAATGTGTATAAAATAATCATTCCAGTGTATGCTATTGATTATTGGCTTTTTATTAGATATAGGGCATACAGCGTTAACACAACCACACACATAGTGATTATACAGTAAAAATAGTGAAAGAAAAGGAAATACGTTGTACAGCAGGGTGATGTAACAGTGCTGGGCTTATTCTTATTGACTAGCTTAAAGACCACCAGACCGCTTAGCGACCACCTGGATTCTCACCATGCTAAAATTAGGTCTTATCTAAAATATTATAAAAATACATGATTATCCTTTTATTCTTTTCTTTTCTTTTTTTTTACATAATGTAAAATCAGTTTCTGAATTACACAGATGTTAAGAGGAATCATATAAAATGAAAACAAGAATAAACTTGATGCACTCAGAGAGCGCAGACCTTTTTTTTTTTTTTTTTTTTGATGATTGTGGACATTATTTTGATTATTTTGAATTAGAAACTCTAATAGCAATATGATTCTATTGTAAAGAATCCTTTAAAATTTCCTGGATACAGGTGGTGTTCAGGATCACCCCCAAATTCTAATCACTTGTTCCTTATCCCATTTAATTCCACTTTTTAATTTTGAGTTGCGTTGCTAACAGACAGACTGACAAACTAACAGCACCAAATACATGACCTCTGCCTTGGTGGAGGCAATAATTACAGATAAAATCAAAAATTATAATCACAGCATAGAATTTACAAAGTTTAAGTGCAAGTTCACAGTTGCAGCTGTATAAAACCCAGTAGTCCTACAGCAAACCTCTCATTCTTTGGCTCTTTTTTTTTTGTATTGTAATTAGGGGTGTGTGATGCTGCAAAGTCTGATATCAATCCAATACAAAGTAGTTAAAGGGCTAATATCGTTAATGCCAATACTTTTAAATAGGGGTGTTAAAATATTAAAGTTTATTTGCCTTGTCACCGATGCGAACTGAATCCACCAAAATTTATTTTATCCTCCTTATTTATTAAGTTCTGATACTTCTCAAGCCTTACATTAAAGTATCAGTGGTATTACACTAGTATTGATCAACATCAGTACCGACATTGGTATCAATATTAATTACATTTGGATCGATCCACCCACAGCTAATTATTTTTAAGGTAATACCTGTACTTCCACCATACCAAGTAAAAAGTACTCATGAAAGAAATGCACACTTGTTGAAAATTAGTACCCGCTTGCTTCACGGTGTTACAGCTAGTTTGTTGTTTAGCTTCTGTTTTTAACAGAAACAGCTTAATGTCGGCCTCACGTTGAAGGCTGGTTTTATGTGACAATGTGCTCATTCAAATGACTTTTCCACAGTCTAAACATGTCATTGCCTTGTTACTGGTCAGGTGTCACTTTTCCTCATTCGGCTCATTTGTCTTAAGCTAATTTTAAGTGAAAATTTTAATTGTAGATTAGAAATTTACTCAAGTAGGAGGTTATTTTTATTATTCTGTAGAAACCTCACTGCCTGCCTCACATTATCTCCAGAGTTTCTTGTCAGTGTAGGAGGAAGGCAGTTTCACATCAGCTTTAAATTCATACTTTAGAACAAATCAACCCTGAAAATGCCGTTTCACTGCTGTTCAAAAGCAGCTTGTTTGTTTAACTACAGAACTTCTGTAGGTTTCTCAGCCCCCTAACAAACGGCTATTTTGTCATCCATCTCGCATCCTGCCTGTACTGTGAGCTCGACTCTTGTCTTGTCTCTTGCTCTGTCCCTCTGTCTTTCTTTCCCTCTCTTCCTCCAGTAATGTCTTCTTCAGCTACAGTGCATTTTTTAAAATTAGACGGTGTGTTTATATGTGCTTGCTGGCGCGTGACGTGGTGCGTAAACTGAAACTCAGCTGTTACGTTATGAGGCAGAAGGAAGCTGTGAAGAGCAGTTTCTCAGCCTCTGGACACTGCTGGACATTAACGGCTCCAGATATGTGCATAATAAACGTCACTGTGACATCAAACCAGTCAAGAGTTTTAATGTCGGAAATTTTGTGCATATTAAATTTCTTTTATGCAATTTTCCAACAAACCCCCTCTTGGTTTATTTTATTTCT
This sequence comes from Melanotaenia catherinae, assembly GCA_037177155.1. Classification (NCBI taxonomy): domain Eukaryota; kingdom Metazoa; phylum Chordata; class Actinopteri; order Atheriniformes; family Melanotaeniidae; genus Melanotaenia; species Melanotaenia catherinae. Next base: position 25,940,590 of record JBAGKM010000021.1, read on the forward strand.
TTAATTCAAACTGATTCATTTTATTTATCTTTTTGATTTTTACTCCCTTTTATTTATGTATTAATCTTTAAATTAGTTATTATTTACTTATTATTTTGATTCATTTAATATTTTTATTGTATTTTCCTTTACTACAGTATTTTACATTTTTGTTATATTTTTCCTTTTTTTTCCTTTATGTACTTTTTATATAATTGTTAATAAATTCAAGCGTTAAGGGGTTTAAGTGTTTGCAAATCAAAAGTTACTGAAGTTTTATTTATAGCAATAGCCAACTTATAATAGTGCACAGTACACTAATTTATAATTATTATTGAATTTCGTGCATAACAGTGCAATTTAACTCAAATATAAATTTTGATTATTGCCCAGCATAAATTTCAATACTTATTAGAACCAACCTTCTCAAATATATTACCATATTAGGAAATTAATAAATTTTTCTAAAACTTTGGCAATAGCATTGGAAAAAGAAAAAGAACGCAGTAGAAGTTCTTTGACATTAGTTCTTTAGAAACAAAGAATTAAAATCAAACTATGCACTTGGTGTCGTTTTTGTGGACAGGTTAGTTCTGCTGAGTTGCTCAACAGAAATATAATTCCTTAAGCTCGGAAAATGTTTCACCAGCAGCTGACGGAAGTAGTTCTGGAATTTTTTCCCTACAAATGTGTAAAACATTGGACTGATGCTAAAGTAAACATACGCCATGTTACGTGTGATTTGAAGGGCATACCCAAGATTCTGTTTTTCCTTACAGGGAATGTTTTCCTCATGAGATAGCAGCGCGACAACATTGAATGGAGCCCAACAGATGAAAAACATCAGAACAATGATAAATATCAGCCTAACTGTCTTGAACTTGGTAGCTATTTTGGACACTATGACTGTGACCACAATCCTTATGTAGCAGTAGATTATAACAACCATAGGGAAGATCAGGAAAAGAAGTAGTTGAAGATAAAACCCAACATCTTTCACCATTTTCACATCAATATTGGGAAGTTCACCAGGAAACTCATCACAGTGCTTCTGTTCCAAATACATAAAAGTGTTGTGAAGCAGCATCGGCCTGATGCACGCCAAGCCACTAACCAGCCACACCACAGTACAGGAGATTACCACATAACTTCGATTTCTCAGTCTTGAAGTGTTTAGAGAGTATACAACTGCAAGGTGCCTATCAAAGGTCAGAAGAGTTAAAAGGAGGACGGAACTGTAGAAGCCCAGATAGTGAAAACAGCCATAAACTTTGCACATTGTTTTGCCAAAAATCCATGTGCCAAGCTGCATGTAGGCTGCCATGAAGGGAAGGGTGCTCATGAAGATCAGGGAGGAAAACACCAGGTTCAGCAGCAAGATGTTGGTGACAGTTGTTAATTTCTCAAACCTGGGAAGTAAACAGGAAGAAAAGTGTCAATATGACATAATGCATGTTTCGTAGGTAAAGAAAGCATCTTACTACAACTCTGAGCTGTTTCAGAGTAATCTAAACTGTCGTTTTAGAATTTAGAAACCGATTTTAGATCTTTTCAGCAAATTAGGACATGCAATTCCAGTTTCAGGACTTAAATCTAGCCTCAGCGATAGACAGGGGAGACCAGGGACAGTTGTAAAACGGGTGTGTTGTAACACTTGCAATTGCTCCTATCAGGAACAAGCTTGGAATCATTTTATTTACTCTGCACATACTCAGTTTAGTCCTTAGCCTGAAAGTGAGAAAGTATTGCCTTGAGGAGAGCATAGCTAAATTTAAGCGGGAAAATATTATTTTGAGGTAAGAAAGTAGTTTTTTTTACTCAAATCATTTTTGTAATTACATTGCTAACTTTGTAGCTGAACTCCTCAAACATATGTCATGTTGATTATGGGTCTGGTTAGCTGTTTTTCAGAGAAGTTGTCTGTGGTAATGTTTTAGCTGTTAGCCATATGGTAAACTAGCTCATTGGTGTTATAACAGCTGTAACACACTGGCACGGGGCCGGTTATAACAGCTGAAAAATGTTACAATTGAACCCAACTAAATTTTAATGGATCTCATGAGTAAAAGTGTGATTTTAATTGAAACATTTCTTTTAGTTTCAGCATGCCTAGGTCTTGGAAGAGTAAGACTGACAGGAAAATTCTTATAATTCTGAAGAGGGCATCCACTGAAGTGAAAGTTCAGGGAAAGTCAGTAAGATCAGTGTCAACATTGTACGGTATATGCCATGTCACTCTCTTCTCTTTCTGCAAAGCGAAGAAAAAGGTTAGAAGATCAGGGATCAAGCAAGCTTCCACGTGTTGGCTATAACTCTGGAACAAAGGTGTTCGCTGAATAACAAGAGAAGGTGTTGACAGGGTATCTAAAAGCTGCCATCGGACAAGACTTCAACTGCTGGTCCAGACTGGTTTTCTGGCTTCATGAAACGAAATTCGTCTCTGTCCATTGGAGGTGCAGAGGCCACCAGCCTTGCAGGGCTGCCAGTTTCAGTAAACACAATGCACCTGACAGAGTGATTGTAAAAGGTGGAACCAAATAGGTTGGAGCAATGGCATCTGCTGAAAGGGGTTCACTTGTGTCAGTCGCATGTGCAGTCAATGCCATTGGCAACACAATCCCTCCCATGTTTGTGTTCCCTCGCATGCATAATGTGGACCATTTTATGCAAGATGGTCCAATAGGAGGCATTGGAAGTGGAAATAAATTTGGATGGATGCAGGAGGAGGATTTCATGATATTTCTCAAGCACTTCGCAAACCACACAAATGTCAGTCCTGAGAAAAAAAGTGCTACTTTTCTTGGATAATCATACCTCACACTTCTCTATTGCCGCCACTGACTTCTGCAAGAGCAATGGTATTTTGATGCTAACGTTTCTTCCACACTGTAGACACAAGCTTTAACCACTTAACAGACGTGTCTATGGGCCACTCAAAAAGATGGTGAACACAGCAAGTGATTCCTGGATGACAATTAATCCTTGAAGGACCATGACAATATATGACACACCAGGCCTAGTGAAGACAGCACTTCCAGCAGCAGCTATACCAAAGAATGTACAAGGTGGATTCCAGTGCAGTGGAATTTGGCCATATAATCAAGCCATATTTGAGGAATGCGAGTTTGCAACTTCACAAGTAACAGATCACACAGATCCAGCTTTTCAGGCCACAACCTCAGAAATTGACCAAGCTTCTGCTCCAGCTACCAATCAAGCTTTTTCTCTAACAAATGACCCAGGATCTGCTCTATCCAGCAACCAGGGTTCTGTCCTAGCTACTAACCAACTAGCCACCTCTTTAGCCACTGAAACAGCCACAAGCTCTACTGAAGAAACACTGACTTTCCTAGACGTTAACCCAGTTGCTGTGTGACCCTTACCAAAAGCTGGACTACGTAAATCTGCTACAACAGGAAAGAGGAGGAAACAAACAGCAATACCT
>JBAGKM010000021.1:25950614-25964472 GCA_037177155.1 Melanotaenia catherinae
CCACTGTTTTAGCAAAACCAGAGAAGGTTTAGGGAGGGAACACTAAAATAGCACATCCTAGATCTGAATGAATGAAATATTCTTATTAAACACTCTTTCTTCTAGAGTGGGGTGGACTTGCCTCCTTCAATACCAGAACCCATCTTTCAGACAGGGGTCAGCTTCCTGTAAGATGGGTTGCTGCGACCAGACCGGTATTTGATGGCGGAATCAAAAGCAGCAAGTTTGACTGTCCAGCAATGTTCAGCTGCACCCAGCAGCTGAGTGGAGATAGCTTAGAGGGTTATTGTCTGTATAAACCACACACTGGTGCCCCAAGAGATACTCTGAATTTTTAAGTCATGGCCCACTTTAATGCCAGAAACTCTTGCTTCATGGAGCTATAGTTTGACATGTTGTTGGTCTGAGGTCATGACTGGCATACATGACAGGCCCAACTGCACCCCGAGTCCCCTGTGAAAGCACAGCTCCTAGTCTACTTTGGCAAGCGTTGGTCTAGTGTTGGTTTCCAAATCAAAAGGATGTGAGAAATCCACATAAGCCAAACACTGGGGCAGAGCCTCAAAGCTCCCCTCACACCCTGAAGTCCATACATGTTGAAATGCCTGGCCTGACCCCTTTGTGGACTTGGGGCCCACCAGTTCTGCCACCAACTTGTGTGACTTTGTGATGTGTTGCAATCAGCTCAAAGTTTGTCAGTACTCAGCAAAATACACAACTGGTCTACTGACTTGACATGGAATTATGTACCAACACCTGCTGTTTCTGGAGAAAAGATGGTAAAGCAATAATGCACTCACAACACCAGTAACCCTGATTAAAGCTACTCAGTCACACCTTTGAAATGTAAGCCTGTGTTCTATTAAGTAAGAAACTTACTCAACAGCAAAAGCAGAAGTTATGAGACATGAAAATACTGTTGCAATAAGTTTTTGTTAGGAAGTGGGCTGGTCTGCTAGAGGGTGAAAAGATATTAAAGGAAACGACCTGATATTAGGGTTTATCTCACCTCAGTTAACCTCAGCAACTCTCAGTATGACATGTACATTTATCTGAACATTTTTAACATAGTACTTTGGTACTCTGCCAAAATATTACCAGTTTTTTTTTTTTTTTTTTGTTTTGTTTTTTTGTGATAGTTTTTAGATTGTGGGAGTGTTGTTGTTACAGGACGTTACTGGTCTGCAGAAATCTTTAGGTAGGTGACAAATGTCAGGATTCACGTTTTCCCAGAAGAACATTATGACAAGGTTTTCCAGCTTCCTCCCACAGTCCAAAAACATGCATGTCAGGTTAAATGGTGATTTTAGATTAATCCTAGCATGTTTGTTTTGTCTATTATAAAACTCATCTTGGGCGTACCCTGCCTTTTTCCAAATGACAGCTGGGATAATATCCAGCCCCAGAACGGGATGTAGCAGGTGAAGAAAATAGATGGACATTAATATAGTAAATAAACTCTTTACAGGTTAATGTAAAAGGGGATTTAACCATAATTATCCATTTAATTCATCTAAAAGATCAATACAAATATGACTAATTTCACTAGAAACTGGAAGCTGCAGACATATTAAGAAAACACATTTTTAACACAACTGCAAAATACAAAACTAGAAGCCAGCATAATAATTGAATTTCCCATCCAAACTCCGAGGCTCGTACAACAGTTTTCTGATTCTTTACTGACATGTCAAAATTTACTGTCTGAAATTTCTTTGAAAATTTCCAACATGAAATGTGAGCCTTGCAGATTTGGGAGTCCATTTGTTTCTCCATCTGGAAGAATAATGACACTTGTTTGTCTTGGATGCTGAAGGAAATTCAGCTTTGTGACACTGTAAAAGGACATCAAGCATCTTTTAACCCTGTAATAAAAAGCTATCTACTTTGTGCTACCAACATGATGGGACGCCAGAAGCTGCTGCTTCACCTCACTAAGTCCTTCTTGGATCTCATGTAGCTGCTCAGACATTTTTTTCATTCCTCACGTGGTTGACCTGAGTTTTGATTTATTTTCATTGACCGAAAAAAAAAAATTCAACAATTCAACAAATAACAACAAATTAACATGAGAATATTTTTGCCCCAAAGCATGAAAATGTATAATTTTCTTACAGTAAAATATAAACATAGAATGGCTCAATAAATCCATTCATTCACACTCTGTGTAAATTGATTAACAAATGTTAAAAGTAAACATGTGCATACTGTAAATAGTGAAACAAAAGTCTAGATTTTGGTCATATCATGCAACCAGACTTCGAAGAAGCAGGAAAACATTTATTACAATGAAAAATGAACACATGAAACACTTAAGAGAAGGAAAAATCACATCATGACCTGAGAACGAGCCAAGGTCACTCTAACGGAAAGCACCAGTCTGACCACAGGATGGCGATTAATTCATTTACAAGCTGTGATTAATCTGATTAATAATATTAATCATTTTAATCATTTTAATCATTATATATATATATAGATATAGATATAGATATATGTATGTATTTGTATTTGTATTTGTATTTATCAAATCTTAGTTATTAAAATACCTATTTGTCTCATCAAACTGATGCAGTTCCTAATTTTTAAAATACACCCAACCATCATCATCATCAGTATCCATGGCACTATTAGGACCTTTGCTGGTCACACAGATTTTTAAGTAGTAAGTTTTCGACCTTGGCTGCCTCCACCGTGTCCAGAAACTCTGAAATATTCTAATTCTGCCTCCCTGACCTCATTTAGTTAAACCCTCGAAGTGTTCACCCCCCACATGTGTCGCTTCAGGTACGTTATTATTTTGGACAGATGCACCGTGATTTCTAACAGAAGCATCACTTTCGCTGTTGCTAGGTGACCCGTCGTCACCTTCAGGAGACCAGTTTTTCCCTCCAGAATCAGACATGGCTGAGAAAGTTCAACAATGAAAGAGCATCTTAAAATATTTAATGTTTTTTTCTGTTTTCCACTCTGTATCACTGACTATTCTTCATCGTGCTTTCCTCAGAAACTTTGAACAGACCACTCACCTTTCCCTCTCCTCCCCACCACTCGCCTCCCCCAGCATAGAAAACAAGTTACACTGAAGATTCACACACTTCTAACCATGGAAAGTGGTAACAGGTCTAAGCTCTCTTTCTGGAGATATGGCCTAGTGTCACAATTTTGCAACTTTGGCATGTGGAGTGTTAAATGAGCTTTGGTCCAGTGAAGATGTGTGTTTCTGGATCTTGTTCATTTTTGGCTTCTTCTTTGCATGATGGAGCTTTAACCTGCATTTGTGGAGTTCCGGCTGAACTGTGTTCTGGAAGTCCTTCTGAGCCCATGCAGTGATTTTCGGTAGAAAATCATGTCTGCTTTTAATGTAATGCTGCCTGAGAGCCCCAAGATCATCCAGTTTGATCTTCAGCCTTATCCCCTGCATACAGAGATTCCTCCTGATTCTCTGAATCTTTTGATGATATATATTATATCATAGACAGTACCAGTCAAATGTTTGTACACACTTTCCCATTTAATCTAAACTTTACATCTGACCCCTGGTGCACTTATGGGCGTTTAAAAAGAACATGAAACCAGCAAAAGGTTATTTGGCCAGTTTGACTTGGTTTCATGTGCTTGCTCTTTATTTCTTCATAATAGGGATGTGTGGTGTCATACAAAGCTGAGTGAGCCTTTCCACCTCCAAGATAAGCATCTCGTCGTCCATAGTGTCAAGTATCAAGCGAGACCCTCTCTTAGCTGATGGCTTGGTGCCCGTAAAACTGGTAATGAAGTAATGTTGATATTTCAGAGGAAAACGCGATCGAAAGTCTGCACATAGTGTTTTATGTTTAAAATCGCACGGATTCATTTTGCTTTCAATCGACTGACTTCCCGCCTGAACAATCTGCTCTGCATTGACGCAGTTTCCAAGTGTCAAAAATACAACTGCTGCACGTTTTGGGGGAAGTGGAGCATCACAAGGCTTCAGGAAGCATCAGAAACTCCACCTGCTGGAAACACTGATCGAAGAGATGCTGCGAAGCTGCAGAACAGCCGCTGCACGTTGCTTCCGTGGTTTTTCCGCATATGGTAGACTCTGCCTGTCTGAAATGCTCTATTTATACCCAGTCATGTTACTGACCTGTTTCCAGTTGACCTAATTAGTTTTCAAATGTTTCTCCAGTGGTTTTTGATTTGTACCGTTTTCTTTTCCAGCCTTTTCTTGCCCCTGTTTCAACTTTTAACAGACGTGTTGCTGCCATTAGATTAAAAATGAGCTCATATTTTCCATGAAATGGTAAAATGTCTGAGTTTCAACATCTCATATGTTGTTTATGTTTTATTGGGAATAGAATATGGGTTGATGAGATTTCAAAATCATTGCAATATTTTTTTTTTTTTTACACAGTCTCAACTTTTAGATGGGGGGGTTATCATATCCTAAAGTGTTAGACAGCTGCTCAGGGCTGCAGCCGCTGAAAGGCCGATCACACCACAAAGAGAAACGCTATTTACAAATCTCTCCAAATTATTTTGTAACATAAAATCTGAACATGTTTAACAGCTAAGATGTGAGTTTGGTTTTCATCTGAAAAATCATTTTATTAAGGAAAGGTTGAGTTGAAGTTGAAAAGATTTCTTTCTGATGTTTAAACACAATTCAAGTTGAAAATGAGTAAATCACATCTCCATCTCTAAAACACTTCCTATCAACATTTAGAATTAAAATAAATAATTTTAAATTATACTTTTAGTTGTAGATTATACGGGCTGCATGGTGGTGTGCTGGTTAGCTGGGTGGAGCCTGGGGGAGGCTCGAACAGTGGCCTTTCTGTGTGGAGTTGGAGTCCATGTACGTGTGGGTTCTTTCTGGGTCCAAAGACATGCATGTTGTGTTAAATGGTCACTCTACATTCTCCCTAGGGTGAGTGTAAGTGGTTGTTTGTCTCTCTGTGTTGGCCCTGTGATGGACGGGTGACCTGTCCAGGGTGTACCCTGCCTCTTACCTGCTAAATGCAGGGTTAGGCTCCAGCTTTCCTGTGACCCCTAATGGACGAAGCGGTATAGATGATGGATAATTGGGTTATACCAATAATAATGGATTAATAATACTGGACAATAGGATGTTTTTAATGGAAAATGTCATTAACATAATAAAAGTGACCAATAAAATAAGCAAAATGGTGGGGATATAAACCCCGCTGCAGATTAAAAGATTAGATAAATGTGTGACTTAACTTAAATAGCAGATAAAGTGGAAGCTTGTTTCTCAAATAATAAATAAAAGCAAATACAAAAACATGAAAAAAAGGGTGCCAGTAATCTAAGCTTCTTTTGTAAAGGTGAGGTGAATTAATGCTTCTATTTCAGGATAACAGCCCACTTCTGCTTGATGCATTTTAGAGTAAATAATGTATTAAATCATACTGCCTGAGGATTGCCGGTTAGGAGAATAAAGCTAGTTTGCATTGTAAAGCATCAGTTCACTTCATTGTATTTGTTTATAATTTAAGGTTTATGTTGAGGAGATTTATACCTGGCAGAGACTTCCATTTCTTTTGAGCTGAAACATAACTGGGATAAAGAAGGAGGTAGCTATTATCAGTGTTATTCAGGATCATAGAAAACATTAAATAAGTTACAGTAATTTTGGTGATCATGTGACTCAAAAGGATTACAACCATCTTCAATCATGAATCCCATGATTCCTGGGTCATAGCTCTTCTGTTGAACTCCGTTTAACCTTCGCCTTCAGTGCAGAAGTCTCCACACTCTGTTTTGTGAGAGTGGACAGCGTAAGGTAAATGCTGCCTCCAAACACTTGGGTGTGTAAAGTCTGAACCATCCTCCTTCTCCGATGTGGTCAAACGTCTGGTCCTTTGCTGTAATGCTCCCTGAGGTCGTAGGTTTGATAACACATGGAGACATCGCAAACTCCTGGAAGACCCGGGCTGCCCCGTTTACCAGGATCCCCTGGTGGACCTGGTTTTCCAGGAATTCCCTGACTGCCAGGTTGACCGATTCCATCAAAGCCACGAGGACCCCGGATCCCTGCAGAAGTAAGACTGATAAATATAATGTTTGTTTCATGAACACATTACACAGATCTGAAATGTCAGGAAAAAATGGTTAGGTGTGAAATAAAACGGCTGCTGCTTCCCAGAATGGCTTAATGACTTAAGTTGTTTAAGAGGGGAGAGAGAGAGAGATATTCATACCTGGCTGTCCAGGTTGTCCCGGAGGTCCATAGTAACTGTCTCCTTTGATGCCTTTGGGGCCTCTCGGTCCCATGTCACCTGAGGATATGATGATATGTGTGAGTCTACACCACACTGGCAGCTAAAGGAGCCATAATTTACCATATTACCATTAATGACCATAAACAATGGTTGTAACAGAGTAATAATCATCATAAACAATGAGCTAGCATCTTCATCAGATCAAAATTAATCAAATTTTAGGACTTGGTTGACCTCAAAACAGCCAAAATTCTGTGTAGGGCCAGAAAGCGATTATATTCTGATATTTTTTTCCATAAACATCGGGAACTGAGAGGAAGCCACATATTTAACAAACCATGAGAAATGCTAAAATGCTCCAGCATTACAGGAAATGGACTGCATTTATAAAGCTCTTTTCCAGTCATGTTAGCTAACCAATGCACTTTAAAATGCATATCACATTCAGCCGTCCACACCCACATTCATACCCCGACAGGCACATCAAGAGGCAACATGGGTTTCTGTATCTTGCCCAAGGACAGAGTCAGGAGAAGCCTGGAATCAATTCACTGACCTTCCAGTTGGTGGACAACCCCTGAACTACAGTCGCCCTTTAGGAAACTAAAAAGTGTTTTGATATCACACATCGTCAGACAAAGTTAATGTACAGAGAAATGGGTCCAGTAACCAAGCTGCTATCACATGCTTTGACTATGAGTTTCTCCTCATCACCACTGAAAAACAGCTTGTTCAGTCTGTCCAACAGTACACTAGACATCGTATTAGACGTTCCAGCTGCAGCAGGAAAAAACTCAAAAAAACGTTCTTTCACAGTATGATGCGCATCAGCAAACGGGACCATGAACACAGCTGTTCAAACGTTGGTGGTTTCATCCGCTGGGATGACTACAAACTTGTAATGTGACTGGACCTCTCTGTAAAATGACTCCTGATGACAGCTAGCATGCACTTCAGAAGCTCGTTCTGCACGGTCTTTGATATTCCCTCGAAAACAGTAGCAGTTTTCAGGCGCTCCTCAAATACCTCATCCAAAGACCCCACAACGTTGACTAATCCACAAAAAACGGCCTGGGTTGTTTGAGCCATCACATTTGTCTTTAGCCCGCATGGCTAACACAAACACTCACAAACTTCACAGTCAATGAGTCGAGCCAGGATCAGTTTCCCACATTTTATGGAAACTTGTTTTTTTGGCAATTTATCTTTGTTAGTCCAACAACTAAAGAGAAATTCTTTCAAAGACATGTTGGAATTGCTCTGACAATTAGTCATCATTGATTTTGGATGCAGCTAGCTCCGTCCACGAAACTGGCCAGACTGGACGATGCTTATGACGAAAGCATGCAAGAGCAAGCCCCCCCGGAACCCATAGACATTGTACTGTAGTGCCTGCTATGTGAAAAAAAAAAAAAAACTTTTACATTACAGATAATGAGAACTGAAATCGCTCTGAAAGGGGCGGTACACAAGTAGCACGGCCTCATGCTGATTGGTCAATACAGCCAGGCCAAAGCATTCAGAAAGCTTACAGTGGGTAGTTTTCCATGGACCATCCAGAGTAGTATGGCATTCAAATGAGTCTTTTTTTTATTTCTAAGCCACTGCACACATTTCCCTTTCTGAGAATTGGTTAAGGGAGGCCCCAATTACAGCGTTATGCAAAATTGGAGGAGGTGTGGAAAAATCCTGCTTATGTTATAAAATAAGTGAGAAGTAAATACTGTGATTCTTCTCTTTCATTGTAGCAGAACTAAACAACTGACCAACTGCTGACACCGCTATACATAAACACACTTGAACTGTGGGGTTGGGGCATCTGTGGAATGACATGAAAAAGATGGAGTAATTTAGTGTTTCCTCGGTTTCAAATCAACCCTCTCACATCTACAGCTGCTGTTCTGAAATTCAGCAGTGGAGTGGTATCTTCCACGGCTGATTAACCACTCTCAGCGTTGAAGTGGTGATTAATCACAGGCGGCTCATTGAGATGGGTTTGTAGTATTTGTTTTCTTTTGCTCTGCTGACTTTCACTGATGTTCGCTTGTTTAATGATCTTGTTTTTATGGGGAACAGCGAACATCAACACATCCAATTTGTTACTTGTTGACACCATTCAGATTTTAATCGTTGATGAAAGCAGCAGTAAATTTTGTCGTAGCTCTTGCTCCTGAAGCCGCGTCCTTATTTATTGCCCTGTTTTTATCAGAATTAGGAGCTAGACTGGAAGAGTTTCATCACAGCCAATCAGACGATACTTTCCTGAGAAGAACTTTTTAAAGTACAGATAACACAGCTCTGCCCTGAGTGGGTGGTTACACACAGCTAAATTTTCAAACCTTTGAGGCCTGCAGGACCCTGCATTCCAGGAGGTCCCGGGTAACCTGGAGCGCCACTTCTACCAGGGTAGCCTGGAGTTCCAATGGAGCCTTTAGGACCTGGTGCTCCTGGCTCACCAGGGGGTCCTTTTATGCTTTGGCAGGGTTCACACCTCGATGGGGCAGTGAGGGTCTGGAGCAGTGCTGGGAGTTGGTCTGCAGGACACAACCAGAGGAGGAAGAATGATCCAGTTCATTTTAAAATGAAGTCACAGCAGGTGGAAATCTGCTTTACAAACTGAAGAAAGTACAGTAGGTTATGTAATAAAATTTTATTCTACAGCGTACCACTTTCCTCTTTACGTTGCACATGGAGGATGTGCATATGATGTGCTCATGGGACCGCAGACTGTCCAAGTTCAGGAGTAATTATTGATCTGTTTGTATATAAAACCCTTTTTATAACAGCTGAAGATCACCATGTGATTCTTTTTGATCAAGTAAACACTTTAAAATAAGGAAAATCTGGCTTCAGTGCACATCTTGATTATTATTTTTGGTTTTCATTCATCAGTTTGTCATTATATTTGTTGTTTTTCCTCATCTGTTTCTCTGCTGTCTGTTTGCACACACAACCTTTTTTGAGCATTTGTCTATGCAAAGTAGGGCCGGCTGGTCCGTGCTTTCAAATTACGAGAGATTGATATTCACCAGTCTACGAACATGTTCAGGAATCTGACGGAGGGTTTTCGTAAAAACTTCTCAAATACAACTTAAGAACAAATTTAAGAAGATTTGTAAGAAAATATTGGTGAATGAGGCCCATTATTTCTAACGTTACTCAGCCTCTGCATGCAGAGCACATGTTGCTGTCATCTGAGTGCAGATACCCGGTTCCTTTATTCCAGCCTCCGTCGGGTTTTCAAAATAATTTAATATAAAATGTTGTTCATTTTATTGTATTTAAGAATTATGTTTTGTTCTATGTGTGCCTGTTAAGTGGTTTTCATTAAAAAAAATTGGCCCTGTGGGACAAACTTGAACCCGCCAGAGTGACCAACACAACCACGCTGGTGGACCTTCAACAACTCCTGGTTGAGGAATGGGATGCTATCACACAACTAAATGTGACCAGACGGTTGACCAGCATGAGGAGGAACCAAGCTGCTGTGACTGTGATTGAATCTCTACTGAGGTCTACGAGTTAAAGTGTAAAAATGGCCAGTATGTGCTGTTAATACTAACAGGTGATTAAGGGGATTTATAAAATGTATAAAATGTTAGGATCATGTGTCTCTGCAATGAGCAACACAGCTAAACATGTGGGTAGTGCACCCCAAAAATGTACCAAAAAGTGACTGATCAGGCTTTCCAACAACATACAATACAACACCATTTGTTAGCCAAACACAAATTTCCTCAATTTTTGTGCTAATAATCATCATCAGCCTGTGCAGGGATCCAGTCTATCAGTCTGTTGGTTTGGTTTTTCAGGACGTTCAAGGAAAACTATGTCTATTTTACAGACATGATTCTTCAATCTCAATCTGTTTAGGCATAAAAGCTAAAAGTTATAATTTATTTTCAGTCAGTAATTCAGGTAAATAGCAGAAGCCATCCATCAGATTTGTGTTAATTACACTGTGCCATGCTTTTACAGACACATTAATCATGCTAATAGTTGTGCAGCTTGAGCTCTTCAACTCCACTTTGATTTTATCAGTCTATTGATTAAAGGTTGTTGTAACGTGTAACTCTGTGTTTTAGTCAACTTTTATATCTTCTGACTGAAAAGATCTGACTTCAGTTTGTATTATGAGTTGAGTCCATTCAGGTGGTCAGGATTAATACACACATGTGGAAACGTACAAGTATGTGGACTGTTTATTGGAAAGTTACTCTAACTATGTCAAATACTGTATTGTCCAGTTGTGCCCTTTGATTGAATGTGTGATTTGTAAGTTGCATATGCAAATAAATAAATATGTCACATAGATAAAATAGATAAAGGAATTAAAATTTGTATAAAAAAAAATCATAGAAATACATATAAATAAAAAAATAAAATGAAATTTGGTATATATAATCAAAATATGTTTATATATATATATACATGAAACTTAAAATTTATACAATTAAAAAAATCTAGAATTTCATGAAGATTTTATAAATATTCTTATTAATGCAATTTTATGAAAAAAGTAATACATTTAATTATATATACACACACATCTGTGTGGAATACGGACAGGAGACACCTAGGTCACAGTGGGAAACACCTCCCAGAATGGGGAGAATGAGAAGGCTAACATCCTGTGGGCAACAAAATGGTGGTGGCCAACCACACAATGTGATTATGGACTAGCAGCAAAGGGAAACCATAGTGATCGATTAAATATTTAGATAACATACTTGTATTTCTTTGAACTAAAACAAAGGGGGGACAAGAGGAGGTATAGGTATAGGTTATAGGTTATTAAGCTTTCAGTTTCCTGTTCCTGCCTTGAGATCAATTATGCTGTTTGGGGCCTGGACTAAAATGAGTTTGGCACCTCTGGCGTAGTGTAATAAAACAGATACTTACTTCGCAGCACATCGGAGCAGAGCTTGAGAAGATGTTCATCTGAGGGAGGTTTGCCCTGGAGAACATACAATTACACCTTGAATCAGGTGAACCAGAGCTGGAAGCGGCTCATCCTCTGATTGCAGATTTATAGGATCTTCTTAGTGCTCTGATCACCACACACACACAGACTGGGTGAGAAATGGTGTCACCATTTCCAGCTCACACAACTCGAGCAATAAATCCCTGAATGTATGGAATTGTCTTTTTTTCTTTTTCCATACATTGATTAGAAGAAGATCCTTTGAGCAAAAGTTTACTTACAGGTTTCCCAGGATATCCTGGCTGGCCTGGTTGGCCTGGCAACCCATCCTGACCAGGAAATCCTCTGGGACCAATAGCACCCATATGGCCCATATCTCCCTTCTTTCCTTCAAAGCCCCTGGGGCCTATTTCACCTGTCACTCCTTTCTGAAAGAGCAAGAAGAAAGATAAAAAAAGTCTCACATTTTTTGGAAAAAGGGTTTAATCTGTTTTTACTCTGACATACAGGTAGAAAGACTTAACGCCAGCCGAGGACAGCTCCACTCACAGATCGATATAGCGTCAAATAACTAGATTTCTAAAGATGGGACAGCTACTATTTTAAATAATGGTAACAGCTGTATTTGATACAAACTCACTTATTTTCTGAATCTGTGAAATCAGGATATCTTGAGTTTTTAAAGACAATATGTAATGGTATGCATGTGATGCAAGAAGGCTTGGCATCTGGAATAACAGTAACTAAGGAGCTTTGCATACACTTAAGGTCAAGTGTTCGACTCTGTTGCTGGTTTTTTCATTAGAGATGGAAAAGTATGCTAAATCAGGGCTGACTTTTATCAAATTATATCCTCCAAAAGTTAACAGCTGTAAGAAGCTGTATCTCCATAAATTGTGATTCTGCACAGTACAGTAAGTGTTTGATATTTCACATGTGTGCAAAAGAAGGCGTCTTATGATGTACATTTTTACCCGGGGGGCCAGATTTCCCCAGGACTAAGGTATTGCCTCTGTATGTCTTCTATAGCAGCCATGCAGGCTTGACAGGGCTTCTCACTGCGGTGCAGAATAAGACAGAATGGATTATATCTAATACCGCAAAGTCTAATTCGACAAACCTCTCCTTTCCTTCCCCCGGGTCCTACTTCGCCCTGATGAAAAAAGAAAAGAGAGCAGGAAGGGTGGGGAGGGAGAAACAGAGACACGGTTAGAAACTTCTGCTTACATATCAAAGGCTGAGACAGAATGTCAAAGGAGCTGCTCTGCATTGCTGGTGCAGAACCAGCCTTTTCAGTCAAACCAGTGACTTACAAAACATCTGAGATTGTTTCTGTAATGCTTTCTGCAAAGCTTGCTGCCCTTTTCTTACATCTTGTATTGCTCTGAGAAAACACATCTTTGGATTTGTTAGTCCTCACAACTAAACGGAAACACCAATTCTTGAAGGCTTTTAAAATGAAGCTGATCTCTCTAAGGTTCAGGGTGGCTCCTAGTTTGCATCATATCATCACTGCTTTTCTTTCGCACTTCCTCTCTTCCCTCACAACCGGGTAACATTCTTCAGTCCGCAGGTGGGAAACTTTTTCAAAGGAAACACAGTACGTCTGATATAAGGAAGCATTTCTTAGAGTCAAAGAACACAAACCACAACATCCAAAAATAATCTATAAATAATACCTGGGTCACTGCCAAATAAAGCTGCTTCATCATTTGAAAACAGTGACGTATAAAAGTAAGGACTCCAGGTTTTTGGGCCTTAAAAGTTTAAACTGACCTACATCTACCTGGGTGAGCCTCAAATCCCCAAGGCTACAGCATGTAATCAGTACTTCCATGTTCCTGACATTAATGCAGCATTCATATAGCACTGTCTCACTAGCTGTCTACATGGGTGATAATGTTTGGTATATATTTAATGAAACACATCAAAAACATCAAAAGCTAGTTTTAAGGTTGGAAACTTGTGTTAAGTTGCTTTAAACAACACAGAACGCTCAAGAAACACTGATAAAACTTGCAATTAACTCAAAGCAGGTTTTTTCTCACCCATTGTTTATGCACCAGCAATTAAAGCCAGAATATAAGATCATCTTAAATAAACACTTGCTGATTTAAAAGAATCACCTGCTATTTCCTTTTGCAGCATTTTGCTTTACTTTTTACATTAGATGACCACTTTAATTGTAATGATCAGTTTAATATGTTGTAAAATCTAGACATTTACCACCATTTCCCTGGTCTGTGCCCCTCCCTACCCCCCATACAAATCCTCTAAACGCACCCTGCAGACTCATCTTAAAGAAAGCTTACACACTGAAACACAGTGTGTAAGTTAATTGTACTTAATCACTCAAATTAAGCAACAAGTTTGCATATATATATTTTACAGTGCTGATTTTTTACAGTGTGAACATTGTTTTCTTAGAGCCAGCTGGAGCTGATTGTTTTACAGCAGAGCCTAACGTGTGAACTCCTCAGTACTTCCTGCTGGTGAGGAAACTTTAAATGAAACAGTCTTTCTTCTCCTCTCCTGAAACAAAGGAGTTATTTTACACAGTAGGGGGAACTGGGAAGTCTATCTGAGGACAACTTCTTGCATTCATTCCAATCGTGACACTGTTGTGAGTCACTGCTGATGCATTTTGCTGTGAGCGTGTGTCAAACGGAGGCTGCTGGAATTACAGCGTGAACAGTAAGCTGCAGACCAG
>JBAGKM010000021.1:26054706-26077636 GCA_037177155.1 Melanotaenia catherinae
GAAGATCCTTCCTTCCAGCAGCTATCAGGCTGAAGAACAAAGCCCTTAATTAATTAATGTGATTGTTTTACTAAAAATTACTACTACTACAATATTGAATTTCCCTTTGGGATTAATAAAGTATTTTTCATTCATTCATTCATAAAAGTCACTGAAGAGGATTTTTCTATGTCGCAGCTCTTTAACTTAAAAAGCTCTCTTGCTTTGGTCCTATGTGTAGAATTATTTGTCAAATGAGCTGAAAAAACAACAAATTTATACAAATTAAGAATGGATATTATTTTGAAGTGGTGCTAGAATGCGAAACATTATTTTCAAACCCAAGAATTACATGTTATACTGCACCAGCTCCTTTGATGGTCTAAAGGATTGTGTGGTTCTTGTACATGTGAAAGATTAATTTTCTATTATTATTTTCCACTGAAAACAAGACAGAATATTACAAGCCGTTCATTCATTTCTGGCTAACCCTTTAGTTAACTTTGCTCTGGAAAAAAGCTGATGCAGAAGTGGTGGTTGTAAGTAGTAAAGCAGCAGAGCTTGAGGACTTAAAGAGCGCTGCTATTAGAATTTAGTAAGTCATTTTTGTTTCTAAAAATAAATCTGTGTAATTAATGACAAATTCTGCCACAGTTAATTCAAATAACTCATTATCTTTCCATTAGTCAAAATTAAATCACACACAGCATGTCTAGATACGATAGAAACAAACAAACCGGGACAACAGAGCAATTCCCACATTTTACTTCATTTATGAAAATAAGCCGTAATTTAGGAATATTTGGCTTGTAGAGCTGCTTTAACAACGAGCCACAGTCCAGCAGATTAGAAAACTTTTAGTGACTTTATGCACGGTCCAAGGTGAGAGTTGATAATGAAGAACACAGAATGTGTTCAAAAGCACTTTGAAAGGAGCAGCAGCTCAGGTATGAGTATTTTATTTGTTTATGGTAAGATTGGTTCTGACTACTCCAGTAAGTCCTGCATTTATCTGTTGGCAGAGTATAGAATAGAATAGTTTTTTATAAAAGTTCACCACTCAGAAGGATTAACAAACATTAGTCATGTCCTCATTTATCACCAATGGAGGTATAGTAGCACAATAATGAATTATTCAGGGAATTCTTCGGGATCAGGAGGACTCGCCATGGCTAAACGGACTGGGTCGGTGTAATGTGAAAAGAGGGAATACTAAAACACCCTTTTCAAAAAGGTGGATGCCATTGTTGTTAAGGTGCAGTAAACTAAAGAAATGCACGTTTTCTGTTTTCCTGCTGTCTGCTTTTCTTTGAGATATCAATTTTATGACTTTTTTAATGTGATCTTCTGATTTTTTTTTTCAATTAGCTTAAAAATTAAGTTATTTAAATTAAAGATGAGTTATTCTGTGACAAAGAGAAATTGCACATTTGTTATTACGTGTGGAGCTGTGGTCATGAGTGGATGTCTTCTGTGTATAATGCATTAATCTTACTATGGTTTCATTACAAAACCCATTTATGAAGCAATGGAAGAGTAACGGCAGCTGTTTGTGTAGTTGGCAAAAGCGCTGATGGAGGCCTTCCCCATGTTACCACACAAGAGCTGTCCATAGACAATTGTCTCCATAGTCTTACTTAATAAGACTGATACGGCGGATGTTGGTACTTTAGAATAAAGGTAGTTCTTTTTTTCTTGGGGAGTGGTATTATTTTAGTTGTCTTTTTATTTTTGGGGTAATGAGGAGTGGGTAATACTTGGATTAAGTGTATGACAAATGATGAGAAGAAGAATTTCACATTCTATTCTGGCTTAAACAGGGAGCAAATGACGAGAGGCTAAAACTGGAGAAATATGATCTCTGCTGCTCATTCTCATCGGAACCTTTGCTGCAGCCTTTTGGATCAGCCGGAGGAACATTTCTGAGACAGAATCATAATCAGGAATTTCAGTGGTCCGATCTTAAAGCTTTTTGAAATTGACTAGTTTTTGTTCATCACTTTGAGGCAGCCGTTATGACAGCTGTAATTCTGAAGCCTTGGGTTTATTCATTCATCTTATCTGGTGTTTAATACAGAAAATGTGAGGAAAATATGCATATTTTAGGTTTAATATACTACATGTTAATTTAATTAAATACTTTAAAAAGGGACCAGCACCACATTAATCAGAAGATTTTAATCTGTGGGGTAAAAAAAAAATCATAAGAGCCAGATGTGTATTACGCTGTAGGTGATCTTCAGTCTGACACCGAATAACTATATTTCTTTAAAGTTTATGGCTGACCTCAGCTGTCAAGCAAATGTAGGACATCTTCTTTAGCACAGCTTCCATTCATAATGTGTCACTTTTGAACTGCAGTGTGAACTAGATCATTTATTTCAAGTAGGGTGAAAACAGATCCAAATTAAAGCTGAAAACTGTCAGTAGTGTGGATAAGATTAATACGAATCCACTAACAACCGCCTGATGGCAGCAACGAGCTGATCAAACATAATCACTACCGGAAATTAGGAATAGAAGAAGAAAAAAAACTTCCAAAAAAAACAAAAAAAAAAAACAGAAGAGCCTTCATCACCACCTACGCGTCAGATGATCAGCTAATAGCAAATACCGTTTAAATGGTGGCATTTTTCAGTATTACGGCGTGGTGTAAGTTATAAATAATGAATATTAGTCCGTTGTTTACAGTTTGAAGCCTATCCTGTATCGCTGATAATGCTGAAAATGAAGCTACCGATGAAAGCGGGCGAGGAAGGAGGTGACGAAACGGCGGAGGACGAGTCATTGGATCCGTCGAAGCACAAACGTATTTCCATGGCGGCATCTCCCTCTTCGGTGTACGAAAGGCTGCAGGAGTCACCGAGACCCCATGTGCATGCCTCGCAGCTGGACAAGGAGAGCGTTTTTGAGTGGTTCGGCCTGCATCTAAACCCCGCTAAACGGATTGAGTTCATGTGCGGGCTGCTACATATGTGCCAACCCCTGGAGCTACGGTTTTTGGGATCTTACTTAGAGGATCTAGCAAGAAAAGACTATCAGGTTTTACGGGATTTCGAGTGTCGGGCAAATAGTCTGAGCGATCTTGGACTTCTAACGGACGTGATTGACCCGGTGATTAGGTCCAAACTCCTCGTTTGCCTATCCCTCCTCGGATCGGACAGCAGGGAATGTGCTGGAATACTCTTTCGGATACTGAGCAGCGTAGACCTGGCGTTGTTCTACAGAAATTTTGACTACTCCCTTCCTCCATTCAGGGACCCCCACCACATTTTCTATCCACCGTGTCATGTTGGAAATGTGTACGGGCAGTCAGAGCAGACCTGCGACCTCTCCGCTAGCTACACAGCGGCAGGGGCTTGGGAGCAGCTGGCGCTGCTCTTTACCATGGCCTCACTACACCCAGCTTTCCACTTCCACCAACGGGAAGTTGTCCGAGGACAGCTTGACAAAATAGAGCTGGCAATAGAGGAGGAGAAACGGCAGAGGCAGCTTAGAATAAACGTCCAGGCAACGGTAATAAGCACTGAACCAACATTAGGGCCACGAAATGCTGTGATTAGTTAAGGGCTTCAATCAGTGTTTTTAAGCTGGAACTTGAGCGAAGATCGTTAAAGTTGTTAAACATGCTAAGTCACATACTGACAGAGTAAGCTGAAGAATAAAACAAACGGATTTTCTTCGCATTAACTGTCACTGATTGCTCAGCTAATGCTAATGCTAACTGAGTTCACACATTAGCCAGCAGCTAACTCTGCAGGTGGTTTAACCGGCCACAGCAACATGTTCAGGTGTACGGGACATTTCTATAACCTCTTTTCATTAACACTATTGACATGTGCTGCCATTTACAGTGAAAATACTTGTTTAGCTTACTGGATATGAAGTTTAGCTTTATCTAGATGCTAAACCAAAAGCTTTAAAATATGAACTGCTGCTCTGTGTCCGACAAAATAACTGATTCACGAACAGTCTGCAGGTTTCCACTGTTATCTAACGGGGGTTAAATTAATCCCTCCTGGGAGCAAAAACCTTCGTTTACCAAGGAAATATATTAAATCTAGCTCAGCTTGACTTTAAGTACAAAAATAAAACTTCTGTCTTCTTTTGACACGGACGTTTCACCACTTATGTCACTAATTAAAGGGACTTTAAAAGTAAATATCTTAACCTTGCAGTTAATTTAAATGTTTACTTTGAGTGAAAATGAGCTTTTTAGTTAATGTTGCAGTGTTAAATCAGGTAACGTGTAGTTCTCAGATAGAGAAGAAGGGAAATGTTGATTGCTGACATAAAAGCCTGGGCTACAGTTGGAAATGACAAGGTCAGCTAATGCCAGAAGGTTGACAGGAATATCAGAAATAACAAAACTGCGAAACACATCTCTCGTTCCACCTTTAGAATTGATCCAAACAGGCCCTACAGTGGGAATGTAGAGATTAGTAAGCAGAATGAGGGGGAGTCTGGGTGGAAAAACATCTATGACCTGCAAGGGCCGCAGTCCTGCAGGTTTTCAATGTGTCCCTGCTCCAACAGACCTCAGTCCAGCCCTACTGAGGTGTGTTGGAGCCTGTGTGAACCTGCAGGACTGTGGCCCTTGTATGACTGAATTGAGTAGCTCTTCTCCATGACACCTGCCAATCAAGAAAACTCAAGGGCCCCAAAAAAAAGACAAGTTGGATCAGAATTCTGGCATCATGCCCACTTCTTTTTTTTTTTACCTGTGGAAAAAGAAATGCATACTGTCCCGTACAGATGGGGCTAATTATTCTCACCTTTTTTTTCTCTTTTGTCTGAGATGTTGCAGTCACCTTCCATGTAAGACATTGGGGTTGGTAGAGGTGTTTGGTAAGGAAAATGTGAGCTGTGCTCATTATTTGGTGCCTCCACTGGGGTCTCCTCAGTGAAAATGAGCATGTACACCCAGGTACTATGTTCCCATTGATTCTGAGCGGAACTGAAACCTACTGCAGACTTTTTAGATGCAGGACTAAATAGTTTTGCAGCTAGTTGTCAGACGTTTTTTTTTTTTTTACCAGTGTGAAAGGGACTGTATAATGGTATGAGGTGCATCTGTGTGCCCACATGTGACTGCTTTAGCTCTGTTGGTTGTTAGACGGCCACATTGTAGTTGCCCTTCAGGGTCTCTTTCTTGGCTGTTAATTTAGTTTTTTATGTGCTGTTGGCCACTTAGCTTTTTAACTGGGTTTACATTTCCTTCCCAGTTAATATTTTCCCTTTGGGCTGGATGTTACTAGTCACTGGTTGTGCCAGAAGAAAAGGTTGTTATGGTTTATGAAAAGCTGAAGATATTTTACAAAGCAGTTAGAAATGAAATATTTCCCCTCTGATATTTAAAAGTGATCTTGGTATAAATGCTGTTAAATACAATCACAGTGAAGTTATAAATGAGCTAAATTGATGCTATAACTAACCTGGTGTGATTGTGGTCTCCAGGAGCTGATGGGTCAGCAAGGAGGCTACCTGTCCACCTCTACGCCAAGTTTGGGAGAGTGCGCGTCCTCCCACCCACCTGCCCAGAGCCGACGCTCCAGCCGCTGGGCAGCACAAAGAGAAGGTGAATGGAAATCGTCTATTGAACCAAAGTTTTATCTTTTGTGCTGGTTTACTGCTGAAGTAGTCATGGTGTAAATCTGTACATGCGACACATAGATTTAGTTACTTTACTATTAACAGTATACACTGAAACACAAATGCCGCTTGCAGTTGTTTTTATTATACTTACATTGTCTTTTCTAAACTTGATGTTGGCAGCAGTGCATATTGAGGGAATTGTGCTCAGAGGCATCTCTCGGACCGGATCAGATAAGGAATACAACTTTGAGGTAAGTAGCAGCACCTGGCAGCGGTCTTACTGACTGGCCTGTTGCATCCTTAAGAACCTTACAGTGTAAAGCTGGATTTATACTCGCACTGCGTCTGCGTGAAGTCGGTTAAGGCATCCACGGCGTAGCCCGACGCGCACCTCTTACAGACCTGACGTGCAGCCCTGCTGCGCGACGGTTACACGGAAGTACTTCCTCGTTTGACTGGATCTTCTTACTGAATTTGTGCGGTAGCCGCCATTTTTAAAAACAACACCCAGGGGCCGGTTGTTTAAATGTAATCCTATTTCAGTTATCGGATAGGATGTCATCTTGAAAAGGGGTTGTTCAAAAGGGAAATCCAGATTCTGAAATACGATCACGTAATCCAATCCTGGTTGTTATCCAGATAAAAGTTTGACACGCTGCGATTCGTTGATTGGTTGAGAAAGAAAGTCACTTCACATGCTACCTGGCATAAAAACAAATGAGGAATGGCTCGTTGTTTAGAGCAACTGGTTTTCTTTTTGTTGATTAAATCTTTGTTTAAAATGGTGTTTCGAAGCACCACCAGGAAGAAAGAACAGAAACTGTTCTCCTCCTTTTGTTTCTGAGTCGTGTTATTTATTCGCACCCTAACGTCCCGTTCCAGCCCGCACCCGTTGGAAATGAGGCTTTATTTCTCCAAGTTCTGCTTGGTGCCTCAGAACTTGTTGCTTCTCGTGGCTGTAACGAATTTTGATGAGTTGGACTCTTTTCACATTATTAGAAAAAAGTTTCTTTTGGTTCGGTTACTCCATACTCCACTAGAAGCTTTGTCAGCAACGGTATGGTGATTACTGCGGTGGCTGGAGGGTCTGTTTTTATGTGCAATGAAGAATTGACCTGGTAATTTCATACTTAATGAATAACTTCGTCCTGGCAGGGTTGTGTGTCTGTGTTTTTAAATGGCTTGTGTTGTATTCATTTTCATACTTTCTCACCCCCTCTATCAGCTGTTAAATTTATCCGTTCAACCTCACATCACCGGAAATGCAGATGTGACAATGTTCCACTTCACTTAACCACGCCCACTTCAAATGTCCGACCAATCACAACACTTCTCAGAGCTCCATGAGAAGAAAGTTCTGCTTGGCTGATGCGTTGAGAACCAGCTGCAAGATGTCCGCAAGAGCAAAATGATGGCGTTGGGCATTGGGAACAAGAGAAAAGTTCTCAAGTATGTAACATGTAAATGTCTGCTGTGTTACAGGTGAAGTGGTCAGACTCTTCCTTCAGCACTGTGACCAAAACCCACCATGAACTGGAGAACTTCCTTCTTAAGGTGCTCGAGTCCTCCCAGCTAACTGTTGCTGTGCAGCGTGTTCATATTCAGCTGTCATGTTTAGATATTTTTTCAGCGCTGTGGCAGCAAACTGAAGCAGATGATGTGAAAACACCTGTTTCAGGTCATTCTTTCTGTTGTTTACCTTTCCTGTTTCTCCACACAGCTTCCAAAGGATCAGTGCACAGAGTCTTTTGAGAAGAGCATCCTGAGACTTCTGAACCAGGGGGACCAGTATGAAAGCAGGGAGGTGGAGAAGAGCCTGAGGTAATTTGGAGTCGAGTCTGTGGGGATGTTCCACTCATTGGTCTATGTGTGGGAGACCCTGGCAGCTTTGGGATGTGGTGCGACGGGAGATTCTCATCATGGATGTGCAGCCAACAAACCTGCAGCAACTCATGCTGTCATGTCAATATGGAGCAAAACCTCTGAGGAAGGTTTCCAACACCTCGTTGAATTTTTGCCACAAAGACCTGAAAGCAGTTCTGAAGGAAAAATGGGGTCCAGCCTGGTACTAGCAAGGCTGGTGAATGTGGTAGGACTGTTTCTGGTAGCCATTGTCCATCATCATCCTGCTCTTTAGACATTTTAATAATGGATCATTTTCATGTCTTTAAAATCTTGGTTCTCAGTAAAACATGATGGGCTACATGTTTTCTGGTATTCACATCATATCAGGTCACATAAACACACTGAAAGTGCAGCTGTGAGGATGAACCATGGTCTCTGTGGTCCTTTAATTCTGCCTCTGTCATCTTTTTTTATTTTTTCTGGGTCGTTTCCTCCTCCTCCTCCATCCTGAACCACAGTTCAGCGTGGGATACCAGCTCATGTCCTTCTGCTGTTGTTAATGTAAAATCTTCTTCAGTAATACTCATGGCTTTGGAAAAACATCTCCCATAATGCTTTAGAGCCTGGAAAATGGAAGTGTCACGTTACCATGGATACGAAGTTGTGCCGTGAGCTCTGTTGTTTTAGGAAAGTCGGTGCAGACAACCATCGCTGGGCTGCTTTGACACAGAAGAAAAAAGCTGAGTCATGGTTGTTTTTTATGCCAGACCAGACAGAAAGAACGATTCCACAGAATCAGCAACACAGAAAACATTTTTTAAACGGAGCTGAAACATGATTTCATCCCTGGATCTTTGCGTTTTAAGGATCAAAGTTGATTTAATTGGTTCTGACAGTGTCACACCAGGAAGTCTGTTCAGGTTGCTTTTTTTTTTTTTTAACTCTCGATTCTCGTACCAGATACTCGTACACTCTTTTCTTGTCTATTCTGGAGCCTGCTCTTAATGTGCAGTTTGTGGGGTCTAAGCTTGAGTGTTTCCTGCAGTACAATATGTTACGAGTTATAGTGGCTTTTAGATGACATTTTGACAGAAAGGTGGAAATAAAATGCTGGGAACACTCAACCAATCAGAGATGTTCAGCACTGCAAACCCAGATCCCAGATATTCTGTTGTCTGAAAACACACCACCTTCCTACAGGGGCAGAAAATGTGATTGGTTCCTGTGGTGGAACCACAGCTTCACACACTTGGTTACAAAATGCATGTTTTAAATAAAAAAAAAGGTTAGCTGCTGCTGCGTTAAAATCTGATTGATATGCGACAAAGTTTTCCTTTTAATATGCAACTCATTCACACACAGAACAAAAACTGGTCCTTCAGTCTCGTTTAGTGTGAAGTGAAACTGGAAAGTGAAACTTAACTGCCTGTTTTCCTGCTGCAGTCCATCCGGGATGCAACCCTGTCATCCTCACTGCTGCCGTCTGCAGGTGTCACTGTTACTACAGTAGCTTGTGTCAGCCACACATTTTGACCTTTACAAAGACTCAGAGATAGTTTGTAATACTTTCTGTTTTAGTTGTAGTTCAGCCTGAAGACAATAATATATTAATTAGTTTTGCATGTGTGCAGGACTGACTTAATTCAGTTCAGTTTCACATTGAAAGAACATTTTGTCTCCACGTGTCCTCTAGGGAAAGGTTCCTGTCTGCTCCTCCACTTTTCAGACAGACCAGGAAGGTCTGCAGCTTCTTCGCCGGTGATTCCAGTCACTGCTCTAAACATACCTGCTGTAGATGTGAGTTCAGTCTTTTTCTCTTCCTGTGTGGTTCTTGTAAAGCCGTCTAAGTGACTGTTTGAGTTAATGTTGCCCTTTATAATAACATGAGGAATATCTGGATATTGTGAGGTGGATACTGTACTATCTAACAAAGGAAATGTACATTTTTAAACATTTTTTATTTTACAACTGCTTAGTTTCCTCATTAAGTTCCCCATGTTTTTGTTCTTAAAGGGACATTGTGTAAATTTTCACCTCCATCTATTGTTGGAATCATGTATCGCGTTTGTTTAGTGCATTCTAGCACCTCACTTTCTCAAACACATGTTCAAAAAATATTGCAATAATATTGCAGTTTGCAATATTAATAATAATAAATATTGCATACTGCATCCTATCAAACTGTCAGATATGGTTCCTCTGTGTTTAGAAAGAAGAAGTGTTCTCACAGCTGGAACAGATCAACGGGGAAACTGTTCTCGACACAGCATTTTGTAAACAGTAAAAGGCAGCTTACAAAGTCTTCCCACCGGCTTTTAGTACAGAATTTACTGTGGCTGAAAGCTGACGTTTACTGTGACTGAAAGCCGGCGTTTACTGTGACTTAAAGCCGGCGTTTACTGTGACTGAAAGCCGACGTTTACTGTGACTTAAAGCCGACGTTTACTGTGACTGAAAGCCGACGTTTACTGTGACTGAAAGCCGACGTTTACTGTGACTGAAAGCCGACGTTTACTGGGACTGAAAGCCGACGTTTACTGGGACTGAAAGCCGACGTTTACTGGGACTGAAAGCCGACGTTTACTGTGACTGAAAGCCGACGTTTACTGGGACTGAAAGCCGGCGTTTACTGGGACTGAAAGCCGGCGTTCACTGTGACTTAAAGCCGACGTTTACTGTGACTGAAAGCCGACGTTTACTGGGACTATGAAAGTGACTGAAACCATGTGAACATAGACTTCTGTGTATTTATGCAGAAACTTCTGTTATGCTGCCCACCAACAATGAACACCACTAACAAAACCGAATGAAAAGGTTAGCTTTAGGCTAATTTTAGCCGTACTGTTGACCTGGGGCTGGGATATGCTTGCTGTTAGCGACGCATCCACACACACATCACGGCTGCCATGCGTTCCTAGCATTTGTTTGGTACGTAGGCTGCTCGCATTGACGTGAGGTAACTTGTTGCATGCGTGAGTTGCAATATTGACTTAAGTGCTAACGGGGCTCATGAACTACTACCGGCATTTCAGTCACAGTAAATTCTGTACTAAAAGCCGGTGGGAAGACTTATTGAGGATATAGCTCACAACTTCAGCATCCCTTTGAAAAATCTTCCTCCCTATTGAGCTCCTTCCACCTGGGGAAGGCTAGCGCGACGTTGATCCTCCTTTTTTGTATCTTCTGGTCACGCTGCCTTCTAAGTCCCTCTTTTTTTTTTGGGTGATGCATGGTCCAGCATTTTTGTGAGTAACAATTTAAGAGATGTTCCAACTTGCCCGGGTAGTAAGCCTCTCTTGCCTATCTTCTCCTCCAGTGTGCCAGTGTGTCTCGCATGGAAAACACATTGGTGCCATTTGGTGCATGTAGCTTCAAGACGGCTGGCTGTCATGGCGTTTCCCTACCAGCTTACCCGTCTTATGTATAAACAAATCAAAATTCTTCACTTACGAGATCATTAGTAGAGCAGAGATGTCCCTTTAAGGAATAAATATCCAGAGAAAATGCTGCATTTTAGTGATCGATACCTGAGTTAAATCTTTTGTGCTTTTTGTTCTTCAGTAAAAAGTCTTGATTGTTCAGACATGTTCGTTTTCATTTCATCAATGAAACGTCCACCAAATTAAAAAAGTCCATCACTAAACTTTAAACAAGCAAAGAATCGTCTCATTAAAGACTCTTAAAGGTTCCTGTTACACAAATAATGTACAGATGTTCATAATGAAGTCCAGATGTTTTCATGTTATTATTTATGTATCTTTATCAAAAGGCAACTGCCAGCCAGGAAAGGCCTACCAACCAGACTGCTCCGATGCCTCCAGTCAGGAAGAAGGTGAGAAGTACCACAGCTCCCTCCCTGGTGCTGCTTTGTTATGGATTGAAGCAGATGTGTGTGTGTGGGTGTGTGTGTGTGTGTGTGTGGGTGAGCCAGCTTGGACACCTCACGATTCAATGACGATTCAGGTTGCTTTGATTCAATTATTAAACGATTATTAGGATTTTCAATAAATGTTTTTTCTTCTATTCGGGTATTTTTTTTTCCTCACTCCATGGCTGAGTCATACTTTATATTCCATTCATCAACCATTAATTCAAGTAACAGAACAAAATTATCTCACCTTCCTTTTGTTTATGTCAAACCATAAATAAATCCAACATATTTTTTATTACACATAGAGCCCAACTATATGCATTTTTTTAGGCCAATTCCAATATTTGGTAGAAAAAATTCTGAT
The DNA here is from genome assembly GCA_037177155.1 of Melanotaenia catherinae. Lineage (NCBI taxonomy): Eukaryota > Metazoa > Chordata > Actinopteri > Atheriniformes > Melanotaeniidae > Melanotaenia > Melanotaenia catherinae. The sequence continues at coordinate 26,066,361 of JBAGKM010000021.1, forward strand.
AATGATTGATCGGCCAATTAATTAAAAAAAAATATACATGTATAAAATAACTTTTTAAAATTATTTTATTCTGAATTTGCATTGTGAATTTTTCTTTCTGTGGGGCATGTAATAATATAGCTACCAGACCATAGGTGTATTCTATTTATAAGCAATATCATTTTACCAAGAGAACTGATTGGTCAGGAGGTGGCGCTTTTATAGCCATTGATCTGATCAGAGCAGGTTGGCCACTCAGTGTAAGTTACCCCAGTAAGAAGTGAACCAATGTTTTAGTAGTGGATAGTTACCTGATTAAGAGAAAATCCAGCTTCGTCGTACAGGCCTCTGCTAACCGGAGGCATGAACAGATCTTTGATTTTGAATGAAACATTTATTTTCATGAACTGATAACACTTAAAATAAGGCACTAGGGCTTTAGTATTTTATATTTGCTGCTATTCAGTCTGTTATTACTATATGTATTTAGACCAATCACTCGTGTGTGTGTGTGTGTTTTCACCCTCAGAGTCATATGTTCAGGGACACAAGAAAAAACATGGGTCCAAGAGTCCATGTCAGCTGTGAGTATACCGCCTCTGGCTTCATTTTTATATTTGTAAAAGTAGAAAAGATGCTCTACTTAAAACATCCTCATCATCCTCTCTGCCAGTTTGTTGAGTGCCAAAGGCCCCCTGGGGGACACACAGAGGAGGGGAGGCCATGCTGCAGAGCTCAATGGTCCCGCAGACAGACGGAGGAAGAGCTGCTCACTGAGGAGCAGCCAGGAGGCTGAACAGGTGAGAGGAAGGAAGTAGGGATGCCCTGATTGTAGACTTTCTTCGTATGATTATTGTCAAAGAAATAATCACGATCATTCTGAATTAATTAATTTCCCAACACTAAATGTGTAAAATCACATGAACACTCCTTATAAGTCTTATAAGCTTATTTATTTATAACTTTCTTTTTTGCAAAGATAATATAGAAACAAAGTAAAGTAACAAACATTCCAACTAAATCCCTCTGCAAACAATAAGCCGATACTGATTCTGATATTTGGCAGGAAAAAAAATCAGATTATTAAAAAAAAATTATATATATTATGAATAAATGAACTTCATTTTTGGTTCATTAAACCCCAGGTATCGGGGTTCTGGTCCTGATACCTGTGGTGAAACATCATCAGAAAGCTACAGCTCTCCATCCAGCCCTCAGCACCAAGGTCTGGAGAGCCTGGACAGCGAGGAGGACAACAACAAAGGTGACACACAATGCAAAGGTGGTGTAAGAGTGATGTGGTGCGAGCGTAACTCTCGTTGTCCATGTTAGACACAGACAGCCACTCTGACGACGGCGGTAAGGATCCTGCTCCTGACTTGATCTTCACCCACCAGGCTGATCCAGCAGTGCTGGGAGAGGTCTCGTCTGTCCACCCTCTGTCTTCCAACAACTCAGAGACCAGCTCAGAGTTCCCTCCTCTCTCCTTTATGCATTCTCTGCCCTGTGTGCTTCCTAACGGGCCTCCGGACTCCGGTCTACCACTGGTTTCTCCTCCCAACCAAAGCATCATTCCTGATGGGAAGCCCCTGGGTGGGACAGGGATGATGCCGTTGTCCCTAGTTCCTCCGCCCGTTCAAGGCCCTGGAATTGTGGGAGACCCTGAGAAGCGGGACATGCTTCCAACCTTTGGGATTTCATCCGTCAGCCTCCATCCTCCAGGAAACCTTGGTGTGCAGCCATTAGTTCAGAGATTCAAGACGTCTTTGCCCCACAGCCCAGGCGGTGCTGATGGAGCTCCTGGTAGGGATTCTCCTCCTGCTGCCCCACACACTTTCCACTCACACCCGGCTCCTGTCCGGGCCTTGAATGTCATGTCTTCAGGCCCCACGTCTTTCTCTTCTCCTGTCCTGTCCTGTCAAGACCTAGCCAGCGTCAGCCCTGGCCTGGCCTCTGCTCTGCCACAGGTGGAGACATCTCATGCCAAGCAACATGGTTTGCCCTTACTAACCGGCATGCCTTCTCATTACACCCTGCCGCCTGTGCCCACCTCTATCATGCCTACTTTAGGAGCCCCCGTGGCCAGTGGAGCAGCTCCGTCTCTGGGAAACGGACAGAGCGCCATTCCCCAGGCTGTGACCACACACTCCCCAGGGCCTGCCCCCAGCCTCAGCCCAGCAGTTACCCACAGCGCAGCACAGAGCGACAGCGCCTCCTACAGCAGCACTGCTTCCTGTGGAAGTGCCCCTGTTGCCCCTGGCAACCCTTTAACCCTTCAGCAAACCCAGCAGCCAGCAGCTCCCCAACAACAGCAGCAGCAGATGGGCTGTGGCACTTGTGGTTGTCATAACAACTGTGGCAGTCGAGGCAGTCTGGCGGGGGGGTCCAGCTGTCAGATCCCCTTATTCTTCCCCGCTCACCAGATGGCGGTGGCGGCAGCAGCAGCTCGCCAGGTGTTCAGCGTTCCTCCATCTCTCTTCCACCTCACAAACCTGTGCAGCAACAGCTACCTCACTCAGGCCCACCCTCCTCATCAAGCCAATGGAGCGGCCTCCCTGCCCCCCTTCTTCCCCACCGGCCCACCTCCTGCCCCCCCATCCTCCTACATGCACACTCACTCTCACAGCCATGCAGATGTGCCATCACACATGATGGGCAACCAGGCTGCCGCGGCGGTGGCGGCTGCTGCCGCAAACTACACTCTCCAGCAGCATATGGCACCAGTGGCATCATTCTGTCAGCGGATCTACCAGCCTGTGTACGCAAATCACATGGGGATGCTGCCTGCTGCTGCCCTGGGGGGAGGTGGGGTCAACAAGAAGAACGGGAACATTTCCTGTTACAACTGTGGGGTTGGAGGCCACTACGCTCAGGATTGCAACCAGCCTTCCATGGACTCCACGCAGCAAGGTAACACAACACAGGCCGTTCGTCCAGAGAGATTCCACTTAGATTAGACGAGAGATGCCATGATAGAATGTTTGGTGTGATTATTGTCAGAGAATTAATCATGATTGTTAATTTCCCAACACAACAAATGTGTAAAATCACATGAACAAGTCTTTAAGTTTAATGTATTACTATCTTTTGATGCCAGGAAAAGAAAATAATATAGAAACAAAGTTAATTCCCCTCAGCTCTGAGAACAGCAGTACATGTTAAGTATGGATTTCTCTCAGAGAAAACCGATGGAAAAGGCTACAGGACCTCTGCCTGGACTTGTGTTAGGATAATTAAGATTCGAGTGGCCTCGATGTAATTTTAAAAACTATAATTGATGCACCTTTTTTCCTGTGTGACTACTTGACTGCTACGTTCTGAATGTAAACATGAAAACTTGGTTTCTCATGTTTGTTTGTGACAAACAACAAAGAAATAACTTTTTAATCTGTTGGTCAGTGCAGGACAACTCCCGTTTCCATGGCAGTGATGTTACTAGGTGACGCATTAAAATCTGAAAAGACGCAGAAAACTCGCTATCAATGTGTCCCGAGAAAACACCTAATTTTTCCCATGAAAAAATTATACATTGTGAAGAACTAGCAAAAGAAAGTGCTGTGGTTTCCCATTTCTTGACTCAGCCGTTGTGGGTTTACAGAGTTTCTTTAGTTACAAAAGGGGCGTGCTTGAAAACGGACCATGTGCGCGGTAAACACTGACATTCACGTAAACACTGGCCGCGTGTACGTGGTACAAAGCAAGTAAACTAGCCCAACCGATTAATCGGTCTTTTTAAAAATGGCCAATATCGGTCGTTGTTTTGCAGATTATACGTCGATTTTTTTCTTTATTTTCTCATAAAAAATAAGAATAAATGCTCTTAAATGCTCTTAAGAGTCGGGAGTCGTGCAGAATGATGTCCTTGCATCATTTGTCCACTAGATGGAGCTCTGACTCCATTCAATCCCACAGTTACCCCCTGTCTTTTTTTAACAGAGGTAGCTAGTAGCTACAGCCAGGTTACATTAAAGCAGTGGTCTGAGTGGAGCTTCCTGACAGCTAAGTTTATAATAAAGGGCTAGTTTGTCGGGTCTGTCAGCAGTCAGGCGCTGCCATGCATCTTGTTTAGAAGTAGCCCGTTAATAATTTGGGTAAAGCAGAGCACGCTATCGCATGCACACGAGGCTTTTTTATTTTTAATTATCTCATTACTCTTCTGTATAAGAACATAATTTATTTGTAGTTGAACTGTTACCAGCGAAGGGTTTAAGTCCAGATCCTTAAACCTCATTCAGGTTCTTTGAACATTTCACAGAAATCTTTGCAGCTGACTGATCTTTGATGCTTTGCAGGTGGCTTCCGGTTGAAGTACGCAGCATCCCACGTTTCAGAAACACTTGACAATGCTGACTGAAGAAGAAGAGGGAGGATGAAGAGGTGTTCTCCTGTCTTTTGCTCTCCAGGTACTGAATGCACTAAAGCATCAGAAAGTGACTGACCTGCCAAGGGCTCGGCAGACAAAGCCTAACGTACATGTGCCTGAAAACCATCCGGTTCCCATGGAGATGATTCTCTGTCTCACGCAGACAAGTCATGTGACTCCCGGTCCCTTCCCCTTCAGTTTTTCTTTTTTTTTTAATGCTTTTGCACTGAGGGTTGGAAAAGGTTAAATTATTACTTAATTATTAGGAAGCTGAGAGATTTGGGGGGTTTTTCTTTTGTTTTTACAAAAGTTGGACTTCAGTCTTAGCTCAAATGTTCTTATTCACTTGTTTCTAAAGGAGCCTATTTATGCTTTTTCTTCATTGCTGTTAATGTCGGATTTTATTGTGACAATTGTACAGCAGTTTTCAAAGATCATTATTCAGAATTAATGTAAGAAAGATTAATTTTATCTTCAGTTTCCTGTTTGTCAGGTTTTTTAAATCTAAGCTTTGTCATAGCTAAGAAGTTCGTATCAAAGTACTTGGATCTAAAGTGTCTCTGCCACTTGATATATGGATTATTTAGAAGTTAATTGCTGCTTTTTAATTTCTTATTTTCCATTTGTACTTTTTTTAAGTTGGATAAATGCACTGATAAGCGGCAGAGCAAGAACACAAGTGCACAATAATGGCAGAACCAGGCTGATGAAAGGATTGAGTTCAACTTGAAATAACAAACCAATCAGCCGTTGGTTTTGGTATGATGTAATGCACAGGTTATTTTTATTTTTTTAGAGATGTCAGTGTTTTAAATGGAACTCTAGATGCTGTGGAAATCCAACAGAACATGATTCAGCCCTGATTCTGCTTCAGTGTAGTCGGACGTGATCTGTGGTTGATCAAACTGCCAGTCTGTTTTTTTAAATGGAGGATACTCGAGGTTCGTTCAGCTTTGTACGGTAGCAGATCCATCTGAGGTAACAGTAGGAATCTTTTAAGTTACCTCTCCACATATCCGCCTCAGAGAAACATAACTTTGTTTAGAATTTTTGTACGATAACACAAGTCATTGGTCATGTAAGCGATTTCCTCAGAGCATCGTTGCTATAAATGGAGCCGTGTCACCGCTGCATCATGGAAAGCCGACTACCACACGAAGCCGGTCCAACAAGGTCGGTCCTGTTGTCTTAACTGTGCATAAGCAGAAAGAAATGAGGTTTTTGTGAGACTGGTGGTGCTAACCCCTGTAAGCCCACCTCCTCTAAGCGCAGACAGTATTTTCTTTGAGAATCTTGCTGGAACACTAATATAAGTGACGATGTATGAAAAAAGACTGATTAGCCTCTGACTGGGTTTGAGAAGGAAGAGGACATCATGTGTTGAAACACTGAGAGACTTCTGAAAGAGACCTGGACTTGCTGAACGTTTATTTCTAAGATGAATGACAGCTGATAATTAACACTTGGTTAGACATTTGTAGATAAACTTGAAGAGCTTGCACACTTGATTTGAAGTAGTCGCATCGTTCGTGTCCTCTGAGGTTCTTTCAAGGTATTTTGGGACGTTAAGAATAATTCAAGACAACGGTGCTCCGTACATCACTGAATAAATTATATATATATATATTAAAAATAAGTTCAGGTGATAAATCTTTCAAACTAATGAAACTTGGATTGTAATGAAGTGTTAGTATGTAGTCTTTTCCCCCTCTCTCATTTTAAATGTTTTATATTTGCCCTGATGACACGTTTTTGTTCTAGTCGCTGCTACCTCTGCATTCAGTCAGTTGACGCCTGTTAGCCGGAAAAACTGAACCGGTTATTTATCACCAGCTGCTTCCTGACCGAAGGATGGCCTCAGTGGTCACCCGACAGCAGCCATTAGTTTACATCTGTGAGAACAGCTGGTTAGCTTAGTAGCATCATGCAGAAGTTGCTTGAAAACAACTTCTTGTTGCTTTTCTAACATGAGGTAACAGAAAGCTGTAATTAGGCAGCATGACGTCAGTATGAGCTGAAGTTTAAATATTTTCATGGACATAAAAGCTGCCTTTTTTCTTTCTTTATTCCAGTAAAACATGAACATTTTAGATTTCCTTGTTAACAGATCTCCAGACTAAACTTCTCAGTGTAGTCGTCCTTCAGGAACATCTGCAGGTGTTTTCTGTCGCAGCTCTAAAGCCAAGTCGTTATTTTCTGAAATAACCGTTCCAGGCAGCAGCTGGATGAGAGGATGTTTGTTTCAGAGCTGTGTGGATGTTCTGAGTTTGCACGTCTGTCCACCACCACTGCTTGTTCACCTGTTTGTTCCTGAATGCGACCGTCAGGAGACGCTTGTGGTGGACACGGAAATCCACCTGCAGTTGATCTGAGCGTCTCCACATGGATCAGCCTGCATGGATGGAGGGAGGTCCGGTGTACAGTCGGCTGACCTGTTTGAAAAATGCTGTACTTTAGATCTGTAAGGGATCACTCTGCTGCCACCCTCAGCTCTTATGTTTACTGTACTTTGATATCTGTGTACTGGAAGAGGTCCGATATATTTCTAGAGTGGATTGAAATTTATGCAAATTGTTGACCTTTTTTCCTGTAATTAAAAGCAATAAATATAAAAAAATGGGAGTTTGTGGGTTGTGGTCTTCAGTTAAAATGTCTTTATGTAATTAACCTTGTTGGACACACTAATAGGTTGTTTTACAGTAAATCAGCTGATATGAAGCCTTGTCCTGGTGTCCATACACAAAAACTTCAAATCCAACATTATTTTTCATGCTTTTTCTTTTAATAAATCACTTGACTTGCTCAAAACTACCAAACATTCAATCATTTCAAGACATTTAACTTTTTAAATGAAAGTTTAAATATCTGAATTATTGATTGAAAAAATTATTTTCCATATAATAAATGGCAGAAAAAAAAGATTTTATAGCATTTTCAGCAAAGGGTGCAAAATGCCTCAGACATGAGGAACGAGTATGTTAGGTTTAAAAAAAACTGACAAAAAGGTTTTTGAAAATATTTGTGTCACAGTTGAAATAAAGAGGTTAAAAAAGTTGCAGAATCTTGTAGGAGGGTTTAAGGATTTGCTCTCCTGTTGTCTTCAGGTCAAAATGACCCAAAACTGTTCAACTGCAAAACAAAATAACAGGGAAACATTGTCTTTATTCATATTTCTATGGAAACTGTACAGTATTGGGAACAAAGATTATCTTCGGGCCACTTTTGACCCGGTAGTTAAAATCCATCAAAGAACATGCAGACACATTCACACCGTGGTGACTGTGTTTAGAGCTAAAACGTTCACCTTTCCTCATCCTCATACACAAGTAACTTACTAAATCTGTCCCGCTGCAGGTGATTTTCTGACAGAAAATGTCCAGCAAGCAGCAAAATATGAAATATTTTCTAAGACCTGGGTGATGGATAAATGAGAAAGCCAACCAGTAGAGGCCCAGAGAAGAACCAAAGGATGCAGGCTGTCACATGACATTTCCTTCACCTCTCAGGAGCTCCTGAAAAGGAAGATCACTGTGGTTGGGCCATTTGGAAAGAACAAGCCTGAAGAGAAGAATATGTATAGATAAAAAATAATCAGAATAATTAGAAAAATTCAAGCATTTTTACTAAAACAAACCAGCTTTAGTTCAAATAACTGAAGAACTGAATGAATTTCTTACTGGATGAAGTTTAACTCTTGCTGTTCTGCAGCAACTTGATCAGACTCTTGTTGTAGTCGTCCACCTGCTGGTCGACGTTGTTGACGACAGACTTGTAGTTGCTCTCTCGAGACTTGGAGGCGATGACTGCAGCTGTAGTTAAAGATCAGTAACTTCTGTGGAACCACTCAGACCCAGAATTACTGCATATGTGGACATGACCTTTCATTTAAAGGTGCAGCATGTAAGAAATACTGACATCTAGTGGTAAAGATGAGCATAGCATTCATTCATTCTCTAAGCTGGAGCCTATCCCAACATTTTACCAGGTGAGAGGCAGGTATACCCTGTACAGTCCATCGCTGGGCCAACACAGAGACAAACAACCATGCACACACACAGAGAGAATTTATAGTGACCAACATGCAAGTCTTTGGACCGTGGGAGGAAGCCGGAGAACACAGAGAACCCACACATACACAACATGCAAACTCCAGATAGAAAGGCTACCCCAAGTTCGAACCTCGCCCAGCCAAGTCTCGAACCAGCGACCTTCATGTCGTGAGGCTGTGGTGCCAACCACTGTGCAGCAATGACTTCTAACCATAAGCACAGCTGTGAATGGGTGGTGGCCGTCAATGGCCAAAATTCTTCAAGCGTCTCATTAAAACTTCACATATTCAGTTGAACTGGTTTATGTTTCTCAGCAGGAACATCCCAGAAACCTCTGGACTGTGAATGATTCTGGGAAAGGACAGAAAATCTGGGTTAGGGGTTCTCGATCTCTAATCAGAAAATATTTATTATGAATTCATACACCTGAGTGCTTTGGTGAAGAAACGCACTGCATAAATAAACTCAGCTAGTTTGTGTGGTTTAACCAGTGAACTGAAAAGAGCATCTTATTTCAATTCTCATTCAACAGCCTGCAACTACTGGTAATTTTTATTTTTGTAGTTTAATTTTATTAGGTGTAGGTTGTTTTCTAATTAGGAGTCTGCAACATTTCACAACACTTTTAACTTTCTAAATGTTTTCCTCCACACTCTTCATTAATAAACATTCAAATCTGATGGTAAGCCAGCGCGGGATCAGCCAGCAGCAGCTTTGTACGTTTCATTTTCAGCCTGGTCATGAATCAGAGGCGATCATCTCCTGCTCTGAATGCAGCTGCTGCTGCAAGAAGCCTCTTCTGGTTGCTTCTGGACCGGGGAGGGGCCTGCGCAGCTCCCATTCCTCATTGCGAAGAATAAACTACGTTCATATACGTCATTCTCCAAAGGTCTCCAATACTACCAGAAAAAGACGCGAGATTTGTCGCTAGTCGCTTTAAAAAAAAAGAACTAGCTAGATACAGCAACAAGGCTGGCAACACCACACACACCGTGTTGACGTATGAGTGCGCCCCCTTGAGGTGAGGCAGAGTACTGTTTGCCTCACCTGCTGACTTTCTGACTCTCTGCACTTTAAGGGATAATGTTTGACGAGGTGTCCATTATCATAACCATCCGACGCGAATTGAAATACTAGTTTTCTTTCTTTACATGGGCAGATGTCATGTACTGTCTAAGAAGAGAATAGCACATTGTGACCTGAGGTGAGCACCAATTAACCATTTTGCACAATCCAGAAGTAAAAACTAAAAATCCTAACAATGATAAATGCAGACTTGTTAGAGGAGACATAAAGACATCCTGTCATACCTCAGTCATTCTGTAAATTCAAGCTAGAGCTCAAAGGAGAAGGCCTGCTTGCTGCTTCTGGTTAACCACTGCTCACATCTTTGTATTGATGGGCTGCATTTTGGCAAAGCAAATGGCATCATTTTGTTGTCCTTCCACCCCACTGCTCACACAGACTGCAGCTATTGGGCAGAAGTGTTTATGGGCCATTTAAAAAACATGTGAACTCTGTCTCTGATTCCTGGATAAGGAACAACCCAGGTAAAACACTCAGCATCTATGACATTCCTGGGATTGTGGCAATCGCTAATCCTCTGGCTTCAACCCCACTAAATCTTCAGGCTGGCTTTCGGGTGACAGAGGTTCAACCTTACAACAGGGACCTGTTTTTGGAGACAGAATTTGCACCATCTTATGATCAGCCCTATCAGAACCCAGCACTACCAAGCCCAAGCCCCAACCCAGCTGTTCCATGCTCCGAAACTAGCCTATCTTTTCCAGGCCCCAGCAAAACCCAAACACCAACCCAGCCAATCCAGGACCCAGAACTGAACCAGCTACTCCAGGGCTAAGCAAGCAAGCCATCACCTTATCCTTTGATAGTAATGCCCCCGCTTTAACTCCAGAGAAGTATTAGGCCTTACCCAAAAGCTGGTCCAAGAAAATGTTAAGCAGCACAGGAAAAAGAGAAAAACTGCTATTCTCACCGACATACCTGTGAAGGAGGCACTTGAAGCGGAAAAGCAGCTACAAGGAATAAAAAAGTCAACCAAATGCAAAATAGCAAACAAGCAAAGCACAGGAAAAAAAAGAGGATAGGTACAAAAAGAAAAACTCCAGATGACTCCTCGTCAGAAGAGTCCCTGTGCCTGGTCTGTGTAGAGCCATTTGGAAACAGCGACCAGGGTGCAGTGCATAATATGCTAAGGATGGGCCCATGAAAAATGCACCACTGGCAAATCAGTCTACATGTGCCAGAACTGTGAGGTAAGTGAATGGTTGAAGAAAGGTTAAACACATATTTGAGGCAGTCTGGACTGCAGTCCAGTGCATGTTGCATATTATTTTGTTAATTTTTATTCAGCTGAAATAAATAACGAAACAAGAGGGAAAGCTGTCAGAAAATACCTCTGAAAGAAGCGCACGGTCGCCTCCTGGTATGACTTCTGTGAGTAGTAACAACTGAAAACTGTTGCAACGGAGCTTTTCTACTGTAGGCTAACATATTCTGCCGTTTTATATGGGAAGTAACAGTAAATGATCCGACTTAAACGGGAGGATAAAGTAGTGGCTGGACTACCCTGCCCTCTTTCTAAAACAACACCAAAATAAACTTCACTGTTAGACTGAATTAACTTACACAACCAGGAGAAAGCTGCAACCTCCGCATCAGTTTGAAGTCCCTCTGTTGTGTCAGTTTAGTATACACATACATTAGCATACATTATGTTAATGCGTAAAGAATTAGGGTTAGGTGCAGTCGTCAGTTTGCACTATGCGTATGTTGATCTGACGTATGAATGAAAATGAATGAAAAATACTTTATTAATCCCAAAGGGAAATTCAATATTGTAGTAGTAGTAATTTTTTTAGTAA
>JBAGKM010000021.1:26077736-26089794 GCA_037177155.1 Melanotaenia catherinae
CACCAGTCTGTCGCAGGGCCAACACAGATAGACAAACAACCATTCACACACACACTCTCTCCTAGGGAGAATTTAGAGTGTCCAATTAACCTAACATGCATGTCTTTGGACGGTGGGAGGAAGCCGGAGAACCTGGAGAGAACTCACGCATACACGGGGAGAACATGCAAACTCCACACAGAAAGGCCACCACCCTCAAGGTTCGAACCGGCGACCTTCTTGCTGTGAGGCTGCGGTGCTAATCACCACACCACCGTGCAGCCCACTACCTTAACTTCTCCCAAAAATTAATGAATTGTGTTTTGAAAACCCTTTTGTGTTCAGCATTTTTACGAAAAGCCTTATATTTCCTCCTTTTGAGCATTTATTCTGATACAAAACAAATTACTTTGTTTACTATTTCAACAAAAATCTTACATTGCACAAATGAACAAAAAACAGCGAACAAATCCACAAAGCAGAACAAGAACCAAACTCAAGAAAGCAGCATTAATGTCCTCAGTCAGGTTGGCATTCAGAAAAATAAGATGCCTCATCTTGAATGGCTGATCTGATTTCTCCTCATTGTGAGTAGTGTTTGGACGCACTCACTCACATTCTGTCCACATGGCTGTTTGCTGTCTCAAGCCGGATTTATACTCGCGCAACGTCTGCGTGCAGTTGTTTACAGCTGCCGCTGGTGAGTTTGCTTTCACACTCGAGCAAAGGGGGTGCACATTGTTTTGGTGTCGTGTTGCAGTTTTTCCTCCTAACCTGAAGGTGGCAGCAGGGGTGGTATCGGCCAATAAACTCACCAGGGTGGAGTTCTTTTGATGGTTCACTTCAGTTTGGTAGGTATTTTCTGTTTTGAAACAACAATGGCGCCCAGTACGGTTCAGTGTCTTTATTAGCTTGTGGAAGATTAATTCAATCAGCCTCAACTTGATCCACTGGTTATTGTTTTAAAAAACGGTGGTTACCACACAAATTTAGCTAGAAGATCCACATATCCGGTGATCCCAAACTGACCAATCACAAGGGAGTACCTCTGCGTAACCATCTGCGTCGCAGGGGTGCACGTCAGGTAATGAAGAGGTGTGCATCGAGCCTCTGCGGAGGTACGCCGAACCTACGGCGGTGAATCAGACGCAAACACCGTACAACCTTATCCACCATAACCATATTTTCCTCAACAACAAACCCCTCCAACCACCAATTTTCCTCAATTTTAATTGTTAATATTTCTTTTCTCTGCAGCCTTCAAGAAGCACAGATAGATCCAAACTGTCTTACCCTCCACCACAGAAGTCTTCATCTGGACCATCTTTCATAAATTCCACACAATATCCTGTATTTGGTGTAATTTTCATGAAGCTTGTGAAATAAATGTTTAGTAATTACCAGCTTATGAGTTGGCCTAGTTTCATGAATTACCATTAGAGAGCAGTCATGTTTCTTCCTGACAAAGCATCGATCCAAACATTGACCCCTGTAGGTGCAATGATATAAAAACCTGGAATAAAATTGAGTATTAAATGTACAAATAATATATATTTTAAGGCCAGCAGCACTTTTATCAGCATCAAGTGGTTTAACACTAAATTATTAATACTAAAGCATTTCTTATATTTGACTCTTGACAGATGTAAATTAGCAATATTGCGATACAACCGTCCGCCTTCACTTTCCTGAAGCAACAACATGCATGTACACAGGAGATCTTTCTAGATGGGGGGGACTGTCTGTGCTGCGTGCAGTGAGCTTCACTCTGATCAGCCGACAGAGAGCTACGAAGAAAATCCCACGCACACGCTTAAGATGCTGCCGTGATAGTTTATACTCAATGTTCATGATGTAGCCATTTTATACCATGGTCTGGGTGAATACTCGATTCTAATTGGCTGGAGGGTGTCCATTAAAAAGTGATAACAGACACCTATGAAACAAGTTCAGAGCAAATAGACTTACTGTTGTAAATTATTGCGCTGACTAAATGGTAGTTGGTAACCATGGCAACAGAAACTCAGACGCCAGGCTGCAAACACGCCAGATCATGTCTGTGACGGTGCATCGCTGTTAAAGCAGATGCAGGCTTATTGTGCGCCGTCAGTCCAGGAGAGACGAGAATGGAGCAACATTTTGTCGTCCCACAACGTCCCAACCAGCAGTGGTCAGGGTCCACAATAGGGCTGCAACGATTAGTCAACGCTGTCGACAATAGTCGACAATAAAAATAGTCGACAACGAATTTAGCCTTCGACTATTGTCGGCAAAAAAACAAAAACAAATCAACATCGTCTTCTAATCCTATCTCTGCTGAGAGCTGGAGTTTGTGAGTCTCAACAAGTGGGCTCAAACTCATCCAAGCTCCTTTCAGAACGGATCAACAGTTTCTAGAAATGAATTGTGCATTAGTCACATCACACACTGAAAGCTACATCTGCCAGCACTCTACAGTATGCGCAATACCGGGTATTTTTCTCAGTCCATAGTCAAGAAAATCTGACATTCTTCAGGTCATGTTAGCCTCTTTTACAAACCTTTTTAAGATGGGACTGATCAGAGGGATTTGTGAAAGTTTAGAAAGAGAATGAGGAGTCACGAGTTAATCCTCCATAAAAAAAACTACTGAAAATGAGAGCAAATGACCCACCTGAGGAGTGATAGCTGATTAAATTAAGTGGGTCACATATCTGAAGGATACACTCTTTCATTACAAAGTTGTTCTGCTCCAAGTGCTGCCACTTTCTCTCCAGGTTAGCCAGCTAGAATATCAGTGAACACACAAAGTTAACACACAAAGGAAACCTCTGAAGTTGTGTCTCATCTATTAGGATACAGTCAAACTACAGAGAATAAGACATGAAAAAAACAAATGAGTAATAACATTAGGACATCTGGGTGGCTTAAAAATGCTCCAACCTGAGAGTGTGTCTCATTTTCCTGCAGTTTGGTCTTCAGAGCATCATGTTTCCGGTTCATCTCCTCCAGCAGCTGTCCAAATGAATCTCTGTGCTGCGCCAGCGACACCCGGTCCTCCAGCAGTCTCTGCAGCAGAAGTCATAGTGAAGTCAGTGTGTAGTTAAAGCCGAGCTGTGGGATCACCAGACTCTGCGTTACCTTCCTCTTCTCCTCAGCTGTGTTCCTCAGGGTGTCCAGGTCTCTGTAGGTGTGCAGCTCAGCCTCCATGGTGCTGACCTGCTCCTTCAGGGTGCCGAGTTCTCCGGAGATCTTCCCCTCCAGCTGCTGCACCTTCTCTAGGTCCTGCTGGAGGCGCTGGGACTCTGAACGAGGGAGGACGCATAAAAAATTTTTTGTACTTCTTACAGTAAAAGTACCTGGCTGAGGTGTTTTACTGACCTGCAGTCAGTCCTCTGGCAGTGCTCTCTGACTGGACCACCTCCGTCTCCTTACTGACCAGCACTTCCTGCATGTTCCTCAGCTCGTTGGCGGTCACTGTATCTATTTCACGCAGCCGCAGCATGTTCTATGTACACATAACAAATAAAACTACATATGTACTTGTTTTTCTTTCTCAGACTGCTCAGTCTCTCTAACATTTACAGGACATTGACCCCCCGGGGCTTCCTTACCCTGCTGCAGTGCTCCAGGAGTGAAACAATGTTCTCTTCACTGTGGGTCAGCTTCTCCAGCTCCTGAGCCTTAGACACCTCAAATGACTCCAGAAACCCTGAAACGATGGAGAGATTTTATTTGAGCGAGACTGATCATCACATCCAGTGCTATCTGGTTTTACTGGAACTCACGGTCGATTTCCTCATCCTTCCTCTTCAGCTCCTTGTACTTCTGTTGGCATTCCCCTTTTGGAAAGAGACAAGTTATCCTGTTATTTTAACTCTAATAAACTGAAAATAGGACATTTAATATTTAATGTTGACCTTCACTTGGGTGAATGTCAGATGCCCATCAACCATCTACAGAGCATCATATCAGCTTTCGTGTTGAAGTGTGCAACTTTTTCTGAAAAGTTTAAACTTTTCTCCATTGGTTTTTGATAGAAAATTATCCATAATGTCATCCACTTATATCGATCCCCTCAGTATGAAGGCTAGAAAAAGATATGAGGCGAAGCTGGTGGCAGTAGGACTGAACGAATGCCCTTATGTTGATCCACTATTGTGAAAGAGCTGCTAACAAGAAACAATGAAAACTTCACAAAAACCACCAACAGACGTTTGTTATTGTTACTGTAACCTGCCCTTTTATGGTATTGTTGGCATCTATACAAAAACAATCATATGTTTTAAACAGTATTTTATTAATAAATGTTGCCTGGACTTTTGCACTAAACATTTATTTATTTTTAACTAAATGTTATTTATTTTGTGCTATTTAGCATTTTTATAGCAGTTTGTTTAGTTTAGAGTGTTTCAGTGTGACTGTTTTGTTTGTTAATAAAGAGACAAGAATTTGTACATTAGTTACAAAATGTGTGTGAATGTGTGTAGCTTCACTTTCGATAAGCATTTTGCCGTGTGGGGTGGAGGGCCCCTGCCGGCCTAGAGCAGGCCCTGCTCGCTGCCTTTATAAGGCGGCTGCTATGCCAGCTGAACTAAACACAGGAGCGTTCAGCTCCAACAAAACCAGTTATTTTCCTTGTTTTTCCATCTGATCTTTTGCTACAGAAGCGATTTATCTGTAACAGTTTAGTAATGGTGCTGCTCCGGTCTGTTGCTATTGGTGAAAACTATGACAGAAACAACCAAACTCAGGAGGCTGAGGTGAGATAATGTTATAAGGTAAATATAAATAAAATATTCATTTATTCATTCTCTGTACCGCTTTATCCATTACAGGTCGCAGGTAAGCTGGAGCCTATCCCAGCATTTAACAGGGGAGAGGCAGGTACACCTAGAGAACCCAGCTTGAAATCAAATAAAATATATAAATAAAATAAAAATTGTATGTATATGTTATGTTATTATTATTCTAAGTTATTTTTTATTATTTCCTTCAGAAAAACAAGACTAAAAAACTTCAACATTAGAATCTCTGTGATAATTTAATTTCTCTGGAACTATCCAACTAATTAAACTGAGCAAATGTCCAAACAGCAAGAAAACTGACTTCACTAAAATATAGCTAAAGAGGCTGAAAGAAACACTAGAAAAGAAGAAAAGGAGGAAGCCGGATCTGGTGGAGGTACCCTGAGCTGCCTCTAAGTCCTGATCCAGGTGTCGGAGCTCCTCTGTGATCTGACCGGTCCTGTCCCTGATCTCAGTCAGTCTGAATGTAAACAGAAACACACATAGTTACACAGAGGACATTTAAGTTTCAATAGGCAGCTAATTAATAATAAAAACATACTGTCTCTCCATGCTTGCTATTTCCTGGTTGTCCTCCTTCACCTGGAAAACAGTGAAATTGTTCAAATCGTTATTTTATCCCTCTAGAAAATAGTGATGTCATTCACTCCCTGATATTCTTCAAAGTCTTCATCAAGATTATAGCATAAAAAGTCAAAAACAATTTAAAGAATTACTGTATTTCAGCCATTTCTCTGTAAAAATAAAAAAACTGCTCAGATTTAGCCTGATCAAAAACATCAGACAGGGGTCTTCAAAGTCCGTCTCAAAGGCCTCTGTCCTGCAAGTTTTCAATATGTCCCTGCTTCAACACACCTGACTCAAATTGAATAACTCCACCAGCCTATTGTGTTTTGCACAATGATTAATTTTTAGTCAGGTGTGTTGAAGAAGGGACATATGAAGATGTCCAGGATTGTGGCACAAGACTACTGGAGCTCTGGAGCACCACGAGCCTCAAGTACGTATAAATGTACTCAATAACATTTTTTAAACAAAACAAAGTATACAGGCCTGGTGTAGTGGCTGCTAACATTATTAACTTGCAAAACATAAGCCTGTGAAATTCTCCAGTACCTTATTTCACTTTTTCGCAAGTGTGTATAGGTGTACTCAAAAATAACTTTTTTTTTTTTTTTACAAAACAAAGTGTACAGGCCTGGTGTTGTGACTGTGAACATTTACTTGCAAAACAGAAAACCTGTAAAATTCTTCAGTACCTTCTTTCACTTCTTCGCTGCACTGCTGTGATCCTATTCTTTATGTAATACTTAACCGCCTTCCAGGTCCTCCTTTTTAGCTCTTGTGGTGAGGCCGCAATGCAAGCCTCACACTCCTCTTTACCTGGAACTTTTCCTGAGTTTATGGAACCCCTTAAAGTCTTTTCCACTGCATGCACCTCTGAAGGTGTCCAACTCCTTTTCTTTGAACTTTCTAAAGACAGAAAAAAAAGATAATCAGACCCATAGACTACTGTCACTACAACTCTTTCAATAAACCTGCATTTAAGCTGTCAAATGCGTCAGTGACATACCTGTCATCTTTTGGATTTGAAAAGGGAAACCTTCCCGATCCAACTTCAAATTATCCCACCATATATATATATATATATATATATATATATATATATATATATATAAACTCAGTGGTACCATCTTGAATAAAGCTCAGCCTGTGTGACCTACCTACCTGTAGCAGAAGATTTAACTTGCTGTGCCGAGTCATGTTTTTGGTTTCCTAGGAGAGTACAAACCACAACACCTTCATTAGTTACAAGCACGAGACCCCAACACTGAACCAAAAAACCACATCTAGTCGGTCCAATTCACCCAGATTGTGGCAGTCCTCACCAAGGAGAGAGGAGGAAGAATGAAGACGTGATCAGCAGGAAGACCATAGACTTTAAACAAATATGGACGAACCTTCTGCCATTGTGCATATTGTGTAAAGGTCGAGTAAAAAACCAATACCAATATTTTCTGATATCACATATTTATAGATGTTGTAGGGGGAAACCGTGGAGAGCCACCACCTTATCCTGGTAGAGGAGTTTGTGTGTCCTGAGGATCCTAGCGGCTATGTTGTCAGAGGCGCATGCCCCTGGTAGGGTCACCCATGGCAAACAGGTGTCTAGGGGAGGGACCAGATGAAGCGCGGCTCAGAAGACCTTTATGATGATTGAAATAAGAGGACCAAGGTTTCCCTTGCCTAGATGTGGGTCACCGGGGCCCCCCTCTGGAGCCAGGCTTGGAGGTGGGGCATTGAGGCGAGCACCTGGTGGCCAGGCCTTTGCCCATGGGGCCCGGTCGGGCTCAGCCTGAAAGGGAGACGTGGGCCTCTCCTCCCGTGGGCTCACCACCTACAGGAGGGGCCATAGAGGTTGGGTGCAGTGTGAGCTGGGCGGCTGCCGGAGGCGGGAACCTTGGCGGTCTGATCCTCGGCTGCAAAAGCTAGCTCTAGGGACGTGGAAAGTCACCTCTCTGGCGGGGAAGGAGCCTAAGCTTGTGCGTGAGGTTGAGCGGTTCCGGCTAGATATAGTTGGACTCACCTCGACGCATGGCTTGGGCTCTGGAACAACTACCCTCGAGAGGGGCTGGACCCTCTTCCATTGTGGAGTTGCTCCCGGTGAGAAGCGCCAAGCAGGTGTAGGCCTGCTCATTGCCCCCCAACAAAATCAGCAGGGTTGCCAGGCTCTCCCTTAGAGATAGGGTGAGAAGCTCGGTGATCCGGGAGGGACTCAGAGTAGAGCCGGTTTCCCTCCACATCGAGAGGAGCCAGATGAGGTGGCTCGGGCATCTGGTCAGGATGCCTCCTGGACGCGTCCCTGGTGAGGTGTTCCGGGCACATCGCACCGGAAGGAGGCCCCGGGGAAGACCCAGGACACGCTGGACAGATTACATCTCTCGGCTGGCCTGGGAACGCCTCGGGATCCCTCCGTATGAGCTGGTGAATGTGGCTGGGGAGAGGGAAGTCTGGGTTTCCCTACTTAGGCAGCTGCCCCCACAACCCGACTCCAGATAAGCGGCAGAAAATGGATGGATGGATGGACATTTTAATAGTAATATCAGCCAGTAATAATGGTAGGCCAATAATATCCGATATCCTTTAAACATGTTACACTAAACAGTCACCAGTGAAAGGCTAGCCAACCTTATCCATTAAAATGACCACAGCCCAAATAGCCCGTTTATGCTCATCATCCCATTCTGTCATTTACAGAAAAGACATAAGAGTTTATTTTAATTAGGGGTAGGGAAACCTAATCTAGAGGGCCATATTCCTGTGAGTTTTCAAGGCATCCCTGCTCCAACACACCTGATCCAAATCAAATAGATCCAACAACCAATCACAGTGGCTCATTAATTTGAATCAATGGAGATATGGTATGATAAGATAAATTCATTCATTCATTTTCTGAACCGCTTAATCCAATTGGGTCGCGGGTGGGCTGGAGCCTATCCCAGCTGTTAGCAGGCGAGAGGCGGGGTACACCCTGAATTGGTCGCCAGTCTGTCGCAGGGCATGATAAGATACATGATCTACATATGGTACCATATCACGCATCTATTATCCAGCTGAAACAATCTCATGTGAGGTATAATCCAGAAAACTAACTCCATTTCTATATTTACAGAGGGTTGCCTCTTTAAAAAATAAAACCAAGATTGAGTTTAAAAAGTAGTTTATCTAACAATTTAATTTATTCTTCTGTTTTTATAATATGCAGCTAGAGGACAGACAATTGGTGTATGAATTACCTTCTTCAGGCTCATCAGTTACAGATGTCACAGTTTGCCTTTTTGGTTCAGAGGGTCCTGCTGATATAATGCAGAGGCAGCACTGCCGATTAGTAAATGTTTCTGACAACAATAACAAGCACATTATTTGTGTGTGAGAAATACCTTTAGCATCATCGGAGTCTGACTCAAAGTCCTGTGGCCTTCTTGGTGTAGAGAATGCTGTTTAAAAATAATCAGTCATCATATTTTTTTTCTACAAGAAAAAAGCAAATTATGGAGGGTACAGGGGTTTGTGGAATACCTAAGGGCATGGTGTCTTCCAAAGACTCCGAGATGGGCATCTTTCTTTTTCCTCCCGAGGATTCTTTGACATATCAGAAAGTTATTGGCTTAATTTTCTGAACACAGATAAAGTGTACACACCCCCTCCAACCTTTTTCATAAAATATATGCACAAGAAATACACTTAAATATAAAGATCACCTGAACATGGACTGCTGAAACACGAGTCCTTGTCTGTCTCCATGTCTGAGACTTCACTGTCCACAGCCTCTAGCACTTGCTCTAAAAAACAGGCATAAAAAACTGTTAAAAAAAAAACAAAACAAACATTTACTGTGAGATAAATAATATACACTAAATAGATGTCATTACCGTCCGGACTGATTTGTATTTGGTCCAGGCTCATTCCCTTGAATTCAGACAGCCGTCCTTGTTCTAGGGCACACAGCACTTTACTGACTTTGGCCAGCTCAAGGGTTCCTTCAGGTAGTCGATAATATTGTCTATGGACCCGAATGTCATGGCCAAGAAAGTTTGCCAGTACGTCCATCTCATGGTCCTTCAGGTTCAGGACTGTCGACAGCGTGGAGATCTGCTTCCTCAGCTTAGTTGAGGAAAGAGTTTCAGGATGTTTCGCTCCGCATTCCTTTGCAATCTGTCGGATAGCATCTGATCCTCTCAGATGAGTCTCTGCTTCAGGTCTTGAGAAAAAAAAGGGATTTTCATCAGGAACAGCACAAGCCCTTCGATGTGCAACCAAGGCTTCCATTGACCTGAGCATATCTGGTGTTAGAAGGATGGGAACTTTCCTGTTCCTCTTCCCCCGTATTTCAATACGTTGGAAATGCTGACAAAGCTTTTGTTCCAAGGGGGAAAGTCCTCCTGCCAGATCAGAGTGTACTCCTGATGTGTCTCTGAGGGTATAAGCACTCAGTGGCATCTTGGACACTTCGCCTTCTCTCCTGCGGTTAAACAAAATCACCTCACACAGAGTCAAAGTAGCAAGCTTGGACCAGTTTTTCTTATTAGGATCATTTGCTAATGTTTGTACGTACTCGTCCCTACACTTATCAAGATGCTGATGCATCATCTTTACATCTTCAGTGAAGGGGAGAAGATTGGGAGCGTTCCATTTAGCCTCTCTTAGAGTCTGCAAGGCTCTTGATGACACACACACGCCCCACCTTTTATCAAACAAATTGCGGCTCTTCTGCACATTTTTCAGGAATTCTTCCTGGTCAGACCCAGCCATCTGTGCCTCACACTCCAGAATATCTGCAATCTTCTTCAGACTGTGACCGAGCTTCAGAGCTAGCGAGGGGGTTTTATAGATGTTTGTGTCCTCATTGAAGCCAGCAACGTCTTTTACTGCTTCAATCACAGAGCTGAAATTGGAAGGGATATAAAAGTCCTCCATTTTTTGAAGTTTTCCAGACTTTCTTGAATGGTAAATTAGTCTGCCAACTTCTCTCATTTTCTGTCTGATGTATTCATGTTTGGTTTGGTCATGTCCATGTTTTGCATACAAATGTTCTCCAAGTCTCAAAATACTTTTCTCCTGTTTAATGATGACTGCAACTTCATCTTGGTGCATGGCGTTTACCAGCTCCCACACCTTTCTGCTGACTCCCTCTGGAACTGTCTGTGCAAAGGCACACAGTGATTGGATCCGGCTTTTACCCGGCTTTTTTGTTTTACACTTTAGTGCGAGCTTACACCTGGCCATGTGCCTCCATAATGTCTTTCTTTTCAGGAAAGCTTCACAGTTTATGCAGTGCATGTATTCACTTGCTTTCACTTGATCCCCAGATTGCTGGCTTGGGATCAGTGTTCCACAACCTGCTTTTAGAACCTCATTGTTATGTTGCCTATTTCCTTTGTTTCTGATCAGATCCAGATGCAGTTTTCGTTCTTTTGATTTCAATGGAAAAGCTATTGCTTGGGCCACAGCTAGTTCATTACTGTGTTTGCGACTCAAGTGCCGTGCCATTTTATGGCAGTGCAGGGGACAGTAAAGACAGTAGTGTTTTTTATTGTAAACTCTACCTCCATCTCTCTTTTTCTGGAGCTTTAAAACAGACACATTTCCTGAGCCAGTATCACTAGATTGTCCACCCTCTGCTCTTCCATCAGACTGAGTAGATGACTTGCTGGACACAGTCTTCCTACTGTAAGGCTTTATGTTTCGTTTCTTCAGTTTCACTGGTGAAACCTCGCTTTCAAGATCGCATGATCTGTCTGAACTGCTCTCATTCATTTCGTCTTTTGACGGAAAGTATTCATCACCACTGCCCTCATTTGTTGAGTTGGTTAATGGACAACATTCATCTCCACTGCTCTCAGTGCAGCTCTTCAAGTCTTCTGGCTTAGCAGGTGTCTTGGAATGCAATCCCAAATATTCATGTGTGAGCTGAAAATATAAACATAACATGCTAAATTTTTAAAAGATGTAGATGGCATACATTTCTAACACCGTTTATGAAACCATTTTAAAACTTTGAGTGTCATAGCATGGAGTGATATGTGTCAAGAGTATTAATGGCTCTGAGGTAAAAGAGGATGATGGGAGAACAACTACATGGGTAAACTCACAAATATGCTGTCTGTTCTTTCCAGTGGAGGAACTTCTTGGTCAACAGTAACGGCAGAGCTTGAGGTATTCTCACCAGTCGAGCTTGGTTCCTATGTTGGCAAAATGACATAAATAAGAAACTTTGGATATATATACTAGCTATTGACTTCCAGGACATTTGTTGAATAAATAGATACACCAGGGATGCAACAAAAATTCGGCCACCGAACATTTTTGGTCAAAATGGTTCAAAAGTGTATTTTTGTTTTACGGCTGAAAGACTCTTCTCAGTGGAGCTGTGATGAATGACATAAATTGGGTTCAGCAGCACGTGTGGAAGGACCAACTTGCCTGATGTGTGGACGTATGTCAAGTATATCTGAGACAGAACCAAGGACAGCAATGTGTAAAACATCTCCTACCTGACGCCGAATCGGACGCTATATATATATATATATATATATATATATATATATAGACACACTAACCAGTCATATTTTGACAGGCTAGTCTGTGTCTCTGCGGAAAGCCCTGTATAGCTATATGTTTATACCATATAATACCATAACCTAGTTCTTCTCACCTCCTCCTACAAGCCCATCGTTCAGCAACAACCAGTCATTAGAAAGGCTATTAGAACCTGGTCTAATGAAGCTGAA
>JBAGKM010000021.1:26126183-26147098 GCA_037177155.1 Melanotaenia catherinae
CATCTCACAGCCGGTCAGCTTCAGGAAACGTCCTTCTTTCCTTTTAACATCTACTGCAGCACTTCTATATAATCCATCCGACCGAAACCTCCTCAACATTTCAGCTTCCTCCTTACTGTGTCTTCGTTTATAAAAACCTGTGCGTTTCTGAGCTTTTCTGAGTGTGTATTGCTTTTATAGCAAGAATAATATTATAAACACAACTTATTATCATCAAGAGACACGAAGGAAAAAAAGATTAAGAAAAAAACACCAACGCACATTTTTACACAAAGTTTTGCCACTCATCACAAACACAGAGAATAAAGAGTTAAACAGCCTAAATGGTTCAAACATCCTTTTTTGTTTCTCAGCTTGTTTTCATGGTAAAAGACGGTGAGATGAACACTACGTTACTATGGTTACTGGGTAAATGGCATCTAAAGCTTTATGAGCTTTGGGGGAGAGCGAGGATTCTCACGAAGTTGAGCTTAAAGTTACAGAAGCGAGGGGTGAAATCACAGGGTGTTCACGTGATCAGCTGACAGATGGAGAGGGATCAGAGAAGGCCAACTACCAGGCTGAGAGTCCAGCAGAGAAGAAGTGAAGGTCAGCTGGCTGGGAGAAGATGAAAAGTCTCCTCGTTTTCCTTAACGAGCCACCCAGACCCCACCACAGTCTGAACACTCAGCCTAATACCGCAGGGTGATGATGAGAACGGTGACAATGAACAACAGAGAACAACAGATTTCAGAAATAATGGGTTTTGATGGGGTCAGGATCCCGTGACAGAGCTGCTGCTGCTGTACCCCTGGACCTCCATCTGAAGATCCAGCAAGGAGGAGGTGGAGCTGACGAAGCCACATACTTATGAGGGAGCTGAAGTGAGGAGGCGGGTGGTAGTTTTGGTGTAGGAAGTAGAAGGAGCCATGTAAGCGGGGTCTGTTGCTGTACTCTTTGGAGACTGGCCGGGAGATGGTGTCAGTGCCGTGGTCCGTGCGAGAGCGAGGATTCTCGCGGAAGTTGAGCTTAAAAGACTCAATCTGCAGCACAGAGGTGGGGAGGGGAGAGAAGGGGGGTTAAAGGTAAACATGACAGAAGAGAGAAAGGTGGGTAGGGAGCCAGTGACGTTGAGGGGAAGTTGGAATGTGGAGGGTAGAGGGATAGCAGAATTAGATGCCTGCAAGATAAGAAGTCAAAAATCGATCAGGTGTTTTAGAATTCAGGAATGCAGAAACACATGATAAACATGAAGCATCTAAAGAGTCATGGATAATTTAACTGTATGCCATCACTCAGTTTCCGACCATCCTGGACTTTGTGTCTGGTTCCTGTCTGTGTTTTTCTGTGCAGGAATCGACCTGCACAGCGAACTGGCCGCAGACGACGCCGGCAAACACACAAACTTACTTGTTTCTGGGATGCATGAATCCAGAGTCTGGGGCTCTCGAGGGCCTTCGCCATCACTGGGAGCCCCATCCTTCAGCCCATTTTCATGGGCAACGGGACTCCTGGCCTGTCCCGGCTCAGGGCCGTCACTCAGGTGAGTCCCACTTCCTTCGGTTGTCTCCTGGGCCCCCTCAGCCTAGAAACGCATAACAAGGCATATCAGTAGATGGCTGCTTGTTTGGCTGCCTTTTTCTGACAGGCCCAACTAAATGAAGTCAAACTGCATGATAATCTCACCTTGATATTTCCTCCACCAGGTGAGTGTCTCACATTGTCCACGGAGCCCACTTTGGACTGAGCCTGTTCCCTAAAGTTTATTTTGTGGGACTCGATCTTCGCGGTTCCTCCACCTGCAGCACACAGGAACGAGTAAGGAAATCACTCAAGATCTCCAAGCAAGAGGAGAAACGGTGCACAGTGATGTAAAAATAAATGAAAATGACAGTATTACACGTCTTTTAAGGCTTTAAAAAAAGTGCACGGAGCAAATAAATTTTCTTGAGATGTCTGTATATTTACTGCTTCCAACTACATCCCTGAAAAGCTGCCTTCAGTTTATTATGCTCTCATTTTCGCTTCCACTTAAAAGAAATTGTTTGGATGTCTTTACTGACTGACATACTGAAATGCTGCTGGTCAAACCACAAGATGACACAATGAAATAACAGGCCATCAAACTGCAAACTGATACAGAAATACTGAAAAGAACAAGACATTTCATACGACTGTTTTCATAAAGATGGTTAGTACAGAAAATCCTGATAATGGAGAGCAATTAGAAAGCATTTAAGCTGATCCATTTCCAAATTTATATCACGCCTACTTCACTAAAACAAACAACAAAAATCTATTTAGGTCTTTAATCCAAACGTGGGCCATCCCACTGCACCAAACAAGCTTCACAGGGATTCCTACTGAACTTCAGACTGAATGAGACGAAGCAGGATCACCACAGCATTCCTGAGCTCACCAGGCTTGTGTTTGATGTTGTCCTTGGAGCCGCACTTTGATGTCACCTTACTCACATCCACCTTTTTGTTCAGAATCTGCACCTGTTGATAGTTCCAAAAGGTTATCATCTTTTTATTCAGTAAACAAAGATCCTCATGTAGTTTCATGTCATGTTTAAGCTTAGATACTGTCACAGTTTTCTAAACCTGGCTGTCAAAAATGAAGGGCTTTCTGTTGCTGGGAAATACTTTGTGGAAAACATAAGACCAAAATAAGAAGCTCAGCTCAGGAGTCAGAAATCCCAAATGACAGAACCACACAGAGAACAGAGACAGCCAGTCCGAGGCCAGAGACTGATGTTGCTGGAGTTTAGTAAGTTAGTGGCAGACGGACAACACAGGGACAGTTTAAAGCAGCCGGGAAGCAGCCAGGGAAGCAGGTTCTGAGGATGGGCTGGGACATTGCTGGCATGCTGTCCATTACCTCACCAATCCCTGTGCTCCAGAATTCAGGCCTGGAGATTTACTTTTTGGCATAGACAGATTTTGGATAAAGACTTTTAACCTTTCAGAGCTCACACCGTTTCTGGAAAACCTTTCTCTGATTGTCTCACTGATTAAGATCCACAAATGAACCTTTATTCCATAAATGTTGGGACGATGTTAATATGAATAATATGCAAAGATTAACAAATATCATAAACTAATATTTTAATTAAAGCAAAATATAAATCACATCATATTTGAGAGATTTCATTATTTCATGAAAAATATGGGCTCGTGTTTCAAAAATATAACAAGTCTCATAAAATTCACAAGGTCCATTGTGTATCATCCCCTCGTCTTTTAACGTTAACTAGCCAAACAAGTTGTTGGCATATGATTTATACTTAGTCCTTTTATTAAAGAACTACACAGTCTGATGGTATTTATCTTGTTGACATGCAAGCATGTCATTTCTCCCCTGGGCTGTGTTTGGGCAGTGTACGGCCCTGATGTGTACACCCTGCCATCAGAAGACAGAGTGCATCAGAAAATATTAAGTAAAGCTCTGTGTTCTTTCCATCACTTCTTTCCCCACAGCTGAAGTTTTCAGCTGCTGTTCAAACAGCAAGAACTGTGCAAGACCTTCCAGATTTCCATGCCTCTTTTCTTCTGCTTTGTCATGCATAGATAAACAACCAATTGAGGAGGGACTACTTCTGTTATTTGCCCTGACTCTGAGTCGCCTTCAGAAACAGCAGAAGTGCACATCATTTGAGCACATGACAAAAGCAGAGCGTGATATGGCGATATTATTTCAGACCAGTGTCCCATCTTTTCTCTTTCGTCTTTTCTCTCTAAAGTTCTGGAAAAGCTTGTTGTCACACAACCAGTCATTTTGGATCAAAGTCCCATATTTGAAAAATTCCAGTAGAGCATGCTACAGCGTCTGCTGTCCTTGGACACTAAAAAAACCCACGCTGCTGGAAATGCTGGACCTTAGTGCAGCATTTGACACAGTGGCCCTTTCTATCCTACTGACCTGCCTGGTTCAGCAGGTGTGCCTTCTGGGACCTGGTCTTACCTAACCTAACAGACAGAACTTCCACTGTGATGATCAATGATCGCTCCTCTCCAGCTCCAGTCCTCTGGTGTCCCACAGGGTTCCATTCTAGGCCATAGGCACTGATGCAACCCCATACCATCAGAGATGCAGGCCTTTTAACTGTCCACTGATAACAAGTTGGATGCTCCCTCTCCTCTATAGTCTGCAGGAAGCCCATGCTTTATCCAGCTGACCAAAGAACAGGTTTCCTCCACTTTGCCTTAAATGAGCTTTGGTCCAGAGAAGACGGCGCTGGTTCTGGATCCTGTTCACATCTGGCTTCTTCTTTGCATGATGGAGCTTTAACCTGCATTTATGGTTTCAAGGTGAACTGTGTTCTTCACAGACAGAGGTTTCTGGACGTCTTCCTGAGTCCATGCAGTGGTTTCTAGTAGTGAATCATGTCTGCTTTTAATGTAGTGTTGTCAGAGGACCCCAAGATCACCAGCATCCAATACTTACGCCAGATTCTCTCCAGTTTTACACTGAGGGACATTTTTCTGAAACTGCTCCACAATTTGTAAAAGCTTTTCTGTCTACCTGCATATCTTCTGACAGACTCTGCTTCTTAAAGGTGCTCTTTTCATATCCCATAATGTTACTGACCTGTTGATAATTAATCTGATTTGCTGCAAGTTTCTCTTTCATACCTCCCGATTTTCCAGTCTTTTCTTTCCTTTTCAGAGAAGCCATAAAATTTAAAATGAGCTAATATTTTCCATTAAAAGGTTAAATGTCTGTTTCAACATCTGATATATTGTTTATATATTATTTATGTAAATTATGTATTATTACATATTATCTATTGGGAATCAAATATGGGTTGATTAGATCTGGAAATCATTGTATTATTTTTTTTATTTATAGGGTCCCAAATGTTTGTAGAGGTGAGGTTGTACATTTTTACGCCTTTGTTCCATTTTTGTCTCGGTTCACTTCATTTTAAGTTTTCTGACTAACTCTCCGGTGCCTCTGAGCTCTGGTTGTGGGCAGTACTTACTTTCCCTCCACCAGGAACATGCTTCATATTGTCCTTGGAGCCCAAGCGTGAGGTGACGTGGCTGAAGTCCAACTTTTTGGAGACTACCTGAACCTAAATGGACACAGCATAGCAGCAAGAAGGAGAAAGCAGAGAAGGGTGAAGGAGTGGACAGGATAACAGGAGAAGGAGTGAAAAGCACAGAAGAAAAGAAGAATAGGTGTCGGGGAAAAGAAGTCATTACCACAACTAGGGTTAGAAAGGACAGGGCAGAGGGAAAGAAAAAGATTCACCTCAAGAAAATGCCTACAAATGTCTTTAGGGTGAAATGGCTATTTGACATTCTGCAGGTTTCACTATTTAAATGACAGAAAGATAAAAGCCTGGAAGGGCTTTAAATGTTGTGAAACCCACACCCAGACACTACTGAAGTCCACAAAGACCCTTATTTCCTAAAACACACATGCATCAGGACATAGTACCACTTGATCCTGCTCATTAATACGCTGAGAATGTATCATACAGAGATGATGATGCGTGTGTTTGTAAGCAGTAAACACAGACTGACAACTGATATCTACATTTGACCAGCCAACATGCAGCCAACGTTGTTTTGGTGTAATTTATTTAATTTTTTGTTCTATAATTAGACAGATATGCAGGAAAATGACCAGCAAGCACGGAGCTGTAATGTCATGGACGATGTCGCAACTCTACCAGCTTCCCAAATGTCTGTGTGGTGGAAAAAAACATCCTGCACCAAACAAATCTGCATGCAAGACAGTTACTTACCCACACAGCCATGTGCTGATAGTTCATGTATGAAAGCGTTAGGTCGGCATGAGAGTTGGTGATATTAATTCTTTATAGATAAATTAACCAAATACTTGTCATTGTGCATTTTTTAGACTGGATTGTGAAGGATTTAGTTTTTAGGCATTTATAGTGATTAAAAACTAAATTTTCGTTTTTTTTTTATCTTTAATTACGAAACAAAATGGCAACTATCTTGGAAAATTAAATGAATATTTTTTTGTTTTTTTTTGTTTTGTTTTTTTGTACTGCTGCAAACTTAAGTTTAGCTGTACCATCAGTGGTGAGAGCAGAGAAAAATAACATGACTTTATGTCATATTATGTTCTTCTGCACTCTGCATTCATGATAATAATTATTATTAAGAAGAAGAGAGTTTAAATTCTATTTAAAGAACCAAATAGAAAAAAGGTTCACGTGGAGAACAGGAAAAAGAAATTAACCTGCAGACAAGTGACAATTTAGACTGTGGGTTTCTAGTATCTTTATGAAGAACAAAACAAACTATAAATTGCAGTGCAGTAAAAATGAGTAAAATGCTTTAACAACAACAAAAAAGGATGTGGTGATGTCGCAGAGGATGGAGAGGGAACTCACTTTGGCCTGGCTGCCTTCTTTGGAGGCCATGCCCCTGTTCTGAGAGGCAGATGACACCTAAGGAGACAAGCCCACCTCAGGTCAATGTCAACAACACACAACAAAACACGGAAACGGGGACGTAGACATGCAGGAAGGGTTTCATGTGGTATGAAGTTGTTGGAATAAAAGTAGGACAGAAAAGAAAGGTAGATAAGGAAGTAGAAGACTTATGGAGGTGAACACATCAGCAGTGGAAGACCAGAAAGACATAAGCAGAGACGGGGGAGTTGTTAGGAGGAATACTGTAGGGTTGAGGAAAACTAATACAAAAAAAGTTACACTAATATTTCCTTGGACCTCTTTTAGCTTTGTTTATGGCACACATTCGCTTGTGGCATTGTTTTGATACTCTACTTCTACTCTTTATTTCTGTCCAGAATTACATAAATTTCTTTTCAAGATCTTGTAGCAGAGATGGGGACTCGAGTCACAGTTAAGTCACATTTCAAGTGGCTTGAGACTTGACTTGGACTTGCAATTTGAGACTTATTATTTTTCTTAATGATCTTCTCTCCATCTGATTCCCCGTCTGCTGTCATGTCCCCAGATGTAACACTGACATAAAGTCACACAGAAGCACCGGCAGTGCATGTGCAGTTAACACTCTGACATTACCGAAGAACACAGCTGTTGCTGCAGCATCATTGTAACTTTTGGGTAGTAAAAACTTAGGACCAACAAGGACCAATATAAGAGCAGCAACTGGAACGTCCATGGTATAAAAACCCAGGACGCTGGCTCCACCACATCCACCTTAAAACACACCTGGAGAAATTAGTCACTGTAATATGAAGCTAATGTTAGCATCTATGTTAGCAACAAGCTTAGAGCCACAGCGATGTAAATGTTAGCTTGTTACTACGTCTGTACTAAAATGTTAACTCCATCAGATTAGCTCCGCCGACTGTGTTCAGAAAAAGAACAAGACATGGTGCTGAACCGTTTCCATTAACTGTAACTTCGCCATGATCACGTTAAACTGGGATCAGACCCGCTGTGAACAATCCTGTTTTACTGGATTTACAGTTGTCGCTGATTTAGGGACGTAATGAATATTTGGACTTCCAAGTATGGATCTTAATAAATCAAAATATTGAGTTTTTAAAATTAATGTTAAAAAAGTTTGAAATGAATTTTTTCTGTACTGATCTCACACAGCTATTTCAAGCCCTTTTAATATTAACATTTTTCTGATGCACTAGTGCAGGAATAACTAACTGTGGACCTGTTCAGCCACAAATTTTACATATTTACCTGCTGCAATACACCTGAGTCAAATTATTAATGGGTCATTAAGAGGCTTGTGCAGAACTTGATAAGCTGTTGTTTGGATCAGGTGTGGGACAGCTGGTGATCCTGCACTAAACTGCAACGACCCTCCTCTCTACAGGAAAAAGATGCTATGAACTTCAGTATTAGTATTTTAAATTTCCCCGTGGTTCCAGAAGGATTTTGGTTCACCTTAAAAACTTTTGGATTAATTATGTTAAGAGTATATTTACTAATTTGAATAAATTTCCATGTTCATCTACAGGTTTTTTAAATTCAGTAAAGAAAGAGAGACGAAGCATTTGTCAGTTTAAGCTACAGATCAGTGTTTTTACTAAGTGCTGGTAGATAAAGGGTGAGTACAGATTTTAAATTCCCTGAATATTATTCCAGGGAATTTCCTCCTTGAGCTGCCACCTTATCACGGTGGAGGAGTTTACGCGTCGAGAAGATCCTAGGAGCTATGTTGTCAGGAGCTTTATGCCCTTAGTAGGGTCACCCATGGCAAATAAGTCAAACAGGGAGGGACCAGACAAAGCACGACTCAACAGACCTCTATGGTGAATAAAAACAATAGATCCAGGTTTTCCTTGCCTGGATATGGGTCACTGGGGCCCCCACTTTGGAACCAGACCTGAAGGTCGGGCACGAGGCAAGCACCTGGTGGCTGGGCCTTTGGCCATGGGACCCGATCAGGCCCGAAAGGATAAGATGAAATGTGGGCTTACCACCTGCAGGGGGGGGCCGTAGGAGTCAGGTGCAGCATGAGCTGGGCGGCGGCTGCAAGTAGGGACCCTGGCGATCTGATCCTCGGCTGCAGAAGCAGGCTCTAAGGCAGGGGTCTCCAGCTCTGGTCCTCGTGAGCTACTGTCCTGCAGGTTTTGGGTTCTACCGTGATGCAACACACCGGACTCAAATCACTGGGTCATTAACAGGCTTGTGCAGAGGTGTGTTGTAGTAGGAGACATCTGAAACCAGCAGGACAGTAGCTCACGAGGACCGGAGTTGGAGACCCCTGCTCTAGGGATATGGAATGTCACCTCTCTGGCGGGGAAGGAGCCTGAGCTGCGAGGCTGAGTGGTTCCGGCTAGATATAGTTGGACAATACACGGCTTGGGCTCTGGAACCACTGTCCTCGAGAAGGGCTGGACTCGCTTCCATTCTGGAGTTGCTCCCAGTGAGGGGCACCGAACAGGTGTGTGCATACTCATTGCCCCCTGACATGGCGCCTGTGCATTGGGGTTACCCTGGTGGACCAGAGGCTAGCATGGGTCCTGACTGTTGTTTGTGCTTATACACCGAACACTGAACAGGCCTGGCAGACCCAGAAACATGTTGTGAGGGTCTGCTGGGAATGTCTGGAGGAGTCTGCTGTCAGAAAGAGTTTTAACTTCCATCTCCAGCAGAGCTTCAACCATGTCCTCATGAGGTGGGGGACATTGAGCCCGAGTGGGCTGTCTTCCACGCCTCTGTGGTTGTGGTGGCCTGCAGGAGCTATGGTCGTCGGTGCCTATCACAGCGGAAATTCCTGGACTTGTGGTGGACACTAGCAGTGAGGGATGCCATTAAGCTGAAGGAGGAGTCGCTCAGGAGGGGGAAGCAATGCTCCATCAACACTGTACAGTGGGGATGAGGGGCTGCTGATCTCGACTCGCTGAGGTGGTTAAAGATCTCCTCGGTGGCAGGGGCCCAGGGGTGGATGAGATCCGCCTGCTCCTTAAGGCTTTGGATGCTGTAGGGCTATCTGGTTTGACATACCTCTGCAGCATCACCTGGGAACCGTCCCTGGACATCAGGGACAGTTCCTCTGGACTGGCAGACTGGGGTGGTGGTCCCCCTCTTTAAAAAGGGGAACTGGAGAGTGTGCTCCAACTACAGGGGGATCACACTCCTCAGCCTCCCTGGTAAGGTCTATTCAAAGGTCCTGGAGAGGAGGGTCCGTCCAATAGTCAAACCTCAGATTGAGGAGGAGCAGTGTAGTTTTCGTCTCGGTCATGGAACAGTGCACCAGCTCTACACCCTCTTCAGGGTTTTGAAGGGGACATGGGAGTTTGCTCAACCAGTCTACATGTGCTTTGTGGACTTGGAGAAGGCGTTCGACTGTGTCCACCGGGGATTCCTGAGGGGAGTACTCCGGGAATATGGAGTGCTGGACCCCCTTATACGAGCTGTCCGTGTATGACCAGTGCCAGAGCTTGGTCCGCATTGCCGGCAGCAAATCAGATCCACTTCCAGTGAGGGTAGGACTCCACCAAGGCTGCCCTTTGTCTCTGATTCTGTTGATAACTTTCATGGACAGAATTTCTAGGTGAAACTGAAGTGTTGAGGGGATCCGGTTTGGTGGCTCCAGGATTGGGTCTCTGCTTTTTGCAGTTGATGTGGTGGTTCTGTTGGCTTCATTGGGCCGTGATCTTCAGCTCTCGCTGGAGCGATGATGGGACAGTCAGACCTCCAGCATATCCCAAAGACTCTAAATGAGATTAAGGTTTAGACTCTGTGGAGGCCAATCCATGTGTGAATATTATGTCTCCTTTTCCCTGAACCTCTCTCTCACAATCTGAGCCCCATGAATCCTGCACTGTGCCATTGGGGAAGATGGACTAACCTGCTCATTCAGTATATTCAGGTATCAGCTGACCTTATTCTTTGGACACATAATGTTGCTGAACCTAGACCTGCTCAACTGCAGCAATCCCAGATCATCTTCACAGATTAGTGGTTTTCTTATGGCTCCACCGCTGTTTAGTCCGTGTTCCCTTCACATTGTGCTTGTGGACATGCTCTGTATTTCATTATTAAACATAGCCCCGTGTTCTACTGTTATGATTTGATCACCATCATTTAGGATTATTTCCAACCACACTTTTTCCTGTCCTATCCTTCAAGTTTTTAATAGTGTTTGATCATTCTTAATCCAGTTTTAGCAGTTTGAACATCTCCTCAGACATTTTCTTTGCTTAAAGCCAATATGACATGACCATTCTGAAACAGATAAACATCTTTGCCATGACCACAGGCTGTGTCTTTCCACGTGGTTGTTTAAGAAATGAAAAGCTATTGGGTTAAATAATTATTGCAACAGAAACATCATCATCCATGTATTAGTTAAATCCAGCTGATGGCTTTCTTTTGGCAGTGTATGAAGAGAAGCTGTTCCAGGTGTAAACTAACTGAATGGTCTCTAGTGGGGCACCAATGGGAAAACAATAAAAAAGTTAACTGTCAACCACCACAATCACTGTTACTAGTGACTCGTTCAATCAGCACTAAAAGGGAACAAATAGTTTTGTTTTATATTTGATGAACAAAGATGTGCAAATAAACTGTCACCTGCCTGGATTTCTTTACAGCAAATACACCCTCACCTAAGACATTTTTAAGTTAAGCTTAGTGTCATTATAACTGCAAGTTATGAAAGATAACATAATTGTGAGCTAGGAACTGTAACTAGAGGGACCCCACAAAGAACCTGAGGATGGAAATCCACATCTTTTCAGCACAGGTTATATGGAAGCTCTGAACCCCTTTTCCTCTGAGGAAAGGATGTCATGGTAGTAAATAAACATGCAGATGAAACAAATAATCAGACGAGCCTGAAAAACCAAGAAAAAAAAACACAAAAACTGATGTATGAATGTAATAAATACAGTGTTGTGTTTTAAAGCTCCTTAGACGAAAAAGTTGTACTTTGAGAGAAATTAAGGAGAAATAAATGAAGAATAAAGTCACCACTAGAGGGCAGTGTTGCATACTAAATCACAGACAGCAGATGAAGCTCATTTTCACAAGAAGTGTTGACGGTCAGAAAACACATCAGCAGGACCCACCTTCCCCCCTCCAGGATGGTGCTTCGTGTTGTCTGTGGAGCCGATCTTAGAGCGGATGTTGTGGGTGTCGAGGGCCGGCGCTGTGTTGGGACGAGCTGTGGACCTCGAGGAGGACCCTGCGAGGCTAGCCGTGGCTGCAGTGGTGGGTCGTGAGGGACGGGGCACCGGGGGCTTCTTCTCTGGTACTGTGCCTGTGGTGGAGGAGGAGGTGGCTGGTTTGGCTGCTGTGGTGCGAGTGCGGGAGGCAGCAGTGGTGGGAACAGTGCTGCGTGTGGTGGTGGTGGTGGTGGTGGTGGTGGTTTTGGGCTTGGAAGAGTCAGCTGAAACGGAAACAAGTATTTCATAGAAGCTTTAAAGAGTTTCTTTACTTAACTGGAAATCTAGTGTTTTGTTAATCTCACATTAGGATACAAAATAAATTCCTTTTCATCTGTGCCACGTAAGATGTTGTGAAATCATTCAAGGCAAAAAGATTTAGTGACTCTAAAGGGATAGATATGGACTCAGTGAAAGATTTTACTGAATGTCTTGTGGTGGAATTTGGAACGGCTTCTGGATGGGATGGAAAATGATCTTACTACTTTAAAGAGCTGGCTTGACTCAATCTGTTATTGAAAATGTTGGGGTTTTATTGTGTCTGTGTATAATTTATTTTCTTATATAACTGTTTCTGCCATCTCCAGGCACATGTCTGTTTGATTTTCATAATGATGATAACAGAAGCATTGTTTTCTTTAGGGGATCATTCTGAATGTGGGCATCTCTGTCTAGCTTGTTTTATTAATTTATTTTTTTGGTGGCAGGTCTAGATAAGTCCTAGAGTTCTACCTGCTCCCATTCAGACATACCACTGTTAACTTTTATTAGGATTCTGTGTCACTAATCTCAAAACATAATGTTTGTTTTATGTTTTATTAACTTGTTTGAATAAATTAATTAAAAAAATAAATGAAAGGGTTTTAAAAGTGATTTAAAGTTTCTGTCTGATGCTGACATAAACAACCCTGAGCTGCTTCTATAAGACAAAAACACTAAGTGTAACATTTCTGACATGAAAACTCTCCACTGCAGGAAAACACATGATCAGAGGTTATTCTTGGATCTCTGGCCGCTGTAAGCAAAATTACACGGGGTGCCCCTCCAACCAGCGTTCATTCCCCTTTTTATTATAACACCAAGAACATGTTGATAATTTTATCCTTAAAGATGTTGTTACAACATCAAATTTTTCAACTTTTAAATGTTATTTACCGGCTGTCACTTCTTCTTCTGACTTTTACATAATTATCTATTTTCATTTAATTAAAGAGGGGCAATATGATTTAATGTAGTTCCAATTCAGAAGATTAAATTATGTGCTGAAAACTGCTTTATGACCCTTTAGGGTTACATTTACAGCTGATACAAAACAAGCATAAGTCATTTTCAGAAGCATAAATTGGACATGGGAAATAAAATATAAACAGTACTTGAACGCTATAACTTCCATTCATCAACTTAGTACGACATATCAGATTTTTTATTATTAATTCTATAATTTAACATACAGCTTTAATTTGATATGTTTTTATTTTCAGCCTGGTGACTTCCAGGTAGAGACTGAGCCTCTCTGAGCTAAATTAGCTTCTGCATTATCTGCACTACTTACCACTGTCTTGCTCTCTCCTTTACGCTTCTATTTTTTCTATCTTTAGTTCTTTAGTCTCGGTTTGTTTACATAAGATGCACTGCTACTCGCTGCAAGACCGAGAGGAGGTGGTGGGAGCCCTTAAAATTTGATGGTTGGTCAGTGTCTTTGCAAACTCTCCACATTGTCTCTGCTCTGTCTTGATTGAAAACTGGTTGGTTCTTGGAGGCACCCTTCTAGGTAGAGGGCTCCAATCATTTGCCCGTGCACATGATAACCTATAAAATATGATCATTACAGCTACAGGTTTGGTTTTTTTAAGATAACTCTGGAGATGGATCATCACTTTATACAGCAATGCTAGAAGTTGGTGAAACAAACATTATTAAAGGAAAATGTTCAGAAGAAAATATTCATTTAAATTTCTACCAGAGTGAGTGAAGCAGATTTATAATGGTATCCTCTCCTTCATCATCCTAAGCCAATGCAACATTCCTGCCAAGTTAAATCTGTCAATTCACTCACATCTGCAGTGTCTGTAGAGTGATGAGGCATGTTGAATCACAGGTCTGGCTGTCAGTCCTTCCTGAGTTTTTGAAATATCTGCAACTCCTTAAGAAATCCTTCCCTTTACTTTCCCTTGT
Source organism: Melanotaenia catherinae (assembly GCA_037177155.1). NCBI lineage: Eukaryota > Metazoa > Chordata > Actinopteri > Atheriniformes > Melanotaeniidae > Melanotaenia > Melanotaenia catherinae. The sequence continues at coordinate 26,139,948 of JBAGKM010000021.1, forward strand.
TTCCTAAAAACAATTTCACTTTCTGTGTGAACCCTGACAGATTAGACGACCAGAGGGTGCTTCAGAAAGAGCTGCAAACTCCTGTCAACAGCAAGGAGACAGTAAGAGGCTACAGGCTGCTGAGATGAAGGTTTTAAAGTCTGCAGGGCCTTTCAGTAGTAAAGCCTCTATCTATTAAAGTCTGCAGAGGAGTCGCAGTTGGACAGTTTGTATTGCTGTGTCACATCCACAGTGTTTAAAGTGGGTAACAGGTTAAAAGAGGAGACAATGAAGAAGGAACATGCAGAACAAATGCTGGAGTTAAAGATTGGACATAAAGAATATATAAAAATGAAGGACCATAGTAAAAATATGCAGTAATCTGACTTAAAACTGACCCTAGAAATTACAAAGTAATTTCCCAAAAAGTTGGGATGCTATGTAAAATGTAAAAATTCACCAAGTAGTTGAATTTATTTATTTTTTCTTGTATATTTGTCCTGACAAGTGAGGCAAAGCTGTATGGTGACAGAATTAAAGGAGGGCTCAGTTACGCTCTACAATCCATGAGAAGAGAGTTTTTCTCCAGGACCGGGAGAGGTGGAAGGAAAACGATGGTTTGGGGAAAGTTTGTCAAATTTTAGTTGCAACCTTCAGTGGGCACCTGGGGCGTCGAAAAGGAGGGCCCAGGATTGACAAAGGCCCAGAAGTGCCCTTAATGCAACTGTAATACTAACAAAATTATCTGATACTCAACGATAAACTGACAATCACGCAAACATTTTAGTTAAAATGCAATGTTATCACTAACCCCTCTTTACACCAGGTGCGTGTGCGGCACGTTACAGCTGCACCACGGTTTTGTTTGTGGCAATTTTCACCGGGAGCGTGTCAGGTGTGGGAGTGCCAGTGTGCAGTCCACCTAGCAGGATCCACGAGATCACAAAATCACAAGAGAAGTGGACAATCTTGTGATTCTCCACTCATCTTGTTGGTGCAGCTGATGCCGGTGGTGTGTGCTCTCATGCTCGAGTGTATGGTTACAGTGTTGTGTTGCCGTTTCTCATCTGTGGTAACCACACAAATTCAGCAAGAATATCTAGAAATCTGGAAGCACATAGTCACAAAATGACCAAGGGAGAACTTCTGCGTGACCGTGCTGCAAGCCGAGGTGCACGTCAGGTCTGGAAGAGGAACAGGTCAGAAAAAAAAAAAACAATTGTAGACATTTTTTCAACAAAAACGGAAATATCATATAGCCAAAAAGAATTCAGACCGTTTGCCCCGTACTGAGTAGAAGCACCCTTTTGAGCTAATACAGCCATGAGTCTTCTTGGGAATGATGCAACAAGTTTTTCACACCTGGATTTAGGGATCCTCTGCCATCCTTCCTTGCAGTTCCTCTCCAGTTCCATCAGGTTGGATGGTGAACGCTGGTTGACAGCCATTTTTCAGGTTTCTCCAGAGACAATTAGGGTTAAGTCAGGGCTCTGGCCAGAGTTGTTCCTAAGCCACTCCTTTGGAATTTTAGCTACATGCTTAGGGTCATTGTCTTGTTAGAAGATGAATCTTTTGGCCCAGTCGTCCTGTTCCTGCAGCTGAAAAACACCTACATAGCATGATGCTGCCACCACCATGCTTCACTGTTGGGATTGTATTGGGCAGGTGAAAGGAGGTACCTGTTTTATCTCCACACATATCACTTAGAATTAAGGCCAAACATTCAATATTGGCAGAATAGAAAATGGATGGATGGAAGTTCAATGTTGGTCTCATCAGACCAGAGAATCACATTTCTCTGTCTGGGAGTCCTTCATGTGTTTTTTGGCAAACTCTATGCAATGCTTCATGTGTCTTGCACTGAGGAGAGGCTTTCGTCAGGCCGCACTGCCATAAAGCCCCAATTGGTGGAGGGCTGCAGTGATGGCTGACTTTCTAGAACTTTCTCCCATCTCCCCACCACATCTCAGCCACAGTGATCTTTAGGTTCTTCTTCAGCTCAGCCTCTTCTCCGTAGGTAGAGTTCTGGCCATCCAAAACTTCCTCTATTAAAGGATTATGGAGGCCAATGTGCTTTTAGGAGAAGGGCAGCAGAAATTCCTACGTAACCTTTGCCTGATCTGTGCCTTGCCACAATTCTCTGAGCTTTTCGGGCAGTTCCTTCAACCTCATGATTCTCATTTGCTGTGACATGCACTGTGAGCTGTAAGGTCTTATACAGACAGCTGTGTGTCTTTCCTAATGAAGTCCAATTAATTCAATCAAACACAGCTGAATTCAAATCAAGGTGTAGAACCATCTCAAAGATGATGAGAAGAAATGGAGAAATCCTGAGTCAAATATAACAACAAAGCGTCCTAAAGATAAAGTATATGACCATGCGATACTTCAGTTTTGGTCCTTTATTAATTTGAAAAAATGTCTAAATTTCGTGATTTAATGTTTATGTTGCTTGGTTTACTTATGTCGTCTCATGTTCTGAGTTTTTGTCATGTTTTGGTTTATGTTTTTGGTGTTTAGGATCACGTTTAGTTGTGTTTTTGGTTCCTGCTCATTAGTTCACCTGGTCTGATTAGCTCACGCACCTCACCTGTGCCATTTTAATCCCTCAGTGTATTTAAGCCAATGGTTCTCCAACGTCCAAAGTCCAACGTTTGTTGCTTCAGTTTTTTGTTTATTGTCAGTGTTGTAGTCCAAGCCAAAGTTTGTTAGTACTAATGTGTTTGCTAGTTTAGTCCAGTGGTTCTCAAACTGGGGGCGCAGCAACATGACTGGGGGGGTGCATGCGATTGGGAAAATGTAGCAGAAAGTAATGTTTTGACAACTTGGGCTCTTGGAAACATTTTGGTCCACACGACAGACCACTTGGTGGCAGTAATGCACCAAGTCGTTCTTGGCAACGTCCAAAAACTATAAAGAAGAATAAGAACTGCAGACCAGAGATCAGGGATTACTGAACACATCGAAGGGAGAAAGAAAGCGATGTGGAGAAACAGGTAACTGGGATGAAAGAGGGCAGATATCTTGCTCAGTAATCTAACAGTAATCTGTCTGTCCGTCTGTCTGTTTATCTATCTGTCTACCTGGTCCCTTCTGTGTATATACGGGGGGCCTGGGAAAGTTAATTTCTCCAAAGGGGGCATGATTACAAAACTTAACTATCCTAGCTCCACAGATGGTCATCCTGTCCCTTGTTTGCTGTGTTTGGATGGAAACCATGTTGTTTTCCCTGTGTTCCAGTCTTTGCCTGTTTTTCCTTTTCCTTCCTTACTTTCCATACCCACTATATGTTTTTTATGTTCTACTCTAACATAACTGCAGTGTTATGGTACCTGTGGAGGTCTTCCGAATGCTGGGCTTCTTCTCTTCTCCTTGCTTGCCGTCTGTTTCAGATGCTGAAACAGAGATTGTCAGATGATGTCAATGACTGCATCCCACACTAATTTGAAATAATACTCCTGTCGTCCATTAAAACAGCTGCTACCTGATGGCCTTTTGGCTACAGTAGTGGTAGTTGTGCGAGCAGATGTAGCTGTTCGTGCAGTAGTTTTACTGGCTGCTGTGGTAGCAGTCCCATCTTTGGTGGCAGCAATGGGACCGATTTGATTGGAGGCTGCAGTACTGGGTTTTGGTACCAGGGGGCGCTTCTCTGTGGTAGTCTGTGGAGGGAGGCGAAACGCATCAGAACAAGGAGAATGTCAGGCTTTGAAGGAAAGAAATGGCTGATGCATGAGGGCAAACAGCAGCAGCAGGAAGCCAAATCTGCAAAACAAACGAGCAGTAAACTGGGCCACCATTCAAGGATTGCAGCGCATATCTCCTGCAACTTTCTGGTGATGCGACGCTCCTCATACAGTTGAGTCACCCTGCAACACTGAACATGCTGAACTGAGTCACCCTGCAGCCTGGGGTGCTGAGGAGCTAAATAAAGCTGGTTAATTCACTGGTTACAGTGACACAGGCTACATGTTTTGAGGCGGTGAGCTGGTGGGGTCACATATCACGGGCCAATCAATGAATACAAGTTCAGAACTTCTTAAACCCTCATATTGTATAAAGTCTTGAGCTAAACTAAATAGCTGTTTCCCCTCCGATGGACCCGATTCACTTACCTTGGGTTTACCATTTCTTGCAGTGGTTGTGGTGGAGGATAATGGGCGGCTGGTGGTGGAACTGGCAGGGGGCCTTTTAGGCCCAGCAGCAGCAGTTGTGGAGGGTGTCTTGGGTGTGGTAGGTTTTTTATCTGAGGTGCTGGTGGCAGAGGCTCCAGGGCGCCTAGCAGCAGCCACGGCGGAAACACTGTTGGCCGTGGCGGTCGGCTGCATTTTGGCGCCAGCACCTGGTTTGGTGACCCCTACAGCAGGCTGCAGAGCCAGACCAACACCAGGTGGATGGGGTGCAAAATAAGGAAGAAAAACAAAGAAAAAGGGGAAAAATAAACATGAAGAAAAGAAGATAATGGCAGCAGGGTTCGCCACCACAAGCAGCAACTTAATCATAAATGAGGTAATAAAAATAATAAGCTAAAATTATAGCAGTGAGTCTGTTGCATGTGGGGAAAGTGTGTGTCACGGCTTCAGGATGGGGTTGGGATTTCCCCGCCACCTCTGAAGCCATCTGTTCTCCTCTGGCTCTGATTGCTTTGCCCTGATAACTAATGCTGTCCACCTGTGTTGCTCCCAAGATAAGCAGGAGTCTCTCTGCTGCTCACTGCCAGATCATCAGAGCACTCCTCTACATTTCCAGCCCTGCTCATCGGCCTGTTTTCTCCCTTCCTGGAGCTTTTGCCTGCTTTCAGCCTGGTAACTTTTGCTCTATTTTTGTGGCTCTCACAGGTTTTGAACTTGGGATTGTTGTAACAGCTTGGATTTGCATTCTGGACCAAGCTTATTTCCTTACTGGATGGATTGAAGGAAGCTTTGGACCTTTTGGAGTTTCCTGTCTCTGTTAACTTTCTAGTTCTCATTGCAGTAATCTCCTGTTCAGCAGTTAGGGAGAAGATACCAGATCAGGATCCCATTACTTCTGCTGTTATTTCATCGCCCGAGACAGTTCACTGTGGTTGTTCAGTTTCTCAACTCTGTTCTCTTACATCCACACAAGAGGCAACTGCCATGGACCAGAAATAACAGTCACCTACCTGAACACAATAAATTTTTATTCATCCAATCCAAAGGTCTCTGATCTTATGTGGGTATAGATGCTAGTAAGTAAAACAAAAAACAGAAGAAGCACCTTGATAATGAAAATTTTCTTTAAATCAAAACTCCCTTAAGCGTCATATTCCTCTCCGTTTTCTATAAAATATTCCCAAATGTTTAACTTTAACTGGGCAAAAAGAAAAAGATATTATTATTATTATTATTTTAAATACCCTGCATTTTCTCAAATGCAAAAGTTTTTCCACAGAACTGAAAATTGGTCATTTTTCCAATCTAGTGGAGTTTTAAGGGTTAAACTAGAACCGGACTTGTTTCCAGTTTGTTTTATACTAATATCGGCAGCCTGTGCCTCCTCTGATGAGTCGTACCTTCTTGTCCACGCGCTCTCTGCTTGGTGTGGTGCTGCTTCCATTGGCCACAGGCTTCGCAGGCTTCTTGGTCTTCTCTGCTCCAACCTTCTCCTTGTTGTCTTTCTTTTCCACTGTCTTTTTGTCCAGCTTCACCACCTGTTCAGTCTTCTGTGCAGCTTTTTTGGCAGGCTTCTCAGGCTTGCCTGCCTCATCCTCCATCCTCGTCTTATTTGCTTCTTCTTCTGCGTCAGCCTTTTCTGTCTTGGCGCCGTCCACCTCTGCTGTCACCTTCATTTCTGTGTCAGCCTTCTTCTCCATCACGTCATAGCTGGTATCAAGCTTGACAGGAGTCTCTGGGCTTGTTTCCACGTTGTCGATGTGCTGCTCTCTGACATCCTTTATCTCTGCTTTCTCGGGGCTTTTGTTCTCTGCTCTTCCTCCCTCTTTGGACATTTCATTATTCTCCATCTTTTCCACATTCTCTGCTTTCTCAACTACTTTGTTTATCATCTCAACTTCTACCTTCTCTGTTTTATCCATTTTTACAGGTGATTCTTCAGCCTGTTGAGTTTTTTCCTCTTTTTCTTTGTTCTTCTGAACTGACTCCACTTTCTCCATCTCCTTCTTTACGTCCACCTTTTCTTCTGGTTTCTCTGTCTCCTTCATGTTATCAGTTTGTTTCTCTTCTTTAACACTTTCTTCCTCACATTTCTCTTTCTCCTCCTTGGCTGGAGCTTCACTGCTTGCATATTCGACCTTTACACTCTTCTGCTCAGCTTTATTCAAGGAGTCGGCTGGCTCCGCCTTCTTCACATCATCTTCCAGCTTCTCTTCCTTCTTGTCAGATTGAACTGGAAATAAAGAGACAAAAAGGTGTTTTCACATACTCTGGTAGCTGTGTTTATATTATGACAGCTACCAAGTCTTCCAAACCCAGAAACTGATCATCTGAACTGAACCAGTAACAAAGTGCTTTGGATCTGGATGATATTTCTAGACATTAAACCAAAATAACATCAAAGACAAATGAGAAGGGATGCATCACAATGCGCTGAATCCTCAGTTTTTTTTTTTATCACTGCACATTTGTCTTCACAAATAAATACTAATAATTATGAACTCCCTGTTGATTTATAATTATTTCAGAATAAACCTGAATGTCCTGATATTTAGAAACATGTAAACGTTATTTTCAACTTCATTACTGAACTTTATTTTTCCATTGCCAGAAACTTAGGAAACGTTACTGTAATGTCACGTTATCAAACTTTCTTGCAGTAAAATAGCGTTTTGTCCCTTCAGTCCATCACATTCTGTCTAAACTGACAAAGTGAAAGTGTTTTTCATGCTCTTCTTCATGGACAAACGTTTATACATATTCCAGCCAGTTTGTATTTAAACACAGAATGCTGAGGTCAGTGCTGGGGAGGGTGTGAGTGTGGGGTTATATGGGGTGGAGATTGGAGTAGGTGGAGGGTGAGGAAGGGGGTCAATGGCACACTGGTTCCCGGCCTTGAGGCTGGAACATCGGGGTGTGTGCTGGCCCACGGGGGGTGGTTGTCTCAGGGGACCTGATTCTTCTAAGCATGGTGTGGGCCATCTACCTTAGGGGGGTGGGGGGGGGCTCCCTCTGGGCTCCCGGGGCCCTGGAACCTTCGTT
>JBAGKM010000021.1:26147427-26159691 GCA_037177155.1 Melanotaenia catherinae
CTTTTTCTGTCCCCTCCGGTCAGGTCCAGCAAGATTACATAGATTCCGTGATTCAAAGTAAATAAATAAATGAATCAGATTATCAAGAGGGGCCCTATACCCATAAGCCTCCCCTTGGCAAAGCAAATTTGTTCAGCACCATACAGCAACCAGACCATCATTCTGCTACTATGATGCTGGACAGGTTAAACAAACAAATTAAAAAAATAAAAAATAAATAATGCTGAGGTCAACATTTGTTGATGGACAAAGTTGTTTAAATCCCTTTAGTAAGTTTGTGCATGCAAACCAAGCTTTCTGCTAGCTTTCCACAGACTTTACCCTCTAGATAACTTATCGATTTTTATATATTTTCATCTGTAATCTTACATCATTTCACTGAGACAATTAATGTATTGCTAAGTGAGATACTGGTGTATTTTCTATATGTGTGCTTAGTTATATAGTTTTCCCAAGTAAATGTTTTCATGCAGGTTAAAGCTCCATCATGCAAAGAAGAAGCCAGATGAACAGGATTCAGAAACACCCCCGTCTTCTCTGGACCAAAGCTCGTTTAAATGGTCCGAGGCAGAGAGAGAAGCTGTTCTGTGGTTAGATGGATAAAATGTGAAATTCTTTCTGGAAAGCATGCACGGCCTGTCCTGGAAACTAAAGAGGAGAGGGAGCATCCAGCTTGTTATCAGCACATAAATGTAGCACTCCACGGAAGCAAGCCTCTCAGATGTAAAGATGGACAGAAGCTCACCAATCTGAGACAAAGTAAGCAGGGTGGGCTGGGTTGTTATTCAGCCTGGAAGCTTGGAGAGGCCTTTTAGGTGATCGCACAAAGGATGCAAGTGCAACCATAATTTAACACAAATACTTTTACTGGTTGTATAACAAGGTAACATATAACATCTAAACATATGAGTGTGTGTGTGTGTTTATTGATATGTGCAAAAAAAAAGAAGACAAAAAACGCATCACACAGCATCGTAGAAACGTCAAACAAGGTCAAACTGGATGTAGCAGACGTCATCTTCAGTGCTCTGTGGACGCAGCATGCTCGTATAGTGGAACATCGCTGATGATATCTTCGATGTTTGGTGTGCCCTGAATACATCCAAAAACAAAAACACACTAAGTCTGGATGCTTGCTAACCTGCCATGCTGCTGCTGCTCGGCCCTGTGTCACTGAACAGTCCGTCAATTTGGCTGCATATAACCTTTATGTATTTTTTATTTGTTTATTTATTTAGCCCTCAGTTTTTCTGCTCCATCCATCTCTTTTTCTGGCTTTTATTTAGACATGTCTGCTCCTTTTTATTTCTTTTTGTGAGCTGAGCAGTAAAGATCCACTCAAATCAGATCAGGCGTGCCGTCATCGTCGATGCTCCGCGGCTGCAGCCGTTTGCTGGCCAGCAACTGAATGAATGAATGTTTGAAGCAACTGTGATCACGCCATTCTTTGTCTTATAATCAGGGTCTGTGTTATTTTATTGGTCGTTTTATTAAGCGTAAAAGATCTCAGTAATATTTCTCCTAATTCTACAATCATAGTTTCATAATTTCAAGATTTACAAATCACCACAAATCAGACAGAATGAAATGAACCCAAAAACAAAGAGAAGACTTGAGGGTCATAGAGGGTCAGTATTGGAAATACTGTATTAATTATCAGATTTAAAGAGGATGAAAACCAAACACATGATTAAACTGTTGATGCATTTTCCTTTTTTGTTTTTTTCTTCTTCATTTCAACATCTGTAAACCCCTTTCCTCTGTTGTCAATAATCACTGAACCCAGACCAGTTCCTGGGTTCCTTTCTTTGTCTTCACACAAGAGAATCAGAGTTCGACTCTAAAGAAATTTATACCAAAACGTTCAGCAAACCAAAACCTGAAACTATGACATCATAGCAACACAAACTGGTGGCTTCTCTCCAGAAAAAGGATCAAAAAACAAAATGTTTTAACACCAACCATCCATTGGCTGACCTTGGTCACATGATCGATGTTATGCTCTAAACAACGAAGGACTCAGAAGATCACCTGATCTTTTAATTAAAGCAGAAGACTGATTTGTCCCAGCTGTAGCTGAAAATGGCTTCATTAAGGCTGCGGTTCCAGATTTCAGCCAGATTTTCTTCTTCGTTATTGTAGGGCAGCAGTCCTTTCAGGGAATATTGCCCCCTAGTGAGCAGCTGTAGTAACTGCATGACACCGTCCAGGTGGTTTGGTCCACTTGACTAAATTGTAAAAACAAAACAAATAAAAGCAAACGAGGTGTGAAATCTTCTGGAATTCCGCGGCCAATTGAAATGAATCCCGCAGACTATCCTGGTGCGGATGCGCCACACGTTATTGCCACAATGCATTTGACTTTGATACCAGTTTTTATTTTTCCCTACCTCACCCATCCTTCATTTACTCCTTCTGTTTCCGATCTATTAATCCCCAACGTCCCCCAAGAGAGATGGAGCAAGCTTCCCATATTCAGCCCATACAAAGCTTCCTGTTTTCACTGCAGTCTCATAAAATCTCTACATGTTGTTTCTTATGGATTTCTAAACTGTCTATGGAGCATGAATGACTTTCACACAACAGTAGCCACGAATAACCCCCCCCACACACACCAACCTAACCTCACTCCAACCTTGGTTAGAAAGCAAACAGATGTACAACATACAATAGAGCCTCAGGTCAGATGACTCTGCATGCTCCCATTTGGACTTCACTTGGGCAGAAAGATAAAGACTGCTGCCCTTTTACCCATCGAGCAGCTTGATTTGAGGTCAGAGAGAAAAGAGTATGATAGAGACAAATGACAAGAAGACATAGTTTGTCAGGTCTGCAGCAGTGACCCTGTTTTCCCTCAGAACGGTCATCATTCGACCTGACTACGACTTGTTTTCAGCTACATCAGCTCTTCAACGGGAATCTAATGAGCATCCAGAGAAACAGAGAAGATCTGGGAAGAGACAAACAGTCAAGACAAAGACTCATATTCTCTACATCAGATATAATGAGATGTGCTAGCCTAACCCTGAATACAAGAGCAAACAGCGACATCAACTACTACACAACCTACAGCTGCAAGATTACTGTACTGCATAACAAACACAGTCACACATAAAGGTGCAAAGAAAAGAAGAAATGCACCTGCTGCTGCATATTTTCATGTCCAAAACTAAAACCAATTTAACAAAGCCACCGTGGACCCGCATCGAGCCTGCGGGGGTCTGCTGTCTGACAGACCTCCTGTTCATCTCCCAGAGAGATTCAATCAGTCTGAAGGCCTAAAATACTGATCTTTATTTGAAGCAGAAATGCAGCTTTTTTTGTTCATTTGCTTCAGGAACTTGGGTTGGGCATCAAGCATCGGTTGGAATTTTGATTCCTAATTTCGATCCCTGGTCTGCCGACCGGAAGATGAAGCCACCGAACACCAACAAAGAAGAATCCTCCAGAAGTGTTTGCGTTACCGCCCGGTGATTGGCTACACTTGTGATTGGAATGAATGACAGCCTATCATCAGACTTTTTTCAGTGTGTGCGTTTCGGCTGGTCAAGCAGGGAACGCTTGTTGTGTATCTCCAGGTGTCCTGGGATGAAAACGCCACATAAAACAGTGGGGATACTTTTCTTTTTTGGCCAGAAAGGTGAGGAATACAAACGTACCCAACAACACCGGGTTCACGGAAAGGTCAAATGGCTGTCGGACCGCAAATTTGATTTTATATATATGAAGAAGGAGTTTGCAGACATTCATAAGGACTATACTGGTACAACACATAACTTACACTTAATAATTTTATGGCAAACTTTTTGATTTTTTAAATAATACAGTTAATCATGGAATACATGATATAAATAGGTAAGAATTCCAGTTAGTTTTGTCCGTCAGTCAGTCAGACAGACAGTTTTAGAGTTTATCAAACAAAATGGAGACCAGGTGGGAAAATATGTAAACTTTTTTTTACCTTGACTCTTAAAAGAACTGGAATCGAGAATCATTAGGAACCAGAATCGAAACACCGAACCGGAATTGTTCAATTCAACCCAACTCTATCAGGAACTGTGAAAAACTCTTAAATTAGTGGGGATAATAGATAGATCAGCGAATTCCACATTATTCCATGTTTTACAATCCATTCCAATTTCCATCATTCTCATCTGTGTCATTTGTCAGCATAATGGATGTCTAATGTGCGGCAGTTTCAGACCAACACACAACGGGGTGTACACCTGCTGCTCAGAGCCAATCATAGGAGAAGACCCACCTCTTCTCTCCCTTTGATTGGATTTTTTTCACAGTGTCATTCATTCTTTGAGTTCAGGTAAGGGAGGAATGAACTCAGAACACGCAGACAGGCATTCTGGGACATAAAAGTCCTACACTTAGATCTCAGAAATGTTAGACTCACCAGTGTGACCAACAGAAAATTTTGTTGCACTCTAGAGCCCTGAGAAGTCTGTAAACTCGAACATTATGTGGATTGTACTTTATCAGCATTCAGTTTAATAAAGAATTTCATTAACCTACCATCGACCGTGACGAAGGGGTCAGTGCTGGAGTTCAGTTCCAGGCAGGTGTAGCTACCAGAGGTAAAGTCACCATCATCGCCGCCCGCTGTTTGTGCGTTATGGGCCTTAAAATCTAAACCTGCAGCTGAGCTGAGTTTTCCTTCAGCGTCAGGCTGGTGAAACTCTGCAGTTTTAATCAAGTCGGATTTGGGCCTGCTGACCCCCCTTGGGCTGAGGGGCACTGGAAGGATGATGCCACTGAGCTCCTCTTTTACTGGAATGCACTCTAAAGGTGAGGGAGGAAGGCCAGCATTGGGGTCCTTCAGCAGGGGAAACGGGCAGAGCCAAGGTTCGGGCAGCGCCTGCCGCAGGTCGATGTGCGTGGCGCCGGCTGCTGACAGGGTGGGGGGCGGGGTTGGCGGCTGATCTCCTTCAACAGTCAGCGAGCGCCTCATTGATTTGGCTGAGCAGTGAGGACCACACACAGGGGAAGCCAGTTTGTCAAGCTGTGTCCCATCTTCTCCGGGGTGTTCATTAGTCAGCTCCAGGCTGGAGGGGACAGACAGGTGGGAACATTCAGACATGGCTCGCCTCATCACCTTCCTCTGCTGCTGAGTGTAGCCCATTAAAAACGGTTCCAACTCCTCATCTTCTTCCACTTCTACGTCATCTTCCTCACTGTTGTCCTCCAAGGAGCCTTCAGATAACTTTTTAGTCCCCTGGTCACCCCTCTCCAGGTGGTTGCCATTTCCTGCTCGTATGATGCAGTAGTTTGGGGCCACCTGAGGCATGGCGACATTTAGGCTGGACTCAGGAAAGATGGGTTTGTCCCACAGTTTGGAAGGAGGGTCTTCGTCTACCATGAGAGAGGCTCCCTGTAACTGTGGGTCTGTTGCCGTTGTAGGGATAGATGAGAGCTCCTGCCTGGCTGGAGATCCAGGAACCGGTGGCAGGGAGACCCTGCTGCTGCAAACATATCCCAGAGCAGAGGGCAGTTTGCCTGGGGACGCTGGGGAAGGAGATAGGGAGGAGGAGAGAGGGCTGTCTGGGCTCTCCCCTGTGCTGCCCAGTGAAGCGTTACCCACCAGTGTGCTGCTGGAGATGCAACCCCCTCTACCCGTCACCTTCAGCTCTGAATTCATGCTCAGCTGCCCTGGCTGCTCAAAAAAACCCAGCTTGTCCTCATCTGTGAGTCCAGCTGTAGCCAAAGGTCCACCACTGACCACCAACCCCCTAGGGGTGCCCATGTCCATGCCCTCAGGGTGCTGCCAGCTCTGAGCCGGCCCCTCACACAGCTCACTGTAGTCTGAGAAAGGAGAGCCTGGCTGCAGATTGGATAGAGAAGACATGCTGTCTACCCTTCCTGCTCACTTTGTACCTCCCACTTTATGTCCTACTCTCAGCCTCAGGTGTGAAAGATGTACGCCAGAGATGCTTTGTTCAAATGTGTCCTCGGTGGGAAACGACGTGTCTCTGTTCTGAACTCAGTCTCACACTGAGGCTAAGCAGAGTCTGCAGCTCCTTCCTCGCTCTCTGTCCTCTCACTGCTCATCACAGCTGTCATGTGATCGGGTTGTGGATGCCGATTGGTTGCTTCCAGTTCCAACTACTGTGGTGGAGTGAGTAAGCACCCTCCCCTCTATTTTTCCTAATCTCCACCTCCTCCTTTCCCTCGTTCTCCCACTTGGCAAATAATAACATATAGTAAACATACAGTATATAGTAACAGTCATCAGTCTTCCTTCTGGGCAGCTGAATAAGAGATGAACCCTCATCCTAAAACCAGGTGCACTACTCACATCACATGCACACAATGCAATGAATTATCCAGCCTTCCATCCATCCATCCATCCATCCATCCATCCATCCATCCTCACAGCGTCCAATTACTGAAGCTGTCAGAGCTAAACTGTGAACACCAAAGCATGTAAATGTGTGGTAATATTTGGATATCTACGTATTGTTCATGAGTCTTGGCAGGAACGTCAACCTAAGCATGTTCGTTTCCCAGCATCAGTCGATAAGTTAAGCCTAAAGAACGACTGCTAGATGGAAAACATGAACAACCCATCTGTCATATTTCATATAAAAGAGCCCAAACCCCCAACATCAACCTCTACCACCACTAGAGAAGTTTATTTTATAATATACTATGCACAGAAAGAGGATTTCTACCAGGCACACAGAGACACAGTGCATGACGGCAGGACTGATGATGAACAGTACAGGTTGGGTAGATCAGGGCAAACAGGAAGTCCAGTGGTGGATCAATGCAACCCTCCAAGTGTTTGAGGGGCCATTACATCAAAACCCTGTATTCTTCCAAAGGAAAGCTGTTCATTGCCAAAACTCATCCTTCAACTTAAACCGTAGACCTCTCAACAAATGAAGGAAATTAAGGTTTTTAAAATTACAAAATCAAAAGATGTTACACAAGAAAAAAAAACAATGAATAAAGAGATAGTTTCACTAAACAGCGGCAGCTTTAGTCGAACCATGTTACAGTCCAACCACGTAAGGACTGACTTTCTACACTTCTGACATGGTTGGTTTTTAGGTTCTTTTGGTAGTTTTCCATCTGCTTTCCTGAAAACATGACCGAACAGCAGCACTGCTGTTGTTGTGACAGCACCCTATGAGTGGTGGACCTTCGCTGCAGGAAAGTGTCATTTTCATCGTGGTGTGAGCAGGTTTGGTATTTTTGTGACTCACTACGAGTTAAAGGAAGTGCACACAGATACACAGCAGGGGTGTGTCACTTATAATTAGGCAGCTGTGTGGACTTTATTCTGCTCATGATTTTAAGGGTTGCTTTACGGTTTTGTTTTTTTTGTTAAACAAAGAAATGACCATTTAACATTTAATCCTTAAAATGTCTACAGATGCCCCGTGCCACCGAGCACCATCACTTATATCATCAACAGTTTCTCATTAATGGTAGTGTGAGGAGGTTTACAATCCAGCCACTAAATGTAGTTTTATTCAGAGACTATCTGGTAAATCCACTGATCCATGATAACAGCATTATTTATCACTATCATTATTTTCGTAATAAATAAAGATTGCTTTGATCGCTATGTTGCTAAGAGACCTCCATTTTGACCAGTTATGATGAAGTCACTTCCTGTCAGACTTTCCACCAATCAGAGAGCTTAGATTGACGGTAACGTCCAATCAGGAGCAGCCAAAGATCAACCAGTGAGCAGAAAGTTTTATGTGTGTGAAAAGAGGAAAAATAATGCTCCTCTATGGCTGGAATAAAGCCACTGCTGGTCCAAAAACAAGCTGAGCTGGTGTTAGTTTTAGGTTAGTAGGTAAATAGTGGCATAAATAACTGTAAATAACAAAACAGCTGGAGGAACAACTGTAAACATGGAAATAGTTTGTTTGTTTCAGTGCCAATATTTTTTCTCCTGAAAGCCAAGACATGAGAGAAGGATGAGATGAGAAAAGGCTTGGTCACTGTTGATCTGTGTGTTATTTCTACAAAGTTCTGTTAGTATTGTGTAGTGTTTTATTTTCAACTGTGGAGTGTTTGTTGTTCTATTGTTCAGCACTTTGGGCAAATGCTGTTGCAGAAAATGTGCTATATAAATAAACTTGAACTAGTAATAAATTCTGCTTTCTTTTTCTGGTCGGCCTTTATGCTGCTACATCTATTCATACATTCATTTATTTAGTCTGTCACAACTGAGGAGGTCTTGAAAAAAAAGTCTGGAAATTGACTGGGATTACAACTTTAGCTTATCCATGCATATTTTACAGAAAACACACACACACACACACACACACAAAACGAACAACAAAACAGGTGGATGGAAAATAGCATAAAATGTCTTGTAGTTTTGAGGGTTAAGAGGAGGACAAACAAAAAAATGTCCATCGTATCACATGAACATCTGGTCCTGACCGGTTTTGTAGTTTGTTTGATTGTCTATTATTATTGGTTATTGGGTCACATCTAATCTTGGTTTGCTTTCTTTCTTCCTTCAGTTCAGCCATCAGTTGATCGGCTTGACACAGCTCCAGCTGACGCCTACATGTTTAGACAACACTTTAAGGCAGCCTGTCACTACATTAGGAGAGCGTGTCACAACCAAAATACCACCAACCTCAATCAATGTACAGTCTCATCAGTTACAGCCAGCTGCATCCTATAAAACCCTGAGTGTCCATCCACAGCAGTCAGGCTTACACACTGCTGTCGAAGACAAAGAATCAGACGGACAGCTGCGGACACACAGGTAGACATGCTGGCAGGTAGGCTGACAGGCTGCTGCACTGACATCACCTCTGTGCCACTTCTGTTATCTTTTTACTAAAATCTTCCATCCTGCCTGACTCCCCCTTAGGTACAACTGAAGTACAAAACCGACACCAGAGTCCCATGAGGACAGGCACAGCCCCTGTAACCTCATCCTGTCTGACTTCTTAAAGATACAGACGCAGCACCCCGACAATCTGTGGCATTGACAAACCAGATACGATGGCTGAGCCTCAGATCTGACTGGCACCCTCTGAATTAAATGTTAGCATGTGCTAGCATTTATTTGCTCGGAAAGTCTGGTTCATTTGGGGAGGTGTGGATGCACAAATGAACTCTAACGCGAGTCAGAGTTTCACGTCGTTTCATGTTTCCCCTTGGAAAGTAGTAGTAGTCAAGTCATCATACAGGGAAAAAAGATGCATCCATAATCAATATATACTCTTATCGCGGCCATATGAATCGTAATTATGATGTGCCTAAAGATTCCCACCACTACTCTGTTAAGCAACCCAACAAGTTTCACTAAACATCACTTTAGCATCAGTTTTGGCAAAAAAGTCAAGATAGTTTTAAATACTCACATTAATGGTCTGGAATAGTAAAGTTTCTAATGGGTCATGAATTAATGTGCATTGCTATGCAATGAAAGCAGTATCTAACATTTGGTTGTCATGAATCTGCTGCAAGTAATAATTTATTCTTGAGCTGTGGTTTGATATCAAGTCTTCTAAATAAGCATCGTGTTGTTAGAGGCAGGGATGAAGCAGGGACACAGACAGTCTTTACAGATGTCTATTTATAGCTCCTTCGGTGCCCGTCACAACACCCCCACTCATTCTAAACATCTATTATTTCCTCAGTCGCCTTCTTCACTTTAGCTGCCAAAGCAACTGCCTCCTGTTGCTATGGTAACTGGCTACTCACAGTGTGCTGGCTTTAGCCATGTGGGGGGCCAGATGAAGTTGTTTTGGGGCATATTTAGTGGAGATGGTGGGCATTTAGGCTGAATAGGGCGGGGGATAGATGATAGTAATTAAAACCAGCAGTGAGTATATTGGCGAGGCATCATGAAGAAGGTTAAGTCTTTGTATTAATCACAAACATCTGTAAAGAAAGTCAGAGCCACACAGCATAACATTTCCTCCACTGTCTTTATAAGTGTTGTATGTTGTCAATACCAGTTTTTCCAGGACTGATGATCACAGAAATTTTATTTTTTTCTCCTAAAAATTCAGCAACTGGTCTCCTCACTTCCCAGATGTTTTCAGACAGTTAGAGACATATTATGCAAAAATAAATGTTTTAAGTCCTTATGAGTGTGTCTCATATGAGAACAACTCTGGTACTTTTTTGGTGTCTCTCTGAGTTTTAAATGAAGTTTTTATTCAAGCAAATGATCCAGACTTTATCACATCACAACAGAGAAATAAACTCCACCTGCTGGTCTTCAACCCCACCCATGTCTAGACCTGATTTTCTGGGCCCTGTCCAGCTTCAGCCACAGTCAGAAAACTACAAAAAGGAGCCAGCCTCAGAATGAAATGCTCCGTTATCGGCTCTACTGGAAAGCATGTACCCCTCCACAAACCCCCAGCTAAAGAGGACATATGAGCCGTCTGGATTAACTTAACATTTCAGGGTGATTTTCCAGAAAAAGTCAGAAGCAAATACTTTCTACTCGACTATCCCACCAACCTGGACCAGTTTAACCAGAGGCCTGCACTACGAAACTAGATTTTCTATTATCGAGGTAACTTAAGGATTATTCCTGGGTTTTCCATCCTCTTACTGGGGTAAATCACCATGGTAACTTGCACCGACAGTGTGAGCAGCGTAGTGCAGTGGTGTGACCAGAATGCCCTCATACTGAATCCCACCAAGACAGAGGAGGTCATCTTTGGTACCACACAGCATCACCTGCTCCAGCCATGATACACAACAAACCCATTAAACAATCTGCATCCTTTAAATGTTTGGGAGTGCACGTGGACACCGCCCTGCCATGGTGGATTACATCTGCAACAAGGTACAGCAGAGGATCTACTTTTGAGGAGACTCTGGTCTTTTGGAGCCAGCAGCGAGATCCTCCAGTTTCTGCAGCACCATAATATTTAGCATCCTGCAGTATGGAGGTCCAGTTTGGCTCTGTGGCCTCTCCATCAAGCCAGGATTGAGAAACATCTGCTTCAAGGTGGTTTGTCAACCTGTGGAGAGCTGTTTCTTTAATGGCTGGTCAGCACAAACCCTTAGACTGGCAAATAAGATGGTTGCAGATCCCTCTCATCCCCTGCATGAAGAGTATGTTTCTTGTTGCTGATATTTTAATGGATATTTATAGACTCTTGTTTTTGTATGACTGCAGTCTTGTCTGTGATGATTGTTGACTCTGCTGCAGCACAATATTCTGCGCAAGCAGACAATAAAGTATTATCTTATCAAACACTCATGCTCACACTCACTCTTGGTTAATTAGTCACTCTAAAATCTCCCTAACCTAACATGCATGTGTTTGGATGGTGGCAGGAAGCTGGAGTACCCGGAGAGAACCCACGCTTACACGGGGGAGAGCATGCAAACTCCACACAGAAAGCCGCCACCACCACACCACCGTGCAGACTGTAAAGCTACACAGTGAAAACAAACCGCATCCACTGAGCCAAGATCCAACACCTCAAAACAAAAACTATGTGCTATCATCTTCTGCAGCAGAGGTGGCTCACACGCTCCTTCTGCTGTTAAATAACCTGCATGCTCTAGCTATGGAGCACTGCCTGGTGAAATCTGAACATATAAGGAAATCCAGAAAGTAGGATATGATAGGGGCAAAGATGCTGAAAAGGTCTACTACAGGATAAATGGTGTTCTTCTTCTTTCTCATTTTTGCAAATATATAGGTGTTCTCATATCTTTTATATATTTTAAATCTTTATTTTTTACTTATTTGTGTCATATTTCTATTTTCTTATTTATGTGTGATTAAGTCAAGAGAACCCTCAAAATTTTGTTGTGCTTGCATAATAACAATAAAGATCTTAAATTTTAAAGTGAGTTTTCTTTTGCATAAAATTACTAATATGTGTAAACTTCTTTCCATTCGGGGTGGGTGATGTTGAAGGTGATAATTTATTGTTTTGACAGCAGATGAACTTAAAAAAAGATCATAAACAAAGTGCAACTGAAACAGCTTTTGCTGCAATTTATTGTAAAGACATTTTAATTATAACAGAAGCTGACTTTAAATGTTTTATATTTAACTGGTTCCATCCTTTCACTGCCCTAGAGCTGTGAAGGAGCAGTGTTAGTAATCAATGGTGAGGATGCAGAATGATCCTTTGGTAAATGCGCCAGCAGATTAAAAAGCAAGAAAAAACAAACAAAAAATCCAAAACACCTGAACCATGATCTCCACCAGAACCTCTTCTCTCTCCTCTTCCCCAGCCCAGGCCTCTGGCTCTGTACCACCATCCCCTGTCTCCACCTACCCTAACCAGG
>JBAGKM010000021.1:26299552-26316395 GCA_037177155.1 Melanotaenia catherinae
CTGTGCATGCCAGACAAGCACAAACATGACATTAAAAGAGGAGCCATCTGAATACGTCTTAATAATATAATTCTTTTTTTTTACAAAACAGGCAAGCTGGATACAAAAACAGGAAAGTATATGCATTAAACTATTATTTTCTCAATTTTTGTTCCCATAAGACACAATTTATGGGGGAAAAACCTATCCTTATTCATCTTAGAGCTAGATAAAATCTGTTTAATATAAGGTAATTATAATTAAATTAAATTTTAAATACAATTTAATATACTCACCCACAAGGGCCACAAAGAGGGCTAATACAGCAGCCTTCATGTCTGCAGAGATGACAATGTCTGTCACCCAGGCTTCCTTTTAAAGGCAGTTTTTGCTGACAGTGCCCACCAAAATGTATCATTAACTAAATGTTGACTGTCATTGCTATTAATGTTACTGTGCCCTGATCATGTAGATTGGACTGAGTAAATAACAGATTTAAAAAGTTGCCTCAACCTGACCTTTCTTGAAAATGCTAAAAGATTTTCCAGGGATCAATTTTTTTTTGTCTCCATGACCTGCACATGTTAAATGCCATTTATTCTACTTTCCAGTATTACACATCTGTTCTGTTATCAGAACGCACATGTTAATTTTTAACATAATGCATTTTTTTTCCATTTTGCATCAATAGCAATTTTATCAAAATGTGTAAGAGAGAGAGAAAAAAAACCAAAACATTTTCAGTCCTGAGACAGCCAACTTTTACATTATAAATAATATTCACCACACTGAAAACAAATACTAGAGAAAATTCTATTGTACAATTGCCTAATGAAAATGAGAAAAATGATTTTAACACTTCGAGCAAGCTTAGCATATTAGTCTTGTTTCTTGCAATTCTAATGCAAAAAAGCATCATGATTATATACTGTATATATATATATGAATATGCTCTTGTACTTCAGCTAAGCCTAGGTATTTAATCACGCTGTTACTGTGCATGCCAAACAAGCACAAATGTGACATTTAAAGAGGAGCCATCTGAAGAAAACTTTCCCCCAGTCTCCATTTGCTGTTGCAAAATTTACACATAGCAGTATAAAAGAGCCGGATGCAATTAAAATACAAGAACTGTGAAGACTGAAGAAAATAAAATCTGCCAGAATGAGCAAAAATTTAAAAGGATGCAGGATTTCATTCAAATAAATCCTTCCCAACTTTTAAGCAGTGGAGCATATTGATCATGTGTTGGAACCTGTGACATGGGCAGCATAAGACAAACAACACGTGTCTGAAGATGAGAAGAGCATGGCTTCACCAACAGCATAATGATCTTACACACATCAAACAAGATGCTTCTTTAAGGGCTTCCTTTATACATTATGAAGTATACTGACCTTCTTTTTAGTCAGAGAATGTGCATGCTAGTATGAGAACCTTTTGCATGTGTAACTCTCTGAATCACCTATTCGGGTGTGAATGGGCCAAGATGTCCTCTAAATAACAGGTAGATGGGTCATGAGCTCTGATCCCTGGCATAAAATCCCCCTTTACAGGCATGTACCATTGTTTACATGAATTTTCTTTTAAACTGACTCTGGAAGTTTAATTTGCCACTTTTCTGTCACTGAATCATTAATTAAATGATGTTTGACAACGAGAAGCCCTTGTCTATTTCGGTCGTTATCTGCATCGATAGGAAGTTTGTCCCAGCTCATACGCCGTACAAAAGCAATCACGAGTTGACCGCTGTAAACATTTGGCGCAGCTTTGGCTCAAAACTGTTGAAGTTTCCTTTTGTTCCTGCAAAATGTTTTTACTTCTACTATTTTTATCTTCTCTGCTGGTTGTTTGCGGTACCAGTGTGTGTCCGTGTGAGACACCGGAGCTCTGTCGGCAGATACGGGAGGAGAGAGACTTTGAGGTAACGTAAACTACGAAGAAGCACCCTAACCCAGAGAGTTAGCCTGCCAGCTGTTAAACATGGCAAACGTAGATTAAAACAATCTAACCTCGACCCCGCTACCAACAGTTTGGTGCGTTTAAAACACTGTTAATCTGTGAATGTTCTCAACTCACTGTCAATTACCGCCAGGACGTAATGTAATGTAATGTCATGTCAGTGTGGCCGTCCAAAGTAAACTATAATGACCTCATTTGACTACACAGGAATTATTGATACTTAAACTACCCGAAATCGTGGCATTAATGCAATCTAGAGGCCAATTTACCTTGTACATATTCTGTTTCGTCTTTAATTTGAACATTTTGTTTTCAAATCAAATTGTTATGTTGACCTTAAAATGTAAAACGTTAGAAAATGGACAAGACAAAAATAGTTAGAGTGTGATGACTTCTACATCGTGAAGAGATTAGATCACCATTTTCTTTTGGGGGATGAGTAATAGTCATGGAGCTATTCATATACCTTCAACAACTAAAGAACTTTATGAGAACTGCTGCTTAAAAGAAAGAGAAGCATTTTCTGTACTAAATGGACTATGATTATTACATTTTGAGCAGCTTGTATTTTTTACCATTAGAAATCATTTTTAGTCAACTCATTAGAGCTTATCTGTCTAGCCTGCCAGAAGACAGTCACTCAGACCCATCTGAGAATACATTATGCATGTATTAAAACTTCTGACATAAAGCAGAATACCTGGAGAAAACTCACAGGCACACGGTGACCATGCAAACTCCATGTAGAAAGCCTTTAGTCAAACAGCTGTGAGGTGACAGTATTAAGTACTAGGATGATGTGCTGCCCAGTATATATTATTCATGACTTAATGAACATGAACAAGACATAGCTGGTGAAAAATAACATGAACAACAATAGTTGCGCAAGTGAAAAAATTTTATAATCATCTTCAGCGAACTTTGTGATGATCTGAGGTTTAGTGATTGTGGCACAAAATGTGAAGGTACAAGAGAAAAACAACACTTTTTGTGTGGTCTGTGTTTTTCAGGTGTATGTATTTGATGTGGGAGGAAAGACATGGAAATCCTACAACTGGAGTATGGTGACGACAGTTGCAGCTTTTGGAAAATACGATGCCGAGCTCATGTGCTACGCTCACTCCAAAGGTGCACGAGTGGTCCTCAAAGGTACAATAGGTTACTGATAAGAGTCTGACAAAGATCACGTGGTAATTGAATCTTCAGTAACTATTCAGCATTTGTTTGTTGATCTATTGTCCATCTTCCTGTTTTCTTGCTGGGAAAAGGTGACCTTCCCCTCTCTTACATTGTGGACCAAGCTAACAGGACAGCATGGATAACAGAGAAGGTCAACTTGGCAAAGAGTCAGTTTATGGATGGGATTAATATTGATATAGAGCAAGCAGTAGAAACAGGTTCCCCAGAGTACTATGCCCTGACAAATTTGGTCAAAGAGACCACTGAAGCTTTCCACAAGGAAATCCCAGGTTCTCAGGTGAAGGAAATGTTTTAATATCACTCTAAGCATGTGCAGTAGAGAGAATACATACAATCCTAAATCCCCACTCATATTCACCTTTTCCTGATCTTTAGGTCTCATTCGATGTTGCCTGGTCACCAAAATGTATCGACAAGCGTTGCTATGATTACGTAACCATTGCTGAGTCCTGCGACTTGCTGTTTGTGATGTCCTACGATGAGCAGAGCCAGATCCCAGGGGACTGCATTGCGAAGGCGAACGCCCCCCTCCATCAAACTCTAAAAGGTTTGTTGTCCAAATTCATGTGAATGAATCAGAACAAATCAGCTTGTGAAAACAAAACTACTCCAAACACACACTGAGATATTTGTAATCTGTCTTTTTAGCTTATGAAGACTATTTAGATCTAAAGATTGATCCAAAGAAGCTGGTGATGGGAGTGCCATGGTATGGCTATGACTACCCATGTGTTAACCTCTCTCAGGTTTGTAAATATTAATTGAAAAGCTCCTCTTTTTATCCATGATCTTTAACCTCACCTCTCCTCTAGTGCCACAATGATTTATTTTATGCAAAATCTCAAAAAGTAGTTTGGGAAACATTTTGTACAGACAGTAATATTGTCCAATATTTCGTAATACTTCTGTCTTTTCCTGTGCTGCCACCATGAGGTTGATGATGCAAACTACAAGTTCAATGTAGGAGGAGCTTTAAATGACTAAACAATCAGCCGTTATGTGCTTTTTTTTTAATGTAACTTGGAAAAAGTAAGAAACAGTAGAATAATCCTGTCCTTGTGTTAATGTGTTTATTCACGACTTTGGTTTAATTAACAAATTATGAAAACACATTGCTGACAATGAAATGATAGAGCAAACCACTAATAAAGTATTCAGTTATTGCGTGGTGCCTTTTCTTTTCTTATGTATTACATGTTTTAAGTTAATTTAGTCATCCTGTTGATGGCATATCAGATTTCAGATTTATTTTATTTATTCTCTCTTCTTTTTTTCTTTTCCTTCCTTCCCTTCCTTCTTTTCTCCTCCTTTTCTCCTTTCCTTTTCTCTTCCTTTTTTCACCCTCCCCTTTCCCTTCCTTCCCCCTTCTCTTTTCCCCTCTTCCCACGTTAATGCATCAAATTCAAAACAAAACATTTCATAATAAAATACAACAATTGTAATACATTCCATAGAAAAAGAGAAAAAAAAAAAAAACAAACTGAGTCAGAAAAAATGACTGTCAAACCACCTGAAGAAAAGAATGGAAGACATTTGTGTGGGTGTATGCAGTTCAGCGTGACCGAACACATTTTTTCTTCCTGTGTAGGCAAAGAAATGATGGTGGACAGCGCTCCTCCTCCAGAGCCAAAAGTCAGAGCGGATTTTGTCAAATGTAAGTAATTGGTACATTTGCTTTGGCTTTATAATGAATATTTCAGTACTTGAGGAGATTTGATGTAATCCAGATCAAAGCCCTTTAAAAAAAGAAAATGACAAATTCTCCTCTCCCAGACTTCTGCCAGCTGAAACTGGACCACAGCACAGCCTACAAGGAGCTGTACATCTCTGAAAACAGCAGAAAAGTCATCCGCACCAGGGATCTGCAGCCCTACGGAGACAACCCAGAGAGGTTTGACAGCTTTGCCCAGGTGTTGTGCCGAGAGGGCTTGTCCGGAGGCCGCTTCTACTGGGAGATCGAGTGGAGTGGGGAGTTCTCCATTGGCGTGACCTACAAGGGCATCAGCAGAAAGGGAAAAGGCTCGTTGTGTCTGCTGGGCTACAACGACAAATCCTGGAGCCTCCTTTGCTCTGATTCGGGATACTCAGCCTGGCACAACCGGGTGGACAAAGCTGTCAATGGACCCCACTCCCCCAGGATAGGCGTGTACCTGGATCACACTGCAGGTGTGCTGGCATTTTACAGCATAGGCAGCAGCATGGCCCTCCTGCACAGGTTTCACACCACATTTCTTGAGCCCCTCTATCCCGGATTTGGAGTTGGAACCTCAGTCAAGATCTGCCAAATCAAGTGAACACCGATATAAATATTCACATGTTTTTCATAATACACAGCAATGCTCTTGGAAATATATATTTTTGCAGCAATGTTTAAACTACACCAAACTGCCTTAATGCATCTACTGCATATTTTTGAAGGAAAACCTTTTTTTGTGTGTATTTACATTTTTTAAGCTCTTCACATCACATACTTTATTATTTTTTACCACTGTGCTGTCAAATCACTTTGTAATCTTAGTTTTCTCAAGCATTATTGAAATTCACAATTATTGCATAATCACAAGTAAGGTTGATATTTGCTTTATAATGTTACATCTCAGTGTAATAAATGTCACTATGAAAGAGTTAAATCTGTAAATCTTCTGTGTCCACTTGTACTATTTTTGCCCCAAACTATTCCATCTAAACCAGTGTGGCATATTTTATATGATGATGTAACTATAGGCATTTGTTTTTAATATGTTGTTCCAGTGTTGCCCAATATTATAATTACATAATTGTTTGAGCTATCTTACTCACTGTAAAGGTATGTGTAACACAGTAATGGTTGTTTGTTTTAAAGATTTTAACAGATTCAGACGAGTATTTCAAAGTCATTTCATTATGCCATATTTTGATGTTATCACATATCTCTCATGTCATTTGCAGGTTCTACATTTTGGGGCTTTTTTCATTCACTTCAACTAACTCTTATTTAATTTTGTGCATGTTTACCTACATACTGGACAGCCAGAGTATAATTACTATTTGAAAAAAAATATTTTTGTGACAAAAGTTTTTTTTTGTTGATAGTTCTAAATAAAGAACTAAATAAATGAGTTTTGTGTTGTATTCTCAAGTTAAATTCTTAATCAGATTTGAAGTTCAAAGTCTGTCAGAAGTGGTTTTTAGTTTTTGTAGTTTGTCTTTAACAAAGATATAAAGAGTTCCAGTAGTATCTGTACCTGTGGTAGAAATTGCATTTTTGCCTTAATCGAGGATTTAACTTAATTATGAATCACTTCTTTACTAAAATGTGTCTGTGAATAAGTAAATTACCTCCTCAGAAACAAATGTGTACAGTATTAACAGCTTCTCAAAAGAAAATTAGCGATGCTTAGAGCTCCATCTGCTGGCTGACTGCAGGAACTGAACTGAACTAAAATAAAACAGTAGGATCACTGGCTGAACTTGGCTGGACTGGTTTTGTTATTTTATGTGTTCACCAAGACATACTTACGATACAGTTATCTAATCAATATGGGCTTAAAGTTAAGACTCTCAGCTCACATCCAATTTTCTTTCCTTTTTTTTTCAAAAGACCCAAAAATAATTGGGCAGTTAACTCTAAAACTCTTTCAGGTGCTTTGTGTACTGTTCCCCCCATGAATCCATCATCAGTCAAGCAGGCAAAAGGTCTGGAGTTAATTCCAGGTCTGGCTGTGAACCCACAACATGCAGTCAAAGGAACTCTCAGTGAATATAAACAGACTAACCTTTGCCTGAAAAGAGAAGAAATCCATCAGAGCGATAGAAATGTTAGGAGTGATCAAACTAGCGGTTTGGTACATTCTGAGTGAAAGAGAGTGCACTGGGAAGCTTAAAAAGGTCTGGATGCAGGATCCTAGTGATAACCCCCCTTTTATGACATCCACTCAAGTGAAGAATACTCCAGAAAGCAGGTCTACCTAAATCTACTATACAGAGAGGACTTCATGAGGGCAGATACAGAGGGTTCACCACAAGGTGCAAACCATTAATCACCTCGAGAAAAGAAGGTCCAGATTAGACTTTACCAAAAACCAGCTGAAGAAGCTCTGGAACAGCATTCTTTGGACAGATGAAACTAAGATCAACCTGCTGCAGAATGATTAGGGGGGAAGGGAGGATGGAGGAAGCTTGGAACAGCTCATGATCCAAAATACACCACATCATGAGCAAAACATGGTGGAGGCAGTTTGATGGCAAAAACATACATGGCTCTATGGGATAGCAGACAAAAGCAGCTGGATGAATTCTGAAATTTAGGGATTTACGTTCTGCAGATACAGCAAAGTACAGAACAATGACCTGGAATCAAACTGTGAAATTTACCCACAAGATGTTTTTTTAACACGAAGAAGCAGAATATTCTATCATGACTGAATCAGAGATCAGATCTAAACCGACTGACCATGAATTTAAGCAAGGGGGTGGGCAGAAAGACTAACACAAGCAACAACTATAGCCAGCTGCATTAAAAGTTGGACACAGGATCCCAAAGGAGGAAAACCTGTCTTAGGTTCATGGGTTCCAGATTTCAAGCAGTCACTGCTTACAAAGGATTCTTAACCATGTATAAAAAATTTATATTTTATTTAGAGTAATGTTGATTGTCCAATTACTTTTGAGCCCCTAAAATGGGGCGATTGTGCATAAAAATGACTGCAAATTCTAAATACTATTTAGGAGCATTATGCTCGGCCTCATGGGGCCGGAGTGTCATCAGTTCCTGCTGACGAAGGTATTGATAGTGTAGGACTGGCCTTCCCATTCACCAGACCGGAACCCAATCCAGCACCTCTGGGACATCATGTCTTGTGTTCCATCCTCCTCTACCACCATCACCACAGACTGTTCAAGGGTTGGCTGAAACCCCGATCCAGGTCTGGGAGGAGCTCATCCGTCATCTCACCAGGAGCATGCCCACACGTTGTAGGGAGTTCATACAGGCACGCGGACGCCACACACGCTACTGAAGCTTATTTTGAATTGTCTTGAGGAATTTCCACAGAAGTTGAGTCAGCCTGTGATCTGATCTTTCCATTTCCATTCATTGTTTCTGGAATCCAGACCTCCATGGGTTGATTTGATTTCCATTTATCATTGTTCTCAACACATTCCCACTATGTGATGAATAAAGATTTTCAACTTGAATATTTCATTTATCAAGAGACATGTTAAAGTGGTTCCTTTATCTTTTTAAGACAGGTTCATAAACTTGAGTTTACGCTAATATCTCTGTATGTGCATTTGTTTTCCACAAGACTGTAAGTGTGCAACAGTTCAATGCATAATTCTTCTCTCCGTTTCTGGTTTTTGAAAGGTGTATTTAAGTATAATCTCTACAAAATTAATGCTAGTGAAAACCTGCTTTCAGTCACATTTTCTTAACATTTAAGTCTTGTCTTGGACAACACATTACTATTGCATTTTTTTAGTTAATTAAAAATATATTTGTATTTCAATAGAAATGCCTGAAGCTGAAGTCATGAAACAGACCCTAATAAATTTGTGGACATAAAAAAAAACCCACAAAAATCAATAAACAAGAGATATCTGTTTATTGGTTCCCAGGATTCTTACAGAACAAAACAAAAACAAAAACAAAAAAAACAACAACAAAAAAAAAACATGGTGTGAGGCTCTGTTGTTTTCCAGCCGGTACACACTTCCTTAACCCCTTAAAAAAATCTACAAATATCAAATATTACTGAATTTTAATGTCACCATTTAATAAACATGCAATGTTTTGTACTGTTTCTACTAAAGTGTAGTTAAGAAAAAAAACACAAGATTGAAACCTAAAACGTACTCTTCTGAGCTCGGTTGCTTATTCACCACTGTCTTGTGCGCAATGAATTCTGGGAGAAAAGAGGCTGCGAAGGATACATCACCAGCTTCGTTAGGGGCCAAACGAAGTGCGGATTTGAAGGGAGGATTCGAAGGCTCCTTCTAATCCTGTGAATTGGGACAGTACTTTGTGCTCTGCAATGACGTATGTGGCCGACGACTCCGCACTTCGAAGTGTGCAGAGCCTGAATTGGGACACATCGGTAGAGGCATCATTCTACCTGGTGGTTCAGACCAACCTCCCAACAGGAAAAATGCTGCAGCTGTAAACTTTTATTTCTATCTTAGAACATGACCACTGTAAAAAAATAGGAGATTTAGGTTTTTATCCCAATCAATCCATTCAAGCTGCTTCTTATTTTTCAGAAATGACCTCAATACACAGAAAACCCAGCTGTTTTTTTCTAACACTTTTCTTTAATTGTTTAGCTTTGAAAGCCTCAACTAACAAGATCAATAAATTCACCATGACGACCTGATCAATACTTTATACCCAGTCAGACAACAGCTTTTACTCATGCACAAACTCGGTATTAGAAATGGGCTGTGCCTGCAAAACTCAAACAAGAGCAAAGAAGAAGCTCATAAAAATTTTACAGCCTTCATATTTTACAGTAAACAGAAGAAAGCCGTAACAGTGAGGCAGCTGAAGCTCGGCCGTTTGATACCAGTTTAATGTTGCAGCATCAAATCAAGCCTGCTTGCAAGCAGTTCCAGGTGGGGGCTGCAGTACCACCTTTACTTTGATCAGAGAAAGAAAAACTCCCCCAAAACTGTAGTTACCCACACCTTCCCTAGAGGAGGTTAAAGGTGTGTTAAGTCACCAAAGTTTCTCTGCAAAAATCATACAATAAATGGAGTAGGTTGAATATGCAAAAGCACCAACTTTATTAATTTTTTAATTACATTTTGTTTGTCTTCAGTGTAACACTGTCCAAGTTCTTGCCCTCTAAAAATGGTTAAATCAACACCGAAGAGGAGGCACAGCTAGAAAACTGCCTGAAACTCTTCTGACACAGCATTAGCTCACTTTAACAACATGGTCATGTAACACTGTGGTTCGTTTATCATCACGTACCACCTCAGAAGGTATGAACATATCTCTAAGTACCACGTAATGACTGACATTAAAATGTAGTAGCAGAGACCCTTTTCCAGAGGTAGGTTAGTTCCAGGTGAAAATATGATTTTTTTTTCAGTGGCAGATGTCCTTAAAATTAAAGATATTTATCACCAGAGCCGACATTTAAACTTTGTTTAAGCTCAAAGGTAACCCCTCAGCTAAGTCCTGATAACCAGGGCTCAAAGGGAGCATTTACACCAGGATAGTCCCCTAGACTCAGTCCGACTGGGGACTCGG
This sequence comes from Melanotaenia catherinae, assembly GCA_037177155.1. Classification (NCBI taxonomy): domain Eukaryota; kingdom Metazoa; phylum Chordata; class Actinopteri; order Atheriniformes; family Melanotaeniidae; genus Melanotaenia; species Melanotaenia catherinae. The sequence goes on from JBAGKM010000021.1 coordinate 26,309,925, forward strand.
TTCCATTAGGGGGTGCAGTATTCTTGACCAAGAGACACAACGAAGAAGAAAACCGGTGCAACTACTTCTGTTTCTACCACATACCAGCTGAACATGGAGCTGCATCAGATCCTAGATCTCCACAACTTTTACCGAATTCTTCCACGTCTAGCCATTTCTCCACCCGGAGCCGCCTGTCGTCCACATGTGTATGTTTTGGTTGTGTTTACCAACAATGCCATGCGCTGAACCCACAATGCACTTTGTTTTGTAGCCCGCTTCCTGTACTTGGTCTGCTTTGATAAAACAGAAGTTGCTCACAATACCCCAAAACGAAGCGGACTTTCCAGGCAAACAGCCCAGGGTTTAAATCAAGGTTGGTACAAATGTGCCCTGAATAAACTATTCTCATTACCAGTCAATGTGGCTTCTTTCATACAACATTTATGAACTGACAACAATGTTTTTAACCTATTTTATCAACATATTAAATTATAAATCCAAAGTGAAAAAGTGTTAGAATTTATTACAATAAAACCTACAAACACCACATTTTTCTGTTTAGTAAAATGACAAAAATTATGAGAATATTTGAAAAAAATCCAACATTGCTCCACTTTTGTATAATCATGCAGGACAGAGATATGATGGTTTTCATTTGATAATACAAAAAATTTTATCTCTAATTTTCAGATTATGCTCAACATAATTAGTAAATAAGCTGATGCTAGAAAATCCCTCAGCATACCAGTAGGAGAAGCACATGTACCACTACGTTACGGATGTAACACATGCTAACGCTCAGCTAGTTTCACACATACCACACACAGCCTGACGTTTCCGACCAATCAGAGCGCACATGGCATTTCACAGCCGCAGCTCAGGAAAAAAAAATCTACAAAATGTAAAGGCCTAATAACAGCCGAATCTTGGGTCTTTACATGCATTTTTAGCTCTCTTGTCATCCTGAGTTTGAAGTGAAATGGAAAAATCCCACTCTAACTTTTTCTGAGCCTCATTCCAGCGCATATATTTCAAATGGAGGGACTGAAGGACTTATTTTCATCTCAGCACCAACACACGCTACAGAGCAGGCACGCTAATGCACACATAAGGACATGTGGTTTTGCCATTGGCCGAGAGCTTTGCTCTTCACCAAAACACTAATGCGATATTATTAGATAGCTGAGTTCACGGTCAGCGGGCAGAGCAGCGGCTGCCTGTTTGGACATCGCAGAGAGAAGATAGAGGATGATTCTAGTAAAATATGGATGATTTAACATCTTGAATACATTACACAAAAATGTGTAACACAGAATTTTACTGCTGTTAATCCAAAAGAGAGATGTTCTTTGTAGAATTGATGAGAACAGCTTCACTAAAAGGTTGCTGGTTTCATACGGGGGTCTTCCAAGATACAAGAGAAAAGTAGAATATGCATCAATTTTCGAAATCTTTAGACTTTTTAAATATACAAGATATACAAAAGGAAGGATTCAAGGTGACCGCCTCCTCTATCGAAGCAGCTGAAATCCATCTGAATTTTATTTGGTGTTTCAGCAGATTCCAAACATCACAACCAGTATAGTCTGCATTTCAGGGAGAATAAGTATTTTGGAGCAGAGCTTTGATCTTTATCCCAATCTGGCCACAAAACTGCATTTTAAAGACCCTTTTGATTTTATTTTAAAACCCTCTCAGCTGTCTGCTCTTTCTGAGATGAGATGGTGTCAGAGAGACTCTGCTTAAAGTCCACTTGCTCATATGATTTAATTTCATACTAAACCAACAGCTTTGAATATTAACAGCTGGTCACTGTTACACCACCGGGACAAAAACCACACTGCTCCTCCTCAATCCGAAGTGCAACTATCCAAAGGACCCTTGGATATGTTGTTGGAGCACACTCTCCGGTCCCCCTTTTTGAAGAGGGGGACCACCACCCCAGTCTGCCAGTCCAGGGAAACCGTCACTGATGTCCATGTGATGCTGCAGAGGCGTGTCAACCAAGACATCCCTACAGCATCCAGAGTCTTAAGAAACTCGGGGCTCACCTTGTACACCCCCGGGACCTTGCCACCGAGGAGCTTTTTAACCCCCTCAGCAACCTCAGCACCAGAAATGAGAGAGCCCACGCAAGGGTTCCCCGACTCTGCTTCCTTGTTGGAAGACATGTGGGTAGGATTGAGGAAGTCTTCAAAGTATTCCCTCCACGTGACCCACAACGTCTCGAGTTGATATATATGAACACTTTATATTTTGTGAGGACAGTTGATTTATTATATCCAGGACTTGTGGGGGAGCTCAGCTGATGGATGGCTGTGATCTCCTACCTAAAAGTTGCAGTGAGTAAAAAGCCTAAAGTGGAGAGAACCTTCACATGAGCAGGGTTGGACTATTATGTTTGGCTTCAAATGATTACGAAGGTCCATGAGAACAACTCTTGGTAGTCCGATCACTATCTTTTTCTTTTTTCCTTACTTGTCCTGTCCAGCATGGTAGTAGTAGAATGGCTGCTGTCTTGTCCCAAACAAATTTGCTTTGGCAAGGGGAGCTTTATGGGTATAAGGCTCTTCTTAACAATTAGATTTTTAAAAATATATTAATATAATTTAAAAAAAAATCTTATTAATTTATTTTATTATTTATTAATTTTAACTAAACAAAAGTATCTCTTGTGTATAAATCCACTGGATAACTCTGTGACTGTGTCAGCATGCAGAGTATGAGGAATGAGGAGTGATCAGAGATAAGTGCGATTGTGCCAATGGGACCATGCCTGTAAGGAGGCTAGAGGCAGACTAGGGTGGCCCAAAGACCCGGGCAATCAGCAGCAATCCCTAGCCACCCCACCACTAAGACAATCCTGGACTCATCCAGTGGCAGGCAGTGGATGGCCCCAGCCAGAGCCCTGGCGGACCAAGATTGGCAGCCGCCAACACCACAGGGCACCGGCCATCCAGGGCTCTGGTTCTATGCTGAGGATGACTCTGGCTCTGGTTCTTGGTTGGCCCCCCTCCCCCACCCTCAACCTACCAACTCCAACCTCCACCCCAAAGTATTGTTTTTGGCAGACTTCTCTAACACAGTAGCTGCTGGTGGTAGACAGAGTTTATATTTCAGCGATGCAGGGGCGGGTCTAGAAAAGTTCTGATGGGGGGCCAGGCAGGAGCACTGACCAGGAAAAGAAGGGCATACATGACACCTTTTTTAGGTCTAGATTTTATAAAATATTGTTTTCAACTGATTATTACAACGAAAGTAATCATTTCATGTAAAAAAAGAGAAGAAAAAATGCACTAATGATGTATTTTATCAGCGGGTGTTTACTTTGGGTGATGCTGCTGTAGGACTTTTATCACTGCAGCACAAACACTCACACTTCAGTGATAAAAGGAAAAACCAGTTTTTATCCAGATCATCAGTTTTATCAGAGTTTATTCATCAATGTTGCCTGTTTAACTTCAATCGTCACATCTGCTGGTTTTATGACAGAAATTATCACCATGGAGACGGTTGGTGAGACGATGATATATGAATTCTGAATTATGATCAAGAACATGGTAGAAATGATTTAGAACAATATATAAGCTGTATCCCAATTCAGGGTCTGCACACTTAAGACTATGTAGGCTACGGAGTGTCCTACGTACAAGTACGTTACAAGTCTGCTTAACGTTCTGTTGATACAACAAAGTAAAAAACGGGCAAATTTCAGGCAAAGTCACGAATGGTGATTAATCATGACTAATTTGTAAGCTGTGATTAATCTATTAAAAATCTTTTGCAGCCCTATTTTGTTTACATTAGAAGCATTAAACACAAGAACGGCCAAGACAATTATTTTGATTTTGTGCTGTTCTATTTTTAGATTCCCGTTGTTCTGGATCAGATTGTGTGGAAGTAGATTCTGTAAAGAGTGGTATGTAGAGATGGACTGATGCTGCATTTTACATCATAGACCTTGTAGGAATAAATATCCATTACATCAAAGAGTGCACTGAAACCCAAATAGCTCAAAAGAGTTTCTGCAGAGGAACATCGAGCAGAGTTTAAGAAGGAAATTTTCCTTCTCTATGCACGGTACCAACCACATTCACACTGCCATCATGTGCAAAGCGACACATGCACATGGAGACAAGGCAAGAATATTTGTACAGCCATGACGATCTACAGTATTTTCTGTGAGGCTTAAACAACTCTATAAAATGAAACCACGGGGGCTGGGGGAACTTTTCCCGGCTCTGGGAGCTCCAGTGCTAGACCCGCTGGCTGGGTCTTAGCAGATTTTGGCCTTTACTGCTGAAAAAGAACAAAAACTCCAAAACATCCAAACTGAGATCTCAGCTGGAGGAATGGTATAAATGTATATGTGTGTGTGTCACCACAAGGTTTGGCTTCCTGTATGACCTTTTCCTCTGGCTTTGACACTTTCTATTAAGACGCAACAACAGGACCTGATTCTTTTCCTCCCTCCATCCTCCTCCTCCTCACCACAGCCTTCTGTTTCAATATTTATCAGCACCATCAGGGGCTTTGGTAAACTCTTCCTCCCTCTATGGATGATCATTGTCTCCATAGCTCATCTACAATCATGCCTCTTTCCATCTCTGTTTCTCATTTCAACCAATGATCTTTCCCAGCTTCCCTCCGCCTCTCTGCTTTCGTCCAACACAGAGGAGAGATGAAATATAAATGCAGCAAATGTAACACAAGAAACTGTGATGTGGGGCTGCTGATGTACAGCCCACACACACTAATGCATGAGAATTTGTTAATCTGCAAGACAAGGAAATGTTGGACTCTTCAGTGTTAACTCTCAGCTTAAGTTTTTAATCTTTTTTTACCATGTGTGTTAGAGAGAACGAGAGGAACTGCTTTCAAGGACTAGAATTCAACCTAAAGATATTTTGGCTATAAGTCCAGAAATTATAAAAGGTACCTGTCCTGGAATTTAATGCAAGCATGCACACCCAAAATATTCCCAGAGTCCTGCCTGAAAAACGTGCTTTAGTGTTGCCGCCCCTGCAGCTTGGAAATAATCACAATCTGAAATTAAATGTCTGAACTCATTTCATTGCATACATTTTGTTCTTCTTTACTTTCCAGACAGTGAGACTCTTATGAACAGTGTCTGTTTTTAATTGTCTCTGACCTCATGTTTATTATATATCTATATATTCACTGCACTTAAAAATCTGTCACTTGTATAAATTTAATGATGTATTGGTTGTTAATGTATGATTTCTTGTATTTTGAATCTGTATTTTGAAATGTGTGCTGCTGACCTCTTGACCATGTCATGCAAAATACATATTAGGAGGATTTTTTTTTAACCTGGTTAAATAAAGTTTTTTTTATTGTCATCTCCTTCCATGGTTGACATCTTATCTAGCTTTATAGAAAATACCCTCAACTGAGTGCAAAGACACACTGTGCAACTGTGGGTTTGCAGGGAGATGCATGTGATCCGAGGATGCCATCCTGCATTAAATTCAAACTATGGAATCAGGCCACTTGGAAGACAAGATGCTGATGTGTGAAGAAGGAACATAAACACAGAGCGGAAGATGCTTGGTGTGTGCACCTTTATGTTCATGTAAATCGTGTTGTTGGTTTACTCTTTATTTCCACTGCAGAGCTTTTTACTGCTGCATGACAGGTAAACTCATCTGTTCTAGACTGTGACGAACTTCTTTGGAAATCATTGAGGCAAAAGAGAAGTCTAGTTTAGTTTGTTTACACACACATATCATCATAAAATACAAGGATGGAAACAGGAGCATTAATCTTAAAAAGCTCATTCCAAATCTGCCATCTTCTCAAGCTGCTTCTTTTTTTTCCAGGTAATTTGTGTTTTATTCTTGGTGGTACAGGTGTGTGTAGAAAGGAAGATTGGAATGAGGTCACACAATTTATATTGTGAACATACAGTTTCTAAACACTTTTTACCATGCCCCCCTTTGGATGAAAAACCATTCCAGGCCACCTCCCCTTCCTCCATCCCTCACCCACCTTCCAGGCTTTCTCCAGCTCTTCCTTATATATATATATATATATATATATAGTAATTTATGTATAATTACATGCAGCATCCGTCATTAACGACGGCGAAACATGGAGATGTCTAAAGGTGAGTTGACTTTCTCTATGAATGGACTTGAGGGCGTCACACGTGTGGGATTTGGATGTTTTCCTAGGACCCACACTTTTTCTAGTGATAGATTTCAACATCTGCATTTTTCCTGCATTTGGCACAAACGTCACTGTTCCGGTCGTCTCTATACAGCGCATGGCAGCAGCCTCCTCCCAACCTCTCGTGACGGCTCTTGGTGATCAGCTGATCACCTCATTGAGTTTGTTTATCATTCAGCCGAATAGCAGAAAACTAGCTGTCCACGGTTCACACAGCACATATTTAAAAGTGCTGCTTTTGGACGGGCTAGCTGAAGTAATCAGCTACATCCATCAGTCTCATGTCATCAGATCCAT
>JBAGKM010000021.1:26367726-26378729 GCA_037177155.1 Melanotaenia catherinae
ACCATTGTGATATTTTCTTTCATTAACCGAAGGGTACCAACAATTTTGTCCATGACTGTATATATATATATAAATAAAACACTGTATAGTGGACAGCGCTAGGTGGCTACATTAGCTAGTCCAGTGCTGTGCTATTAAGTTATAACATACCTTTGTAGTTGTAGATATCAGAGAAAATGTACATCTTGTATAATTTTTCGTGTTTGCTTTTAGGGTCAGAGCTCCCAATTGGAACTAGCCGATGAATATCAGTAATTGATATCTTCGGGAGTTCTTGGAGGCACCTTGTAAACGCTCGTTATCTTGCTAGCTAGGGCCAGACCAGAAGTTTACAAACGCAAACTCAAGCATCAAGCCCATCGTCTTCAGAAAAAGTTGGCTGTATTTTAAAAATCTTGACGTTATGGTTGGATTTTCTACAGTTTGCTGCACATCTAGAGTGAGTCACTGCAAAGTTCTCAGGTGTCTTTGCAAAGGTGACAAACTAATAACGATATCATCTCCGTAACTCAGACACAAGAGAATCTGCCAATGAGTCAAACCTGAAACAGAGTCAAACTGATTTAAACTTAATAATTGGGACATGATGGAGCTTTTCTGGAGGAAACTGAAGCCACTTCTGTTTAGAAGCAGCTTGATAATATTGTAGAAAAGCAGAGAACATCATCTTGTAAAAACACAGCTGTAGTTGTCAAATAGCTTACAGTATTAATTTAAAAAACATTTTTTTCATATAAAAATGATCACATATATTCAGAAAAACAGAATTCCTTCTTTGTAAAATTGAGGTTAATTCAGAAAAACACAGCTTTGTTTTTCAAGTGAATGCAGTATGTTTCTGTAGGATGTGGAAGGAAAAAGCTTCAACATTGTGCAAAGCATCACAAAATTTCAGCCTTCTTAGCACTCTGGTGTAACGCTCCTGTGAAATTCCACTGTATTTTTTTATGGATAAACTGTGGATTGCATTGTGCAAATACCCTCTAAATATTCCTGAATCATAGTCATAGTTTCCTCCTTGATCTACCATCACGCTTTACAAAACATTTGTCAAACTGGAAAATGGTTCAGATGTTATTTTTATTTTTTTTTTTAAAGATGTCATGACTGACATTTGGTGACCCAGTTTCAGCTTTGTGTTCCCTATAAAAGGCCAGGATGAGATGTTACAATCAGCACGTCTGCTCTCTCTGGCAGGCGTGGGCAGACAGTTGTTACCACAACAGAAGTGCCTGGCTTGTTGGCTTATCATCAGCATCCTGCAAACAGATTGTTGTGGTATCATAAGAAAATGGCATTCAGATGCTCCTGCAGTGACAACCAGGAGACAGGGATGTATGGGTGTGTTGCAGCAGAGAGAAAAAATGTACCACCTAACTGTCTATAGCAGAGCTATTCAATTCAGTCCTACGAGGGCCGTAGTCCTGCAGGTTTTCAAGGTGTCCCTGCTCCAGCACACATGACTCAAATTAATGAGTCATTGTGCATCTGATGCTGCATTCACGGACCACTGAAAACTCTTGTTTCATCTAAACAGCAAAGCAATAAAATGGACCTGCAGGCTGACAGGTTACTTTCCCCATGGTGTAAGTTGAAATTGTAATATAGATTTCCAGCTTCACCACCCCCAACATGAATGAAAGCAACATAAGAGCCTGTCAAGTTCAGGTGGACTGAACAACTGTGAGGTTTACAAGGGAGAACCCAGTTTGTTTGTTTTTTCCTCCACATTAAATTTTCTAGAATGAAGTGTTTAGTGGAAAAAATTCTCTCTTAATCACAATAAGTCAGGGGAACAGCATCCCTTTGCATCCCCTTTGGTTTCTGCTTCTGTATATCATGAAGCCTCCAGCATGGCTGATAAACTCTATAATGAGTGTAGTGATTGGATTTTCTTTTTACAAATGACTTGGAAGGACTTTGTGAGGTTAAACCTGTTGAAGGGGAGACTCTGGCTTAATTAAGTGTGTAAAGAAAATTACATTAACTAGAATTTATCTCAAAGTATCATCAGAGTTTTATGGCACAATTTTCTTTATGGTGTCAGAAGGCACAACTGCTATCGATTAAATGGGGATCTTGTCCTCAATTAACTCCAGACATCCTTAAATTAGATTTCATCAACAAGCGAAAAGGGCCTGGGGACAGACATCCCAAATGATAGATCATTTTTGGATGGCTTTCTTCATAATGTTACATATATTTAAGTCAAATATTTGTGAAGCTGGGCTCCTGTGGTCAATGCTGAAGGTCAAAGTCCTTCAGGACTCTATTCCTGCATTCTCAGCCTTTCACATCCTCAAACATGTACATGTTCTAGACTGGATATATTTTAACATTTTTCATGTCAAAAGGTTTTTAAAAAAACATAATTTCCAGCCTTTATTCTAAGTATGTTCAGGCTGCTGGTGTTGCTGCTCCGATGCTGCTTCCCAACACACAGCAGCAAATAAAAGCACACTGGAGACGACACAGATCTCCAACATGTTGCTGCAGACATTGAAGCATCTGAGCTGTCTCAGGAAGAAGAGCCTGCTCATCCCCTTCTTGTACACAGCATCTGTGTTGGATTTCCAGTCCAGTCTGTGGTCCATGGTCCCACCCAGGTACTTCTAGGTTTCAACGATCTCCTCCTGCTCCATGATCTTCAGTGCAGTGTTGTTTTAATCAACGATGACGAATTTATTTAATTGAAGACGATAATGAGGCGGTGACGAGCTAAAAATGGCTCTCTGATGACTAAAACATGACGAGACGTTTGCAAGATTTCGTTGATGACATGAGACTATACGAAAACTGTGTTTCTGCAGCAGTTTTCTTTCTGACGTCCCAAAAGCAACAACAATAAAAGGCGTAAAAATGAGGAGCAGCTTGCATGCACGAGCTGATCAGCATCTCCAGCACACATGATGGGATTCAAACCGTGCCGAATGATCCTAACTGGATGCTCTGAATATTCCTCCCTGCACATTTAAACAGATTTCTCCTCACCTTGCACCTGTCAGGTCACTGCAGCTTGTCAGTTTCCTCAGAAACAGTGATGATATGAAAGAAAACATCTTGATCAGAATAATCTGTCTCATCCAGTTCAGTGAGCTGTGGGAATGCTTTCAGTCTGATGCAGCTGTTATTATTGAAAGATAAATTTGAGGATATGATGGTTTCAGCTTTCCCAACACACGAACGTGTGCAGATACACACTACACATGACGGCAGGTGTAAGGAAGGAGTGCAGAGCTCATTTCTCCCACTCTGATCTCCAATAACAAATGAGACCATTACCTCTCCTTTCCAAGGCTTGTGTCATTGTCCCACTTAGTTTTGTTGTACTGCTGAGGTAGGCAGCATTCCCTTCAACCACCCCGACTCTCTCCATTGCCTCCCCTCCTCCCTAAGTGGGGTTTGGGGCTGTATCTGCAGGTAAAAAGATGGAGAGGAGACCCTCTGCTCATGCATCTTCCAAAGCATCGCATCAATGTTTTCTCTTGTGTACATGTGAGTGTGTGTGCATGGGTTGCATAGAGTGGTCGTGTGTGTGTGTGTGTGTGTGTGAGTGTGTGGTGTGTGACCACAAGCCTCCAACTGCAAGCCAGGTGCTCACAATGTCCAATATGACGTATGGCAATGTGACATCAGAGCTATATCTGGAAACATACATGTCCTTGCATGTAGGTGTGGGTTTGCAGTGTGTGTGCTGTGTTTCTGTTGCGTGCACTTGAGCAGGTTGAGTCCATTAGCTCCTTTTTCACAAACACCTTGCTTTACATTTGCAGGTAGCTCCTGTAGTTGGCCTCTGTGGAGTAATTGCAGGTGCCTTTCGGGGCGCATACATCAAGTCATTCTTCAGTGACATGCAGTAAGTGCGCATATGTGTGAGTTAGCAGAGTAGCCGCTCCCACCATGCACTGTGTGTAGGACACCAAACAATTAGGCTCATGATCAATCATAACCATATTCACGGCACACAGGGTTACAAATTCAACCATTCTGAACATCAATGTGTGATCCAGTGTTGCTAATAATTAATTAATTAATAATAAACAGGAATGTCCAGTCTGCTGACGTAACCATGCAGAAAAATAATCAAATAAAAAAAAGCTCCTCAAACAGCCTATCAGCAGCTCTGTACCAACTCTGTCCTCCTTCCACACACACATATAGAAAGCCTGAACAGAACCTTCCCCTTAACGTCCAGCCAATAACAGATCCCTAAATGAGAAGCATCAGCGTTCACTTTGATTGACAGGCTTGTGATTTCTGAGCTTCTGAAATGTTCAATGACACTCTGTAAATCTCAGAATAGTCCTGTATTATAATTATAATTACAGTCATCTTAGATTGACATGTTTTGTCATTTTGACAAGGAAGAAATTTATGCAGAAAAAGCTTTAAAAGTAGGTTTTTGTAAAGTCACACGATTAAAGTCCGTTTTATATCGGTTTTTTCGACGAGGACATATTTGTCTGTAATGACTTAAGAGACAATTACACTGGTAAATACAGAAATTTTGTTTGGGCGGCACCACAAAGCAGATGTGGTTCGGGCACCAAAATGGCTACAGCAGCCCTGTGAGAGTAGTTAGGGTACAGTAGTGGGTGCTTGGTGAGCCTTATGATTTTAGTGGGCAAAGTTGGCACTTGGAATGTATTAAAGTCTCTTGGCAGGACATGAAATGGGATGACCTGGTACAGGCTGATCTCTCGGCACAGACTCAACTTTGTATTCTGGTGCTCAGTCAGGCTGGGGAAACATCCTTTGGTCCTAAAGTGTCCCCCATTACTATCTGTGTTTATCAGTGCTGCAGAAATCAGTTCATAAATAAACAGACGGACAAAACTTAATTTTCTTTGATGTGCATGAGTGGAGAACCAGAACCAGATGGAGAGGAATTACAGAGAAAATCTGCTGTGTGAACGAACCGCAAAACGCTCGCCAAGAACAGCCCCAACAATCCCTTTCACCCCTTTAATGTCCACGGTGGGGCGAAGGAGAAAGAAATGAGGACATGATAACAGAAGCATATCTGCTGTCTCTGGGGAAAAGGAATGGGAAGAGGAAGCTGGCTTGGTTAAGGAGAAAGCTCCAGGGAGGTAGCTGGAAGGGGAGGTTGAGGTCAGGGGGTGGCTAATGGCGTTGGAGTAACAGAAAACGCCAGGAGCAGGACTTCTCTCTTGTTTCCGGGCTGAAAAGTGAGCAAGAAAATGAGCAGAGCTCTCCTCTCTATTTTCAATGCCCTTGTGAAAGTCTGCAGGGAATGAGTCTAACATCAGACATCAGAGACCAAAAGTACTACTGAAATATACAAACCCCGTATTTGGGATGTTTCCTGCTTTAAGAAAAAGTTGGAAAAAAAATTGCAAAATGTAGAAATGACTAATTAGACAAGTAGAGGGAGTTTGCAGGCTGTGACTAAACCACTAAATACAAAAAGCTGATTTTTACAGCACAAACCTGACGGGAGCTGTGCCACGAGATGGGTCAAACAAATCAAAGAGGGATAATCTGATGATGAATGACACCACAAATTCAACTCAGCACAGATGAGACAAGGAGTGAAGCGAAGAGGAAGATGAAAACAGATGAAGATGTGAATCCAAACTGAACTGGATGTGATGAAAACATTTTTCAGATTCTGCTGAGCAACAACACAGAAAGCAGTGAGAATCTTTAATCTTTAATCAAGTTGGAGCACAACAACCAGAAACTGGGGTGAAGCATTTTAAATGAATAAGAAGGGTCAGATAAAAATGTTGCTTTATGTAGCCTAGATGATATAAATTCAGTAAAAAATATATTCTACTGAGAAATTTTGAAAAACCGCACAGCCCCTCCCTCCAGCAGGAGAAAAGGCAGGTCTCCGCCCTGCAGGCATAGAAACCACGCCCACCATACGGACGGATGTAGATTCAGCAGTTTCAGAGTTCTGAACTTTTACAGAGCTTCTGGAAAAATATTGCTGCAGATATTCCTGGGACAGGTTTGTGCTTTAGAGTGATAAGGTTAGCGGTTTGGGTCCCCTCCCCCAGTCATCTGTCGTTGTGTCCTTGGGCAAGACACTTCACCCTCCTTGCCTCCAGTGTCGGCATCGCTGGTGAATGAATGTGGATGAATGTGGTCAGAGAGGCTGTAGGTGCGGATTGGCTGCCACGTTTTCGTCAGTCTGCCCCCGGGAAGCTGTCGCTACATGTAGCTTAGCATCACCATGAGTGAGGATACAGTATATATATAGAATATATAATAAAATAATAGATATATACATAATAATAGATACAGTGTAAAGTGCTACAGAAATCTAATCTATTCTTATTATTTTTATGCTTCGTCGGCAGGGTGTCAAAATCACCCCTCTGGGTTCTAGGGTGTATTGGAATGTTGGTGGTTCTAGTATTGCAAAAGAAATTCTGGAAACAGGTGGTGATGTAGATCACTCCCAAAATCTAATCAGTTGTTCCCTTTTTCCATTGCAGAGATTTCCTGATTTTTTTTTTAATCCGTCCATAACTTTTTGAATTATGTTGCTAACAAACGGAGAGACAAATAGCTCATTTAGTTCTTCTGTTATCAGACAGTTTTATCGTAAGCCTGCCTGACATGTTTCGACGGTGGTCTTCCATCTTCATCAGAGGTGTCACTAGATGGTGTGTGATGTGTACAAATCAGCTGATATTCACTGAGGCGGTGCCTCACCAATACGGCTCATCCAACCGACAGGGCGAAGTCGCCCCCTGTTGATGGCTTGCCGCTGGAGGATGTTGCTCCAGGTGTGGGAAAGCAGGAAAGCCCCCTCATCCCAGTTCATGGCTGTGTGGGTTGGATGGGTGTAGAGTACCAGGGGCGCAAAGGTGGACTTTGGAAAAATGGCAAACTTTCTTTTTATCATTGAAGTGTGAGTGTTTGTGCAGCAGTGATTACAGTCCCACAGCAGCATCACCCAAAGTAAACTGCTGATAAAAATAGATCATTGGCTGCTTGCATCACATGGTTATTTCAGTTGTAATAATCGTTTAATATTTAATAAAATATAGACCTAAAATGGTTTCATTTGTGCCCCCCTTTCCTGGTCAGTGCTCCTGCCTGGACCCCATCAAAACTTTTCTAGACTCACCCCTGCATAGCTGAAGCATAAGCCCTGTCTACCACCAGCAGCTACTGTGTTAGAGAAGGTCCTAAATATGCGACGGTGTGACCCACAAACCGCTAGTTTCCTCCTTCTCAGCTGAACCATAAACACACGCAGCAAGAGAAAAAAGCCGATCAGCTGATCACCGCCAGCCGCATTAAGACGACCAGAGATCCACTGGTCCGAAACCCTAATTTAAAGACTTATGTTAAAAAAGTCTCTAAATCCTAACATGAATTATATGGAAAATAACTTATTTTATGTGTATATTTTTTTTTATATAAAAACAGGGATGTCATGTAACCAAATTGGTATTTAAAGAGTTAAAATAATTTGAATACTTCCATGTTTGGTCTTTTTAATTAGGACTGAAGATTGAAAATTTAAGCAAATAAAAAGTGGAAAACTATGTAATGTTTTTGGGAGAGGATTTTTGTTGTCTACTAATGACCTGAAAGTAAACCGGTTCAGGGGTTAAGGTCTGTGGAAATGGACATTTTGTAGACCCCTGAGAAATAGGGATTCAGGTAGACTCAGTTTATTTTCATCCCCAGTTTGTCCTTCTTGTTTGCTGTTTTTCTCTCATTTCTTTTCTAGAAATGAATGAAAAAGATCAATAAAAATAAAGTAAAAAAGAAGTAAGGGGAATTATATGATCATAAAGAACTGAACACATGACAGGACTGACTGACGGATGACGGCATGCAGGGGCAGAGGGGTGTGCAGGTTGAGGGCCAGGCCAGTTGCAGGGCTGTGAAGGAATCAGAGACTGGTGAAGCATAAGCAGGCAGGAACAACCAATCTTTGGGAAGCGGTGAAGCTAAAAACAGGCGTGTTGTCCCAAGGACAGCAAGTAGGTATAATGTATGACTGTGTGCGGCTGATTTAGGAGTAGAGTCGAGATGTGGTCAAGAATACTAATCCATGCTAAGATACAAACATGACATTAAACCAGGTTCCTGGGCTTATTTTAATTGTTTTCTCATTAGACCCTTTTTTAAAAACCACCTATTTAATTAATCTAATAGCCACCAATACCTTCTCAGCTATGTGTTACACAAGCTGCTGGATGGAGGATATTTCTGCATGTGTGTAGAGAATGCTGGATGTGTATGTGCTGCTCTGCACATAAAGGTCAGAACTGATTGTGTGTCAGAGGCTAAACAACAGAGGACACGTTAATAAATGCTGCCACAGATTATGTGTGGACAGAGAGGATGTAAGCCATGTTTGCTGGCACTGATGGCCCAGTTTGTGTCTGTCAAGCCAGACAGATTATACATACCGTTAATAAGAGCGTTCACGCAGGCAGAAATGATGCGACCAGCAGCTCTGACAATGTAGTCCAACTGTATAACCTTAACGAAAGCTCCCCACTCATCATTTTATTGCTACTGGCTCATTTCCAACCTGTGTGGGTGACAACATGATGATTCAACTCGCTCATTAGTGCAACGGATGAGTATGAGCAGAGGCGCTTTTGTGTGTATCTGAAGGTAACTGATGCCGAGAAACGCTACAATAATTAATCACAAACACACACACACACACATGCTTACAGGCCCTTTAATTAAAGCTTAGTCCCCTGTTTTTCAAAGTAACCCAGTTAGTTGCTGTGGTTGGATTCATGAAAATGAAACTTAAACAGAAACATGCATGTGTGTATAAAGGAATTGTGTTGAGTAACACTTTATGATGACACGTAAGAAAGAAGTAAACTTTCAGAATTTATCATGTCTTCAGGAGATGAACCACATCAACACTAATCTCTTTTTCTCCATTTGACGACCACATCCACGATTTGTAGGTTTAAAATAAAAAAAATACCAGCTGGTGACCATTTTAGTGTCACTCAGTCCCCAAATCATGACGCAACGTTTTTACTGTTGTACTAACACGCCGTCCAATTTTCCAAATGCAGAACTTTCATGGAAGTTTCCATGAAAGTTCTGAGGATAAACTCTGCAGAACTTTCATAGAAACTTTAACAAAAACACACATCTGTTTGAGTTCGGCTTGCACTGAACAGGACATCCACTTGGCATCAGCCTCCTGAGTCTGGGATGTGGTTGGATGAAGAACTCCTAAAAATTTTGCACCTTCATTTGATTTGTTTTCACACTGCGCTTTATGCAAGTGGACCAACTGGACACCTCCACGCAGTTCCAACAAATCCCCACTAGGAGGCGATATTCCCAAAAACTACCACTGACCAAGAAGGAAGCGTCTTAATAATGACTGTCATACGTTTCTAGCGTACATTTGGCAGGTTAGGAACACAAGCTCACACACATTGACACGAGGTAACATGTTGTGTGTGCAGGTTGCAATACTGACTTTGAACACTAGGGGCACTCTTGAGCAGGAACACGGGGTCAGAGGTAAACACAATGGCAGCTAGTTTTCTTTATGACTTTCCTTCCCTGTTGCAATGTGACAAACACTTTCAGAAGACGTGACAAAGTAAGAGCGCATATTACAGCAAAATGTTTTTAATCAGAATCGTTTTTGTTGCACAACCCCCAATTTCACATTGCTCCTAACGAACTGTACCGTCTGTGGAAGTGGACCAGGGTTCCTTTAAAGCAGTGTGAATGCGCCCTAAAAAGAAGGGGAGCACTTTTCCACTTAAAAACACATTGTTATAACAAGGAAACAATCTACCAAATATTAACTTCCTAAACTTTTGCGATAAATTATGAACAAAGTAAGATATTTAATATTTAAACTTGCAACGTAATAAAAATAACCGAAGGAGAGGAGAAATTCTGGAAATCTCACCAACTTTGTCACAAGGATGCTACTGAGCCACTGTGTGTTTATGCTGTAACTGGAAGTGAATGACAGCTCCCCAGCTCTGATGACCTAATGAGCCTCAGTAAAAGTCCTCCAGAGTAACTACGCACTGCGCAGCTAAAGCGTTTTCCCACTCTGAGGTCAACAGAATGGCTTTCCAGCAGCTCTCGGAGAAATGAACTCTCAGCTTGTGACATGTTTTGATAACATTCATGTCTGATCAGAATCTCCACTTTCTGCTGTGTTTGCAAACATCAAAGTCTCCACACGTGATGCTGCGTGGCATCTTTGCTGTCACTCTCACTGCAGCATGTGAGCCACTCCGGGGAAAATATGAGAGTTTGATTTTCCAGCCATGACGACCCTGAATCTCAGGGCCGGTAGATGGGTCTGCAGTTAGATATTCCAGTGGAACAGTGACTGTCTAAAGTCCTTGTATTCAGCTGTTGAGATTACTCTGCTGTTCTTGCAGAGTCTTTGCTCCTAACATGACGGCGTACTGTGCAGCCTGCTAGCTTAGTAGCCGTATCGGGTTTAGGTGGATGCAGCCAGGTTTCTGTAAGCAGCAGAATACAACACAAACACATTTGCTTGCTGTAATCTGCAGTTTCAGTTTATCTACCTTGTTGATGGATTGTATGTGGAGAGAAACATGCTAAGGAGGGCGGTTTGTTTCATGGCCGAGCAAGTATTCTGTCTCTTTTCTCTTCTGCTGCCGCCTCTTTATTCCGACGGGGATGATGATGATCCACGGAGAACCCATCGTCCTTGATGTGCATGCATATAAAATCCTTTGATAACGACTGTTTAAAAAACCAACATTCAAAAGTTCTCAACAGCTGTACATTGGGTTTGCCACACTTGTTATACCACTGATAAAAACACATATGAAGACACACACTGAAAGAGAGCGCTCAGAGTTGCTGCATCTGAGCACGCCGCCATCTTGCCAATCTGTGAAACAATTCAAGATCGAGCTGAAATCAAAGGGGAGAGCTGCAGTGATTATGGCAATGTGAGTGAGTTACGTCAAACTGTCTCCTTAGAACATAACCGAGGTTAACCAGGGAGCTTTACAGAAATCCTC
>JBAGKM010000021.1:26378829-26389094 GCA_037177155.1 Melanotaenia catherinae
CAGAAATCCTCCAGCTGCAGATACAGCTCATCTGGGTGCCTCAACACTTTCTTCTCTATTTTTCTTTTATTTATATAGTTTGATCTTCAACCACTGAACTATATCTCTTTAAAAATGAATTGAGAAGAGATCTCTTCTCCATCCAAAATCATTTTAGTTTAACTTTGTTATGCAACATATTGTTTCAGAGGATAATATTTATCTCCTGCTATTAAACTTTTGCAAGTACTTGGCAGAAATTCATTTTCTCTTCTTCTCCATCACTCCGAGGAAAAATCCAAGTGACACCTGAGTGACTTCTAAAGGGACGTGTTGTCTCTACATCTGAATAAATGAGGGAGTTTCTGAATGTCCACGAACGACCTGAGCGAGTGATGTAAAGCATGTCTGATTTATCAACAACTGATTACTTACTAACGTGTGTATGACTGGCCTCCACATTGGATAAAAAAAGATTTTTTTTACTTACGAACATTCGATATTTCATCCACAGGATGAAATTTAGGACGACTGATGAATGAGGGCCCAGATCTGACATTTGACTTGATCCTTGACATATAACAGTTAAACATATTAATACAAATGTTTAACATTTATAAAGTGCTCCATATTGTCTCAGTTAAACACACACACACACACACACCTTCTAAAAGCCAGTGACAGATGGGATCTGACAGTTCACTTTGCTCGCCGTGCCAGGTAGGAATGACCTTTTAAGACGACTGGCAAAGCAGGGAACGAGCAGCAGAGACGGAGGGAGGAGAATGGAAAGAGTGAAGAGAGGAAGAATGGAGGGAGACTCCCACAGAGAGCCACTGAGGATGGGAGCTGACTGCTCTTTCAAACCCTGAAAACCTGGTCCTCTGAAAAATACCACAGGATGCTGAAGAGCCGGTCCTCACAGTCGGCAGGACCAAAACGCTTTTAGTCTCATTTCTCTTCTTTCATTTGCAGTAAGCCTCTTTCCAGGTTTACTATTCGTCAATTTCTGTTCAAGACTCCAAACCTGGAGGTTTCAGCCTGAATTGTGACGATCGGTCCGACCTGCAGTTTGTCAACAACATGTGACCTCGATAAGGTTTAATGAGTGAAATTAATAGGAAGGAAACAAAACATCTGACCTTCTAAAATGTTGAGCCAGAGGTCAGATTACACCAGAAGAACGAGGACTCCTTTACTCAAAAGTCCAGATCCATGCAAGACCGCTCAGGTCAGTGCACATTATTTTTGCTGGAATATCTGGCGTCCCAATAATACTGATCCAACCCAAACAGGTGGAGCTTAAAAGAATCAGCACTTACCGTGAGAGTCGGCAATAAGAACAAATCGTGAAAATAAGCAAAAAAAAAATGTCATTTATTATTAAAAATTGGTATTGAATATCTTTACTAAAATAACTGTTTTTATTCTTTTAGAATGAACACTTATAACCACCTGCCGTGGGTCCACATTCATGACAGCTGCCATATTTGTGCCACTGACAAACGACTGTGTGTGAAGCTTTAAAACTGAAACACCAGCTTTGTTTGATGGGAGCTAGATCACCGTTTGAGACACATAATGACACAAAAGGACCATCGAAGAAGAAGAAGTAGTTAGCTGCAGTGCAGTCATCACTGCAGTGCATAGAACTTTGACCACTGATGGCCACCGTCCATTCACAACTTTGGTATTTGAAGTCAATGCTATGCCTATCATTACCACTAGATGTCAGTATTTCTTAACACAATGTACCTTAAAACTGAAGCCAATAAACCAACAAACCCACTGTAAACAACTGGGTTTTACTAAGTTACAGCCTTTGCTGCTTTAGTAATGTTAGCAATATTTATTAAATCTAAATAAATAAAATATAAAAGTTTAACATTAGTATTATCTATATTCATCTCACATTAAATCATTTCAGGCTTTTTTGTATTTGATTTTATGATTTTACTGATGCACT
Organism: Melanotaenia catherinae; assembly: GCA_037177155.1. Taxonomy (NCBI): domain Eukaryota; kingdom Metazoa; phylum Chordata; class Actinopteri; order Atheriniformes; family Melanotaeniidae; genus Melanotaenia; species Melanotaenia catherinae. The sequence goes on from JBAGKM010000021.1 coordinate 26,380,775, forward strand.
CCTCTAGCTGTAAGACAACTACCATGTTGTCTTACAGCTCAGTGGGTCCAGATGGACTTAAGTATTAAAAACTCTTAGGCTACACTGTCACATTGTTGGCACAAGTGACCCAAATCTGACTCTTTTTGCCTGATTTGACCCAAATCTGAGCTTATTATTACAATTTGAACAGCACGTATCAGGCCACTTTCACATGTGGTAATAAATCAGATACATATGTGATTTACATTTCACCCACCTTTGACATCACTGAAGTGAAACAGATACTCAAGGAGATGGTACACAGTAAGATCAACAATGAACGCAACAATATTATGTCAAATTTTTCAGCTCTGATTGGAGAACAGCCCTGAACCGATACAAACACGCTCACAAGTGTAGCATCCATATTTACTTTACTTTACTTCTATAAACACAGCGTCCTTCTTCAGGGCTGCAGTCTGTTTACACTGGAGTCTGATGAACTTAAAAAATTAAAATGAGCAAAAAAATTGGAATTGAAGTTTGAAATTTCAAACCTTCAAACTCCACGTTCCAGGCTCGTTTGATGGTGCGGTGACAACTGTCCTACGACGGTAAAACCACCCTGCACTACTTTTCCTTCTGGACGCCGCAACGCAACATATGAGGTGATGAAATATAGACAATTTATTCAGTTATTACTGAAAACTTTAATGCTTTCACTTTTAAACATATTTAAGGCAAAAACATGGCTCTAGTTTTTCTCGTGTCTAACAGAACAGTCATTTTCTGTACGTCCTCAAATGACACTTTTTTGTCTTACAGAAACAAACATTACCAGTAGTTCTTTGTAAAAAAATCAATAAATTAGAAAACACCTTTTAATATTCATTTACAGAAATGGAAAAAAAAAAGCCTGTGCAGTAAACAATAAAACATTCTGAAATTCAACCTGATGTTGGAAATATGAAAAGCCTTGAAAACCTGTGCATGGTTGGACATCACCACTGTAGTACATGATAGTCAGCCTCTTTGTGATTAGCTGTGCGAGTGATGTGGGGCTGTTAATGAGGGAGGTAGGGGGAGGGGAGAAGCGAAGGGTGCAGTGTCCCCAGCTTTAGTGTCTACCTTGGAGCTAACTTTCCTTTTAATTTAGAAAAAAAAATTCAATTGTCGCTCAGTTCTGCGATATTCTGCGTTTATAATTAATTCCATTTTCAATGTCCATCATTCCATTTTATAAAGCTCTACAATTCTTTTTACATGTTTATGTGTCTTTATTTGGACACGTCCCCATCACAGAGAGGCGTTGGAGACTGAAATGTGCAACCGCAGTGTGATTTGATGTCAAAGACGCTCATCCTAGAACGACCGGTGGTAAAGGCAACACAGACTCTGACAGCAGCATCATGGGAAGATATTAAAGATGCTAAAAAAGGCCTGTTGTTATAACGCTCCCTGTTCGGCATTGTCAGCACCAACAAGCTCATTGCTATGTGCACAGTGAAACCAGGGATCACCGCATGAACCACAGGGTCCACGCTTCTGGCCTCAGTCACTGAGCTGATGAAGAGGGTACACAGAGTGCAGGCTGTGCATGCTAATCTGTGTTTTCACGGAAATATAGCTGTTTGGAAAGTTGGCGGACATGGATGCTGCAGGGCATTACTATACAGCTTACATGCCATGACAGCAGGACACAGTCACGTGGACGGGAGGAGTCCTAGTAAAAAAATCTGAACATCAGTTTTACATCGAAGTGAAAAAATGTTTCATATGGTTTATCTTTTCTACTAGTAAACCAGTAAAAGTTCTGCACAATTAAACTTCAGGGAAGACTTAAAGCTGCTGCTGAGCTCAGTCCTGCAGCAGCTTTTTGTTCTTACAGCCAAGTTTGCATTTAGTGGAAGTTGTCAAAGTTAAAACTGCTGAGGATTAAATGGGCCCAATCTGCTTTAAACTGTCTCTGTTTGTCATTAATACAGAGAAAACCCTCAGACAAGGCAACAAAAACTATCCTGGAAAATGTACACTGAGCTTCATAAGTACATGCTCAGCAGTTCCTCCTCAGAAAGACTTCGTCTGTGAGCTCCAGATAAAACGATAATGTCTGGAAGGGAGTCATACAGAAAGAAACAACTCACATTTATTTAGCTGTTCTGTTATTCCTTGCAGTCATGAACAGGAATTAGAAAGCTCATGGAAAAGAGTGAAAAGGACATAAGGAAGGTCCGGCTGCTCCAGTAAGCTCATGCTGTGGCAGCTGGATGTGAGCTCTCAGTGGATTATGCGAACAGCAGATGAGGAGTTCTCTTGTAGAGCAGAGGTTTTCAAACTTTTTGAGCCACGACCCCCAAGATAACCTATGTTGGTGTTCACAACCCCCACTGTGCGACGTATCAGTCATCCTGCAGCATCTTCTAAAGGTAAGGCTGGAAAACTGTCAGAAATGGCCAGAATAGAGAGGGTAAAGTGGCACCGAGACGCCCAAAATCAACTTTTTTTGCAGAGATAATGTCAAATTCAGATTTTTAATCCGGCATGTCTAATAACTTTGTTGTCTATAAGTTAATGTGTTAAAAAATGTATCTCTTCATTGATGTTTTCATTTTGACGGCCCTGGTAAAAAAAAATCCTCAAATTATTTAATAAACGTAGGCTATGAATTATTAAAACTACCTCGCGGCCTCAGTTTGAAAACCACAGCCCTAGAGGACAAACCCAAAAGAGCCAAATCTTTCCAAAGAGCCAGACCTCCCATCACTACAGTGTTGTTTTTGTCAACGATGACAAAGTTTTTTAGTTGACGCCCCTTTTTTGTCATGACAATAACGTGCGTGACGAGCTAAACAAGACTGGACAAAAATCTTAGTGGGTGGTCTGTCAGGTGTTCAGAAAGCACATTTCGGCCTACTGTTTGGTCACGCCCACCACCGGGCATGCAGCGCACCTGCGGTAACTAGTCACACACACACATGTAACACAAACAAAGATGGCTGCCAACAACAACACTGCATCACTGCCATCCCACCCCCCTCCGAGCTGAGAGCTGCTTCACCTCTGTGTCTTACATTTCTGTTCCTGTCAGTGTCGGCCATGTTAACATGACACTGTACCAACCCATGACAGATTATCACGGGGGTGCAAGCGTGAGCACACGAGTTAAAAGCCAGACAGGCAGCAAGAGAAAGTGAAGAGATGCAGAAATGCTTCATGACCTTGACCAGTGTGACAAACGCGTCTCACAGCCATGTTTTCTGTTGTGGAGGCATAATTCATTCATTCAGGATTCATTCCTTCCAGCCTGATGATGAGCAAGTTGTTTAGAAGACGATGTAAGGAGGGGGGAAGACATAAATAATGAAGTATTTTTCTATTTGTAGCTAATCCAAAAACATATTTTTCAGCCTGACTTTGGCTCTCGGCACACATCCCTTTCAACTCATGCAGTTTAATTAGGAATAATCTGGAGTGAAACATGAGCACATACAGAAACATGTTTACAGACAGAAACATTCATTTCTTCAGGCTTCAGTACGTTTCACATTCTTTACTTTTAGTTTATTTTTTTATAAAGGCTAGTTTTGTTTTTAATTTTTGTCCACACTCTTTATTTTCAGTCTGGTCCTGGAGGGGAGGTGAACATCTGCTCTGGCTGCAGCTGGATGCTGAGCCCTGTGAGGGCTTTTAGACGGGGGAGGGACCTCTGCAAGCTCTAACTAAACATGCTTTCATAACTGTCTCCAAAGGTTTCCAATAACACCAGAAAAAATCTCTAGATTTATAACTTTTAAAAGTTCAAGTACGTTGTCTGGCACAGTTGTCATAGATTACAAAACTCTGAAATCCAGTCTGTTATCTATGTATAGATCAACCCCTCCTCCACCCTTGTTTTGGCTGCTATTATATGAAAATACATAACCTTCCAAAACCTTGTGTCTCACTGAACCAAGTTTCAGATAAAGCGATGATATTGGAAGGTTGAGAAATTCTTTGACATTACTAAAGTTTGCATACAAACTTCTCCTGTTTCATTTTGATGACTTAATATTGTTCATCAGTAGTCGCAGTTACTGTTGGTTGTGGAGAAAACGTTATTATCTGGATCTTTGTCATATTGCAGTCCTGAAAGTTGTAATCAGGAGGAGGTTCTGTCCATGTCGGTCATCAATATGTGCAGTGGTGTCCACACCGACAGTCCAGTCCATCACTTTAACTGGCATGTGTGTCAGAGACTGGCTCCATTTAGTTTGATGAATATTCTGCAGCTTGACGTCCAGGTGTGTTGTATTCGTGTATTTATTTCTTGTTTCTTGAGCAGTCGTGCTTCTCTGGTAACTTGTATTTGGTAAAATTCTCCTTCGTATAAACATCAGACACGTTGAGCTTTCTCCCTTGTTTCAGCAGGTCGGTTTTGTTTCCTATTGACAAATTTAATGACGGCTGGTTTGTTGCCTGCGTTCCTGCGGGGCAGTGAATGGCACGCTTCGATGTTGTTTCAGTCTCCTTGGACTGCAGAAATGCAGCTACCTGTTGCTGTGTGGATCTGGCTTCCAGCTCCCCGGGCTCCTCCACATTATTCGCCATCGCCTGAGCAGGGTTTTACCTGAAGCCCCGAGATGACTACATCATTCATTTAGAAAGAACTGCTCCAGGTCCGCCACTCTGTTCTCCAGGCGAGCCATCCGTTTGTCCTTCTCAGCATTTTGAATACATAAAGCTTTCACCTCCTCAGCAGGACAGTCGAGGAAGCAGACACGACTTTTTAATGTCCTCGACTTCCTCAGCTGCCGGGATTTTCTTCGGGCCCATTCAGCCCAGTCTCAAAATTACAATTAATTCAAACTTGTGAAATAAATCCTCTCAACTGTAACTTTGCGGAAGTCAAATAATAGTCAACAGAGCTGTAGCATTAATAAATGTGTTAACATGCATGCAAGCTGCACATGCAGAAGGCCAACACACAGGTCCATAAGCTATAACACACACACACGCATGTCAAAAGCTCTACATGTGTGAGGAAAGATTTATGCTTCCTTCCTTATTAAAGATCTGACAAGTGTTGACTCTCAAAGCAACTCAACATGAGATGTTTTACACACACAATTACACACCGTGTACCATCCAGTCGCTCTTTATTAGATTCAAACTGACAGGAAAGGAAATTGCAGCTCTGACCGACACGGTTGGCCACAATGTCAACCGTCTGACAGGTGCAGTGAAGGAAACATCACTCGGTGGACGTCTGTACATTATTTGTTCGCTGTCTGAGGGTTTTGTCACATTTCTCAGGGAATATCCTGACCCTGAAGAAAGAAAGAAAGAAAGAAAGAAAGAAGATCAGGCGCTCCATCCTGGCATCTTGAGCTTCAGCCTCTTTCCATCACTGGGATTTTCTGCATGCTTCCATACGCTGGAGTGCAGCATGCTTCATGTCGTCCAGTCTTCACTTAAACCAAAGTACAAACTATAAAAACAGTACCAGAGAGAGAGAAATCAGGAAATGCTAAATTCCAGTCCTCCCTACTTCTGGTAACAAAATATGACTCTTTTCTTCATTATAACTAATGTCAAACTCTAAACCATGCGGACTGCTGAAGGCCAGCACTGTAGAGAAGATCACTAGATCATCCACAGACATGAAATGGTTAACTGTGGTATCACCAGCTATACATCCTGTTACACAGCCATTTAATAGCTTTGATAAGTCATCCATATAGACATTAACTACAAGAGGAGACAAAATACTCCGTCTAACCCCATCACACACATTAAAGGAGGCGGAGACACAGTTATGCCATTTTATGTGCACAGACTAAATTCTTACCAAAGATTTAAGAAACATTCTTTTTGAATAGCTTATAAAATAACTTCATGATTTACACAGTCAAATGCTTCAGTGGCATCAATAAAACACATAAAAACACTGGAACTGTGTCTAATATACAAATCCAGAATCTCTGTACTACGCTTAGCTTTAAAGCCAAACTGGTTACAGGGTCAGAAAAACCTCCCATCCTGTTTAAAACAGGCCTTTCAAGGACCATGGACAAAATCCTAGACGGGGATATCGGCCGATGGTTATCCCTGCTATTAATTTCACCAGCTTTGTCTTTTATAATACGTACTAACATAACTTACAGAGTTGACTCCGGCAGCGTCCCATGATATAAGAACAAAACAGAAAGCAAGCGGAGGAAATGTAGGGTAGATGTCTTTTCCATCCCACATGCCTTGTTGTCCTTTAATCTTCTAATTGCATCATGAATGTCTGAAACATCTTTGTCACTGTAAAGTAAGAAGCTTTGACAGTTAAACAGGTCACAGTAATGTTTCTGCCACATACCAGTCATTTCCTCTGGACCACTGACACCATCATGACAACTTTATTCCTTCTTTTCATGTCTTTCCAGGAATCATTTCAACAGTTGTTCTTCATTTTCTTCGTAAGGGCCTACAGTAGCGCATGCCTCTCACGATTTTTTCGTCTTGTTTACACACTAAAATGAACATTTTCACACAATTAACAAAACTTTACACGTAAGAAGCAAAACACCTCTCCAGTAAGCACGGACTCAGTTCATTACACACATTTTCACAGCGTGGACGCAGGTAAGGATTGTGAGGCGACTTCCTTCTCATTACGGAGCCCTGGCCTGCCAGTGATCACACTGATGAACAAAGTGGATAACCACATCCACCAGGTGTGGAGACACACATGTCCTTATTGAAAACACAGCAATCAGGTAGGTATAAGTGCTATAAAATCCAGCTTTCAACTTCAACAACAATGGAAGGACTTAGGAGAAGAAGAGTGAAAGAGGAAAAGGAGAAGGTAGAAGAAGAAGGACCTGCAGAGGCAATGACACCTGAACAAAGAAGAGTTGTGGTTTCCCTTCTTAAAGGACGTGTTAGTGTAACTGTATGTGGTGAGAAATCATTTTCAGTCTGCAGCATCAGTGTTGTGCAGTGTAAGTAAGATGATAGTACTTGTGTACTTTCCGTGTAGATCTGGCAGTAAGCAGGAGAAATGTGTTGGGTTTGTCATCTAAATTCTCCCAACCATGCTCTCAAACAACACTTCTGAATAGAATCCATCATTCTGTTCACTAAAAAAGGGTTTTAACTAACGTGCTTGAATTTTTCATGGTGGAGTGGAATAGATAGAAACTGTACGCTCACTGACATGAAACAATAAGATTTTTATTCATTTGTTTATGGTTTTGTCTGAAATGTTTAATTCAGCAAACTGAGTCTTTGGTTGATTCTCTGAGCTGTTTAGAAAAGGAGAGTGAAAGCAGCGCTCCTCTCATACCATTGGGAGATCAACTCTGCTGGCTCTAACATGGGGATAGTCCACATTAGCACACGCCTCAACAAGTTATGAAATGATCTTTCTATCTGGAGATCCGGCACAGTGCCGTCACACTCTAAGCCCTGCACTTCTGTATTGTTCGACTGCTGCAGTGTGAAACGTGCACCTTAGAAACAATGCTGTTCTGCTAGTAGTTGCCATGATATTTCTGAAGGGCTCAAGGTCTGCACCGGGTCAGGGATAATGACCGGCTTTAAATGGCAGACTCTTGGTCCATTCCCCGGTGGCCTGGATGAGCTGACATACTGCAAATCTCTAGAGAGGTTCTGTAGTCTCAGGCGGACCTGCTGTCCTGTTACGCCTGCAGTTAAAGCACATCGGTGTGTTCGCAGATGTGTGTGTGTGAAATGTGAGACACAAAGTCTGAAATTGATTTCCTGGTAACACTTTCAGCCTTGACCTTACAGATGATGAAGAAAGTTCCCTTCAGCTCATTCGTGTACACATAACAACATGTGGAAATATCATATACAACATGCTGCTTCAAGTAATCTGAGTTTTGTTATACTTTTGACCCATTAACACACCCAAACCACCTCTGTGTTATACAAGAGCTGTGACAGATGACAGTCGGTAGAAAATAATGAGTGCAGCCTCCAGCTGCAGCTTAGGGATGAATAACAGGCTGCTAGTGTGTGTGTCAGAGACAAAGCACCCTGCTGCCTGTCCTGGTTCACTCCACTGCTTCCTGAGATGAGCCCATTCCTCTGCACCACCCTGCCCCTCCATACCCTCTGATGGATCGGTCTGAGGTGGGTCCCTGCCTACCTCACTAACTCGATCGGGATGCAACCACCTCCCACGTGGGGTGATCCCCACATGGGGATCATGGAACACTGAAAATCTGGTGCATATGTAGAAAAGAGAGCCAGTTTTGTACAACCCCAATTCCAAAAAGTTGGATTTGTGTCATGGCTCACGCTTCCTCACTTCCTGCTGACCTTATTTGGATCACAGAGCACCTCTTCTATCAGGACGGCGCAG
>JBAGKM010000021.1:26460900-26471036 GCA_037177155.1 Melanotaenia catherinae
AAATCCAGCAACCAAGGTCCAGGACTGTAGAGCAGCTAGAATCCTGCATCAGACCAGAATGGGACAACATTCCTCTCTTAAAACTCCAGCAACTGGTCTCCTCACTTCCAGACAGTTCCAGACATTTCCAGACAGTTGTTAGAAGAAAAGGGGATGCTACACCATGCCAAACATCACCCTGGAACTACTTTTTACACTGTGCTGAACACCACCCTGGAACTACTTTTTACAAACATGTTGCTGCCATCAGATTTACTGTCAGCTCATATTTTCTATCAGATGGTGAAATGTCTCAGTTTCCTCATCTGACATGTTGTTTATGTTGTGTCCCAACCTTGTTGGAATTGGGTTGTAGTTCTTTCTGTTTCCCTCTCCCACCTTTTTCCTCTCTCTTTCCTCAGCATCATCCCTTCTCCTCTCATCCCGAGAGGGGAACCAATGTGCTCTCTTACTGGGCAAGTCAAATCAGTCGAATTCAAACAGCTGTGAAATTGACTTGGAAGTGAGTTTGTTGTGGTGAAGAAGGTGGAGTTAAAATCAGCGTGACACTGAGCCCTCGGTCGACTGAGCTTAACGATAGCCAGCACTGTAGAGGGAGCTGCTCCTAAATCTTAGCGGGAGTAAAAGAGGTCTCATTAGGAAAAGGCCAAGGATAATCACCCCTGACATAAAGCTTTCACCACTCCACACTATGAAACCAGCTATACATCCAAGTCACATGTTTTATCTCATTTTTGACTTGAAACTTCATGCATGGATTTTGTGAACTGCTTTGTTAACTTTTTAAGTTAAGAATACAGATATTCCCGTATAAACATGTCCAGTTGCCAAATATGTACCAATGAGTTTACAGTTTTTTAAAAACATGAATAAATCAATAATGCGGAAAACATCTTGAATCCTGTGGTGTGTAGCCCATCTCTGTTTCATCCTCTCAATAAGACTGCTTCCATGCTCTGCTCATTCCCAGAATGCACTCTGAGGTTTCCATTACCCCATTAAGCCTTGCCGTGGAGAGATAAGACTGTGAGTGAGCTTTAACACACATACAAGCAACACACTCTCCCCAAGGAGGCCTCGCTGTTGTCATGAGGAGCAGAAACATACACATTTGGCCTCCCTGTGTGTGTGTGTGTGTGTGGGTGTTGAGTCGTCCTGTGTGGTCTCTCCTTGTCTAGTCCCAGAGCCGAGTTGTTTATCTTCTTTATTGCTGCTCCTGAAGCTGTGCCCTTACGTTGCTTCACAGTCAAACACTTTCAAAGAGAGGAGGCAGAAAATGTGGAGCATCAAAACGAGGGGCAGTCCTAAATGTTTGATGGTGGGAGGCAGGCAGGGGTACAGATTTGGTGAAGGGTGGTGCATGTAACGGAGACCTTTTCAGTGAAGGGTCTAGATTAACTGATTACAGCTAAAGTAGTCATTGGTGAACAAGGATTGATGGGCAACGATTAAGTTTTTAATCGCAATTAAATGCATGATTTTCTGCAATGATTAATCACAATCTTATGCATTAAATTCAATAATGAATTCAAACGAGATGTATTGTTCACTTTTAATAGAAAAGTACTATAAACACAAGTTTAGTAACTTTTGGTTTACAAACACTTAAAAATAGCACTGTGTTTAACATCCTTAAAAATATGTGTTTCTGACCCCTTTTGAAGTCACAGGAACATTTATTACGTACATTCCTGGAGCCATCATTGCCCAGCAACATCCTGAGGCTGAGAAAACACACTTCACAAGTTCACAGCTTTACAGCCGCACTTTGCTTTACGTACATGCCAGCGGAGGGATGTGAACACCGTGCTGTTTTCAGCGCGCACCATGGCTGATTCAGCAGATACCCAAGAGGACAGTATAAGAGGTTGAAAGGAAAAGAAAGAGAGAAAGGGACAGAGCAAGAGGTAAGACAGGAACCAAGCCTTGGCCTTAACTTCACACGCTGTAGAGATCTCAGAGAGGAGGCAGGATGATGATGGATGCTGAATTAGACTACTTTGAACTGTTTAAATGCCCAACCGTTCAGGGACTGGATGAGGTGGGTCTGGGCACCTTGAGCAGAGTAAAAATGCTCTTGGAGGAACCATTTTAGCAGAGACTCTTTAACTGTGTTGAACCTGTTTCCCTGCTGCAGCATAATAAATGACACAAATGACAAAAAGCTACAGAGCTGCGAGTATCCAGTTAAATGAAGTGCCTCAGACTCCTATCATACAAGTTTAAGTGGCACAAGCAAATTAAGCCGGATCCTGGTTAATATGTTATTTTTCCCCCTAAAAATGTACAATACCAAAACGTTTAGACACACTTTCCCATTAAATTTCTATTAAATTTAGTGGAAAAGTGTGTCTAAACTTTTGACTGTTACTGTAATTGGACTGGTATATGGTAATTAATTAACCCAAGAGTAACCCAAATGCATCAAGTTGACCCAGAATATTTAGTTCAGTCAACAAAATTCTTTCTCACCAAATAAAAGTATTTTAATCTAAGTGGAAGTTATTTCCACAATTTGATCTAACCAGTTGTGATTTTCAGTGCTCCTCTAAAAGGAAAAGATTCTTTCTGTTGCTGATGATGTCCTGCTCAAGCCTGCAGCACACAAATGAAAACTTTGATATAAAAACCACACAGCAGAGAAAATGAGTTTACTGTAAGGAAGCAGCAGCTGATATGTGTGTTTGTATCTGCTGTGTGTGTGTGTGTGTGTGTGTGCATCAGCAGGGTCCCTGTGGTGACTCTTGGGATAAGTGGGCTGCTAAAGCGGATGGTACGATGAGCGGGAAGAAGGGGAAAGTCAGAGACAGAAAGAGGTAATTGGCAGTGTGCAGAGGAAAATGGACATTAACAAAAGGAAGGCCTTGTCATTAAGACTTTGAGTGTGTGTATGTGTGTGTGGGGCGTTTAGAAAGACTAAATGGGCAATCTGGGTGGAGGTCTGAAGGAGCTTATAAAACATCTGAAGTTTCTCTAAATGAGTGCTGGAGTAAAACAATTTCACAACGATGAAAACCCACAGAGCTCTGTTATTACGGAGAGGAACACTTAGGAAGAGGAGGCACGGGGAGAGGAGGAGGAGCACCCAAAGGAGTCAGTGTACACAGCAACTCACCAAATCCCAAACTGATTCAATTCTAGAGAACCACTACTGAGTCATCAGGCCTGGGGTGAGCAACGTAAATTTCAGAGGGTAGTCAGACCTCAATGTGAAAGTGGCTGAGACCTGCAGCCGATATAAAGCTGGAGAGATGAAGTTCAATTTAAAGTTATAAGGTGAATAGCACCACCACCAGCACACTTTGTCTTCCTGCGTCGTGTCCTTGTGTAAATCAATGAGACGAGACTATTGCTGCCAAGACCGAGGATTCAGTTCTAGTGGGGCCATCATTTAGAGGAAATATTTGATGCGTATACTTTAATTCACTCTTAGTGTGCAGGCAATTCAGCTGTATTTGCAGCTAAGCTAATAAATCAGTTAAGCGTAGCTTTACAGGTTAAAAACAGCGTGTGAGAAATGACATATTCCGACCTCATGCTGTATATCAGCTCCCTGAAATGTGAGGAAAACACGAGACTTCCTCCATAAACCAGAGGGCATGTTGGAGGTGAAGTGAACGCAATTAAATGAACGTCTGGCGTTAAAGTTTTAAAATGGAACACGTGAACAATAAAAACAATTGATTTCAGATTTCAGAAAATTTAGCTTAAATCATATTTATACAGGTGAAACTAAAAAAAATGGAATATCACGCAAAATTTTATTTATTTCAGTAATTCAACTTAAAATGGTAAACAAATATACAGACTCATTGCATGCAAAGTTAGATATTTCATACGATACTACATAAGTTGCACATGCTAAATATATGTATATAATAGAAAATGTATATGTGTATATATTTAATTTTTATTAATATTATTATTATTATTATTATTATTATTATTAGCATATACTGTTACTGTTACAATCATATACTGTTATTACTACACTGTCACTTTTACTATTAAGTGCCTTTAAGTGTATCTATTCTATTTTTCTACTTATTTACTTCATCCTATTGTACAGAAACACCTGCTCCGAAAATCAAATTTTTTCTCTTTTAAGTGTTTGGATATTTTGATCAGGCTCCATGAGCCATGTGATCTTATGAGGCCACTCCTGTTTGTGTGTTCTGTGTGGGTCATGCTGATTTGAAGGGGAACAGATGTTTGGAAAAAGGTACCTGTATACTGAACCCATTAACGCATGGCGAGGAAAGCTGGAGTGGTTTTCAGTGAAGGCTGTTCACCTTGACCACACTGTGCTCTGTAATCCCAGAAGAGCTGCAATGCTAAATCTATCTAGATTTCTGCGTCTGCTGTTTCTACCAAAATTATCCATCATGCATCCCCAGTGGCTGCTCGCAGCTCAACTCCGCAGGCTGCATACAAAGGCAGAAGAGGTTAGGAGTCAAAACTCACATTTTAATTAGTGTGTCTGAGCCATTCTGCAGAGTTGCACTGGTAAGCAGAAATCAGTTAGTCTCCTGAGGTCACAGAGGACCGATTTACAACAGCCTGCACAAAATACAACAAAGCACAATCAACCAAAATATAACCACAACTTTATGTGAAGTTCAGTGTTACTGAGTCATGTCATCTTTTCTTTTCACTGCACTATACATTAGAAGGAATCCAAATTTCTTTTAAAGTCACTGTCAACTCCCTAGCACGCACACACACACACACACACGCACGCACACATATAACTCCTGTTAAAATGTCAGGTTTTTTATGTTAAAAATGAAACCATAATAAATCATTTCAAAACGTTCCCCACCTTTAATGCAGCCTATTATTTTATTTAAAAATGAATCTGCTTGGAGTAAAAAGTGAAAAATGTAAGTTTGGCTGGTTGCATGATGTGGACACCTAATCTGACATCTTATCAGAGTCTGATAAACCTTAACCTCAAACTTTGTGTTGCTGGGGGGTTGGTTGTGCCCTGGTCCCTGGGGGGCCTGACTTGGGCATTGGGGTCGGTCCTGGCTCGTGTTGGGTGGCCGTCTGGAGGGACCTGGAGCTCTGCTGTCAGGCTCCTAGGGCCCTGTGCTCTGCCCGACTCTGGGGGGGCCAGCACCAGGCGGGGGATGGGTTTGATCATGTTTTTTCTTTGTGTTGCTGATGTTCTTGTTGTTCATGATTATTTTCCCAGCTTGTCTTTTACAGGTGCTCCTGATGATTGTCAGCTTTGTTTTTCTCACAGAGGTTGCAGGTGGTTTTCTGTTTCCTTCCTGGTTGTTGTATCATTGTCTCTTTTTCCTTTTTTCAGTATCTTTTTCTCTTCTGTTTACTCCCCTTAATATTTAAATTCATCAACAGAAAAATCTAATAAAGAATAATACTTAAATCATCAAGACAGGCCTTATATACATAAAGCTCTTCTTGGCAAAGCCAATTTGTTTGGCACAACACAGCAGCCAGACCATCATTCTGGTAAACGGTAAAAACAAAATAAAGGGAAGTTAGAAGGGTACAATAACATTTCCACAGCACTGGATTTGTCTAAAGTGGAGAAAATATCAGATAAAAGGGACATATAAGAATAAGAACATAAGAACAGGACGCTAACACAGCTAGCCGCTAGTCTGTAGCAAAAGTCACAGAGAAGGATGTAAGATGAAAGTGGTCTCATTGTATCATCATTTATATGACAAGGTTTTAGCTGTTAAAGTGGATTTGGTTTAGTTACTGAACCAGTTAGTTATTGAAGCAATTAAACCAAGAGTGAGATTTGTATCAGTTAATACTTGAATGGACCCCAGTCAAGTTTGTACTGGAAAAGTTGGGCCCCAACATCCAAAAGGTTAAGAACCCATGATCTAGATTGCCTCAGTGAGCAGGAGATGTTGGGTGTAATTCATTAACTACATGAAGATCCCAACACCACTAACCCATTTGATTAATGCAACAACGAAAGAAAAACATTCAGATGTTTTCTAAATAATGTTTTGGAAATGCATCTCCTTCGTGCTGTCTACAGATACCAAACTGAATAACCATTAATCCATGCTGAAGGCAAAAATCATCCACCTTATCAGGTTTCTCAGTATCAAGTGCAACCAATACAACACCTGAAGATGTCTGTGGTACATTCATAAACAATCCATTTCCCCACAAGACTGAAACGAGAAAAATTCACAACTGGTTCACAGGTCGATGTTTCTGAGCTGCAGCAGATCAGAGCTGAGAGGCAAGGAGAGGAGACCAGCTGGAGCTCTGTTTGTTTGTGTGTGTAGAAATAACTAAAGAAATGGAGAGGCAGGACAAAAACAGGTTGAGTGTCAACATCGTGGGAAACTGAACAGAAATCTGACCTGTCAGTAGTCTCAGTATCTGAAACTGAGTCACAACATCTTGCATCACAGCTGATTTATGAATCCTGCATCTCAGATACAACCTGTCACGTCCTAAGGCGCGATGGTGACCAGCTGGACTGAGAACAAAAGCTGGAAGTCACTTCTGAGTGGAGGATAAACCAGATTCATTTTATGATTTGACTTCTGCCTACAGGGAAGCTCTCATCCGCTTGCAAACCCAGAAAATATTCATAGGAAAAAGAGACAAAAAGCCCATTATAAGACTTCTTAGTTGATCCAGGGACCAGGGAAAGAAAAGAAAGATGACCAGAAAGATGGAGCGAAAGAAGCAAATCATTTTTTTATCAGCTGTAAAGAAAGGAGATCAATATCTCACAGCTCAACTGGTGAAGCAGAAAAACCCACAAGCAAAGCAGGAGCGGAGCCATGCAGGCAGGTCTAAGGTGGCCAGAGGAAGCTGCAGATTTTTTTCAGTCTAACACCTGGATTTATTTACAGTTATATTAAAGCATAATTAAAACAGCAAAAAAGGGGAAAATGACAAAAAAAAAAGACTGAATAAAATAAGGCACAATTACATGTTCATTGAATTAATAAGTAATAACAGTTGCAGGGAGTGCTAGTGTGGTGGTTACTGTCATGGTTTCTGGGTTTTGGTGTGTGTTTGATCATGGTTTAGGATTAGTTCGGTCTTGCTCTTGATTTATAGTTCTTGGGTTTTATCATGTTCAGTTTGTTATGTTCATGCTTTAGGTTTTCAGTTTTGTCATGTTTGGTTTTCCCTCTTGTGTTCCTGTGGTTCCTGTTTCTGGCTCATTAGTTCACCTGGTCTAATTACTCATTCACTTCACCTGTTCCTTGTTACTCCTCCTGTGCATATATACCCCATGGTTTTCAGTTTGCTCTTGTCAGATCCTTACATGTGGTTCATTCTCCTGTCGTGTGTGGTTCCCTGTCCTGTGTATTGAAAAATAAAACCTTGTCACTAGCACAGCTCTGCCTCCTGCCCTGACTGGAATACTTCAGCCGTGAGGCAGCTAAAAGCGTCCCGACTGTGGTGGACCCAGACCGATGTTCCCTGAGCCTCCTCCCACAAGGTCCAGAAGAAGGAGGTCGTCCAGGCACCAGGGGCGGCGGCCCCCAGTGAGCATGACCTCAAGCAAACTGGTTGGAAGGCTGCTTGGATTGGACATGGAGTCAGAGCTGCTGGAGTATCCAGAGTGGTCGCCATTTTGGGGGTCCAGATTGGCGATAAGCCCAAAAACGCTTGGATGGGCCACATCTCGGATGTCGCCACCAGCTCCAAGGTCCACATCACAGGTGTCGCCACCAGCTCCAAGGTCCATGTCACGGTTGTCACCACCGACTCCATGGTCTTGCCCAGCTCTTTAGTGTCCAATGCCAGCCCCAAAGCCCTGCCCAGCGCCGCAGTGTCCCACGCCAGCCCCGAGGTCCTGCCCAGCACTGCAGCGTCCGATGCCAGCCCAGAGGTCCTCCCCTGTGCCGCAGCATCCGACGCCAGCTCCGAGGTCTTGCCCAGCTCTTCAGCGTCCCACGCCGGTGCCCAGGTCTTCTCCCCCAGTGTCTTTACCAGTGTTGTCCACAGCTCGAGTTCCTGTTCCCGAGGGGGTCTCTGACCGAGACGCTCCTCCCCCAGTTTGAGTTCCTGTTCCCGAGGGGGTCTCAGTCCAAGACGTTCCTCACCCAGCTCGAGTTCCTGTTCCTGAGGGGGTCTCAGGTCGAGACGCCCTTTACCCACTTCTGGCTCCCGACACAGAGTGCTCCTCCTCCGCCACCTGTGGTCTACACAGCCGAGGAGATCGCTTCTTTTCTGCCTCTGGTTCTGGGGCTAATCACAGTCTGGATCCTGAGCCCTCCTGAGAGCCTGCTCAGCCTACAGAGATCCAGCCTGCCTGTCCGCCAGAGATCCAGCATGCAGAGATCCAGCCTGCCCGTCTGCCAGAGATCCAGCTTGCAGAGATCAAGCCTGCCCGTCCGCCAGAGCTCCAACCTGCCCGTCCGCCACCAAAGATCCAGTCTGCCCGTCCGCCAGTGCACTGGTCCAAGCGTCCTCCGGTGATCCAGCAGGTCGTCTGCCAGAGGTTCTGCCCCGGTCCGTCTGGCCCCCCGGCCTGCCTCCTGACCTGATCCTGCCGTCTGTTCAGCCTGCAGGTGGCCCCCCCTGAACTTTGTCGGGGGCCTGTCTTGTTTTGGTCTGGTGTGTGTGTCTGTGTGTTTTGGTTTGGTTTTGCTGTCCTTTGGGTTCATTGTCTTGTCTGGTTCCCTGTTTTATTTTGTAGGTCCTTGTGTATTGTGTTCTATTTTGCTTCCTGTTGATTAGCTCACCTGCTTTGATTTTCTCATTCACTTCACCTGTTCCTTATTAGTTACACAGTGTATTTATACCCCTTGGTTTCAGTTTTTCTTTGTCAGATCCTTCTGTCACAGTGCGGCGGAGGCAAGGACCCGATAGCGGACTGAACAGCAGGGGCTGGATCCAGAGATCTAGCTCCTGTCATCGTGACTTCTGGGCCTTCTTACATGGAGGGCGGCCTGGAGACTGGAATCATGAACCGAAGGAGATGGAGGAGGGTCCCAACCCGGGACTTCCTTGGGAACAGGAACCAGAGGCAGAGGAGGAGCATCCCTTTCCGGAACCCTCTCGGGAAAAGGAGCTAGATATCCAGCTCCTGCCTCTTCAGTCTGCTATTTGGTCCTTACCTCTACCACACCGTGAAAGTTACCTCTTCATATGAAACTCTTATGAACAGAAACCCCTTAATGAAGGAACAAAAAAGGGAATTGTAAGAGCTTTCTGGGGGTCTTTGATCCAAACAGATTTTCTGTGTTGGTCCCGAGTCAGCCTCATGTGGATACTGAGACTGTGGTCCAATCACAGATGAGGATAACAAAAAGATTGTCCCTCTGAGCATCGGCATGGTGACTGTTGCCATGCCATCGATAAACTGCTTCCTCTGCCAGCCTCAGTGCCTATGGTCTTTTCTTTAATGGGGTGTGTGTTATAAAAGAAGCTGCAGTGGTGTGTAAATCTTCAGTCTGTCATGCAGTGATGAAAACTAACACAGGGCTCAGTGTGTGTGCTGGTGTCTTTCCAGTCAGGGGACACTGAAGATGTTAAAGAGTTTGGAGACATTAGGAATGTTCTTTATGTTTGGAAAGAAGCAGGAAGCAAAAAAAAAGTGCATTAGAAACAAACTTTAAAAGAAATAAAATAAATTTAATAAAGGGAAAGAAAAAGCTAAAATAAAATAGAAATAATAGAAATAAAGTTCCAATGTTAGGAATTAACAGTTGTTCTGATGAAAGGCAGCAAATAGAAAAGTTTTTAACCCTGATGTAAAACTGCTGAGTCAGCAGACCTGCAGTTTTCTGGGTGTTTGTTCCACATGTGAGGAGAGTAAAAGCTGAACGCTGCCTCTCCACATTTAGTTCTGACTCTGAGAACAGAAAGTAGACCTGACCTTAATGACCTGAGGGATCTGGTTGGTTCATAACGAACCAGAAGATCCTGAATTCTGAAAATCCTGGATTCTGGTCCTAAACCATTCAGGTCTTTGTAAACTAACAGCAGGATGTTGAAGTCAGTTCTGTGACAGTCAGGAAGCCAGTGTAAAGATCTCAGGACTGGAGTTGTAGGATCTACTTTCCTGGTCTTAGTGAGGACTGGAGTTCTAGAATCTACGTTCCTGGTCTTAGTGAGGACTGGAGTTCTAGGATCTACTTTCCTGGTCTTAGTGAGGACTGGAGTTCTAG
>JBAGKM010000021.1:26503897-26517216 GCA_037177155.1 Melanotaenia catherinae
CATGGCTTCACAGGAGAAGAGTCCGGCTGCTGAACTGGCCTGCCTGCAGTCCAGACCTTTCACTTTTCCAGCCTTTTTTTGCTCCTGTTCCAACTTTTTACAGACATGTTGCTGCCATCTGATTCACTTTCAGCTCATATTTTCCATGAAATGGAAAATGTCTTTGCTAATCCTTGCTAATCTTGCTTATCTCTTACTGGGAATAAAATGTGGCTTGATGGGATTTGGAAATCATCGTTATATAGTTTTCACTACATTTTACAATGTGTCCCTATTTACATCCCAGTTGGAATTGGGGCTGTGTGATTCCATTCGGAAAAAATAAGCATAACATTCATGTTGATTAAAATATTCCATTAACATGAAAAAATGGACTTTTACATCACAGCACTGTTTAACTTTCATCCACTGGACTTAATCCAGGATAAACATGATCAAATTTTGAGAAACAGAAGAAATGTAAAGTCAAGGAGAAGGTTAAAATAATTTTCCTTATGACTGAAACATAATCATCCCATCAGCCATACAGGGTCAATATGACTCCTTGCAGACATGAAGGAAAAAAGGGAAGGACATGGGTTTGACGAGGGACAAGAAGGAGGACACAGAGGGAGGAAAAAGAGGGAAGGGGAGGGGGTACAAAGGAACAACAGGGACAGGAGAGACGGGATGAGAGAGAAAGAAAGGGATTAAAAATGGATGGGGAAAGTCGGCCATGTGTATCGGTGAGACACACAGCAGTTAAGAAGAGATGTTGGCCGGGGTTCAATTATAACCTCCACCCTCATTAGGCTGGAGGAGGAGGAGGTAGAGGGGAGGAGGAAGATGGCTAACAGTGGTAAGGCAGATAGAAGGAAGTTGTAGAAGCTGGAAAAGTCTTACTCTGACCAGTATCTCCTCCTCTGTGGCCAGTCCTTACAACAGACACGTCCCAGTTAAAGCTGTCCAACCCTTTTACTGGCTCTATGATGTGGTGCTCTGCATGAAGCCTGAACTCTATTCTTCATTTTCTCTGTTAAATAAATGTTTCCAAATTCTCAGTATTCTCAATCCATCCTCTTCTCTGCCTTTGTTGTTTCACCTCCAGAGATTAGAGGATGCTTTCCTTTTTATGGCAGGTTATGACCAGAGTGGCTGAAAGATGGCAGAAGTCTTCCAAAATGGCAAGAATGTAATTTTCAAGGCGCATGGTTTAACAAAATATATACGTCAAAATGCAAAGAAACGTAATTAAACGGTTAACATTTACCAGGTAAACATAACTGAAATCTAGTAAACCAAACTTCAACACAGACACCAGCTAGCCGTTTATAACCCTGAGTCCTGGTAACAAAACGGCTTCCCGAGACTCCTACCACCTGATGGGTGAGTCAGTTAAGTTACTCATTACAGTAAACTTAAACAACCACTAAACATATAAACAGAACTAAATATATTAATACTGGTCTTTAAACAGATGTTAGGTGTATTAGCTGGTGTCTGCTGACCACAATGCAACGATGAAGCTGTTAAATCAAATCAAACAGGTACGGACTGTTGAAGTGTGAAACAGTGGCAAACGGTGTGGATTCAAACATGTTGTCACATTTTTCATGGCGACATCTGTGGGAACTGCAGGAGGAAAGCCAGTTCTGAGCAACCTTTGGCTTTTCAGAACTCCACGTTTCTGGCCTGTGCTGTGAGACAGGCCTGGTGTTGGGCAGGTCCTGACAGAACAGCAGTCCAGCAGGTTCTTGTAGCTACGTTTACATGAAAAATATTTCATCAATCCGATTGAAATCAATCTGATCGGAGAATCCAGCTGACATGTTTACATGGATGCTGGAAACATTATCCGATCAGTTATATTTAATACAATCATAACGCTTTAATATGCGCAGTATTATTAGTTTGGATGAAGTGGTTTTTGTTTGTTATTTTAACCTTGCGACCATTGAAATGCTCAATAATCCTTAACTCGTTCAGTTTCTTACAAAAACGTATCTGCTACAGTCCGGTTTTGTTTTTCCTCTGCTGTTAACATCTTCTGTGAAACTCATTACGTTGTGTAACCCCCGTGTGGAGGGACAACGTCCACTACAGAAACCATCAGAATGCGTGTACACATGGCTGTTTGACCTGCTGATCCAATCATGAAAAGGTTTAAACCACCCCTCTTGATCAGATTGAAAATTCTTTCGATCAAGGCCGATCAGATCAGCTGACATGTTGGCATGATGTACTTTTATTCTGCTTGAACGTCCGATTGGATTCAAAGTGCTCCATGTAAACGTAGCTACTGATTAGAAAAGACGAGCTTCCTGATGAAATGATGGGCAGCTCCTGTTTTAATCCAGTAACGCCAGTAATCTATGGGGGCGGCGTGGCTCAGTGGGTAGAGCGGTCGTCCTGCAGCCCAAGGGTTGCCGGTTCCTTCCCAGCCCGGAGAGCTCTTGTCGAGGTGTCCCTGAGCAAGACAACGAACCCCTAATTGCTCCTGATGGGTTATGGTTGAGCACCTTGCATGGTAGCTTCCGCCATCAGTGTGTGAGTGTGAATGGGTGAATGTGATGTACATGTAAAGCGCTTTAGATAAAAGCACTATATAAGTCCAGACCATTTACCATTTAACCCACCACATGAGGCATTGACTGTCAGTGTTAATAAATTCTAGATTCCCATATTTTAGTCTTTTAGTCTAAAATTAACTCAAGAAACCACAGAGAAATACAGTGACTGCAGTTACTTTGCAGGATTTTTGCACGTTTTGGGGGGATCTACCCACATGTTTAGCTCTGTTTCTCATTCCACAGGAGCACCAGTTACACCTAGCAGTGTATAATGCAACACCAGTTATTATTAATTAAACCAAACATAAACGTCCCTGCTTCCTGAGCTAAGTTTATGTGGTCAGATTGAGACATTTGTTGGCTGCAGGACAGAGTCTGAGTTCACTTTGGATTTGCAGCGCTGCTGTTAAAAAGACAGATTTCTGCACATTTCACACATTGTAAATAAACACTTCTAATTAAGTTTTGTTTATGCCATTTCTCATTCAGCCTGTGTGTGTGTCTCAGGAAGTAGGCCTAATGAGGAAAACACTGCAGTCTTTAATGTCCGTTCAGGAATAAATCATGTACGATTTCCACTGGAGTAACTCAGCTTTTAAATTTCCCTTTCCTGCATAAGTATTCCAAAATATTCCAACCCAATCCAAATAAATCTGAATATCAGTAGTCATGAACAGTGATGATGAGCCTGAATTCCAGTTTTTATCCAATTCAGACCTGCAGATTCAGAATATTTGGTTTTAGAACTGAAACTGACATTAAGAATACATATTTTGCATTATTCCACTTTGCATTTTTGTCTGGTGTCTTTGATACTTTGAAAAAAAAAATCCCCAGAACCAAAATAATGTACTTATAACGCCAGTAATGCAACAATGACCAACATCCTGTAAATCTTTCATCAGCGATACGTTCATGTGTCTGGACATCTAACCAGGGACGGGCTGCAAATTAGCTTTGACCCCTGATTGCATGGCTTTTATTTTACTGATTTTATGAAGCAATGTTTTATGCATTTGTCCCTGTTTAAATAAACATGGAAATAATACATAAACGTTCTGTCGGATGTTCTCGGGTCCTTGGGTTTTTGTCTGTTTCTGTTCCTTTTACTTCCTGTTTCAGCAGCTTTTCTGCTTCCATCTTGATTTTCTTGCATTCGTTGCTGCTCTGTCTTTTTGTTCTGATTATATCTACGCTCTTAGCTTCTAGATTTCTGTATTTAGTCATATGTAGTTCAGTTCCTAAATAGATTTGCTTCCTTTGTCTTTCAGCATCTGCTGGAGGGTTTTCCATGAAGCAGATTAGGTGAAAGTCTTGCTTATTTCTATCAGTGTGTCCCATGTCAGGCTCTGCACACTTCGAAGTGCAGATTTGTTGCCTACATACGTCACTGTAATGCACCAAGCACTGTTCCATTTTGAAAGAGCCTCCGAATCCACCCTACAAGGCAAATAAGGTAAGAGAGTTGGAAGATCAATGAACGGGAAGAAAGAGTAATAATAAAAAACAGTCAATATAAAATAAATAACAGAAATGACATGACAAAAAAAAACAAAAACATATAGAGGCATTAACTGTCTTTAAATATTTCCTTATATAGTGGACTCAATTTGTCCAGTTAAAGTTTATAGGAAGTGTTGTGTTGTTGTGGAGTTGTTGACATGTAGAGTAAAGTACTGCTCAACAAGTAATCCGTCACCATCCTGTTGTTTATCCCTCTAGAGAGTGAACTACCCACCACACATTGAACCCTCATGTTACCCTCTCTTTCATTCAGTTTCATTTCATATGGACGAAGGACCTGGAGGGTTATTTGCCTCAGTGGTTACAGGTCTGTGGGGTTTACTCAGTAGAGCTAATTAATAATACCAACTGGTCAGACTTTTTCTGATGTCATCTAGACTGATAACAGTCACAGTAAAGTGGAAATATGAGATTATTTATGAAGAACATTTTATACAGAATTTAAAGAACTTTTCAGAGGACCAGAGAGCACAGAATATTATTTTTACTGATTTATATTAATCTGATTTATATTAATCCCACTTGGGAAATCTCAGAGTTGTTAAACATTGCTGCCTCAAAAATGTGATGAATATTTGATGCGTTTAGGGTAAAGACTCCTAACTTTTCCCTTTTTTTCCATTTATTTGAAAAGTTTTACTCAGGATACATCTAACACACACACACACACACACACACACAGAACCTCAGAAGCAGCCTGAAAACGCAGAAATGTCGGAGCCATTTAAAGACTCATCGTTTCTAAAGGACAGGGGTAAAGGATGCAGAGCAGAAATGCCAGAGCCAGACTATATCACGGAGCATTAACAGATCTCGTTTCACACGCTATTAGGACCAGGAATAGTTTCACTTTTCACACTCCATCAGGTCCACACATCAAGGAATACAAACACACACACCTCAGGGATGAAATAGCCAAATTCAGTTCATCAAAGAACACATTTAATAATAATAAAAATAATTAAATACATTTTTTATTTAAAAGGGCCTTTCAAGTCACTCAAGGACACTGTACAAATAAAAGAAAGAATAAAATAAAAACAGCTATTTAAAAGAAGCCCACAGATGCAGGGACAATGTAGTTACAGAGTGTGCATTCTTGGATTTAAACAGAGGGAGAGAGCTGACGTTTCGGATATCTGGTGGGAGGGAATTCCAGAGTTCAGAGTGGCTGAATGCTCTCCTCCCCATGGTGTTGAGACTGCTGGGGGGCACAGTGAGGTGGATGAAGGAGGAAGACCTGAGGGAACAGGGGGAGGTGGCAACATGCGAGAGATATGACAGATAAGGGGGATAAGGTTGTGGATGGCTTTGAATGTGTGCAGTAGGATTTTGAATTCTGTTCTTGATTTATCTGGGAGCCAGTACAGCTGCTGTAGGATTGGGGTGATATGGTGAAAGGAGGGGGTTTGCTGATGATGCGAACAGCTGAATTCTGGACCATCTGAAGCTTATGAAGGGATTTCTGAGGGAAGACCAAAGAGGCAAGAAGTGCAATAATCAATTCCAGAGATGACAAGGCTGTGAACAAGAATAAAAGCAGTACGGGTGGTGAGGAAGAGGCGGAGACCAGAGGTGTTGTGTAGATGGAAATATCCGGACAGATGCTTCCTAACATAACTGATGTGAGCCTGACATGACAATGTGCTGTCGAGGATGACACCCAGACTCTTAACCTGAGGGGAGGGGGACACTGGGCAGCCATCAATGGAGAGGGACAAACTGTTAACCTTAGAAAGCAGAGATTTAGTTCCAATGAAGAGGATTTATGTTTTACTGCTGTTTACTCTAAGAAAGTTGGAAGTGAACCAAGATTTTATTTTGGATAAAGAAGTGGTAAGGGAGGAAGAAGGGAGTGTGGAATCGGGTTTGATAGAGAGGTAGACCTGGGTGTCATCTGCAAAGCAATAAAAACAGATGTTGTAATTTACAGAAAATATTGCCAAGGGGAAGGAGATAATGAAGAGAAGTGGCCCCAGGACTGAGCTCTGGAGCACACCTGATGTAACGGAAGAGGGGTGGGAACTAAAGGACTTGATTTGGATGAACTGAGTGTGGCCTGGAAGATAAGTGTGAAACCAGATGAGAGTACTGAAGGCCACATTTAGGTCAAGGAGGATGAGGATAATGAGTAAACCGGGATCAGAAGCCATGAGGAGGTGAATGGTGATTTTAATGAGAACAGTTTCTGTACTGTGGCGGGGCAAAAACCAGACTGGAACTGTTCATAGAGAGAGTTTTGGGTGAAATGGGTATGGAGTAGAGTGGCAACTATTTTTTCGGAAATAAAAGGTAGATTTGAAATGGAGGAAAAATTATTGTAGTTGTTAGGATCTACATAAGGTTTATTCAGTATTGAGGAGACAGCTGCTGTTTTAAAGAAAAGGGGAACAGTTCCAGTGGTGAGGGAGGAGTGGATGATGGTAGAAATAAGGCAGGACTTAACCAAGACTGAAGGGAGAGGATCAAGCTGGCAGGTGACGGGCTTGGACTTGCGGATGAGGTCTGCCATTTCTGAGGCAATTTGGAATCAGAGAATAACTGAAAGGGAGTGAAACGGTCACAAGAGGAGTCAGACGAGAAATCAAAATTGAGGATCTGGTGGATTCTTAAAATTTTGTTATTGAAAAACAGCATTAGGGAGTCACAGGTGTCGGATGAGTGCAGGTGGGAGGGGGAGTCTGGGGACTGGAGAATTTTACTGACCAGTGAAAACTGTGTTTTGGTGTTATCTTCATTGGAACAGATCAGATCAGAGTAGGAGTGGCTCTGGAACTTGCAATTTAGTCCATGTAATACTGTACATGGGTATTATACATTTCGTTGTGAATAGTGAGACCAGTTTTCCTGTAAAGACGTTCAAGCTGATGATTTTTGGCTTTCAATGGCCGGATTACAGAGGTAAATCAGGAGGCAGTGTGACAGCAGGAGACAGAACAAGTTTTCACTGGAGCAAGATGGTCAAGAATATCATTCAGGGTATTGTTGTAGTAAGAAACCAGTTTTTCTGGGGAAGAAAAGAAGTCAGGCATAGGGATGTTATTGGTGATAGAGGAGAGGGCGTCCAGGTTGGTGTCTTTGATATTCTGAAAAGAAATGAGACCCAGAGTCTTGGTTAGGGAGAGACTGAGTTTAACATTGATGGTGGAGGAAATGATCAGTAATTGTAAGTTGGATGGGAGACCAGAGGCCAATCCCTTCCATCACAACTTAAAAAGACAGTCACGCTCAGCATCTCTGCTGCATACGCATCCTGTTCTCCTGTTTTTCCCATTTAAAAACACAGGTCTAGCTGGAAAAGCTTTTAAATGAGTTACTTCTTTAAAGTTACACCACAAGCTTATAGTGTAACCTAAATCACAGTAACTTGATAGCGACCTTTCTGCATTTATATTGACAGAAGAAAACACAAACCCAGAACATGCCCTTTATTAAACACTAGCTGCGTTTACATTCGAGTTGATCGCGTGTCCAATCCAAACCACGTAAATCAATCATAAAAGAATTTTTAGTCTGATTGAGAGATATTGTTTATACCTTTTTACAATCTGATCAGCAGGAAAAAATAACCATGTCTACGCTCATACTGAAGGTTTCTGTGGTGCATGTTGTTTCTGGACCACATGGGGTAAGGTGCCATGATGAGTGACAGCAAAACAAAAGTAGACTGATAGAGTAAATGTTTGTCCACACATTGCTACTGAGACAAAGATGAGATGAACCACACATGTGCAGCCAGCAGATCAAATGCTTCAAAGCTTTGAGTCGATTTCCCAGCGGACATGTGAAAGTGATTCAGAGCTTCATCTGTTTGATTAAAAGTACTAGTATCAAGTTGTCTCCCAGCACTCACCTGTGGGCCAGGTGGTTTTCTGTTTTTCTCCTGGAAATGATCCTGGAAGGATTTAAACTAAATTTCTGGTATGTCACGGCTCAGTGGAAATTATTTCCTATACTTCAAAATAACCTCAGGAAACAGCCATCTTAATCTCTGAAGAAGAGCTGGAGTGATCCCAGATGTCTCAGCCTGCTTTCACTGTTCCTAACACCTGCTTCAAGCTTTTATTAATTCATATATTACCCATTTCTGGGGCATTTCTGTGGGTAAGGTCTTCTGAATTATTAGTTTAAACCTGCTAGAAATGAGAAGCAGTAACGTTCATGAATGCGCGTGTCTGTCTGTCTAAGTGAACATGAAGAGCACTATCTTTACACTCTTCATTCTCTGTTTTCTGTTTGGTTGTTTTCTGATTTAATGCAGAAGAAAAATGACAGGCTACAGTTTCTTCAAGCATCAACATGTTCAGTTCATACTTGTTGTTTAGGTGTACTGTAGCTGTTTTTTTATTCAAACAATCAAGCTTTTTCTACTCGCTTCCTCCTCGTTTCCATCAGCCTCTACACTGTCCATCACCCCCTCCTGTCTGAGTACTGCCACATTAAGTCCTAATAGCACTGGGAAAGACAGGCTACCCAATATCTTAGGTCCATGCAAGTGCCATTTATCCTCCTCTTGGCTCTTAAGTGCTCACATAAATATTGAGGCAACAGCATTAAATGTGACTGCCTTTGTATTCAAAGTCTAGCTGTGGCAGAGCCTGTTTCATCATTTCTCTGCTGGTCGTATCAAACACACAGCGCGAGATGACGGCTCCATCATTTCATGTTATGAATGTAAACACTATCATGTTTGAAAATGAAAATAAAATCATCTCACATACTGAAACGCACACACACAGTAGGAGGAAGTCTCACATACACACTGACACACAACTATGCTAAACCACTAGACTGTGGTTGCGGAAGCATAATAACACATTAACTTTGCGAGGTTGTTAAACATTCTAATAAATTATCACAACACCGTCAGTCAGATGGGAAAGTAAAACTGTGGATGTCAGCTCAGAGCAGCAGAAGCTACCTTCCTTCAAACTCTGCTGCTTTCTGTCATGATGCAGCTGAATAGTGACACGAAGACGGTGGTGAAATATTCACACAGTTCAGACACAAACACACAAATAAACTAATACATGTCAATAAAGACAGGCAGCCGGATGAAATGAAGGATGAAAATGAAAAATTCGGTATTAATCCTAAAGGGAAATTGAATTGTGGTAGTTGGTTTTTACCTTTTTCTTTTTCCTTCTTTTTTTTTTTTAATCAGCCAGATCTCGATTTAAAGACACAAATGTTTTTATCTTCTAACCAGTAAAAAGGTCCTAAAGCTTTAAAAGCACTATTGCACTGTGCCCAAACAGCCAGCTGCAGTCTTCTGTCTACCAGCAGGGCTCCAGGCCAACTTTCTGTACTGGTTTCACTGGTTACACTTGTGTGTCTAACCATCAGAAAACAGAGGTGTGTTCCAGTTTCCCCGCAGTGCTCTCAGCACCCAAAGACGTTGATGGTTATTATGTCATTGAGAATAAGAATGAGGTTTAGGAAAATCTTTATCTTTATGTGTAGCATGAATGCTATAATGAAACTTAAAGTGCAAGCTTGACTGAACTTAATAAATCCCTGACATGGATCATGAGGCTGCTTTTGATTTAAGATTAATCTTTTTAATAAGAATTATCTGCACTTGAATTTTATTACAGGCAGCTTCTGTAAGGATCTGCTGTATGGCTAAATACTAGATAACATATTTATTTTAAAGTTTTGGTTTTGTTCCCCCTATGGGCCTTCATTGAGCAGCTCCTTGATGGGGTGAGAGAAAGCGAGGATAACATGCAGCAAACGGCCAGGATCCGGGTCGGGCCGGGTCGAGGAGCTGTAGCCTCTGTATATGAGCCAAATGCTCATCCATGGACGTCCTTTTTATGTTTGTTTTGTTTGTTCAGTACCCTACAGCCTCTAGTATTAGTCATTTTGTCAGCAACGATTGATCGATCTTCTCCAGGACAGCCTCCTGCTGCAGCTCAGGCACTCGGGGTGAGTCTGATGGAGGCTGCTCTGGTTTTCTGGCAAAGTTCATTAGACAGTATATTCTCAGCATGATGCTTCCCCACCAACGGATGCAGCTGTTTTCACTTCTTCTAGAGCCACGTAGCGTTGAATTTCTTGGTTTTTTTGGACATCACTGGTGTTTCTGCCAGCCTCTTAGCCACTGCTGAACTTCTGGCCCGGACCTCATCAGTGCAGCTGTCACACAGACGGGTGCTGTCAAAGGTCAAAATTCATTCAGCTCTCATCTAGCTTTAATTGTTCATTTGGCTAAGGCATGGTGACGAACCTTAAACGGCAGGGATCACATTAAATATTAAATATATATTAAATATTAAGATAGACGTTTGAGGAGATAAAAGTCCTACTCGTTTACCTGCAAAATGTCAGGAAAGAAAAAAGAAATTAGTCGCACTTAAAAACCTGACCAACCCTGTCCAGTGTTTACTACAACATTAAGTTTGCAGAAACTCTCAGATAACAGAGACAGTGTCCACACACTGCAATATAAAGGCCTTGAAAAATGGTCTGGTTGGTTTCAGATTTTTTTCACCTCCAGTTTGCTGCATTAATTTAAATGATACTCAAGCCAACAGCAGCAGTATTTTCATGCAAAGTGATGGTGAAGCTTCAGTTTTACTGAAGGACAGTTCAGGAAGTGAAGGTTCAGTGGATCAAACTGCACACCGTAAAACTAGTGGACAGTCTGCTGTAGCATCTGAGCCACAGTTGCCTGACAGTCAAGGATCACAGATTTATACTCCTGCTGGTTTAAGGATGAATCGATGAGCCACTAGTCTAATATCGTGGGGTGACACCTCTCAGGGAGCCCTTTGTAATGAGGAGAAAGATCTGCATGAATGTAAGAATCCAAACGCTGTGTGTGAAGACATAACCATTGTCATATGTGTTAAAAGCTGGTGGTTTTTATATTAAAACTTGATGAGTAGCAGTGTCTCTGCTTCATGGTCGGCACAAACTTTGAACCCACCAAACCTGAAAGTTCAAACGCCCCTTTGAACAGACCCTGTGTTTGATCTGGTTCTTTTATACTTGTTTCAGATTATTAATAATATATACCACCACTCCATCTCTGGTATTTCACCATTTCTGAAAGCTTAAAAACATAAACAGACATAAGACTGACTTAACTTAAATTTATCCTTAAAATGCAGGTTTCTTACATCCACAGTTTTGCAGCCAAATACTGCAGATCGCTAGTTGGAAGTTTCAGCTACACACCAGAATATTCTTGGATAGCTTTATGTCAATTAAACTGTCAATTAAAGTCTTTTCTGCTGGCGTTGGGTCGGGTTCTGGTTTGTTGGACCAAGGTGACTGCCCTGACAAATAATCCAACGCTGGACTAATCTGATAGATGCAGTACGATGCTCAAGGTTCTGGTCCACACTGATGACAGAGCTAGAGGATGGTACCTTCATGACGTAATCCCACCCGCACCACATCCCAAAGGGGCTCTGATGGGCCGAGAGCTGGTGGTTATGTTGTCATGTTTAAGAACCTTGTGTGAGATGATAAAAGCTTCCCATGGCTCATGAAAGTCACTGTTCAGTGATAGTCACAAAGGAACTGACAAATTCAGAAACAATAAACACCAAGCAGCTTTTAGCAAAGTCACTGGCAGCTAAAAAAAAAAGAGAAAAATGCTCTTGTTATACAGCAGTGTGTTTTAGTACTTCCAGTGATCTCTCAAGGTGCTCTTTTCATCCTTCAGGTAAGTCTACTTGTTTTTAACTTCAGGTTGCTCCTAATTTCTTTTCTAAAAGGATAATTCATTACATGTAAACATTTTAATTTTGTATTTGTACTTCTTTACACATTTTTTTTTACTGTAAAGAAGTAAAAAACTAAAGAAGTTTTTGTTATTTATAGGTTATTAAGTCATTATTTTCCTGGTCTGGCCCATGTGAGATAAACTTGTGCTGCATGCTGCTCCTGAGCTAAAAACGTGTTTGACAACCCTGCTCAGGATATCAGCAGGGACGGATTTAAAATGTTATTTCTTTAACTTATCAGACAGCATGAGTTAGATGACACACAGCGTGTAAAAATAACCAACCCAACTAATCAGTCAGGAATACACACTCCAACTCCAAGAAACAGCAAATCAGAGATGAGGATCTTTATTTGGCTGCAGGGAAAACCCAGACTTTACTCACCGGTGAACTGATTGGAGCCACTGCATTAATAGAATATTCCAGGTAAAGCTAGTGGAATAGCTATTATATGGCATCTGTAGAGGTAAAAGGCCATTTATATTTATGGTATGTAGTGTGTACAATATAAGGTGAGTAACTCAGAATAATATGTTTCTAAAGACATTTGTCAGAAATGATTAAATGAGAAGAATTCTGAGTGTTTATATCTGTAAGGATGCACACAACAAATTGTTCTATGTTAATTAAAAGTCAGTTTCTGTTTACATAAAGAAAAGGTAAAATATAAATGTATAAGAAGAAAAACGTGTAAGTTAAGTTAACTTAGCAGCAAAATAAGGAGATTTTGTGTTTGGTCATTTCTGCCATTTAATAATACTAACTGGTGTTAGTATTATACATGGTTGGAAAGCCTGATTAGTCACCTTTATAATGAGGTATAACTTGTAAAGATGGTGCTTCTGACACACACCTGGGAGCACTTCAATCAGGAGAATATCTGGGGGGGGGCAGCATCTTTACGAGTTCTACATCACTCACATCACACTACATTAATCAGGCTTTCTAACTATGTACAATACAATAATCTGAAAAGATCCCATCTCTTGACAGGGCCAGTCCGACATTAAATTGAGATTAATTTGGTAAGAGGTGAGCTGGGAAGGAATGACATCGTTAGATAAGCAAAGATCCACAGCTTTGTTAGCTTCTGACCACGTTATTGTCTAACCTGCCTCTGTGTGTCTTCACAAGGTGAGAGCTGATCCTAGCAACATGACAAAAGCCTTATCTGGATTGACCAAAACAAATTCTACGACATCAACAAGCGACAGGCGTGTGTGTGTGTGTGTGTCTTCCCTGCGTACACCCATGGATCATAAAGCCCATAAATCACACTTCAGCTGTGTTGTAGATATGAAGCAACCATGTGTTAAAACGACCAGCTGATTTACGTACATAACCCAGATCATGACATCCATTCATCAGCCTGTCAGTCATTCAGGGCTTCTGGTTCCCCGTCGGACTCAAAACAGAACACCAGAAATGATCTGGGGTCTCATTTATAACCGTTGCGTACGCACAAAATGGGGCCTGAAACTGGCGTACGCCTCTTTTCACGCAAAGG
>JBAGKM010000021.1:26542713-26555886 GCA_037177155.1 Melanotaenia catherinae
CCGCTGCTGTTTTACCGATCGTCAGTTATTATTAAGACAGCACAGACTGCAGAGAAGCGTCCGGATTTAATCTAATCTGTGATGTCAGCTGCAAGGCATCAATACAGAACTTAAATAAAATTTCCCAACTGTTTAGTGTTATAGCAATTTCTGAAACGTGGACCAATCTTGACAAAGGGATAGATTTTGAAATGGAAGGATATAATTGTATACATATAACAAGGAGAAACAAAGGTGGAGGAGGTGTCGCTGTCTAGTTAAAGAAAAACTTGAAATTCATGATGTTTGGAAATATGTCTGTCACAGCTGATCATATGTTATGTAATACAGAGGAAACCAGGAAGCAATACTGAATGTTTTTAAAGAATGAATGGTGGAAATGTTAATTGTGAAGAAACATAAAACTTTATTTATACGTGGAAATTATACATAGTAGGGCTGAGCGATATGGCCTAAAAATAAAATCTCAGATTTTTTATAACTAAATCCGATTTCCGATTTTAATCGATTTTTTTCTTTTCTTTTACAAACATAAATAAACTTATTAAAACATTTATCCCGATTTTCATAAAAATAAATCTCCAGAAATGGAAAATTCAATTAATCGATTTTATTGATTAATCGCCCAGCCCTAATACATAGACTTGCTCAATCTAATAACTTCTCACAGTGCCACTCTCATCGATAACGTTTTTATGAATGATACTTTAAATAAGACAGTTTGTGGAATATTACTTGATGACATTAGTGACCATCTACCAGTGTTGGCGGTGTTTGATTCCAGCTATAAAGCTAACCAATTTTTGAAACAAAAGATACACAGTGGCATCTCTAAATGTACTTAATAGTGACTTATTAGCACGGGACTGGAACTGAATATGCACTGAGAATGACATCATGAACAT
Source organism: Melanotaenia catherinae (assembly GCA_037177155.1). Taxonomy (NCBI): domain Eukaryota; kingdom Metazoa; phylum Chordata; class Actinopteri; order Atheriniformes; family Melanotaeniidae; genus Melanotaenia; species Melanotaenia catherinae. Next base: position 26,543,619 of record JBAGKM010000021.1, read on the forward strand.
GACATGAAAATATTTAAAGATTTGTATAATAAAAAATGTTTAATTCAAATTATTACTAAGAAACCAAAGTGTGAAGATCATTCATGGATAACTAAGCGACAACAGGATGTTTGTAAAAAGAAGAAAAAACTTTACAGAGCTCATAGAGGCAGAAATTAAACATAAAAAATATAAAAATAAATTAAATGTAATCTGGATCAGACCATTAAACTCATTAGCAATTTCCTCAGTATTTTCAATAATTCAATTATCATTATTTACTAAATGTTTTTATATATATTACTACCATTTTTATGGTACTATGAAGCACTCTCTAGATACCCTTAATGTTTTAGCAGCAATTGATCATATTAGTCAGTTTTTTTTTTACTCACTGAGAGTTACTTTGTACTCTCATAATAGTCAGTTTGTTTTATATTTTTTGTACTTCTCCTCCTTATGTTTTGTTCTGTGTGTGATCAATTCCCCATAGAGCCTATTTTCCTTTTTACATGCTTTTTCCAACCCTTCTTCCAACCCTAGTTTTTCATTCTTTTTTGGATTTTGTCTGTTTTCTTTCAATAGACAATAGAGGTCATAAGATGACAAAATGTATCTAAAGATTAGGGATGCACGATATTTATCGGGTCAATAAAAAATGGGCTGATGTGGGGTTTTTTTTTTATTGGTCAAATTGGTACATTTTTCCGATAAAAAACCCTGATAACACATACGTCATTGCAGTGCGCGAAGTACTGTTCCAATTCACAAAATTCTAAGGACCCTTAAAAATAATTTTTTTTAAACTAGACTTTAGTATAAATGTTACAAAACCAAGTACATTTAAAGCGTGTTTGTTAAATGTTGACATTAAAATTCGGTAATATTTGATATTCATGGACTTTTAAGGGGTTAATGAAGTGTGTACCGGCTGGAAAACAACAGAGCTTCAAACCGTGTTTTTTTTTTTGTTTGTTTGTTTTTTTGTTTGTTTGTTTTTTTTAACAGTCGGTGCTGCCGGTCGGTGTTCAGCGTCCACTGAAGTGTCCCATGAGTAATTTCTGAGGTTTAAGTGATTCAGCGTCCTGTGTTGCTGCTATGGGAAATTCTTGTTGGTTAGGTAGGCCGTCCCATTTCATTAACGTTAAGCGGACTTCGAAGTGTGTAGACTACGGAGGACACTCTGTAGCTTAAGTAGTCTGTGCACTTCGAAGTGTGCAGACCCTTAATTGGGGCACACCTTATGTACGTCTTACTAGCAGGACCCAGGTTTGGCCCCGAACCCCGCCTGACTAATAATAAGCAAGCACGTCTTCACCAGCATGGCCATTATTTCTTGGTCACAAAGGAGGACAACAGAATTACTGTTAGCAACACCTGTTCAGCGAGAATTCTGAAAGGAGGAAATAAGGCTTCAAGTTTAACACAATGAATATCTCACCTGAAAAGTCGTCTTAGCAGCGAAGCAGTATGGAAAGAATACGAAGCAGCCGTGGCAGCAGCTAGCGGTGCTAAAGCTAAAATAACAACACCTCACAGGGTCGAGGTGTCCATTCAGCAGGTGTTTGAGCCTGTAAAAACTTTTAATGGCTTTTTAAGCCATTAACGACAAAGTTATAGAATTTATAGCGCTCGATGACTGGCCTTTTTCTGTCATCGAGAACCCAGGTTTTAGTAAGTTAATAGCACATTTGGAGCCATGTTACACCCTTCCGAGCAGACGCTTCTTCTCAGATGTGTCCCTCCCTGCCCTCAATGATATCGTTGCCACACACATCGATCAACAAGAACGGACTACACATAAGTTTTACCACAGACATGGACGTCCAGCGTTAGTCCAGTCAGCATACCAAGCTGGACGGCTCACTGGTTGGATCAAGTTTTTAACATGGAAAAAGCAATGCTGCATGCTGGGGGGAGGTTAAATGCTGAAAGTGGAAATCACTGAAGTTTTATTTATCATAAACTATCAGGAAAAAATCTTTATGATGCCTGATGCAGTCAACGCATTCACACTTCTGTTAAACCTTTGGTAGATTATTCCCTCCCATTTTTGCGGATGCACTTTATTTTATTCATTCGATTACATTTGTGTAATTGAGGCTGACAGTTTTTCAGTACATATAATTTCATATTTGAACACGAAAACCTTTGGAGATAAACCATACATCTACTACACATTTTTGAAGGGATGCACTTTGTTGACTGAATGAAATTGTCTTTTGCTGCTGTTATTTACAGCAAATGACCACAATTATATACTATGACATAAAAAATAGACATTTGCTGTTTTAGATAAGCCAGAGCTACTTAAATACCAGTTTCTCATCGCTGCATTCATCACAAACTGCAGATTATAATATAAATGTAAAAAATGAACTTATTGGTTTTCAGTATCGACCATGAGAAGCAGAAAAATATCGGTATCGGTTTAAATTTTTTACATGCATCACTGCTAAAAAATGCATCACATGATTGATTGGTATCATCTACATAAACTTCCTGCCAGCATCTTTGGTTACTCTACCAGGTTTTATAATTAACAAACGGAAACTCAAACTAAATATTGACAAAAAGTCACCACAAACCAAAATAGTCTCATCATTATGTTTTTCATATAATTCAGAAATCCTCTGTATGAATTGACCCTGGTGTTATATAAATTCTTTAATTAATATGTTTTTGGATCTTTCAACCTTTTCAATGGTTATATATTCCTTGTATTTAAGCTGCTGAAGACAATCTTTGATTTTGAAGTTAGTGTAGAGACTCCTACTATTAAAATTAATCGCTAACCCTCCATCTGCACACTGGAATCAAACTTCTCTTCAGAATAATATTAACAGTTAATGTCAATGTTCTTGTAGACGTGGATCTCTGGATCAGTGCCTTCTTCTACCTCATAGCGCTTGTGATCTTGAAAGTCAAAAGACTTCAAATCTGTGTATTCACACATTTTTTACCATATTTATCACTAACAAGCAGTATTTCACATATACCAATATTTAATAACAAAATAAATATTTGACATTTCCCCACTGTTCCTCCTCTTCACCATGTTATTCATCGTTTCCGTGTGTATTAATGCAGCTCTGTAATGTCTGACTGCGATAACTTTAGCCTGTTCAGCGTCAGCCATTATTTAACAGTTTCTGCTCCAAGTGTCTTGAATCTGCTTTTCCTTTCTCAGAATTCTAGCCTGTCTTGCAATTTCACCATTTCTCTTACTGAGATGCTCTTACCATTTGCATACACGCTTAATTTTTTTGCCCGATTTAACAACTCATGTTTGTATTTTCTACTCACTAACTGAACGATGACGCTGGGCCTGCTGGGCCTGATGTCTCGTCTTTGGATTAAAGTGTGGCAAGCAGCTATATTGTGACTGTCTATAAAATATCTTTATTGCTGAAGAAGTGGATGACTTGCTGCTCAAGTGTGCATACTTCATCTCATGGGTCGGATCAGATATGCCAACATCGTACTGAGCCAGACCCTTTAATGGAAATGGAGCTTTTTTCAGACCACAAGAAACAAAATCCTTTAAGCTGGTGGAGTGAAGACTAAAATTTAATTCAGTTGATGGAAACCAGACACTGAGCATCACCTCATTAATACCAGACAAGCATGGTGATGGCAGCATTATGATGTGGGAGTATTTTACTGTAAAAGCGGTTGAGATAATAGTCAGGATAGATGTCAAAGGGTCAACCAACAAATGCAAATGAAGGGTCTGAATATTAGGATTAAAAGAATTTTTCTGTCATTGTATTCTAGATAAATTTATAACATATATTTCATTGTTGAGTTTAGAAATAATCAAATCTAATTTATGATGACTTTAGGGTCACTGTGCTTCTCCAAAACCTTGACAGACTTCCACATGAACAGGTCACATTTAAGCCCTGAAAGGTCTTGCTGAACTCAAATGCTTGACAACAAATCCAGAATCGTCCCTTTTCTTTCCTGCTTCTACCTGCCCAAAAGCACCCATCAATCACAGTCATGCTGCCAGAATCTAAACTGCTCATCTCTCCAGCAGAAAGTGGACCTCAGTCAGTGCACGGCTACCCAATGCGAACGTCTGTGCACGTTTCTCCATCATCACAGCCTCCTCTCATTCCTTAATGCAGAAGAAACGTCTATCAAAGCTGCCCATCCTGGATTCAACAGGCTGTTCTCACAGGAGACAAAGTGGTGGCGGGTCTGTTCAGATATTCATGAAAACAGTGGAGAGCAGTTGTGTGGATGTGCTCGATAGCCTGCCTCTGAATTAGTGCCAGCAGCTGCCCTCAGAGGCTCATAAAGGCTGATGTGTTTGTCTGGCTTCAATGAGCAATAGGTAAAGCAGAGGCAGTGTGTGTGTGTGTGTGTTTTATATTTCACTTCCCACTCTTTAAATAAATGATTTTCATTTCATGATAGTGGCCAAAAGACATGAAATGCTTTTTTTTTAGCAGTTTATATCTCATAATAAATTTGTGGCACCAGAATGCACGAGAGATCTAATATGCATGAGAAATGGACAACTGTAGTTGTGATTCTGGCAGAACACGAGGGGATACACTGCAGATGCAGATGTATCACACAAGCTGAACGGTGGAATTATAACTCAACCAAAATATACCAGCAAGCTGGGAGAACGCTGCAGGAATGAAGCTTCACATGACTTCACAAAGCTTTTATTCAGTAAATTTAAAGTGTGTTGTTATGAGAACAGAAGATGGACAGCAGCTGTACTCATCTACCACCCCAAATCCAAAAAGGTTGGGTCTCCATCAGATGTGGAAACTGAGACGTTTTATTCATGGAAAATATGAGCTGAAAGTGAATCTGATGGCGTCTGTAAAAAGCTGGAACAGGAGAAACACAAAGCTGGAAAAGTAAACGGTACAAATCAGAAACAACCAGAACAGCAGCTAGGTTAACTGGTAACAGGTCAGTAACATGAATGCAAGGAGCATTTCAGAGAGGCAGGGTCTCTCAACTGGGTCTTAAAATTGAGAAATTTCAGAATTTATTTTTTTTAAATTATATTTTATTCATGTTTTATAAAGCACAACTTTTTGAAAATTGGTTTTGTGCTTAGGGGGTGCTTCTTCAGGTCATATGTTTTATTTCAGCCAGACTTCCAAACATTTTGCTTTAGAAAATGAGCCAAAAGGAAGTTTTCAGTCCAGTCTTGTGGTTTCTAGGAGCACATTCACACTGGTGCTGTTTGGTCGGCCTTAAAAAATAAAAATAAAAAAACATGAAAAAAGTGACTTCAGTCTGTGAAGCATAGGTTGGAGGGGTGTGCCCTGTAGGTTACCGGTGCACCACCTGGTGTCACATCTCACAGCTTGGAGTCAGAGCAGTCCACTACCATCAAACATATTTATTCTCCAAGTCTTAACAGTTAGTTTAAGTCCTTGTGTAAGGGGGAAAATCTCCCTTTGTCTCAGAGGGAAACTCTGCTGTATCCTCATATCAGCACACTATAACAATGCCTTCATGTTCAGTCTTTGTCGTGACGGAATCCTTATCCTGGAAATGCTTTAGATATCCCTCTCACTCCTGTTGCGCAGTTGATCCTGCCATCTCCCAGGAAAAATCTCTAAGTTTTGCACTCGAAGACGAACTACTGCTAGTTCCAGGTTGACCGGGCGCCATTCCTCTTCTCTCCAGATCCTTCCTTGCTTCTTCCGAGCTACTGTAGATGACTAAGCTGGTATCGTAAAACACTCTTATCTTTGCTGGGTAAAGTGTCTAGAAGCAAAGCCCCTTCTGTTTAAGTACCCTACCTTTCATTGTGTGTTCGAGGAAATAAATGATCAGAAACCTGCGGGTGCTATTGATGGTAGTTTTGTATCGAGGGACCAGTAAGAGCGTTGAATACCAAGTGAGGCCTCCAGGAAAGAAAGTTCGGATTTGATTAACTTTTCCAAAAACTCTTGAATATTCCCTCCTTCTGATCCTTCTGGAATCCCATGAATATGGATATTATTTCTGCAAGTGCATACTTTCATATCTGTAATATGAATTTCTTGCAAAGCTTCACACTATGGATGAGCAAATCTTCAGCTTCTGTACTACATCTGTAATGGGTGACTGTGAGGACCCGGAAATTCAACCACACACAGCAGATGGAGCGTATGAAAAACAGATTTATTCAGCAAAGGGGCAAGAGTCCGGCAAGGCTGGAAGAAGCGGTCTAGTCCTGGGGAAGGAGGAATGCTGAAAAATCCAAAACCCAAAAACAGGGTCAGTAGACAGGCAATGGTCAGAACACAGAGACAGCTGGGTACTTATTCAAGATGTCAGGCGAAGCTCGGGGTCCAAAACAAAGCATGGGTCAGAATCCAGAAATCCAAGAAACCAGGTAAGAGGTATCAGACAAGGGCAAGGCAAGAGGGGTAATCCAAGGGCGAAAGTAGTAGGCAATCTGGAGACGACTGAATGCTGGATATCAACTTGGCGAGGTGCTGGCAATGATAATCTGGGAGAGAGGGAGAGACTGAAGAGGGACTAAGTAGTGCAGAGAAACCAAGCAGCAGTCAGGGAAAAACCAGGTGGGCTGAATTAGGCTGGTAGCCTGTCAGAGCAGGAACAGAGGCAGAGTGGCAATTAAGACCAGGTGAACTGAATCAGCTGATGAGCCCAGGCAGGGCAGAGAACATGACAGCATTAAAGTTACTAGAAGTCAGTTCATCCACTTTTAGACAGTCGTGTTTAGTGTTCACTGCTGAGTGAGCCAGCATTAAACTTTCAATGAACATGTCAGCACTCTCCTCCTGTGTTTATTAAAAGCACAACAGGTTCCCAAAATATGGGATGGTATTTACAGACTGTAAGTGTTTGTCTTTGTGCTGATGAGTGAGTGCATCGAATGCTGATAAAAACGTGCAACTTTGCACCTGTACTGAAGCATGGCTTCTCTCCCAGCCCCAGGGATAGCTGTCTCATTGGGATTAATCCCATGACATGTATGTGATGAAACAGAAGTGTTATTCTGACTAAACGTGGCAGACAAATTATCTATTTTTTTTTTTGTTTGTTTGTTTGTTTTGTTTTGTTTTTTTGTAATTTTGTGCTGGTCATGTAAAAGGGAGCAAAATGTACATTTTCTTCCCCACTTTTTATTAAAAACAAAAACATAACCAAATGTGCAGCAGAGTATAATCTACCTACTCTCTGGTTTCTAGCAAAAACAGGGATATGAGAGCCATGCTGGGCCTGCACCCGCTAAAAGTGTGCATGACCCTGCATGCATACTTTAAAGAACCCACTGGAACTTGTCCAAGCAGACACCTGAATCCTTGCAGCAGATCAGATTTAAAGGACATTTGCTATTGTGTCTGTGTTTCTAAGGTACTTGAAGGTATTTTAGTACTCTATACTGTGCAAGCACAGCTACTTCTTGTTACTTTGAAGCCCTTACATATTTTATTATTATTATTATTATTATTTTGTATGTGCGGACCCAGTACAGCCTGCTCACTCTTACTGCACGTGAGATCCTAGCACACGAGGTAATGGTAGAGGATGTCTGCCAGACTGTAATTTGACTTGCATCGCCACAATCCTAGCTGGGTGACTATTTCCTCAGGAAGGACATCAAGCATGGAGAAACTTCAAACCCTAGCAGCAGAATCATTGGTTTACATTAGGGCTATCACCATGTCAGATTTTCATCACAAAATAACTCGTGAAAATTGAAATTAACATATCTTTATTAGCATAAATTTTACCTTAATTAGTGGTGCATAACACCACAGTTAAATTTTCATCACCTTTTTTTCAGAGCTTGCTTTTGTCTGCTTACATTTTGTTCTAAAGTGTTTGTCCTGGCCCAGCCCCATCCCCCACCACCCATCAGTGAAAGTTCCTCCTCATGTTGGTGAGGAGCGAAGGGTGACACGGTGTTGCCTTTTCCAGCAACGGTCAAGTAGTTGAGTGGTGGGGGGAGTACACCGAGTAAGTCCCAGAGGAAGAAAAATCTTGCTACTCATAGCTTGAGGTTAACCAGGCATCTTCACATGTTGCTTTTGTTATCAAACACCACAGACAGCGAGGCACTGTACATTTATTTTAAATAAAATAATCTGGAGTAAGTAGCAGTCCAAATAAGCACTGGGTATTACATTTCCTGGTATGTTTTTGCAAAGTTTTTTATCTTTATGGTCAAATTAGGTTTATTTACACAGCCGTCTTTCACAGAGTTTGCGTAGCATTTAACATTGTATGTCCTTTACATACAGTACCAGTCCATGTGCAAATTAAATAGTACATCACATTAAATTAAATACTGTTCAAAAATCAGTTTCGTACATTTAAAAGTGAATTAAGTTTTGGTTTCTGTCACTGTCTCCAGCTAACAAATTCACAGCTAAAAATTGCTTTTGTTTTGTTTTGTTTTTTTTTTGTTTGTTTAGCTAAATTCTTTAATAACAATGAATGTATGTTGATCTATTTGTACTGGAATTGGTGGTAAACTGCTTTAACATATTTAAATCACTTCCAGCTATTAATACTGACAGATTTACCCTGCAAAGGCACTTGGATCTGAATTCTTAAGACCTCAACAAGTAGAAAAAAGAGGTACTATCTGCCAAAAGTTTTATGTTTTCTTTTTACAAAGCATTTTGAAGTCTTTTTCAAGTGCAGCTCTCTGTCCTCTGTTTGACGTCATGCCCGGCCAGGGGTTCACTCTAAAATAGGTCTCAGGGCTAAGTTAGGAAACTCATAGCATACTGGAGGAATGTTTGAAACAACAAACAATGTAGCTGGCTGTAATATCTTTCTTCACATGTTCAGAGAGGTCTGTTTTAAAGGAGCACCAGCTCAAGTCAACACTGCAGTCGGTGTTTCTAAAATCTGCCAAGCTTTATGTATTGTTTGATCACATGAAAAATTAGAAATCTGAGGAGTAAGTGCTCTTGTGTGCTGTTGACCCACGTGTGATGAAGCGCTGCTCCAACTGTGTGAATGGTTTTATTTTCTTCCCAAGTAGCACTCCCAGACTCTGTGTCCAGAAACTATTAGGATTGGCTGAGGCTTTCATTATCATCGCATACTTCAGAGTCTATATCCAAACACAACAGCCTGAAATCTCACAAGGAATTTGCACTTGAGGCCCCAAAGTTTTGCACTTGTCAAGTTAAATGAATTTTCTCTTAAATTTGTTTCAAGGGCAATGTGACTGATGCAAACGTCTCCCTGCTTTAAATCGATTAAATATTTATCCATAATTTATGTTTATTCATAAGTGATCCTTTGAATATGTTGTGCATGTGTTTTTGCATTTGCCTCATACTCTCCACTACCCAGCTACCGTTGTGAGGACAACATATGGTTTTGCTTATTTGTAGCTTGAGATGTCAAATCCTCAAAATCCATCAATGTGTGAATCCACTGCAAACTATCCACCCAGTAAACACACAGCCAGGACAGATGCCTGTTCTGCTCATTCTGCAAATTTATATTCAGTCAACAATGACAGCCTTCACATTTGTGCAGACCTAATATCTTCCATTTGACCATTTAATCAAGCGTTTACGGGTTTTTTGTTGTTGTTGTTGTTGTTGTTTTATGTTGCACTGTGGCAGACGAGCACTGCGTCTTTGTACAGAGGTGTTACTTCCTTTCCTGATTTCTCACCAGCTTGCTAACTCAAATAAAAGTGATGTCAAATCAAGTCCCTTTGTTGCTACAAGTTATAATTAACAGCACAACAGGTCCAAAAGTCCCTCATACTGCAAGGATGCATCCTTGTTAGACAGAATAAATGTTTGTTACACCTACAGAACGGGTCAGTGATCTAAATGGATGTGGTACAGAAAAGAAGAAGTTTCACAACTTAATCCGGAAACAGAATCTCACTTTGATTCAAGCTAACCTTGTGGCTTTTCCCTTCACAGATGGCACATCATCTAAAGAAGTCACCAGGGTAGGTTTTGCTTAATTTCATGCAATATGTTACATGATACACTTACAGTTTCACACATCATGGTAAATTTAATACTTGATTAGTTTTTCTCCTAACTAACTTCATACTCAGGAATGGACATCATGCCTGAACTCATTTACAGTCAGTACAGAACTCAATACTGTCCTTCAATAACAGCAGAAAAGTCCTGGTGCACTTTAAGATGCAAATTAACACACACTGATAAGAGTTTGTCCTTGTCCTTACATGCTTTAGAGCAGAGCCTTTAGATGGCTTTGCCATAGCAATGTGAAAAGTGTCAAAATCATACAGTGCAAAGTTTACAATCTATATACATATAACAGTAAAGTTGTTTGGAAATCATTTAGTTGTAAATGTGTTACGTGTGACCCAACTGGCAGGACAAATAAGGGAAAAAGTAAATCCCCCTTGCCACACATATGTTCACACCTTTGTCATTCACATCAGGGGCAGCTAGTTGTAAGCGCCCACAGCAGGTCCGTGCAGACAAGTAGAATGGACTGACACATACAGGAAAATAATACACACAGGAAAATAAACGAGGTCCCCTCAACCCCTCAGTGCGTCATCCATACGTCCGCGCAAACAGGATGTGGGAGGGCAGAAGGCGTCCCATGAGGGATGCTTTCTAGTGCACCACTCTCCCTGCTGTCCTGTCCTCACACTCTCTGCAGTTGCAGAAATAGACATTTTTCTGGCCTCTTATGAGGCATGAGGTCTGTCTTTTATGTAACCACACCTTTTTAAGAAGAGCAGAGGTTGTCAGGCCTCCAATCAGAAGTGTGAGTGCAATGGCCTCATCTAAGGTTGCAGGGGGATCCCAGAGCTAGAATCCAATATGTGAGGGGCTTTGCTCCAGTGAATAGCAACAAGATTCGTTTTTAATCCTTGAATTAAAAAAGGGAGGAAAATTTGTTTCTTAGTAAAGATCTGTTTCAGTAGCTTTAGAAAGGATGTGAGACTTTGGAATTGCAATTTCTGTGTGTCTTGTGTCCAGCAGTACCAGGACACAAATATGCAGGGTGTGGTGTATGAACTCAACAGCTACATGGAGCAGCGCCTGGACACTGGAGGAGACAACAAACTCCTGCTCTATGAGTTGTCCAACATCATCAAAACAGGTAAAAATAGAAATCAACCAAGTGATCAAGCCTCTTTACTTCAGTTCACATCCCACTTGTGTTGCAACCCAAAAGTGACACTGATAGCAGGTTTTTTAGTGGGGTGAAATTCCTGCTTGTTTGTGACAAATTCCTGAATAAACATATTTCAATGAGCTTGGGGTCAAATACTCCAAATACCACTGCAGCAACTTAAAGAGGGCTAAGATTTTCTGTGGTAAAAAACCTCAGAAGAAGGCTGTAAGTTTAAGTCATATTGAGTGTGCTTTTCTGACACCAGCTGCCCACTGTGGTTAATGCGCCAAACATGCTGATCCAATGAAAAATAAGCAGTAAAATTACTTGCTAATGAATGGTGACAGTAAGTTGTTCAGCTTGCTGAAGCAAAGCAGACATGCCAGGCGTTAAAAGATCAAAAACAGCTGAGTGACAAACAGTTAAAAATACATTTAGAAACTATATATTTTTTTTATTATTATTATTTAATTGATTAATTTATTAAATAAATGCAGTAGTTTCCCCCCCATTTTCCCTAACATGATCAGATAATAATATAAATGAATTCTATAGTGATTAAAGGACAGTGGAAAGTCCAAAGACCAGGACTGTATAGTTTTTTTTTCCTTCTATGATTCATTACTAGGGTCTTTTGCAAAAAAAAAAAAAAACTTTTTCACTTTTTGAATAAAATAAACCCACCTGATAAAAGTACCAATTCACACAAACTATATTACTCATTAATGTCTTAATCATTTGTGTATTGACTTCCCCACCAGCCTCTCTGTTGTTTCATTGTATGATAACATGACCTATATATGAGAGTGAACTAGGACTGGAAAGGAGGACTGGGAATGAGAGATGAACTGGAAGGCAGTCAAAGGCTCGTTTAGAGTACCCTTCTTGTTATGTGGGGCATTGTTAATAAATTGTTATTAGATTGTAATTCTCCTTGTCACACTTTAAACATAAATCTAGCTTTTATTGTTGGGCTCATCTGTTTGAGACAGCACAGTTTATCCTGAATGTTTGCTGACATCTGATGTCAGTTACTTTGACCTCTGTGTCTTCTACTTCACAGCAACAAAAGCTGATGGTTTCGCACTTTACTTCCTGGGAGAATGCAACAATGTGAGTACACACTCCATATATATACAGGACTGTCTCAGAAAATTAGAATATTGTGAAAAAGTTCTTTATTTCCTGTAATGCAATTAAAAAA
>JBAGKM010000021.1:26707252-26718961 GCA_037177155.1 Melanotaenia catherinae
CATTCTCCTCATGGCTGTTATCCACTGCTTTCAGCGTTTTACATCCGCTGGAAACCTATTAAATTTGACATGACTGTTCTTCTTTCGTCTATTTGTGCAGCCTACAGCGCTACACGTGTTAACCATACCGATTTAATAATATTTCAGGGCGAGATTTACATTTAGCGTAACTTGCTGTCAACTTCACGTCTTCTAACAGTGGAGGGCACCGGCTTTTTGCCCTCCAACTGGAAACTGGGTCAATGAGCATGTGGGTGTGACGTCACTCGTCAACGTGCCTATAGAGAGGTTATCTACATCAGGAGAAGTTTTTAAAAACCCCACAGCCCCTCCCTCCAGATGCAGATAGGTGGAGACTCGCCTTGCTGGCATAGAAAACCACGCCCACCAACGTATATGAAGGGATGTGAGCTGAACTGCTGTCAGTCAATCATTTCTGCTTGTGTATCCCATCCCGCCCACTCTGCTCCCCCAACACTTGTAGTTCAGGCATTTTTCAAATTCGGCAGTAGGTGGAGCTACGCAATAAGTAGGGTGTGTACTTACACTTTAAGTCATATTTATCTATGGGGTTCCACAGGGTTCTGTACTTTTTATGTTATACACGATTCCCTTAGGTAATATTAAATTTTCCCAACAGAGCATCTCTGACTGCAGCCTGGTGGTCCAGGTGGTTCTGGTGGTCCCTATTGGTTGTAAAGACAGAATGGGATGCAGAGCCTTCAGTTACCAGACCCCTCTCTGTGGAACTAGCTCCCACTTTATGTTTGGGAGGCTGACACCCTCTATACCTTTCAAATTAGGCTTAAAATTGTAAAATAAAGTGTAAAAATGTTAATTTCACCTACTAGTAGGACAGTTCCCTGAGGACAGACACATCCAGACAGTGGCTCTCTGCAGCTTGTTTGCTGCAGAGACACCTGCTGATGGCCAGGAGGGTCCAGGCTGGAGCAGGTGAGGAGGCAGGAGCGTGGAGAGTAGACCAGAGATCCAGGACACTGCTGCACCTCCTCACAGTGCTCCTGGGAGCAGTTAAATAAGCCCTGTTCACACACACTTGAAAGCAAAGAATCATAAGTGGTATTAATTTTACAAGTAAAGTTTTTGATGGACATAAAACATGAAATGAAATAAAGTGTAAAGTTGTTAAATATTATTTATATAGTATATTTAATATACACAAATATCAGAAATACAAGCATTCAAGCAGAAACCAGTTATCCCCGAAGTTACAAAAATCCAAAGCCATCTTTTCTAAGTATGGCCTTGACACACACTGAACCGCTGTTTGCTCATCAGTTTATGATGCATCAATAAATTTTCACAATCATTTCACTGCTATCATCAGTCAAAGTTTGCATGTATTCTACGTAAAATCATATATTTGTGTAATAATTAGCCATTTCTCTGCAGGCTGGTTCTCGGTCACGTTGGTCCTAACGGGTCCAACGTGACTTTTAGTGGTTTAATGTGGATTTCTTCTGTTTTTGTGTCATTTTGACAGTAACGTCAGCGATAGAAGAGTCAGTAAGTGACTCTCGGATGCTGGTGTGACTGTCACCGAATGACCGATGATCACTGTGGTGAAGAGATGCAATGAAACCAACCTATCCTGGTTCAGAGAGCAGGAACATAGAGTGATTTCATCAGAGCTCTTTCACCACTACAGGTGCTACTGTCTCTTCAGAAGACAGAAATGAAGTCAGATGAAAAAGTAGTTTTGTTTTTTTTTTCTGCAGGGTGATGGTTGCAGATAGGATCACCTCTACCTGCTGTTTTCTTTGTGTTCAAGATGAGGCGCTTGTTTCTGCACCGTCTCACAAACTGACTGACCAGTTCTCTGTTCTCAGCTTCTTGTGTATCACTGATACTCCCCACACCTGCAGAGTAATCAGAGTATTTCTGCAGATGACAGGACTCAGGGTTGTACTGGAAGTCTGAGGTGTTCATTGTGAAGAAGTGATGAGAGTACGGTCCCGTGTGGTGCTGCAGGTCTGCTGACCACCATCCCAGACAGTCTCAGTAACTGTGGTGTGTCTGTTAGTCCAGGTGGTGGTGGAGGTATCCACCTGGAATTTATTGTTTTAAATAAATGCTGCCTGATTGGTCCAGATGACACTCTGGACTCTGAAGCAGGTAGATGATGAACATTTCGATATGCAAACTGTAATGAGTCCTGAAAGGTGTTGACTTGCTTTTTTTTTTAGGGTGAACTGGTCTGTAGTCATTTGGTTCAGATGATCGGGATTTTTAGGAACTGGAACAAGGCAGGATGTTTTCCACAGAACAGGAACCTTTCATGAAGTAAAACATCTACATTCCTAAACATGGATGAATTATGTATTCATGAAGACGCGTTTACTACTTCCTTGTCACAGCTATCACATGATGAAAGTAGCACACAGGAACCCATAAAAGAATACGACTGCTTTTATGATGTGCTGTAAAAATATCCGGAGTAACTTCTATCGTAACGCGCTGTCGGGTTAAATAGGTCTGCTGTCTTTACTGCACAGTGATAAGATTTAAACAGGGCTAAAGGTAAGAGCTGAGCTTGTTCTTTGAACAACACACCCCCTGAAAAAAAGGCATTATAAATAATTAATGTCGCAGGTTTTTATGTATATTTATTCATTAAGATGACCCTGAACATCAAATATTCAAAAAGCAGATAAAGGGAATATTTTCTGCTGTATTTGTTAATTAATTTGCTGCATGGAAGTGATGTAAAATGATGTCAGTGAACATTTAGTTTCTTCTTCTGCTGCAGGACACAAGCCTGAATATGAATGACCACCACTTCCTGGAATCAGCTGCTCATTTTAAAAAGTCATTTGCGTTACGTGAGTCCCTGAGCAGGTCCACTGGGCTCGTTTGAGTCATGCAGGGTTCCACAGAAACTGTGTCTTCACCAAGAATGAAAGAAATATTACACTGATCCAGCAGGACATGTCTGACCCAGATGAGGTGTCTGCCAGAAAAAAAAGTGTATCATTGGAAAGGAATTTGACCGAGTGCTCCTCAGTAACAGCGTTAGTGATTACATATCAGTCATAATAATAATTACAATAATAATAATGGATGACTAATGTATGTACTATGATCACAGTGTTTATCATAACACAACACTTTATACACATCTATATTGTCTCATCTATAATATTTAAATTAGTTTATAACACTTAGAATGAGTCTTAATATTGATGGTAAAAATGGTAGAAATGGCTGCACTTGTTATAAATATATGCAAACAGACAGACATTCATTTCTTAACATCACCATCCCCAGATGGTCTGATCTTCGGACATGTTGTGTGTTAGCTTGTTTAGACCTGTAACATTTAATGGTGGGCTGGGGATTGTTTATGGGGAGGGTGACGATGTTGCTGAATCTCCATCTGTACACAGTTTAGACTCAGATAGTCCACAGTCAAATCTTTAAAGAGGGTTTTAGAACCATTTCCATTCTGAAGAGTAGAAAAAATAATATGTTCTCAGAATTGAAGTCCTACCATCTGTAGTTTGACCATCAAGGGCTACCCACCTGAGATTAAGCCCCAACAGAATGCCACCTGATCCATGGACGAGCAGGTGTGTAAAGTGATCCAAGGAAAGGGGATCGTTGATAGCCTCATAGGCCTACCAGGTTCACTTTAATTTAAGGGAGTTCAGCTGCCACTTCCAGCCTCCTCTTAGTTCAAATTGATTTATTATCTTATTAATTTCCTTTGAGTTTCCTAATTACATCATTACTGTTGATTTTATGCTCATTTTACATGTTTAATGTTTTTCATGATTCATGATTTTGTATCTATCCATCATCTAGTAATTAACACTGGTTTTATTATGACATGGTTATCTTCATCAGGGAATTTCTAAAAACAAGCATCAGTGCACAGTTTTCAGATCGACTGATTAGCCAAAATTTGATATTTTATAGTGGGCAGAGAGGTGGTGCCCCAACAATAACTTGTATTTTAGCAGAGTTAAATGACATGGCTTGGACATCTAGTTAGGATGGAGGTACCATGGAAGAACTAAACGGGTCTGGGAACACCTCGGTCTTCTTCACAGAGAGCTTGAAGGAGTGCCTGAGAGCTGGTCCCCTGCGACCCGACCCCCATCAAGCGGATGGTGTTGGTGTGAGTTGTGCTGTTAGGTTTAGTGTTAAATCTGATTTTGTTTTACGTCATATTCATGTGAAAATACTGAAACACAAGTAAAAGAAACGGGAGCAGGAGTGCCCAAACATGTGCATGCCACTGTGCTGCAAAGCTGTAAAGGTTTGGACAGTTGTAACATGGTAGTGAAAAGGTGAGTCTTCTCTGCTTACCATTTGTTGCAGGAGTTCTGAATTACACCTCCAGGTGGAAACGTCTTCTCTCCATGTACACAAGGACACAAAACGATGGGGACACACTGGCCCTGGTGGTCCCGGACGAGTCCTGCAGAGCACTGGCACCCAGGAACACATACTCTGTTAGCCATCCCATCTCCTCCGTCATCACAGATCCAACCCTGGTGCAGGTCTGAACAGGAGCCCATACAGGCACGACCACACTCTTGGTACACCTGACCCCCTGAACACTGGATTGCTGGGTGTAGTGGAGAGGGAAGAGGGTTTAGTCCAGACTGCTAAATGAAGAGGAACAGCTACAAAGGCCTCTGTAGGCTGGGAACTAAGAACAAAGCATCAGAACCAAATACAGTCACAAGTCTGTGATGTTAGGGTCTGTGTTAAAGACCTCCTTTGTTATCACAGTTGTCTGTTTTCCAGCTTACGAGTGGCTGAACTATCAAGCCCAGGGAGTGAATGTATGAAAAACACAGAAGACTTCATAGTGTCCTCAAAATGTTAAATATAACTAATACAATACAACTAAACTCACGGCAGAAAGTCTGGTTCCGCCAGTTGACTGCAGCTCCTTCCTGAGCGCAATGCCGGGCGTAGGCAGTGAGTACGGTGCAGTGGCAGGACCGCGGTGGTGCACAGCCGCACACTTCTGACAAGCAGAGACGGAAATATGGCTCCCGCTCCACCACATCATGACACACCTACAAGATGGACGAAGGAAAAAGGTGCATGTTAAAAGCCAGAATGAGCTCATTCCTCAAAGCAGATGTAACACACTTTGTGCACGCTGACCTGAAACACAGGGCTGTGTATGATGGTGCACACGGTGTCTGCATAGTGCCTCCTTTGGGTGAATGTGGAGCAGGGCTCAGGTGGAGCTCCTCCAGGCAGAGTACAATGCTCTGTTATGAATTTCTCTGCAAAGGATACCACACTGTTCTCCACATCTCCTTCTGGAGTTGTAAAGTCATCATGCTGGCTCCAGGTCAGAGTCCCACACAGGCCGCGGACCTTGAATTCACCATATGAAGGCAGCTGATTTGTCTGTCAACAATGTCCTGAACACACACCAAATACTGCTCCTGGTTAAATTTGTTAGAGCTGGATGTGGTTAAATCACCTTGTTAGCAAAGCCTGGCTGCAGTTTGATGAGTGCTAATGGTCCATCTAAGTACCAGAGAAGCTGGGCTCCAAAGGTCTGGATGAGGAGAAATAAAGAGGAGGCCTTGCGGACAACCAGGTCTCCTGTGACCACAGGCAACGCCTCCCTCCGGCCATTCAGTGTCACTGCGCCTGAAAGTTACAGCAGCAGATACAGTCAACAGTCATCAAGTCATCTCAACAGACAGGAAGTCCCATTTATGGCCCATTTATGCTCAACGCAGGAGACGGACACACAGACAGACGGACAGTTTCGTCTGTCTTCTGCGTCGGTTATGTTTGTAATTTAGTGCGTTTTCAGGGGGCTTAGTTAGCCACCGCTTGACCACCAGAAATTGCGGGGGCAGTGCTGAGCAGAATAGCTGACCAGCGAAAGAAACAAACCAGAGAAGAAGAAGAGGATCAGGAAGGGAACAAAAAAAGAAGAAAAATGAATACAAGCACATCAATGTAGAAACTGTGTGAGCTTTAGAGGAAAGACTATATGCAAGTGTTTAGGGTGTGTTGGGCGGTTGGAAACAACTCCATGTATAACCGCCACTAAATCGTGTGTGAAACTGACGTCGGCTCATCGGAGTGAACTCTTAACTCAGCACTGCCCACTAGTGGAGGAACTGACTTAATAACCATGGCAACACAAAAAGGAAAGTATGAGGACGGTGATGCATGACAGTGTGGGCCTAAAGTCTATTGGTGTGAACAGTAATGAACAATATTTGCATTTGTGGGAAACACTTTCTTTTTCCCAATTTTTTGAGAATTATTTTAAACCACATGACCTGAAATCAGTCAAAAGGATTCAACAAATCAGCCCCCGGGCGATACTTATCCAGCAACAGAAACTAAAAGCATCACTGCAGGAAATGAAACCAGCGGTGTTTGATATGCTGACATAAGTAGAAAATTAGTTGCCAGGAAGAGAAATCAGAAACAATACGACCAATCAGGATGGCTGGAGCTACCACCAGGTTTATGGCCTGTTTTTTTGTGACAGTACTCTTCATGCTTCATTCACTCCGACCTGACTCACCAGCATCTTTTCATCTTTTCATCTTTCCGTAAGTTTTAAAGGATTTGGCCCTGCTTTACAGGTAAATACCCAAAAAATGCCCATAAGAGGTCATGAGACTGAAGGGTTAATGGAAAGAGACACAGATGGTGAGACTGATGAGGAAAAATAACAGAATTCCAACAGAATCAATTAACTAATAATAAAAAAATGGTAATTAACTCCTCCTGAACTTGGACAGCAACCTGCAGTCTGATTCTATGAACGCATGAAGATGTACGTCCTTCTTGTGGTGTGACTAAAGAAAAAGAGGTACGCTATAGAATAAATTTCACTCTACACAAAAATCTGCCAGCGTTTTGTGTGTTGCCATCTTGCACTGAGGTGGCGAGTCCTAATCCCTATGAGGGGTCGTATAGAACAGAAGACATTTTTAACTCTCTCACACACACACACACACACCAATGAAATCATGCATATACTACTATAATTACTTGTACGTACACATGAAATCAACTCTCATACACACACACGAGCATCATGTCGCGTAAATAATAGTAAAACTTCACACATACACACAACTAAAACCCCATGCACACACATACAGGCCTAGACACGTTGCAATCAGTGGTATCAGTACTGTACGTTAGAGGCTATACGTGTGTATGTGTGAGCTCATCAAATTTCACTTTCAATTTCAATTTTTATTTCAGATTCACAAAAGATACAAACACACAAAAAAAAACACAGAGAAAGACAGTACAAGAGTGTAAATGACATCATCCATACAAACACTTTCTCCAGAGTCCAGAGCTACGTCGTACCCTGCCTGACCGAACATCATCATCATCGTCACAAAGGTCATTCCTGATGACATGACCTCGATATTTCAGTTTATCCACAGCATATAATTCATTTTCTCCCAGAATAAAAGAGAGGAATGCTGTCTTCCTGTCCTCTTTTGTCCTGACAAGCATAACAACAGACTTGTTATCCTATTTTAGATCAAACTGCTGACCACAGTCTGAACAAACTCTGAGGAGTTGCTGCAGGCCGGTAGAATAAGGAGACATGACAACAAGTCATCAGCATATTGTGAATGATAGGTTATACATGTGTACGTGTTAGCACAAAGTAGTATAAATGAGAGGTTATATGGGTCTGTTTGACCTGACAGTAGTTTGAATGAGAACTTGTCAGTAGTGAGAGGTAACCCGAGGCGGGGCTACAACCGTGCCAGTGGAAAGCAAAAAGCAGCTTGTTGTCACCTCTGATTTGTTTTTTTTTCTTCCTCAATAATACAAACCTTCATTTAAAAACAGCATGTGTTTACTTGTGTTGTCTGATGAAAATTTAAATTTGTGTGATGATCTGAAACATTAAAGTGTGACAAACATCCCAAAAAATAAGAAATCATCATCACTTCACATCCAGGTCTGAGTCCATGACTACTCCCAGACTTCTGGCAACAAAACCTGTAATTTGGAGGGTGATGGAGAAAAAGCCTGTATAAACATTTCAGTGGGATTTTTGCCAATGTACTGTTGTTTTTAAACCTGTGTTTGGGCTTTCTTGTTGACACAAACAGCATCTCAAAGAAAACACAGGAATGATCAGGCAGAGCACCATCCACCATCACAACCTGGGAAATATTCAGACCTTTAGAGATCACCAGATCCACACAGGGTCCTCTGGTCCACATGCTGAATTAGACCAAAGTTATCAAGAACACAACACAGTTCTTTGTTCTCTGTCCTCCGGGTTATTAATGTTGGAATCACCTACAACAACTACACATATAAGGTTTTTGTTTTTTTCTTTTTCTTTTGTTCTTCAGTGATCTGATATGGCTGAGTTTAAATTCTCCTGTTCTGCCTTCTCTTTCTGTGTTCTAGTGAGTCATCCGGCTGTTTCTCTCTCACATTCTATATCTGGGAGATGAAGTCCAGGACTGGTGGGGAGGGTGCATGGAGTATGATGAGATGAAGGAGGTGGGTCCTTGCTGGAAGCTTTCGGGGTTTTGTCAGGAAAGGGCTGAGGTGTTTTTTTTCACAAGGTTTCCTCTAGGCGCTCTCTCATTATGTTGTTTTGGTCTCTCTTGTCTGTTATCCTTGTCCGAGGGTATAGAATGTATGTTCAGAAAATAAACCGGGTTGGAGGCGAACAGCCTCATTCCTGACCTGTTCAGCCAGAACATCTGTCTTAAAAAAGTGCCTGCGGTCCCAGAAAAAGAAGTTAAAATTGTCTATGAAATGAACTGGATGTGTGGTACAAACTAAACAGCCTGCTGAATCTCTCCACTCCTCCTCTGATGGGAGGGAGAGGCCACTGATGAATATCCAGGCATCCAGACAGCTGATCTTATCCAGCAGTTCAGTAAAATCCAGCTTCATCACCTCAGATTGTTGTTTCACTGCGTCTCTCACATCTGATGTAATCTCCTTGGGAATACTCAGTACTTTAGTATGTTTTCCACACATGTTTCTCACATCTTTCACACCAAAGTCGACAACAATCAGAGCCTGAGGCCCGGCCATTTGCTTTTACTTTCTGAGCTGTTCTTCGGTCTGACCCTGGTGTGCAGGGAGATTTCATCCCGGTCATCAGATCCAGAATCCAGATCAGAATCCTGCAGCAGTGGAGCAAACCTGTGCTGTAGTTGTATGTGTGCTTGTTGTGGAGGAGACTTGTTGGTTTCCTTCTGACAACTGGCCATATCTGTGTCTTGCTAGGGAGAGGGGTTGAGGAGGTGCTTGGTCTGGATGGCAAAGCAGGCCAGCCGGCCGCATATCATTTGGTTTTGTTTTTTCCTTCAGGTACCACCTGGGGGTCTTAAGTTGGTTTGGTTCACTGATATCCTGATTAAACCCCCATCCTAAGCTTGTCCTCTCAGCATTGAAACATGAGAGACACCAGAAAACTTAAATGTATCTATAACCTCATCCATGCTGCTAACAAAGCTGTGTGGCTCCCTGCTGGTGAACAGTTCTTTAAAATCAGCCTTAAAGTTGTTGCTGACCAAATAGCTACCTTCTGAGCCACACCATGCTAAAAAAACTTTAAACAATTAGACAAAGGGGGAGAAGAGGGAATCAAAGAAATGGATGTTTACCACTGTGTAACAACAAGTTAACTCACCAGAGTCTGTGATGGTGACTGTGGTGCTCAGAGCTGTGACCGACATCTCCTTCAGACAGCCCAGGTCTCCTCCAGCAGATGTACACGCCCCACAGCGCACACCCACCACCAGCTTCCTGTCAACAAAGTCCTGCACACACAAGAGTTACGAGCACAAAGGACCAGAGACTATCAGACACACAGCAACACATATGTACTTGTGTGTAGATAATGCATCTTACCTCCACAGCAATGAAGGGACAGTCTCCTCCTTGCAGTGAATACCTCTTTTTGTCAAAAGTGGTCACCTGTAAGGCCCCCATCAGAGAGCACTGAGCTGCACACTTCTCAGCAGTACACTGCCACTGCCCTGCTTTGCATGTACTGGGAGGGTGAAAAAGAAGAACCAGAAGAAGATCAGCGTTTAAGAGGAATGAGCGGAAACACACAAAGGCTTGTGTTAAACTCACCAGGTGTTGCATCTCTGCTGTATGGTGTCTCCAGGCTGGTAGGTGTGCCTGCGGTGGAAACAGGGACAGTCGTCTCTTTTCAGACAGCTGCCCTGGTGGAGGTAGAGACCTGGAGGACACTCACAGCCCCCCACACACTCCTCCCTGCACTGACCCCTGGCTGCAGGCGGCCCTGCAGACTGAGGTGACGAACAGCTGGGGGGACAGGAGGACACACAGTCTGAAAACAGCTGACCTCTGGGGCAGGAACGACCTGCAAAGAGAGGAAAATACAGCTTATTTCTGTACATTTCAGCCTGAAAACTTATTTTCTGCTCATCCTCACATTATGACTTCTTACAGCTGATAAACTATGACAATCATCCCACTGTATTTTCCTTTTCTATACGCCATTCATTAAAAAAAAGAGAGAGAGATCTCTTCCTGCACTTAATGGAGGCGGACGCTTTTTCCTTCTCTCCCTCCCCACACTCTGTCCTGCTACTTGTCCTGTCATCTCTGAGCCTCACTCTGCATTACTGTTCTGAATTTACAACCATGGATCTGATCAGCTGGCCTCTCAGTGCGATTAACCAAATTTATTCAAACCACAAAACGGACGTAAAGCTGCTCGCTTGTCCTGGTGGAACATTCGTGGCTGGATATGTGATGGACTCCTGGGGGGTGTGGAAGATCTTGTGTCTGTCGCTTCTTTCTGTTGAGAACGTAGAGGATTTGGATTCATGATAACTGGGTTTCTGCTGTTTGGAGCAGCGGTTTCCTGGTGTTTTGCAAAATTCGGGCACTGTTGGTGGACTTTTGTGCTGGTGTGTGCCGAACTATGAACAATCAGACTATGGCGTTACAAGAGCTTAACCATAAACTGGATGCCATCCTAGCTCAGAATGGCAAGCTGGTTGCGGTTTCGGAGCTCGTACGCGGGGTGGACACCAACTTGGACACCAAGTTGTCGGCTCAGCTGGGTGGAAACTGACCCAGATTCAGATGATTAGTAGCCAGCGAGACCATTGAGAGACTTAAGGCGGACAAAACAAATGCTGTTATCCTAATTTGGCTCCCTGAACTGGCCTTGGATGACTGGTTATCAGGTTCCCCTGGAATGTTATGTAGTCTGATGCTCTGCCCCTATCCCCTCCCATCTTCGCGGGCTGTGGACCCTGCCTGGATCAGCTCCCAAGGCCATCTCATTCCTTCTGGCGGCAGAGACTAGAGACTGGAGAGACTGGCGTAATGAACTGGGAAAGAGTTCAAAGGCTTACACTTACTTACACATACATGCATGCACACACATTTACACACATAATTACAGACACAGCCTCATCATGATTCACCACGTTCTTTGGAACCCCCCCTCCCCCCCACTCCACTCCCGGGCAGTGGGTTGGATGGATGCGCTTTTTCAGCTGCGTCCACACCTGGCTGCGATGGGAGACCCTATTCCCCCCACCACGTGTTTTTATGTTGTACTGTCAGAATATGTGCTTTTGTGTACTGAGGTGAAGTACTGAGGCACCCTTCAGGCCAGGGCCGGCCCTAGGATTTTGGTGGCCCTAAGCAAGATTTTTTTTGTGGCCCCAAAACATGCACAGGGCAACTACC
>JBAGKM010000021.1:26721327-26735111 GCA_037177155.1 Melanotaenia catherinae
GCAGCTTTGGGATGTGGTGGAACGGGAGATTCTCATCATGGATGCAGCCGACAAACCTGCAGCAACTGTGTGATGCTTCATGTTAATATGGAGAAAACCTCTGAGGAAGGTTTCCACCACCTGCTTCATCTATCACACCAAGAATTAAGACAGTTCTGGAGGAAAATGGCCTCAACCTGGTACTAGAAGGTGGACCTGATGAAGTGGATGGTGAATATAAGTGTAGTTGAGTGAAAAGTATAAGAGTAATTTAAGATAAATTGAGGCATTTCCCCCACTGTGAATGATTCACTTTGAACAGCTTGAATGAAATCAGCCAATGAGAGAAAGAAATGGGAAGCAGTGACGTTGTGTGTTTGTGTTTAGTGTCAGCAGTGTCTGACCCGGAGGTGACAGTGTGTGAAGGGGTTTTCCAGCAGCTGGTGGCAAACTGATTCTGCCTGCTTGCGAAGGGCGGGGTCTCCTGTGACATCACAGCTATGGCCGAGCTCTGCTGCATCACTGCAACCCTGATGAACACACAGAGACTCAATTACAGAGGTCTGCAGTCAGTCCTCAGACCACCACTGACAGCATCCTGCAGCCTGAAGGTTTGTTGTTCTTCATCTGAATCACGGAGCAAAACATTTGGATCACACAACGATGGAAGCATCATGGTGATCCAGTTCCTGAACACTAACAGTGAAAACAAAAGAGGTGGTGAAAACTTTAAAGTTAAAGTGAGTTCAGTGCAGTACCTCACTGCCCTGGTCTGGGACTTTCCACGAATTGCCGAAACTGGCAGGATATGGAGACACAATTCCACCCACTGTGGTGAAATCATCTGTGGAAATCAGAGACAAAATAGTTGGAAGTGTGTAATTGTCAAAACTTGACTCATAGTTCAACAAGTTATTCAAAATAACAAAAAGTGGAGAACAAACAGCCCACACCAGGGAACTGTAAAGGCCCATTTATGCACCCTTACATACATAAATAGGTATGTTTGTTTCAAACGTTGTCATTGGTTGCTGTGTTCATACTCAGTCAATTCATCCACTAACAGGCAGTGCTGAGTTCAGAGTTCACTTCTGCGTTCTGATGTCAGTTTCAACTCTTCGTTCGTTAGCATCAGTTAGCATGACAAATGTTATCTGTTTCACCACGTTAAGCAACATGGAAACAGGATTTAGTGTCAGAGTGATGAATGTTCACCAACATTTCACGTGTTTTTTTCTCCTTTGCTCTCAGATTGTCTCTGAGTGTTCCTCCCTGTTGCAAACACACCGCCATCAGCGGGCAAACAGCATCAACCACTGTCCACTAAAGTAAAGCTCTGTGTTCTTTAAATTTACTTTTTTTTTCCACAATTATAGGTTTTCCCACTGCTGTTCGAACAGCCAAGAAATGTATCAGTCCTTCCAGATTTCTTTAACATTGTTAAGAAAATAGTCAGATTCTCATCTGTTCTGCACTGACATGCACAGAAATGCCACCTCGGCAATGGCAGAGGGTCTACTTGGGTGGTGTTTGCTTGGATTAGTCTTTATTGTGTGCATGTTCTTACCATCAGCGTCATTGTTGTAGACTCCACAGAGCCCCCTGGTGGCTGCCAGGTGCTCAGCGGTCACTGTCAGGTACACTGTGTTGACCATGTCGAACTTCACTCTCACCCCAAGGCTGCTCTCCACAAACACAAAATCCCCCAGCCAATGGACACTCACCCCTGCAGGTAACATGGAACACAATGAATTATTTCTCCCCTTTAATAATACCAGTTAGTGTTGTATTATACATAGTTAGACAGCCTGATTGGTCAGCTTCGTAACCAGGTGTAAGTTGTAAGGATGGTGCTTCCATGGAATGAACAACACAACTAAACATGTGGGTAGTGCCCCAAAGAACTGCCATAATCCCCTGTAATATTCACCAGTTGGTATTCACTCTGGTTTTTTTTATGGACTGGATGATTGCACTCTCCCACAGTAATCAGGAAAACCAAAAAAAAACTTTATTCGTTTTACGCTGTCAGGGACCTCAGTAGTGATGAAGATACATATCCAGTCACACTAGTATGATACTACTTCCTAATGCTGGTCACCAGTCTGGGCACATGTAGCTGTGGCATGGCATCCCATTCCTCATCCAGGAGTTGCTTAAGGTCAACTAGTGTGATTGTGTTAATCACTTTGGAATAGTGTTAGCCATTTTAGGTGATTTTTGAAGTCGACTAATCAGACCTTAAAAAAAAGTTGATTATTTGTGACGTTATTCTGACGTCATCAATAATGGAATAAAAAAAATACTTGATCTCCAAATGGTAATTGTAAAACGTGAATGATGTTATTTGTATATTGCGTGTATTCCAAAAACAAGTGTTTTATTACACTGTTATATTTTTAGCATTGTGTGGGCTCTAGTGTCCTCTATTGTTCAGCAGGTAGATGAAAAAGTGTATCAGGGAGACATGGCTTGCTTTGCTGCCTCCTATGCTACGTGAGCTAAACACAGCACCCACAGGAACGTTTAGCAACAACAAAACCAGTTACTTTCCTCGTCATTTTGTCTGTTCTTTTGACTCCTGAAGAATATTTCTGAGCATTTAGTAATCATGCCGGTCTGGTCTGTTACCTCCACTATCAATGAAAACCCTGACAGAAACAACTGTTAAACTTTCCAGTTCAACACCAAGGTCGGGAGGCAGAGCAGAGGCGATTACTCCTGGGTGAAACTGCAGCTAGCTTCAGGCTTAACTCCCCTCACTTTAACTAGCAGCTAGCAGCAGCTAGCTTTAGGCTCAGCTCTCTTTACTTTACCCTGCAGTGATGAAGCAGACATGGGACTTTATTGGAACTAGCAAAGCTCTGTGGTATTTACTGCTAAAGCTGGTAGCAAAACATTCACACTAAAAAGGGAAGTTTTTAGGGGGCACTAACTGTTTTGTTACTGGACTTCTGTACTCGTCATGGATTGTTCATAAGGAACACCATGCTCAGGCATAAGAGTGTCCACATGTGCACTTTGCACAAGGACACTCTAGGCTTAATTTCCGTGATCGATTTTGCAGCCACATCATTAGACGTGTCTTGGACACTCAGGTTAATAGAGGGGCAGAGCTGTCAACTCACCACCAGATGGGAGGATGGGGGGAGGATGCTGGTCAGGCCTGGCAGACCCAAACGTGTTGTGAGGATCTGCTGGAAACGTCTGGCGGAGTCCCCTGTCAGAAAGAATTTTAACTGCCATCTCTGGCAGAGATTTAACAATGTCCCAGGTGAGGTGGGGGACACTGAGTCTGAGTGGGCTGTGTTCTGCACCTCTATTGTTGAGGCGGCTAACCAGAGCTGTGGCTGTAAAGTCGTTGGTGCCCGTTGTGGCAGAAATCCCCCAAACTTGTTGGTGGAAACCAGCAGTGGCAGATGCCACGGGAGCGGATGTCCTGTCCATCCACCCACAGCCCATGTGCCCATCCCCACGAGGCCCTAAATGTATATTGGTGTCTAAGTTGTAATTAAAATTTAGTGGGGTAGGCAGTCACAGGGGTCCACCGAGGGATCCCGCAACTGGGGACCCCTCAGCCAAACCCACTGCCTCCGCCCGCCCCACAATGCCCTATGTGTGGTGTGTATGGTGTGGGGTGGCGGGGGAGGGGGAGGAAAGGGGCGCGGGGAGGGGCACAACCAGGAGAACGATCAATCTCCCGGGCGACCAACTCCTTCAGCTGGCCACTGTAGGCGCCCCCCGTCTCTCCAGGACCGCCCGAGGGCAGAAGGGCAAAGGCCCAGCCTGGCCAAGAGTCCAAGGTAGCAGCGCCACGGATGCCCATTCACCCCTGGCAGTCCCCGCCACCACACCAGGGGACCAGAGAGCCCAGGTTATCTTTGGTTGGATCCAAGGACCAGTTCCCCCCAGCCAGCCCGAGCAGCCTCTGGTGGCATGGGAGAGAGAGAGAGAGCGAGAGAGAAAGGAGAGGAGACGCCTCCAATTCCACCTCCCATGAGCCCTAAACCCTAAACTCGCCGCCCCCCTTCCCCCTACCTCTCCCTCCGTCCCTATGGATACATCATAATATCAAGGGCACCTGCCAGGCACTAGATTGGCCCGACCCCGATGGACTATAAATCTAATGTAAGAACAGTTTACCATTTTGAAAAAGCGGCTTCCCATTTAGAACAGGGAGGCTGTTCAGCGTTAAATTCCTGTGATGGACTGAAACCAAATCCAGACCCAGCATCATCCTCAGGGCCTGAAAACAGAGAGCCACAAAGTCATTAATACTCAGGTATGAGGCTCTGCATTGCATAGTTGGTTATAAAAATCATAATCATGAGAAAAACTGGAGAGCAAACTGAACTTCCTTCTCCTGCCCCAAGCAAACCTTCCCAGTGTAACTCCCAGTATTGATTTACAGTCATCTCTGCAGCTTTGTGGAGACGGTGTGAAATCCTACCTTACTGCAGTCTCCTCTCCCATCACAGACTGTACTGATGTAGACAGCCCAGGTGCCATCAGTAGATGAGGCCAGCAAGTAAGTGCAGGTTCCCTGGAAATGGAAGTGCTTCCTGTCAAAAGTGCGATAATGGGCTCCACCCCAGGACATGCATGTGACCGAGCCCTGAGGAACCCTTGCAGTACTCAGCAGACCACTCCGCACCAAAGGAGAGAACTGGGAGTCTGGAAAGGGAAAAAGCAGGTGGTGTTTGAGATAAATCCCTCACTATTTGTTATCATAATTCAGAAAGCACCTGTGCTTGTTGTCAAACCTGGAAGGAGAGTGTAGGTGCAAGACAAGCAGGTATGGTCAGAGGCATTCCTCCAGCTCAGTCCCCACATGCTGCTGCAGCACTGCTCCATGGACATGAGGGACGAGTTATGGACTCCGGGGAACTCCTCACAGATCCATGTGGAGTAGCACCGACCATGTATACCCACTCCTAAAAGGTGGGAGAGTGAGGGAGAATAAAAATTACATGTAATTCCAGATCTTTTAACTTAAAATAAATACATTTTAACTAGAAATAAATACATTTGTTTATTATTTATTTTAACCCCTGACTTTTGACTTTTCTAAAAACATAACAACAATAACAGCAAAACTCCACTTTATACGCTACAGCTAAATGGCTGTCCCTCTATGTACTGGCTAATTTTTATATATAAAATTATTCTTGGCCTAATTCATTTATATCTCCCTAACTACATATCAAAGGACCAGACTCGATATAGCCTTTGCTCTCATTCTAGAGTGAGAACAGAACTTTTAAATATAATAAAAATCTTTTAAATATGCTGCTCCTTCCACTTGGAATAACTTTCAAACTAATTTGAAATTAATTGGGAGAATTTAGGTTGATTCTAAGAGCTAAAGAAGAAAAATCTCTTGGTAAATATGACTATTTCTAAACCTCTATGCTGTATTTCTTTGACCTAATGTTGGCTGCTATCTTTGTTTTATGTGTTTCGTTTTACTTGTGTTTTGAAAGTTGATCTCTGTTATGCGGTAAACTGTAAATTGGTTGTGCTGCCTTCCTGGCCAGGTTGATTATAAAGAGATTTCTAAACTCAATGAGGTTTTGTTCATCTGGTTAAATAAAGGAGGAATAAAAATAAATTAATTAATCATTTATTCGATGAGATATGAGATGCTGCCACTTTAATAAGATGTAATAACAATCATCAGATGACTGTTTCACCAATCCACACACACACAAACCGGAAGAGCTGCACACCTAGCAGGAATGAATAAACACATGACAAAAATCAGAGGCAGCTGTCTGTGAAGCTAAAACGGAGGAGGATGAAGAGTTCTGGCCTCGTACACGAAGCATTTTTCACAGTTTTAGATCTGAACTTTGGACTGGAGGCGACAGTAGTTCCAGGTGACCTGGTTTTGTTGTTGATAAAGGAGCATTAACCAGCTGGTCAACTTTAAAGACTTTTTGGTAACCAGATATTTCTTAAAAAATAAGTTTGCTCTCGCTTGTTATTCTGTTGATGTGTGAGAGGACAGAAACAGTATCCTTCAGAACTCAACCCACCAATTCCTAAACCTAAACTCAAACCAACAAGACTAGACCCAAGCGAAGACACAGGATGGCAGATGGACAGTAGATCATGACAGAAACAAACAAAACAATAATGATCTCATACTGAACAGAGGAAACTGGACCATAAACACTGAGGAACTAATGAATGAGGAGCAGGTGTGATGGGAACAGGAAGTGAACACACGAGGGAAAAGAAAATGTGCAGAATGATGCATGCACACTGTCCACCGAGGCGACTCAGTGGTTGGTTGTCCTCACCCTGAGAGCAGCCTTGTCCTCCCCAGCCCTCGCAGCAGGCCCTCACCGTCTTGTTCACCGTTTGGCTCTCCATCTCTGCAGGCCTGAGGTGGACAGCACATTCATAAAGTCAGCAGCTTCACACCTCATCTAAGTTCCAGTAATCAAAGTATTCACAGTGTTCTGATCCACTCATATTCCACTCCATCCACTTAACGTCAGACCCAGTGGCATGTGGTGGTGGTGGGTATTTGATATTTGATATTTGTCCACTAATCTGTGTTACAAATGTATTTTCTGTACGACTACAATAATTTTTAACATTACCTTAAATTAAAATTGCTGAATTTTCCTGATCAAATACAGGGCAGAACCCTGAGATGAGGAGCAGCGAGCCGAGCCGAGCTGAGCCGAGCAGAGCCGGGCCGAGCCGAGCCAAGCCGAGCCAGGCTGAGCTGAGCTGAGCCAGGCTGAGCCGAGCTGAATCGAGCCAAGCTAAGTTAAGTTCCTGAATGTGCGATCCCTGGATTGCATGGTGCATTTCTTTTTCTGTTTCTCAGCATGTCGCCAATATAAAGTTTACAGAAAGTTTTATTATACACATTGACCTTCTACAGTCTGTGTAATGTATTTAATGTAAGTGTGTGACATAATTATCCTCGCTGATCAAACAAAGAACAGTCATGACGTGAGGCTGACAGTACTCTGCTGCACCTTGAGGGGGCGCAGGTGAGCTGGCGGGTGCTTGTTGCCACGTGCTAAAGTTTTAGCTAAAGTCAGGTCATGTGGTGCAGCCGTTATTTTACGTTCTGCTCTGGATGGAGGATTATATATCTAAACTAAAACAAAAAGATTGAAAATAACCATGCAGGTAGAATTAAACAGATCAATAAAGACTTTATAATTTGGCCGTTATTTCTTTAGAGAGATCTTTTTGTGCAGCAGGATAAACACGTGGACTTCATATACAAATAAAGGTAAGAGCACAAATGGATGTTTTCTTTTTAAAATACAGATGAGACTAAAAATAAAAAAATGAATCAAATAAACTCATTTTTTAAACAAATGTGATCTTAAGTCAGTTATTCTTGTTATCCTCTTGATAAGCAGCCTGTATTAAAATTGATAAAAATCAACTTTTAAAACAACTAAGAAATTAACTGAGGGTCAAAACTGAATTTGTGTTCACATCTCTACACTTTACTTTGTTCATAATAAATATAAACACATGAAGGGAGTAAATTTCTCTATTCACGTCTCTTCCTATAAAAGAAATTTTCTTTCTAGGCCAAATATGTTCCTGCGTGCGTGTGTGTGTGTGTGTGTGTGAGTGAGCGAGGAATGCTGATGAGATATGAAGCATTACCAGCGGTCAATATGCTGCCAGCTGAATAGATATTAAGTTCTTACAATCGTAAACGTGACTCTAAAGGAGTCAGTGCCTCACCAGCCTCGAACCTGACGGATGGTACATGGTCTCTGGGAAGATGGTGGACGGTCAGGAACTCCTTTGTCATGTCAGATTTTATTCTTCCTGATTAGCATCAAGTCTTTCTTCAAAACAGTCCGACACCTCAGAGGGGAGACTAACTTTGTTGTGCCTTACCAAAACTTTATTTTATCTTTTCTTTTCACATCTTTTCCATGCAAATTAAAGGTTTGGACAAAATTACTTGAATGTTCTGCCAATCAAGAGGAACTTCTAGCTGGTAAAGTGTGATATGTCTAATAAGTGAGGTGAAGAAAGGAAAATGTATTGAATCAGTTAATGACGGAGTACTGAGGAGCGAACAGAAAGCTGTAAGGCTGAAGATTAAAGAGGAAATCTGCAGAAAAAATAAAAATGTTGGTGTATTAAGCGGGATACAAGAGGGAAGGAGAGAAGAGGAAAGCTACTTTATCTCCCACCTCGTTTCAGGTTTCCAGATTAACCAGACATGGGACCAGCCCAGTTAGGCAGGTTGACAGCCCTTATCGTGTTCAAAGCAAGAACATTTTACTTCCAGGTAACATTCAAAGATGTTTAAAGATGGGACGGGGAAATAATCTAAGGTCAACTACATTTAAAAACACATTGTGTCTGCTCCAGGACAATGTGTACATTATCTGTGGTGTGGATTTATGGAATGAAGAGTTAAAGGAAAAAACACATTTACAAAGCAACAGAAAAAAGACGTGGCTAGGAAAAACATGGAGGGGTCAGTTATTGTTATTAAACACTCACTGGCTGGAATCAAACACTGGGTGGAAATTAAACTAAGGTCCGTGAAGTGTGCTGGTATTGTAAACAAACATGTGTCAAACTAGTTTATTATGTAATTGTTTCAAAAGTTTAGGAAAAGTAGGATGCTTTATTTATTTCATCTTTACTTCTACCGACTTCTTCTCAGACATGTTGTCTTGTCCTTTTTGTTTTATTCTCTAGGTTTGTCTTAAATTGTCTTAAAAGAAATAAAATAAGTGAGGATGAAAAATGATAATCAAATGTTCAAGTAATTGAAACATGAAGAATAACGTTACACCTTCATGTATTATAACTTCAACAAACCTAAAATTTTATTATACAGGTTTTTATCTCACAGATGGCCTCATTTTCATGTTCAGAAAACTTCCTGTGAACGTACTACAGTTTATTTATATACTACAAGTATATTTATGCACGGATCAGTTTGTGGGATTTTAAAATTCTTTATGTTCTCCACACACACATGCTGGTGGAAATCTGTGTCATCTGGACTTTCCCTTTATACTTATGTTAAGTTGGGAAAGACATTTTTCTCTGAAGTGAGAATAGCTCAACAGAGACAACAGAGACCTTTTCAAGATTCTAAAAATATTAATATAGACATATATTCATTTATGGACAGTGCAAGCAGATGGTTTAAATAAGCTACTGCTCTGCCGTGGCCGGTTCTTCTGGAAAAAACTGTCAGTCAGTCTGAAAGTGGCAAGAAGACGACATGTCCAACAGCCTGTCCTCTGAGCTGAGTAGAAGTGATGTCAGTATCAGTGATATATAGATATAGTATGACTGTATCAGTGATACAGTCAGACATTCAGCATTTCAGGTTTGGTGCACCGTCTACCCTCTCTGTTACCGGCTCACTAAGATTTAGGAGTTAAACTACAACAGCAGTTGGTACTTTAGGCCCTATCACATCCAAAGTTCAGGTCAGGTCAGGTTTATTAGTAAAGCACATTTCCAACAGGTCGGGCTGCCCAACGTGCGTTCCAAACTACAACACTTCTAAAATAAAATAAAGTGAAGAATAGAAGAGCAATAAAATAAAACAATACAAAAAGGCAAGTAAAACAATTAAAACCAAACAAACAACTAAGACAACAACAACTAGGACCATTTAAAAAAAAATGTTTAGGTCAACTTATGACAAAAGCCAGTTGATAAAAATGCATCTTCTAGAGGAACTTAAAATGTTCCAGTGACAGTGCAGACCTAACACTTAGAGGGGGGTTGTTCCAGAGTCTGGGACCTACCACAGAAAAGCCTTAGTCACCTCCAGACCTAAATCTGGTCCTTGGAATGGATAACATCAGCTGGGAGCTGGATCTCATGGATATAGAGCATGAATAATTGGGGCTCGCTGTCCTGTGGTCCGCCTGGGGTGTCCCCCACGGGGCATGGTGGGTGGGTTATGTGTGATGTGACTGTGTGATGGTGAGTGTTTGTGTGTACAGCACAGGGGAGGGTGTGAGTGTGGGGTTATATGGGGTGCAGGTTGGAGTAGGTGGGGGGAGGGGGTCGATGGCACCCTGGTTCCCGGGGTGTGCGGCTGGAACATCGGGGTGTGTGCTGGCCTACGCCGGGTGGTTGTCTGGGTGTGCCTGGTCCTCCTAGGCATGCCTTTGGGGGGTGGGTGGGCCGCCTCTGGGCTCCTGGGGCTCTGGGCCCTTCACTTGGGCCGCTCTTGGCCCACTGGGACCTGTGCCCCAAGATCGTGGGGGGCTCTTGCTGGGGCTCTCCTCTGCTGCCCTTTGGGTGGGGCTGGAGTCGTCTTCGGGGTGGGGTAGCTTGGGTTAGTACTTCGGGGCTGCTGCTGAAGCAAATATCTCTAATTGAAATAGTAGATTTCCTTTAATAGACTGTGTATATTTCTTTTGCTGTTTTTTTTAAGGTTTCAACCTTAGTAATATTTTTGTGATATAAACTATCTCTACTGGAAAATGTGATTGGATTGCAACAAATAAAAAGTGTGAGAACAATTCTAATTAAATTAAATAAAATAAAGAGTAGTGAGTGGTTTCACATTATTATTTAAAGCAAATCAGGTCATTATCATTTGGACAAGAGCTGAACAAGCCATCGTATAACTTTATAAAACTGAAAATAAAAAAGATCGAGTTTTGTCAGGCTGAGCAGGTTTTTAAAGTAACACATGGATTCGGGTATCCATAAAGAGAGAGATG
The DNA here is from genome assembly GCA_037177155.1 of Melanotaenia catherinae. Lineage (NCBI taxonomy): Eukaryota > Metazoa > Chordata > Actinopteri > Atheriniformes > Melanotaeniidae > Melanotaenia > Melanotaenia catherinae. The sequence continues at coordinate 26,732,016 of JBAGKM010000021.1, forward strand.
TGTGAGATTTATTTTAAAGAATAAAAGAAATAAATAAAAGAAAGACATCTTGGATACTGCCTTCAATAAATGACAGCAACTAAAAGACCACTTGAAAAGACTGCATGAAAGCCTATCTCATATGAAACCCATCGACTTGAGATCACTGGTCTTTGTGGCACTACATCCTGTGTGTTGGTTTTCACAAGAAGTGAGGTGAAGCCACAAATTAAAGTGCAACATTTTCTTAATCAATAACAGAACCCTCAGTCATAAACAGTAATAATGATTTTAGTAAAGAATTATTTTAGTGCTGTAGCAGCTGGAGTGTGCTACTCTGTTAGAATGATACACTTAAATCCAGAGATTGGGAATGAGAATTATTCACCATACAACCCTGGGGTTGTGAATTTATTTGAAATAATGACCAGAAATTTTTAAATGTAAACAATGAATAACAAAATCAACTGAACAACAAATAAAACAGCCACAGCCAATCACACATTACAATCACATTATAGCAGTCGACCCTCCAGCTGCAATGCACGGGCTTTCTAATAAGAGTGAAAAAATTAAGAACCATTCCTAAAACGGTCACTAGGTGGGTCTCAGCACAAGCAAAGAAAGTTTTCCCTCTGATCGAGCCACTGACAGGATTCATGTGGTTAAAAACACTTCTGCGTTACGATACGACGTTCAAACGCACACTAAATACATTAAAAAGACTACTACGCTTCATCAGCAGAAATTACTAAATACATGACTGTTGTACTATTTGGTAATGAAGCATATTAGCCAGTTACTTGAGAACTGTACACGTTAGAGGTGATGTAGACAAAAACAAACAGGATTTTAAAATATTTTTATAATTACTTAGTTCCAAAAAACTGTTGCTTTTACATCTTCAGCTCACAAGATGGATAACTGGAAGAAAACACTGAACGCACCTAAAAAAAAGTAAGTTTACTGAGCATGCGCTTAGTTAAAGTGCGTGGACATTCATTTGTAGCACGTCTCTCACGGGATCAGACTCACTCGGGCGGGGATTGTTCAACAACCTGGTACGCCGTCTTATGGTTGAACGCTGCAGTGGAAAACGGGAGCTCAGGGTGAAGAAATCCGACCACATTCTGTTTTGTCGCATGTTTGGTGACGTCCAATAGTCGACTGGCTGTGAAGTCTCCTGGGCCGAGGCCTAGAGACTTTTTTTTCCTTTTTTTAGCGGACGCTACTGAAAATTTCCGTGGATGCCCAACTAGTTTTCAGTGCCCGTTTTGACCGGGTGTTAACCGATGAAGCACTTTATTGATTGATTTTAGCGGAGACGGTCGGAAACGTTAGCCAGTCATTTGAAGCTACTGCTAACTGCCAGCGAGGAAGTGAGGAACGATAAAAATGACATCTCGGAGGTAAGGGGGCTGTCTGGAAAACAATGTCTGGTGACAGTGTTAGCCGAGCAAGCTAAGTTTAACTGAACTCAGCTGTTTAGCTCTTGGTATTTTGGCTAACAAGCCCCGTGTGAACCGACGGTTCTGACCAGACGCGAGGGAAACAACTAGCTTAGGATCACTTCATTTAGCTTAACACCAGCAACTTAAGGCTCAGTCTGAAGATGTCGAGTAAACAACACGTTAAAATTGCTCTCAAATGTTCAGATCACATTCAGATGTTCTACATAAACAGCAGTTAACAAGCAAAAACATATATAACTTGATTTTGATCCAAACAAGTGAATTGAGACATTTAATAATAACAACAACAACAACAATAATAATGTTTGCACTGCGCTATGAACTGTTTGACAACCAAAACTTGCGTTTCACATGAGTTAATCTAACTTTATTTACAAACCACTTTATCACGGGCCAACACAATTCAGCCATTTTGAGGGAAAACAAAACGTTTTAACTTCTGGGAAAACGGTAGGTTTCATGTTATTAAAAGCAGATCAGTGTTTTAGATTACAGCATTATAATATAGTGAGCCAAAGCAAGGTGACAAGATCAAGTAAGTGACACACAAAAACGCCAAAACCTAGAAGTTTCAGGCAGAAAAAAAGGGTTTTTGGTTAAATATAAGATTTCAAAAACAGTTTGGAAGTGAAAATAAATCAAAGACGGGAATAATCGCAGAGAGAGAGAGAGAGATGCCCACATAGGAAGAAGGCTTGAATGACATACAGGATTAAAACAGTTTGGAAGACATGGAATAAACCAAGTTTGGGGTGGAAACCATACAGAGAAGTCCTAGTTAGTCTCAAATAAAACAGATATTAAACAGCTCAGCATTCACCAAGTATTTGGTTTGAAAAAATGGAGGGAAAACCCCGTTTTCAATTAAACCCTCCCCAAGCTCCTCAGTGTAAAAATAATTTTATTAGTAAGTAGTAAATTGAGGTTTTTACTTGAGCCATGATGGTTAGCTCCTTGATCGGAAACATCTGCATTTCATGCAGCCTGTCAGTGGGGCTGCTGCTTCTTGCTAGACGGTTGATCTTGGATTCTTCTCAGTCCTGCAGGTTATAGATTAAGGTTCCTGTGGATGAGAGTTTTACTGGTGCACCCTACAGAGAATTGATCAGATAAGGATCAGGGGATGTTTAGAAGTATGAGGGGCAATATTTAGGGTTTTATTCTTCTTGAAGAGCATTTTGCTGTTTAAGAGAAAACTGTTGCCACGAACAGCTGTGTTGGGTCTTGGAAGGATGTTCAGATAGGATGTACATGTCGAGTAAGCTGTAACTTCTTATTTCCTTCACCTGTCAGTAATGCTGGCATTTGCACTGATTGCTGTATATTTGATCCATTTGTGATCACGTTCTGATTGTTTTACTTCTCTTTCAGGTGGTTTCACCCCAACATCACAGGTGTGGAGGCCGAAAACCTCCTGCTGACTCGAGGTGTGGATGGGAGCTTCTTAGCCAGACCCAGTAAAAGTAATCCAGGAGACTTCACCCTCTCAGTACGGTAAGTTACAACACTCATGGCTGTTTAAAGCAGTGGACGCTTTATAGTGTGTTGCTGTAGTCACAGTGAGCACCAATAGTAAAAATATGTGACTTTAAAATAAGGATTTATATTACAAATAATAATAGAAGAGAAGTAAATGACTGAAATC
>JBAGKM010000021.1:26764007-26777127 GCA_037177155.1 Melanotaenia catherinae
CACATTAACAGCACAATTTGTGAATATGATAAATTTAAATTTAAATTCAAAGTTAATCTGTTTGAATCAAACTAACACTTTAGTTTGTTTAGTTCATTTTCAGTTATGTCCATTAGATTTTTTAGTAATCTCTGCAAACAATATAAAATGTAATGTCTATGAAACTAAACATTTATCATTAATATGAAGAATAAATAATAAAGGACCCAACTCTGACTCCTGCAGGAGACCAGTGGTCATCGTCAATAACCGATTCAGTGTTTTCAATGTGGACAAACTGGGATTTATTCTCTAAGTAACTCTTAATCCAAGAGACACCCATGATTCCATATCTGCACATTTTTAAGTAATAATTCATGGTTAACTGTATGGAAAGCTTTAGTTAGATCTAAGAACACCCTACAGGATATTGTTGTTTATCAGTTGTTTCAGATATTTTTTCCACTAGAAGTGCCGGAGTCATATTCCTATCAGGTCTGAACATTATGTTTTTCAATAAAATCATAGAATCTTTTAAGAAATATTTTTTCCAGTATTTTTGAAAGTTGCAGTAAAGGGAAATCGGTGTGTGATTACAGACGTAATGTTTGTCCCCAGCCTTAGAAATCGAAATTAGCTTTGCGATCTTCCTCTTTTCTGGAAACCTGCCTGACTGGTTACAGCTGTGTGCCAGTGGTGTGGCTGTACACCCAATGATGTCTTTTAATGCTGACATATCCACTCCAATCTGCTCAGCTTTTATTTTTGAAGTTTTGGACAATTGTAATAATTTCATTTTCATTTGTACCCTGTGTAAATATAGTTTTATCTAAATTTGTTATTTAACCTACAATTTACATCATTTTGATTAGAATTCGTCTTCTTTGCCAAGTTAGGCTCAGAATCAATAAAATATTTGTTCAATTCATTTGCAATGTCATTAGACTGATTGATTTTATTTATTTCTTTTGTAAAAAGTAATTAGGTAAAGTAGAACTATGACTTTTATGATCTTATTTAGAACACACCAAGTGAACTTGATATTTGATTTGTTTTCTTCCAGGTTATTATTATAATAATTTCTTTTACGAGAACCCATAATAGTTATTAATTTATTGTTATAAAATTTAAATTTTGGTTCTGTTTCCTGACTTCTATTTTCAAGAAATCTTTGTATTTTTCTTTGTGAATACTCTTGGTTAGCCTTGGCTTTTCAGCATATTTATTTCTCTTTACTTTGTGGACTAAAGGGCAGCTTTTTTCATAAAGGGTAATAATGATATTCAGAAAACTTTCATAAGCCATGTTTACATCTTCTACATAAACCTCACCCCAGGTCTGTTTAATTAAAACAACTTTAAATAAATTTACTGCTTCTTGAGTTTGTTGTCTTGAAACTACAAAAGTTTTACTTTTGGTACCTTTTGTAGGCCTTTGTACTATTGTAAACACAGGTAAAATGTCAGCAATTAAAATTCCTCTTAACACATCCCTTTCAATAACTTTAGTAAATATATTATCAATCACTGTTTCACTGTTTCTTGTTATTCGAGCTGGTCGAGTGATTGATTTGATACAATCCTAAACTAAACATGGAATTAATAAACTCTGTATTTACATTTTGCATTTGTTAAAATCCCCGCAAACAAAACACATTTTTATTGTTTATGCCATCATATATTTTTTTCCTAAACTTTTCAACACAGGATCCTGGTTTTCTATACATACAGCTAATTATTTCATTCTTTAATTTTTCTATCTCAGTTTCCAGTGACACACTCTGTGGTTGTATTAATTACAAATGACATATTGCTCAGAAATTGCTGTTGCAGTAAATTAAATTTTTGTTTGTCTCAACCACCAAATAATCAGGACTTCTGCAATTAAAATGTATAACAGATTATTTGTCTTTTGTAATCACATTACTTTCAAACGGATCTTCTATATAATAGTCACAGTGAGTATGTACTGTAGTAAAGAAATTATTCTCTGGATTGATATAATTTAGTATATCCTGTGATTTATACTCTGTGTAATCAAACATTTGCAGCTGAAGGCTTTCATAGCATGCATCACCAGTTTCTGTTCTTACTGTTGAGGATTTTCATCCACCCAAATTCTTAGTGGGTCTTATTGTTTTATTGGCCATTGATTGTGGGTAGTCTTCATCATGTCATCCATGTTCATCCCCAGCTAGTGTCATTTGTATTGTTCAAGTTGTAAAATATCTTTGATAAGCATCACTTTTGCCTGCTCTGGGCTCCATTCAGCTTTATCAGTACTGTGCAGGTTCTCGTCCAGGTGTCATGAATCTTCTTCTCTCTTCTCAGGATCCTTGCTTGTCTTGCAATTTCAGAATTTTTATTTTGTAAGGTGCTCATTCACATATACGCTTGTGCCCTTCAATTTTTTAGCATTTCTCAGCACCTTCATTTTCCGTTTCCTACTAGCAAGTCTGATGAGAATATTTGGCTTTTTGCTATTTTTTGAGCCAAAGTATGACAAGCAACAATATCTTTACTGTGTGAATTTGACTCGCCTGAAAGAACCTTACTTGTTATACAGCTCACAAGGAAATTCTTCTCCTTTCTGGAAGGTGTTCAGAGCCAACATCAGCTGGATGGACTGGAAAAAGACATCTTTTTGATGCTATAGTCTGAATTAGAGCAATAATCAATTTCCAACATGTTTTTCAAGCATCTGTTTTGTCTCTTTGTGGTAAATTGATTTCTCTCGTGTTAGTATAGGAAGATGGACAGAGTTTCAGTAACCATAACCATACATGAGCAAAGAAGATAGTCGTAATAAGATTAAAAAACTGCCATGAAAAACACCATCTATGTCAATATTTGCTTTTTTATTAAATACATTTTTTTTTATTTCAGTTCCCTTGCGGCCTCAGTTTGTGTCTGGTGGTGAGATCTCTGTCCTACCTCTCCATTTCTTACCTTTATGACCTTTTTCACCAACTTTTTAACCAGACAAAACAAAAGGTAATCAGACAACAATGGTGGCATTGGACATATTTGGAAAAAGTACAAAATAAGAAGCGGTTTTATTACTCAAAACTGCCGGTTTTACTGCTTTATTCTCCTCTCACACTGTCATCTGCGGCTTATCGGCCATAATATCCCTGTAGAAACACTTAGAAAGAAAGAAACTTTATTTCCCTCATAAATGTTGCTAGTCAGTAGAATAGCTTACACAAGCATCATACAGGTGTGTCTAGCATACCAGTTTAATGAGACAATGGGGCATCAGTTTGACTTTAGAGACATTATGCTCACTGTGACTAGCACCCTCGCCGTGGAAAAACATGATCCATCTGTCATCTCTGGGAGACCCCGACCTTTGTTTTTTGTTTTTTTTTCCACAGTGGACTGATGTTGTGGTGGTCATCACTGCTGCATCACAGCAAAAAGGTCCCTGGTTCAAATCTCATGTAGCTGGGGTACTGATGGTGAGATCTGCTCTGTATGTGTGGGTTCCAGAGTCGATTTTGACATTAGCAAAGGCATAAAAAGTTCCTCACAGAAAAAGACAACTGTTTTGTTGCTCGTCCTTATGAAAGACGTTCATTTCAATATCATGTAATTGAGTGGACAGGACCAATGAACAAGCAGACGATTATAATGCTAAATATTCTATTCAGGAATTTACAATAAATTGCTTTTGTTTGTTTGTTTGATTTGTTTGACAAACTGAAAACAGAATTATTTCACTTACTGGTTTCTGTGATTTCATAAGATGAAGAAATATGTTGGGCAAATTTATTTCACATTAATATTTTCTAGACAGAAAATAGTTTGTACAACAATGCATCACAAAAATGCACTTTAATAAAAAATGATAAGAAACACATTAGTTAAATTCATCAACATAAATGTGACCGTTAACAGATAGAACTGCAAAAGTGATAAACCCCTGTTACACAGTCACAGACATCATCGTCCTTATAGCCGTAATAATTTAGAAAAAGAAAATCTATATGCCACAACTTTGACTCGTTGCATAGAATTTGTTATATTAGAAGAACTGTTCATTTTAACATCTAAATGTAAATAGAAAAACGTGTTCAAATTATAATAATACATCTTTTTCAGGATCTATACCCAAGAATTTTCACTTTATAAAATATTGTGTGAAGGTCAGGTAAACACTTCTGTATAATATATGATAATAAATGCATTTCAGTTTACGTCACCCAGGTCAACTCTGAGTGCTAAAGGCAAGGCAGTTCATTTGTATAGCCCATTTCATGTACAGGACAAGCAGGAAGTAAAGCTCACCTGCCTCTTCTCCTACATCTCCACCTTCTTCTCTGCCTGCCTCAGCATCTCCTCTCTCTCTCTCTCTCTCTCTCTCTCTCTCTCTCTGTCTCTCTCTCTCGAACTACCTGGCAGCTTTGGTTTATGTCACCTGACAAAATAATACATTGATGCATGCTAAGGAAACTAGTTTTTGGTTTCATGGCTATTATTATCACCATTAGGGATAATAATGACTGTTAGGAAATAATTTCTTTGTGATGTACACTTTTTACAATGAGTCAATCTAAAATAATTCTTTCTTTAAATTCTTAGTGACATTCTGACTGAAGCCATCAACACAGCCGTGAAACATCTCACAAGCTTGAGCTTTGCTTAGAGTTGGGTGTTTTGGCTGTTAAACTCAAAGAAAAGGCATTTTGACTGAAAAACTCAGAAAAAGACAGACCTTGTAACTTTCCTAAAAAGCGTTTAATAACATTGAGACATCATTCTTTCACCTTATAGGTTGGTTTTTTACCGCTAGTTTTTTTTTTTGGAGACTCTTTATAACACAGGTGTCTTATGTTTAAATTATCTCAGACAGCAAGAGAATTATATTATAAATCTAAAAACACACTACTGGACTAGGGACATCGGCTGACCTTAACGAAACAAGGTCTAGAAATTGTGCTGCAGAGGCACACAGGGGTCAAAGGACCTCACAGGTCTTCCTTTCCAAAAAGCCGAGTCTTCTGAAAGACATGGCTTTTATAGGGGACAAGACGTGATTTCTTTTAGTGATCGAACACACCTCTCTCTCTCTAACAGAACAGGACAGGTACAGAGCCTAACCACTGGAACCAAGGCCTGCTTACTAGTGGCAGACTGGGGTCAAAGGACCTCACTCACTCACTCACTCACTCACTCACACTTTGCCTTCTTGTTTTTCTAAATGACTCACGTCACAAACCATTCTGCAATCCACGCTTCGCTGAGCCTTTTTTCTTTAAAGTTTCCACCAAAACTCTTCTTGCACCAAAAATCTTCACAAGCAAACTCTCTGCTGGTTTAGATCAACACTCTCATTGGTTCACTAAATAACCACCAACAGGGACACACTTCCTTCACGCATCATTTCTTCCCTCAGGATAGGACTACAAACCTTGATCCAGGACTGCGGAAACTAGTACCCAAGATCCAGGACTACAACTTCCATCACTTCCTCATACGGCATTTCCTACCTCAACACCTATGTCCTGTTGCCGGGCATATCCCTTTTTGATTGACAACAACCAGTGCTCAACACACTTTGCACACTTACAAGACCAAAACAACAGCTGTGTGTCATGTGATCAACACGTCTCATACACACAGAACCAGAACAACAGCTGTGTTTACATCCCGTGATCATCGTCATCAACAACAACACCTGCACCTTGCACCTGTCACTCATCAATCATTTTTGACATAAGGGTGTCTCTTAATTCTCTAAAACCAGTACAGAAAGTTTCTGTGAGGCCAGGTTAAATCGAAGATCATTAACAATCTTTAAAAGGGCGTCTCGGTACTGTGGTTTGTCTTAAAAACCAGATTGATGTTTTTCTAAAATTTTGTGTTTATGGAAAAACTCATGCAATTGCATAAAGACAAGTTTCTCAATAATTTTACTTAAAAACTGTATTTATGATACAGGTCGGTAGTTATCAATAATGTCTAGATCTAAATTACCGCTTTCAAAGGCAGCAGGGAAGACACCCGTCTAAAGAGAGTAATTTACCATGTCTAAAAGCACACACTCAAAGAAACTATCAAATGTTTTTTAAAGTGATGTGGGAATTGAGTCTAAAAGGCAGGTTGTTGTGTTACGATGGGAAACAGCTCGACCAAGCATCTTCGCATCAACCAGGACAAAACTCTCCAGTGTTTCTCCAAAGCCTCAGGTCTGTTTGCTGTTAAAATGATCGACAATAAAATCACATGATGCAGGTAAAATCTGAGCAGGAGTTTTGGTTTAAAATTTCAATAAAATATTTACTAGCTACTTTAAACCAATTCGGCTTGGGGCCATCCTACATTAACTGGATTAAAATCTTATACAGCTCTCCTACTACAAGTGTCAGAACGAATGATCAAACTTCTCCAAGTTTTAATCTACAAAGGGGTACTAGACAAGGTTGCCCACTATCCCCCTCAATTTTTGCTATATTTATTTAACTGCTAGCTGCTGCGATTAGACAAAATCAAGCTATTAAAGGCATTCAGTCCAAAAATATAATTAATAAAATAAGTCTTTATGCTGATGACATTTTACTATTTTACTATTCCTCCAGAACTTACAAACCTCTCTGAAACAATCTCACTAATTAATAAATTCTCATCACTCTCAGACTAACCTATTAACTCGTCTAAGAGTACAGTTCTACCCATTAACTGTAGGTTTCAAAATCTACCCAACATCACCTTACAATCAGGTAACATTAGATACCTGGATATAAATATTCCCTCCAGGCTCTCAGAACTAACTAAATTTAATCACATTCACCTTCTTAAGACTATAAAAGATGATCTTGCTCGCTGTAAATCTCTATGGGGAGAGTTGCCACTATAAAAATTATGGTTCTACCCAAAATCAACTACTTATTTTCTATGATTCCTATGAAATTTTAACCAATGGATTAGCAAAGGAATTAAATACTTTGAACATATTATCCATAACAGAAACATTTTATCTTTTAATACACTCTCATTACAATATGGGATTAACAGCAACAGATTCTTAGAATATCAACAACTCAAAATCATAATACATACAAAATTCCCCCTTCACCAAACAGACCTGGAACTTCCTCCAATGGTAGCAGATTTTATGGACCTCTGTACCCCAAAGTTACTTTCAAAAATATACAGATTAATGTCAAAAATAGATTATTCAAATTCCCTACCTACTTCAAAATGGGAGATAGATTTATCCATCAATCTGAGAACTGGGCCTTGGATCCGACCGAAGATATGTATATGTAACCTGGGTTTTCTGGTCCCCTGGGGTGGTAGTGTGGACATCCTGGGGGTGTATTGACGTCCGTGATGCTGCTATGTTGGACTCTTGGCTGGTCTAGGCCTTTGCCCTTCTGCCCTCGGGTGGTCCTGGGGAGACGGAGGCGCTACAGCAGCCAGCAGAGGAGTTGGTTGCCCAGGAGAGAGATCTTTCTTCCGGTTGTGCCCCCTCCCTGCGCCCCTCTCCTCCCTCGCCAACCCACACCAGGTGGGGCAGGTGGAGATGATGGATTTGGCTGATGGGTCCCCCAGTTGCGGGATCCATCGGTGGCTATGGGTGGGCAGACAGTAGCCACCAAGGGGGTGGTACCTTGCCTTGGTGTTGGTTGGCGTGGCCTGCAGTGGTGTTTTTGCCTGGGGTAGTTGGGTTCCATCGGGTACCTGGACAAGGCTCTGTCGTGGGGGGATGGGTGGCCCTTGGATATGTGGGGTACCTGCCCTCTGTACGGTCCACGCCACAGCGCCTAGTGCCTACTGGGCCTGCTCACTGTCACATAAATATATAAAAATTTGCAGTCACTTCACAAGTAATATATCGTTTCCTCACAGTTCTCACTGAGGCCTCTTGTTGGCTAAAATTGGTGATGTTAAAAAACAAACAGCAGTGATCTGACACAGTGAGGTCAACAACAAAGGACAACACCAGTGGACAGACCATAGGTTATGACCAGGTCCAGGGTGTGTCCTCTCTTGTGAGTAGGCTGTGGGAGATGTTGTTTGAAGTCTAGACAGTTTAAAAGATTTAAAAGCTCAGAAAATCAGAACTGTTGTCAATGTGTAGGTTAAAATCACCAGTTATTAAAATATTACTGTATTTTGAGTGTATTACAGTTAAAAAGTCAGAAAATTCTTGTATTAAGCAGGAGGGAGGCTTGGGTGGTCTATAAACAGTAACACATAAAATAGGTGGGCTGTTATAAACAAAAGCATGATATTCAAATGACGAGTAATTATCTAAATACAATATTTTTGCTAAGATTAATCCTCGAACATTTGATGCAGTCCCAGCCCTCTTCTGGCTGCACTGATTGAAAATAAAGAAATTTAAAATTTGGGGAGACGCTTCTTCAGTGAGTATAGCTGAAGCATCAGTATCAAGCCAGGTTTCAGCTAAAAAGAAACAGTCAGTTTTATTGTCTGAAATAAGATCATTAATTATAAAAGATTTGTTTAAAAGAGAACGGACATTTAGAAGTGTCATGCTAAAAGTCATAAGTGGGTTCTTTTGTCTGTTGGTTACAAATACTAGTATATGATCGTAAGTAAGGTCGGGTTGGACTGGGGATGTGGCTGTGATGTCAATCCAAGAATAACTCGCAGGAGTGTGAATTCAATATTCCTGTTTGATTTGGATGAATGCCATCTGATTTAAAGAGGTATGGTCTATTGTAAAAGGATGAGAATTTGTTGACGTATTGAATGTTGATGGAGTTTTAAGCCAGATATGGAGCTGCTGGAGACGGCTGAATGTGACATCTCCAAAGCGGTGGGAAGGCATTGGTCCAGAAATTATGCATAGTTTGTTTAAATGTTTGATGCTGTTGATAGTGTGTTTTTTAAGAGTCTCTGACTGCTAGTTTTGTACCAGCATGGACAATAAATGTGGAAACAGAGTGAATGTGTGGCACCTGTTGACTCAGATATGCCTGACCATATATGACCCCACAATAAAGGATCTCACATCTGGGCTGTGACCATTTGACTCGGTTCTGACAGCTGACACATTCTGGTCAGCAACCGAATACATTCCGGAGGCCCCTGCAGCAACAGCAGAAAAGGAGGATGCGGTCTCTGCCCATATCCCCACTACAGGGGACACAGCAGAGGAGGACTCAGTCTTCGCCGTGGAGGTTCCTGCTGTAGGTGCAGAGGAAAACGTGCTTGTAGCCCCCGCAGATTAACGTTCCCAGGCAGAGCAATGCCATGCCCCAGAGTGTTCACTCAGCTCTGAGGGGCTACCGACTGAGGACGACCTCCAGGAGTACCGAGACTCCCCACTGGTATGAGCATGGTCAGAAGCAGTGGCTAGTCGCTTGCTGCTCGGCGCCGAGTCCCCACTTCGGGCAGCCTTCAGATCACAGCTGGACGATGAGGTGGTTAACCCCCATTGGACACAGGGACCGATAGGGTGTTAAAGTGGTTAGACAGGACAAGATTGCCACAGTCCGAGGCCCTCTTCGTGCAGCAGACAACTTTGAACCAGAGCAGGCTTTTGGGTGTTGAGCTCAGAAGCCGAGGCGATGTGTCCTGGAGAGCCGCCTTCATTGAGGCAATATGTATTGAGCACCGGTGGGCCATCGCTGGTGGGCCAAGTCCAGCAGGCTATCAAGCAGTTTGTTCTTGGACCTCAGTTCATCAGAAACAGCTTCAATAAAAGCTATGATACTGGTAAAAACAATTAAAAGCAGTAAAAAAAAAAAACAATAAAAACTGTACAATACTGTCAGAGCCTGTCATGAGTGGTAAGGAAAACGCCGGAATCGGAATCATGGTAAATAAGGGCAGCCTTGGCGGAGTTCAACCCTTATGGGAAATGATTCTGATTTACTGCCGGCAATGCGGACCAAGCTCTGTCACCAGCCATACAGGGACTGGACATCTCATTCAAGGGGGTCCAGCATTCCATACTCCATACACTCCATACACACCATGCTCCATATGCCTTCTCCAAGTCCTCAAGCACATGTAGACTGAGAGTACTCCCATGCCCCCTCCAAGACCCTGAAGGGGCATGGTCCACTGTTCCACGACCGGGACGAAAACCACACTGCTCCTCCTCAATCCGAGGTTCGACTATCCAATGGACCCTCCTATCCAGCACCCCGTGAATAGACCTTACCAGGGAGGCTGAGGAGTGTGATCCCCCTGTAGTTGATGCACACACTCCGGTCTCCTTTTGAACAGGGGGACTACCAACCCAGTCTGCCAGTCCAGGGTAACTGTCCCAGATGTCCACAGGATGCTGCAGAGGCAGCTTTTTAATCACCTCAACGACCTCAGCCCCAGAGATGGGAGAGCCAACACCAGAGTCCCCAGAATCTGCTTTCTCATCGGACGGTGTGTTGGTGGGATTGAGGAGGTCTTCGAAGTATTCCCTCCACCACCTCACAACCCCTAGAGTCGAGATCAGCAGCCCACCCCATCCCCACTGTACACAGTGTTGATGGAACACTGCTTTGCCCTTTACTGAGCTGCCGGATGGTGGATCAGTATCTCCTCGAAGCCGTCCGGAAGTCATTCTCCATGGTCTCTCTGAACTCCTCCCATGCGCACGTTTTTGCCTTAGCAACTGCTGAAGCTGTGTTCTGCTTAGCCCGCCAATACCCATCAGCTGCCTCTGGAGTCCCACAGGCCAAAAAGGCCTGATAGGACTCCTTCTTTAGCACCAGAAGGCCTGGTATGATCAATCTGTGTGGTGGAGGTCTTTTAGTCCTAGCCAGAAAGTGCTGGTGCCTATGCCAACAGATGACAGCAAGCTGCTAGTTAAGTGGCAGGGGCCGTACGAGATTCAGCAGAACCTTAGGCAGATCACCTACCAAGTAACCATTCCAGATCAGGCCTGCTCCCGCAGAGTGCTGCACATCAGAATTAAAGAATGGATGGAGATCAAAGACTGCAGGTGTCTTATTGGTCTGATCCAGGATGTTCCAGAACATCCTGGATGCCTTTAAATTTATTTTTTTTAATCTAACAAGTAAAGTCACCTCTCTTTGTGTTTAAAAACAACATATGTTGACCAAAGCTCAGTCTGGTTTAAAGGCAAGAGAATAAAAGAATAGGCATGTTCTCCCCATGTATGCATTAGTTCTCTCCAGGTACTCTGGATTCCCCCAGCACTACATGTTAGGTTAGGTTAGGTTAATTGGTCACATGGAATCAGTGTGAGCATAAAGGCTAGTTTAACTGTGTTAGCTCTACAGGTGACCTGTCCTGGATGTAACCGAGTAGCTGCTGGGATCGGCTCCAGTTTCCTGCGACCCTGCATTGAGTACACGGGAATAGAAAACAAACCTGGCTGTGCTGCAAAGTTGCATCATTTATGTCTGGGGCAGTTCACCACATTAGCTTCAATAACCTTATATGCCTGTTTATACTCATCCATCAAAAGTGACAAATTTTTTATTCATATCAGATGAGAAGTTTTCCAGATACAGTACCAGTCAAAAGTTTGAATCAATGAATCTAAAGGTAATGTGTACTGTATGTGGTATACTGTACAATATGTACTGTATATGTATGTATCTGGTACTGTACATGGTTGATGTAAAGCTGCAGAAATCGCTCTGTTCAGCCTTACACCTTTTCTATGAAAGTAGGATGAATGGGGCCTTATCTTTCTGCAAACCAACACAGCAAGTGACCTGGACCCCTAACAGGACACACACAGAACTATCACAACCTACACCGAGTGTTACAGAAGCGTCTGGGTATGTGTCTCTTCACTAAATCCTTTCTTTCATATTTTCAAAATTGAATACTAATATTGTGGCTACGAAAATTATTATTTTTTATAATTAAACTTAATCCATTGCACACTTTTTACAAAGACCTTATTATTATTTTGATTTGACTTAATCCCTTTACTCAAATAGCTGCTATCACTGTGTGTGTGTAAAGCTAGTTTCACATACTAAAAACAAACCCTTTCTTGTGTTAGACACATAGCTCTAAAGCATTCGGTTGCTCCAGTTAAATCTATTCAGAGGTGAAGAGATCCATATTGAAGGTGATCAACTGGTGTGCGCAGAAACAGAAGATGAACAATATTTTTTTCCTTCTTCACCAATAAAAAGATGACCGAACGGACTCTCCAGGTGCTGGAAGCCTGTGTGTGGTGATGGATGCAGTTCACACATGAACTGCTCTATTCTTTTTTGTGTGTAGGCCACTACAGTATTGCAGTATTGCACATATAATACTACTGAACAAGAGTGACATTGTGACTGTTGACAGGCAGGAAACTGCCAGAAAATTAGTGCTAATGACAGAATGCTTCATGAGAACCACGGATGCCTTCCTGCAAGAAGGAAGTTGTCACCGATACCAACCGACAGATAACAGCATTGCTCCAGGAAGGAAATGATGTCAGTTTGCTTACCTCACCTGTGCTATGAAGCATTGTCACTGTAAAAGTTGCAGTGTGCTTTTAGGTTCAGCAGCTCACCAGGCAGCAATCATTCTGGACAAACGCTGGTTGAAGGCTAGAGGTGGAGGCAGAGTAGGGCTCAGGAGACAGGCAGGCTAATGGCAGATAGCTCAGTTTGCTGGGGATCCGTCTCCCATACGGGAAACCTGAGCTTGAATCCCACACGAGAGGAATATTAACTCCATTTAGGTCCTTAGTCAAGACTGTCGACGCTACAGTATAACCACCAGATGTAAGTCGCTTTGGAGAAAAGCGTCTGCTAAGTCACTGTGTAACAGAATAGGTGGAGAACATTTCTGTTTCTTTTTTAACAATCTCCAGCAACATGTCAAAGTGGAAGCGTTACAGAAAAGAATAAGAGTGTATATGAGATAAGCAACATAAATACTGCATAAAAGATATTCTAAATAAAATATAGATGACATAGATACATATAGAAATATTGTGAAAGATGTAACACAGTTCATCCTAATATCCTGAGTTTTTAATAAAGCGGTGAAGTCTGCGAAAGGGAGATGTGGGTAAGAGCTGTGTGCACCGCTGCAGACATAGCTCCATCAGTGGATCTGTTCCTTCAGCAGGTACATCAGTGAGGGTCCACATTGACATCAATGGCACCCTTTATCTTGGCCATGAGCAATATCTCAAGATATTTTATGACAATCAAGCTTGTTCGGATGGGGGTGATGGT
>JBAGKM010000021.1:26814489-26825588 GCA_037177155.1 Melanotaenia catherinae
TGTCTGTCTGTCTGTCTATCTGTCTGTCTGTCTGTCTGTCTATCTGTCTGTCTGTCTGTCTGTCTGTCTGTCTGTCTATCTGTCTGTCTGTCTGTCTGTCTGTCTGTCTGTCTGACCTGTCTGTCTGTCTGTCTGACCTGTCTGTCTGTCTGTCTGTCTGTCTGTCTGTCTGTCTGACCTGTCTGTCTCCATCTCAGATCCACACCTCTCTCATTAACGGCCGTCCTGGAGCTGATGATTTGACCTCTGACCTCCTGAACTTCACATCAGCTCGTTACATCAGACTGAGGCTTCAGCGAATCAGAACGCTCAATGCTGACCTGATGACGCTAAGCAGCCACGACCCCCGAGACATCGACCCCATCGTTACCAGGAGGGTAAGACAGGCTGCATTTGATCACATGACCATGAGGGTGAGACAGTATGTGATAGATCATGATTGTGTTTTTGTGTGTCAGTATTTCTACTCCATAAAGGACATCTCTGTAGGAGGGATGTGTATCTGCTACGGACATGCCCAGAGCTGCTCGCTGGATGATGTTACTAAGGTAACCAGAGACACACCTGTTCTGTGTAAATGAACCTCTGAGGAGAACTCTGACTGTTGTGTGTCTGTGTCTGAAGAAGCTGCAGTGTGTGTGTGAGCACAACACCTGTGGAGAAAGCTGCAATGAGTGTTGCCCTGGTTACCACCAACAGCCATGGGAACCAGGAACCATCTCTGAGGGAAACACCTGTGAAAGTGAGACCACGTCTGTCCTCACCTGTCTTTCATCACCTGTTTGTCTCTGTCCTATCTGTCCATCACCTGTCTGTCCTCCTGTGTCTCCCCCTCAGAGTGTAACTGTCACAACAAGACTGAGGACTGTTTCTACAAACAGACAGTGTCTGAACTCTCCCTGAGTTTAAACAGTCAAGGTGTTCGTCGGGGAGGCGGAGTCTGTATCAGCTGTCAGCAGAACACTGCTGGTATCAACTGTGAGACCTGCAGGGACGGGTACTACAGACCTTCTGAGGTACTGCAGTTTAAATTGGTCAGCTGGTACTGCATCATATGATCCTTTGTAATAAACACTTCTCAGGATTTTTGGTTCTGGATAGTTTAAGTGATATTTTTATTCAAGTACCAGATACCAAGAACTTTGTCTACTCATGACTGCACCATGCCCTCTGGCTTTGGCTGACCTCAGTTTGGTCCTTCAGGCAGGTGTTGTTGCAGAAGGAAATCATCACATTTCAAATGAAAATTTTGCCTCATGGCTGTAATGTTCCATGAACCCAGAGACAGACAAGTGGTCAGAGGCGTTGTCTGAACTGTCAGAGATGCTGAGGTTGTCATCTGACAGATCATCTTGCAGCTCATAATTCTGACCCATGCTTTCAGAGTATGATTTGGGGCTGTGTTGTGAGTGGTGATTTTGCTCTTTGTCAATCTTTAGTGAAGGTGACATCTGGAAGCTTCAGGGCCGTGGAACGCTTTGATGCATGAGGTGGCAAGTTCAGTTTTAACAATGGCTCCACATGTCTTTAATGAGAACATAAGAATGTACACATGGGTGCAAGTTACAGACTTGAAGGCTGGATTGTCTTCTAAGCCTGGTGCATTGTCATCTTGGAAGTATGCTTGTCTCAGATGTCTAATATTCCTTGGGATGCACATGACAGGAATGTTTGACCTGGGAGGCTGCCACCATAGCAAAGATATTGCCAGTATGAGAGGAGAATTTATTGATCATAGCCTGGTGGAGTTCATGGTAGTCACTTCTGACACTGTGTCCCTGGTCTTCCACATGTTTAATTTTCTCCCTCTGAGCTGCATGGGGAAGGTCAAAATAATTTTCAATGTAATGATCAGAATTGTTCGGAACTAAGTGTTCAATTTCTTTGGAAATGTAAGTAAGCTCTTGAAGGTGGAGATGCTGTGAGGTTTGCTCTGGTCTTGCTAATCGACCTATGGGACATCATGTGCTGAGGTTCTCTGTTGCAGAGAGACAGAAGCTGAACAGCTGTCACTTTCATGGTTGCGTGAAGCTGAGCGGTTCTAGGATTCCTGTGTCCTCTGCGTGGTATGCTGAAAACCTCCTCAGTCTCTGAGTCAAGAAGGACTGGAGTCGGTAATCTGTTAGTGGAAGAAAGTGAGCCAAAAAAAGCACCATCCACATCGTTAAATTACTTTAGTGAGATGTTCTGACCAGAGTTTAAAAAGTTCCTCCTCCAGAGGTCTACCTGGTGTTTGCCAGTTTGATAAAAAGTGTGTGGTGTCATTGTTTGCAGTATGAACCTCATGGAAGAGATTAGCATTTTGTGCTTTGATAAATTCTACTTTCTTTTCCAATTTTACTTTACTCTCAATGGTGAGGATGATCTGCCTGTGAGAACAGAGAAGCAACTATTTAAATTAGGAGTGTTTGGTTGCAATTTGTGCATCATACCATCCCCTAAAAGTAAGAAAGGAAGTCAGAAGCAAAATTAGAAAAACTGAAAAATTAGAAAAGACAGAATTTGGAAGTTTTTTTGGAAGAAAAAAAGATTTAAAAAAACAACAAATATGGATTATTATGCATGTAATTCGCAGTAATGCAGGTATTAGAAAGCCTTAAATGGATGTAACCTTGTTATAAGTCATTTTTGGTAAATGCCCATGAATAATTATCAACATTCAGTTCAATTGTTTATGTGAAAAAGTACAGAACAGAAAGAATATCTAGAACTACTAACTATAGATTAATATTAGTGTCGTCCCCCTTTATGTATATACATGTCAATCTTGGACAGATATGACATGCAGACGAGGCAATGAAGGCTATGAGTTAATACACTGACCTTCACAACCAGCAGTTACCACAATACACAAACAAATTATACTTCATTTAATACAAGCTCTGGTACTGTGGTCATCTAACATTGTTAATCTGTTGTTTACTTCTTTTGTTTGTATTTAGATTAAGGTGAAAGTTAATCATATATGAGGGCAGTATTTGTCTTCATCTGTTCAAAGTACTGGCTCGACCGATGCATTGGCACATACTGGAACAATGGTGGCAGATATAAACAAAACATTAAAAAATAAGTAAGAAAATTGAAATAAAAAAATAGATTTGAGGAAGAAATTAACTGATATTACAACTACAGTGGTCATATAATGCAAAATAAAGTTTTTTTTTATATAAAAGGAAACAGCCAATAATATTTTTCATCAACAACTGTTCACTTAGGACGACCCTGCATTGTTTTAATGGTTTTAATCACTTTAGCAAAATGACTTATACTTCATGAATAATGTGCCCATTTAGTCAGTAAATGTGATTTGTGATGTCAGTGTAAATAAAACTTACCTTAATGCTTTTTCTTTCACACAAAATCAATGATCTACATTAATGACGGTAAAGAAGTTCGCTTGTTTTTCACTAGGCTATTGTAACTGTAGTTAGATTGTTCAGTTCAGTTTATTCTGACATCATGGATATTAAAAAAGAAAGAAAGCAAAATATAAATAAACGTAATGTTACAGAATCAAATAATCTGAAGATTGTAGTTACTGTACATATGTTGATCATATGAAGCACTTCAGATGATACTAAAGCCCCTCTAAAGTACAGACCCATAACTATTTGTTTTCTGTATCTGTGTGTGTGTGTGTGTGTGTGTGTGTAGGTTTCTCCATATGCAGACTTCCCGTGTGTTGAGTGCAGCTGTGATCTGAGAGGATCAAAGTCTTCAGTCTGTTCCAGAGATGACACACAGCCAGGTAAGTCATCTCATCACCAGCGTTTCTTGTTCTTCTTTTCAGCATCCGTGACAACAGACTGCTGCTGTGAATGTGTGTGTCCAGGTGTGTCTGCAGGCCAGTGTGTCTGTAAGGAGGGTTTTGCAGGTCGACAGTGTGATCGCTGTGCCTTTGGATACAGAGATTTTCCTCGTTGTGTTCGCTGTGAGTGTAACCTGGCGGGCAGCACCAACACCGATCCATGCAGCCCATGCACCTGCAAGGTAAACGGTGACATCATAGCTTCACCTGTTCTCCGATGTGTCATCTGTCATGTGACGTCTCACTTTTACTCTCCTCCTCAGGTGAATGTGATGGGAGCACACTGTGACCTGTGTAAGCCAGGTTTTTATAACCTGCAGCAGAAGAACCCGTTAGGCTGCACTGACTGTTTCTGTTTTGGTGTTTCTGATGTCTGTGAGAGTTCTGTCTGGACTACAGCTCAGGTAAAACACATTTCTGCTCAGGTATGAACCAAACTCAGAAAACATGCAGTCTCTGATAATTTTCTTTGTTCAGGTGGTTCTTACAGATGCTTTGTTGCAGCCATCTCAGCCTCTCCAATCCCCCCTAGTTGTGTATGGCAATGATCTCCATATTCCAAGCAACACCTCCTCTAGAGGTCACCAACAGGTGCTGCAGTGGGCAGCGCCTCAAAGTTTCCTTCACAACAAGGTTTGGTACTGTTTCTGGTCATAAAGCCAAACAGTGATCTATCCATTTAGCTGTGTCACTAAACATGCCATGGCCACTTTTCAGCTGGTGTCTTATGGAGGCTTTCTGAACTTCTCTGTGGCTTATGACATCCCATTGGATAATCAAGACCACTCTCTCCCTGCCCACTGTGACATCATTATTGAGGTGAGAACAAACTCAACTCTGTAAATGTTGCAGTGCATAAGTATAGCTGAGTATCATCTACGTAGATATGAAACTGTATGCCATGCTCTCTAATAATATTAACTAAAAGAAGCCTGTCCAATGCAAAAACTATCGGTCCAAGCACAGAACCCTGAGGAACTCCATGACTTACTCGATGAGGTGTCCATTATCAAAAATTAATGGACGACACGGAGGCTTCGCGTCGGACGGCTGCCTCCGTGAAGACCATTAATTTATGATAATGGCCATCTCAAAGGACATTATCCCGCTTATACCATGGTCACTTACAAAAGAAAAAAAAATTATTAATGCATTCATGTTGTTTTTTTACTGTTAAAATTGTAAGTTTTTCACATGAAATGGCTGAATGAACTATTTCATTGTGAAGCGTTGCCAAGGTAAACGGATCTGACACAGAACCTGCAGCCTGGTCGGCTGCAGCTGTTGTTTTAGACCTGATCAGTGGAGGGAAGGGAGATGATTGCTTCACGTTATGTTACGTGACACAAACATTTCAGAGGCCGAGTGCAGCTCTTACAGCTTGTGTGTGTCCAGAGGATGATGCCACATTTTGTTTCAAACAGTCAAAGTCCACAGATAGTTTCCTACATCGTTCATTAAGCCTGCAGGCTGCTCTGATCTGGCTTGTCTGCAGCCCGGCGTCTGAGTGTCTGTTGCCACGATTAACAACTACCGTTTAGTCAGCGCAATAATTTACAGCAATAAAGCTATTTATATATAACATGGCTCATTATAACAAGCCATTTTAAACTCACAGCAAACACAACAGCCATGAAAAATAAAACAATGGGACAAAGTGTAAACAAGGAAATTTTCTTTCCACACATCCACACGTATTTGGAGACTAACATAGAAATAAATCACTATATTGTTCATGAAAAGGCTTGGTCACTGTTGATCTGTGTGTTATTTTCTAAAACCTCTGTAAGTGATAAATTCTGCTTTTGTCTTCTGGTTGGCCTTTATGCTGCTGTATCTATTGATACATTCATTTTACATCATTTTAGCCTCATAATCAGACAACTGAGGCTGTCCTAGAAACACCATGTCTACATGCTGACTGGGATTGAATGAGTTCAGTTTCTACAAGAATTTTTACATTTAAACAAATCAGGTCTCAGAGTCTTAAGGGTTAAGAACCTGAACGACATGTCATTAACACACCATAACACTGCAAAAGATTGCAGGATGTAAGTTAAATTAATCGCGAGATTTAAAAAATAAAAACAACCTCTAAATCATCCATGTTACATGTTTGCTATAACCATAATCTTCTAGCCATGGAGTAGAGACTTATCTACATAAAATGATAAAAAAAAAAACAAAACACAGCCCTTGACATTTAAGCCAATAGAGAATCACAGGATGAGAGCTGAGGTGTATTTAGCCTCATTTTGGTAAAATTGAGGGTATCAGGAGCAGACTGAGACTGAATGATTCGTGTAGAGACGGGATGAGAGTTTTCTGTGGTTACTGCTCTCAGAGTCACAGACAGGTTTTTGTTCAGGCTGCAGGCATCAGTTCTCACTGTGGAGAGCAGACTTATAACAGGCGCAGTAGTAGGTGACTGCATGAGCGTAACTTAAGTCTTTTATCACCAGATTCCCTCCGTTCTCCGTCCTCATAGTTGAAAAAGTCTCTTTTAGGTCATGTTTAAAGGCACTATATTGTTTTTCACCACTACGATCGAAGCGAATAATCGCTGTGAATATTCCATTCTCTGGCAGCTGGTACCAGTAAACAATATTGGTGCCACACTGATCAGCACCTGAACACCCAACGGAGACAATTTCACCCGGTCTCCTGGTCAAAGTTGAATGGTCCTGAATCAGCTCTGCTGCCATGGCAACCAGCGCTGTAGAGACACAGCCAGACAGATGAAGGTTAGTGTGACAGTGTTTGTTCCAGGTGGAGTTTGTTGGCTCCTGATTGGCTGGAAACACTCACCTGAACACAGCCAGCACAGAGCAGCAGCTGGGAGGAAAAGCATTGTGTGCAGTGGTGTTTCCTCTGGTGAACCTGGGGAGAAGTGGTGCTCTGATGCAGCTGAGGCCAAACAAGGACGAGCTGTGAGATCAGAGCAGGACCACGTGCTTTCTAACAGGTCCTCAAAGCTCCCATCAGCCCCTGCGGCCCACAGATCAGACTGCTGCTGCTGATTGACAGCTCAGCTGAAGCTGCTGTGTGCTTTCATGCTCTTGATTTCAATCTGACAGCAGATGAAAAAAATCTGCCTCACATGATGCAGAAAGACTAAAAACATTCATGTTCCCACAAACACGTTCAGGTTGGTGGTGAATTTAGTACCACACACTGTTATCTGTTGTTTAGCAGCTGGGATGAAAATACACAACTACAAACCCACACAGCTCCTCAACTCTCATTCAGCTCTTCAATGTGGGTCTGTGGATCCTCACTGGGAACACAATCAAACATACTGGGACATGTGGGAAAGGATCCCAGTGTGCATACTGGACATATGTTACAGCATCCACAGGAAGACACTTTCTCATCATTTCCATGTAGATTCTGTCATTTGAAGCTCTTTCACAGTCAGATCTGGACTATAAACCATGTTCTACACTGTATGTTGACATGTAGAAATAATTCCATTCTGCTTGTAAGAAGCTCTTCATAGAAACAAACATGGCTACACTGGTGTTACTGGATTATGTTGATGCATGAAAACAGCTTTGCTGCACAGCTGAATGATTGTGCTGAAAACACTGAGAACAAACTGAAGATGGAGCTGTTGTGTTACTTTGGCTTCACAGTCAGTGTAGACAATATACAAAGCAGCTTCAAAGATAAATGTGGAATCAAACAGAGTTCAGGAGCTGCAGCTTCCATCTTCATGGAAAACAATCAGCTGATTATTTCATTATTCTTCATATAGACGACTCAATAAAGATGAAACCACTTGATTTCCTAAATGTTTACTGGTTCCAACAAGTTCCTCCAGTCCGACCCGACTTGGAACAGAAGCAAATATATTGGGACATGTGGGAACGTCAGCTGGAATATTTTGGAGCCTCCAGACAAAGAACTTTATCATTGATCTCTTTACTATTGAACATGTTTAAAAAGTGACTTTGAACATAATTAACATTCATTAACATGATGATCAAACTGGATTTTTCTCCAGTGTTTCATGTTTGTGTTTCTTTGGGAATGATTGGAATATTCTGTCTTCCATATTTACACATTCACTGTCTGAGCATAAAAACGTCTCCACCTGGATTTAACTCAGCAGATGATCTGGAGCTGCTTCAGCTGCTCAGGTCCAGGTTCAGCAACATGATGTTCCAGAAAAATCAGCTCAGCCGACTGTCAGAAGAAACTGGAAGCAACTTTTTCCATCCAGAGTTTTTCCTCTGATGGAAGCAGCATATTCCAAGATGAACATTTCAGGATCAGGAACAACTGCTCAGTCAGGTTGGAAAGACAGAGTCTGAGCAGATTATCCTCCATGTCTAATTCCTCTTCATCCTCCAGCTGCAGAAGGACCGTCTTCAGGGTGGAACTGACACCATTGTTGACTTCTGACCAGATTCCTTCAACTCTTTGCTTCTGGAAACAGATTTGTCTTCACTTCATTTCTTCTGCTCAGTTAATAAAAAATAGACATGATGAAGTCAAAGAGGTAAAAATGTCCTGAAGCTGAATTCTCATTAAATATGAACATTTCCATAAACAGCAGCTTTGCTCATGAAGCTGGAACTCTGCATACTGACCAACCAGATACTGTGTACACTGACAGCTGTGCTAGAAAAGGATCAGTTTTAGGAGGAAAAAGTGGAAATAAACTCCAGTGTGGATGTTTCTGCAGATGTTCAGGATGAACTTGATGTGATGAAAGTTGTTCTTGTTGATTTCATGCTGTTTAATGACGTGTTTCCTCTTCAAATCAGACAGGACTGGAACAGGAAAGAAAATGTAGATAATGGCTGCAAAAGCCAGAATGATGCTAAAAGCCAGAATTCCAGCATGAAGTGAAAGCAGCAGAAAATAAGTCAGATGTTCTTGTAGAAAACAAAGTTGTGGATGAAGTCTGCAGATGAGGCCTTCTTTCCTGATTCTAGCCATGAGTCGACAGCAGCTCCTGCATGAACAACCTGAGATAAAACTCCTGGCCGTCATCCACACACACTTCATCCCACGTTCCACAGGTAAGTACTGCAGACCTGTGGAAGCAACAAGAAAAGCTAAATTCATTTGTGTCCAACTTTCAGACAGAAAGCTTCCAGATCACTTTGGTGTTCAGTCATTTCCTCTTAGACACGTGTTAGAATGAATGAGGACGACATTCAGATGAAACATGAAGACTTATTTCCAAAGTTTACATCACGTCTATATTTGAAAAGATCCACTTTGCTTTGATTTTGTCACTTGTTCATCTGTGTCGCCCCAATGTGTGAAAATAATCATTACAATTCATTTTTCTGCAGCACACACTCCTTTCAAGGCCAGACAGAGCTTCAACATCCTTCTTCTGTAGGTAGGACCAGTCTTGGAGACAACCACCCATCTACTCATTGTGTCTTGGCTGGACTACTGTTGTTCTCGTAGTTGATGGAGGAGACAACACCACCCCTGTGTTTGCTGCTCTTCGTGGCTCCAGCTGCTCCACCAACATGCTCCAGTCAGAGCTTTGAGGATTGCTGATGGAGGTTTTAGCTTCCAAGCTTAAATCCAGGGGTGACGGAACTTGTTTGGTGGCTGCTTCTAAATTATGAATCAGTCTCTCCTTCACATCCGAGATGCTGACTGACTTGAGTAACGTTTCTCCAGAACCAGATATTGTCCCATCATCAGAGCAGAGAAGTGAATACTACCGATGATGTTAGGAAGCTGTTCATGGTTGAGCTGTGTGGGCTGACAGCAGGAAAACTGGACTTTGATCAGAACCAAATGGTAAATGTTCTGTACTTATCAAGCACTTTTACCCAAAGCGTTTACATATACGTCACATTCACATACTGATGACGGAAGCTTCTATGTAAGGCGCTCAACCACAACCCCTCAGAAGCAATTAGGGGTTTGGTATCTTGCTCAGGGACACCTCGACATGACCCCTCCGGGCCAGGATCGAACAGGCAACCCTTGGGCTACAGGACGACCACTCTACAAACTGAGCCATGCTGCCTCAAGAGAACCAGACTGTGATTACTCAACCCAGTCTCACAGCTAAATGTGAAGTAGTCACCATACAAACATCTTTGTAATCATCAGATGGAGACGAATTCTCTTCTTTTTAGCCATCCTGTACAAATTTAACATCATGTATTTTAGTCGTCACCCGTTCATCTAAGAAGAGGTTGTGTGTTGTGTTTCTATTTTATCACAACCTACAGTGTTTTCCTGACCACCATCAAGTCTTTTTGTGTGTGGAGAACAGGAAATAAAGAAAACAGAAAACAGGAGGATGAACTCTACTAAATAAAACAGGAAATTAGCAGAAGCTAGGCTAATGATATAAAGGTGACACAATTAATACAAACCTAGTTTTCACATTGTTTAGAAGTTTATGTGGAGATGTTTATTCACAAACATCCCACTGGTCACATCATTCATCAATAATCATTTACAAATTATTAAAATAGCAAACGTTCTCAGAGAACGTCAGCAGCATTAGCTGTGATAAAGATAATGAAACCAGGATTTACTGGTTTGTTTCCAGGTATTGTTACCTGGGCACAGTGGTACCTCCAGAACATTTTCATAGCGGTGGCCAGATAGGACCAGAGATAAGTTCACCTTGTGGTCCAGGTGCAGGTGGACTGGCTGGCCTAGCTCTAGCTCCAGTACTAGAGGGAGGCGTCTGTCCCCTCTGAAGTCTACCATCATCTCCTTGGTCTTCTTCATGTTGATACAGAGGTTGTTTTCTCTGCGCCAACCCTCCAGATGTTCCACCTCCTGCTTGGAGTCAGACTCGTTGTTTTCTCGATGCGTCCAACCACAGCTGTGTCATCTACAAACTTCACAATCAGACATGTTTGCTGAGCAGTCATATGTGAACAGGGTGATCAGGAGGGGGCTCAGCACACAGCCCTGAAGGGAACCAGTGCTGAGTGATGGGGGAGGAGAAGACATCGTGGATCCTAACGGACTGTGGTCTGTGTTGTGGTGTGGTGGACTTTCTCTTCATTGTCTGCAAATTGACATGGAAGGACACTTGACTGAGTGCAGTTCAGTTTCATAATGACTAAAGTTGCTCACAGACGATGCAACTTCTGTTAATGTAACTCTGAACTGTTAAATTATCCTGTAATGTTAAACTTGGAAACTCCTGAATGTAGCTGGTGGCACAGTGGAGTGTCGCTCTGGTCTTAGGTAGTGATGGTAAGTTTGACTCTTTTCACTAACCCAGGTCTTTTACTCTCAAACAGTAAAGTGAACGAATCTTGAACGAATCATGTCGTTCATTTTT
>JBAGKM010000021.1:26844495-26855440 GCA_037177155.1 Melanotaenia catherinae
CCTGGTTTCTGGTTCTGGCTGCTAGCTCCAGAGTTTCTGTCCCACCGTGATGAGACGGACGTCTCTGGAACCAGCAGAGTCTCTGCTTTCATACGACTCCTGGTTTGTGTGGAGAAATGATCAGAAGCTCTAAAGTGGACAGAGATGTTCTCATGGTTTCTACTTTCCCATAGAACTGCTGGGGTTTGGTTTGGATACCAGTGCTTGGTAAAGTCTTTCAGCCGAGTTTCTCCCCATCATTTGTGGTATGCTGCTTACTTTATAGTGTCTACAAATATATTTTGTAGCGAAGGATCTTGTGCTGCCGCCTGTCCAGGGGTCTCTGTGATGCTTTCATTACATTGTTAAAACATTACTTTTTAAATGTTTCACGTTTTTAGGGTAAACTTTAGTGTTATGATATTTTCTTTTTATAATTTTCTATATTTTCTTTTGATAATTTCTTTATTGGCTGGCAGTGATACAACATACTTCCTGTTCCATAAAGCCCAACAGGAAACATTAAATCTAAATTATTTCACCCTGAAACACAATAACACCTCCAATCAACCAGTCTGCCCCAGATCCAACATTTGTGATGTCCCATTCTGAACAAATCTACATGTCTATGTCTTAGCCCACCCCCCTGGTGACAGGTAGACATATTTCAGTCTTCTTCACACAACCACCTTCAAATGTGGTCTTTGAACAAGTTGATGATGCTTCCTGGCAAAAAGTATCAATCTGCTCCATGAGCCAAGGTTTGCTAACACACCATGACCACTGTTTCCTTCAACCCTCACCGTCAAAATCAGGCCCTATTCATGACAAACATCCCTCAGCATGAAGCTGCCGCTACCGTGCTTCACTGTGGGGTGGTGGCATGTGTTGGTGAGTGTGTGAGTGCTCATCCATCTCAGTCTCACTCATCCACCAGTGACCACAGATCATTATTTTCTTGTGGCTACCATGGTGATTTTTAGTGCTTCTGGAGTTGGCAGTTAGACTTAGACACATTTATTAGTCCCACCAGGGGCAATCAGTGGTCATTAAACCTGGTTCCAATCTGTCGGTCACAGGATCTGGTTTAGGCTCCGGTTTTGGGCAGAGTTTCAGAG
The DNA here is from genome assembly GCA_037177155.1 of Melanotaenia catherinae. Taxonomy (NCBI): domain Eukaryota; kingdom Metazoa; phylum Chordata; class Actinopteri; order Atheriniformes; family Melanotaeniidae; genus Melanotaenia; species Melanotaenia catherinae. Next base: position 26,845,593 of record JBAGKM010000021.1, read on the forward strand.
GGTCTGTGTCCTTGTGGGGTCCAGCTGGTTAAAGTTTTTGGGTTTGGAGGGTTCTGGATTAAATGTGACAAACAAAAAGTTTGTGCTTTTATTTTTCAGCATTCCCATCAGAACCTAAGTGTTGTAGGTCAGTCTGTGGACAGAATGATGGAGGACAGTCAATTCCTGCTGGAGGACACCATCAGTCTGACGGAGGACTTAACAAACAGCAGTGCAGTAAGAAAACATCTGTTGTTCGGTATGAACACCATCAAACAGCTGACAGTCATGAATATTAATGAGTCACCTGATTAGCAGGTGGAGGTGTTGGCGGTCCAGCTGGACCAGTGGCGCACGGCACTTAGAAGACACGTGGATGCTTTGGTTGTTGGATTAAAAAGGACAGAGGCTCTGGACAGTGTTTATAGCGCAGAAAACCACACCCACCTGCTGAAGAGCCACGCCCACTCTATGTACAGGTAACGATGCGTGTGTGTTTGCGTGTTTGTGTGCGTTTCTGATGTTTCACGATTAAAACTTAAAACTGTCGTCATCCAGCTCCCTGTCGTCCATCTGCAACGAGTCTCACAACTGCAGCCAGTTGGCTCACATTAATGATGACATCACAGAACGCATTGACTCCGCCCAGCAGGTTGCCTCGACCGCCCTTTTTTCAGCCTCCCTCTCCTTCAACACGGTACTGAAAACTGACCAGTTCACGGCTGCTCAGGTGTGACCAGTGCAGGGTCTCACCTGTCCAGATCAATGAGACATTCATGCAACTTGTGTTTTTCAGACGGTCCAATCAGAGGGGACGCTTTCAGAGATAGGCGGGGCCAAGAGGAACGTCTGTTCTGCTGTTTTTGAGGAGAGCTGGCAGATTAAAAAGATGGCTGAAGGTATGCGCATGTGTTTCTGGCTGAGTGAATGAACGATTAATCAAACCTTCTGGACCCACCTGTTCCTCGTCATCAGGTTCTGTCATTTGTGGTTCATTCAAGGATCATCTCTAACACCTGAAATCAAGTTTCTGTTTTGGCTCCAGTCAGATTTTCCATTTTTTTTAATATTAAGATTAACATGCACTCAATCAAAATGCACTTGACAAATGTTTTAGCTGAATGCAGGTCAGTTTTAAATGAAAACCATATTACTGATGCTTTTTGAGCCTCACCCTCAGTTTAAATGTTCTATCTAATTTTTTACCGAGCACACATATTTGTGATCTTTATAATCTGGTCTCCTGAAGCTCAGGAACTTCATCTGTTTTGGTCAGTTTAAAACTTACGAAGTATGTAAGTGCTGCCCTGGAAGGGACTCCATTCTTCATCGATCAGCTTGTTTTCTCTTTTAGATTTGCAGCTGAATGTTTCTATGGCGACGAGCAGGCTGCGAATGGTGAGAGATGGCATTCGTAACTCCAGCTTCCGCCTTCGTCAGCCAGTCAAAGAGCTGCTGAGCCTCCCTAATGGTGAGACAGCTGATGCTTGTGTACGCTGATCTATACGGATGGAAAGACATATTGTCGTATTGACACTGATGGTGTTTGTCAGGTTTATTTGTGGTGGAGCAGCAGGTTCAAAATCAGTCTGCAACAACACACTCTGGCCTGAGGGGGGCGCTGAAGCGGCTACAGAAACTCAGAGAGCAGCTGCAGGACTCTTCTTCTGTGGTGGAAAACACCAACAACACAGCGAGAGAGACTAATGGCCTGATGATGCACACACACACCGCAGGTTTGTTGAAACCAAACAAACAAAACATTAATGTAAATGGAGCGCTGACACTTCCTGTTTCCTGTATGTTCATTTTTCAGCCAATGAGGCGACACGCAAGCTGGAGGAGGTGGAGCATCGTACCCAGCGACTGATGGAGAAAATAAAGCCACTAAGCATGCTGCGAGAAATGCTGAGCAAGAACCTGTCGGACATCAGAGAGTTGATCGATCAGGCCCGAAGACAGGCCGCATCGGTACACAAATACACACTAACACAACCTGAGATGCATCAGAGATCAATAACCTAAAAATGGATGGACTTAATATCATAATCATTTATAATTATTATTTTATGATTTCTAAATCATCATCTTAATCATCAGAAAAGATTTCACTGACAAGTCATTTAGTTATTGTCTCTAATGGGAAAATTTGTGTACAGACATTACAAGATCGAGTTTGCTGGCAGATGTCACTCTAATAGAAGAATTAAGATACGTAAATCTAATAAAATAAATAAAGGAATGAAAATTATTGATCCTTCTATAATTAAAAAATAAAAAGACTACAAAGAAAAAAAAACATTACACATAATATGATCATTAAGTAAACTCACAAAACCAGATACGAACATGTAGCTGTGTCTGTCACACGGGAACACAGCAGGTTTTCAGTCTGTTACCTGACTTGTGGTTTTACATCTCCAGCATGATGGCAGCAGCTCAAAGTCTTTATGCAGAGGGTGGCTCTGGTTTCCCACAATGCCTCTGGCTTTTCCTCCGCTCACATTCAGCCTCCTTCACCACCCGCCTTAACTTGGTGGAATATTTGGTTCCAAACCAATAAAAGACTTATTAAAAAAAGTAATAATTTTAAAAAGCTGTAACTTCCTTAGGAAATACAGGTGTTGATGATTCTCTGTAGTCACCGCCTCTGCATAAGCATCACATTTCAGTTTATCTAAAAACATACCAAGCTATGAGATGACTTCCTGAAATCAATAACCATGTCTTTAGTTTTTTTCTGTATTTAGGTCTTTGTTGTCCCATGTGATAAAGTCCTCCACCACTGACCTGTCCTCACCAGCACCAGCAGAATCACAATAACTGTATCATCTGCAAATTATAGGATGCACCTGTTCTCCCACTGACTCTTAAAGTTGGTGGTGTACAGGATGTACATCCCTGAGGGGGCCAGTGGAGGAGAAATGACATTCCAACATTTCTAACGTTCACTTTAACCCTCTGAGGCCAGTCTGTTAAAAAATCTCAAATCCACAGTGTCCGGTTAATATTCATTTTAAACCATTCAGCAGTTTCTGAGTTAAAATGGTTGGCTGGATGGTATGAAAAGCAGATGAGAAGTTTACAAATAAAAGTCTGACATGGGTCCCGGGACCCTCATGATGTAACATCAGCAGGTGAAATAAAGCGATGCAAGCATCCTTCACCCCCCCCTCCCATGTCTATACACAAACTGCATGGGGTCCAAAATGGCCTACACCACCCTGCAAACTCCTCCCTGTTGGCTCCCCCTGGTGGTCACAAGACTCCATAATAAAAGTTGTTAAAACAGAAGAATTTTGGGTTCCAGGAAAGCAGTTAAATCTGGAGGAAACCAGTAAAAATGTGAAATATCTTTACTTTTCTTCAACATGAAATGATTACATACGGATGATGATGGTGAAAATAATAATGATGATAATGATGATGATGATGATTATGTGAATGATAATGGTGAGAATGATTATGAGAACGATGATGATGAGAATGATGGTGATGATGTCATCAGATAAAGGTGGCGGTCCAGGCGGATGGAGACTGTGTTCGCTCCTACAGACCTCATATTCAGTCCAGTAACTTCAACACCTTGAGTCTGACCTTGAAGACCACCAGTCCAGATAACCTGCTGTTCTACCTGGGCAGCAACACCACGGTACACACACACACACAGTCCTCTGTATAGTGATCATATGTAGAAAAAAGTGCGCCGGGTGCTCATGAACAGGTGTGTTGGTTTGTTTGACTAAAATATGAACAGAGCCCCAAGAGACACATCCAGAACTAATTGGTTGACTTGTACTGATCATATTTAATGTTGTGTTTGTGTTGTGCAACAGGCCTTTTTGTCTAAGCCAAATTTCTCCTGTGGGAGACAAATAAAATGACCTTTGACCTTAGATTTCCAGCTGTTCTGTCTAACTTCATTAAAGTCCATCAGAAGCATTCTTTTCTCGACTCATCTCATGGTAAAATAAGGACTTTTGTTCCAGGCTGACTTCCTGGCTGTAGAGATGCATGATGGGAAAGTTTCCCTGCTGTGGAATGTGGGTTCAGGAAGCACGCGGCTGGAGGTTCCTGGAATGGACATCACCAACAACCGATGGACCAGAGTCAACGCTACACGGTAAAGACTCACGATCACGTGATCCAAACTGGTCACAGGACTAAACCTCAGTTCAGTTTAACAGAAGATATTCATTACATCGTTTGGTGATGTCATCATGTCAGGTTTGGGGCTCATGGTACACTGTCGGTCCATCAGCTAGACTCTGAGATGGCTCCGTTGCCCACGGTAACAGGATCATCACCGGGTTCATCACGAGTTTTAGACATAGACAGAAATACTGTCATCCATATTGGAGGAGTGGGGGCTCAGATTCAGGTAACACAGGTGCACAGATGTGTGTGGGTGTGTGTGTGTGTACACAGGTGATAACACTGTGTGTGATGTCAGCTCCCCACAGAGCTGCGCTCCACCTTCTTCCAGGGCTGCCTGGGTGAAGCTTCACTGAACGAGAGGAACATCGGTCTGTGGAACTACGACAGTCGAGAGGGCAGGTGTGGAGGCTGCTTCAGAAGGTAAACACAGGTGTAACAAGTGGATCACACACACACATACACACAGGTGTAACACTGTTTGTCTTCTCTGTCTGTCCCTCAGTCCTCAAGCTGAGGAGACAGCCTTCTACTTTGATGGTTCTGGCTATTCATTGGTCCAGAAGTCTCTGCGAGCAACGACCACGTCTGTGGTGCTGCTGTTTAAAACTCTGTCTCCAGGTGGACTGCTGCTGTACCTGGCCTCCAATAACACTGTAAGACACACTCAAACATGCTGATTCAGCTTTCATTTAGACAGGAACACACCTGACTTCAGTCTCTGTCTCTTGCAGAGGGACTTTTTGTCTATAGAGCTGGTGGAGGGGCGTGTCCGCCTGACCTTTGACCTCGGCTCAGGTGTTCTAGTGCGGACCTCAAACAGGAAGTACAACACAGGAATGTGGTACAAGATCACGCTGCAGAGGAACAAACGGAAAGGTACTTCCTCCACCACCTCCACCTTTTCTCCGAGGATGTAAACAGTGTTTTGTTTACTCCTGTTCCTCATGAAGTCAACAATCATCTCCTTTGTTTCATTTGTGTTCATGATGAGGTCCTTTAAACATATCTCCCCTGTACTTCAACAACCCCACTGGCTCCCAATAAAATACTGAATCAACTAGAAGTTACTGGTCCTCACTTTCAAAGGTATTCACAATCTGGCCCCTCCTTATCAATCTGATCTCCATATTTCCACTCCCTCCCGTGCTCCTAGGTCATCCTCCTCCGTTCACCTCACTGTTGCCCCGGCCCGTCTCTCTACCATGGGGAGCAGAGCCTTCAGTCACTCTGCTCCCCGGCTCTGGAACTACATCAGTTCTCTTCCATCATTCACATCTGCACTAAAAACCCACCAGTTTAAACTGGCCTACTCCCTATAAATCATGTGACTGACTGTTTTATGGCATTTTTATATTAATGTCTTTTAATCTATTTTTACTCTTATGTAATTTATATTTATTTATTTATTTTTCTTTTTGTGTAAGGTGACCTTGGGTGTAGAAAGGTGCCAAGAAATAAAATTTATTATTATTATTGTTTCTGACTACATCTCTGTACTGAGCTTCTTGTCCATCACTGATACTCCCCACACCTGCAGAGTAATCAGAGTATTTCTGCAGATGGCAGGACTCAGAGTTGGACTGGGAGTCTGAGGTGTACAGTGTGAAGAGAAATGGTAAGACTACGGTTCCTTGTGGTGCTCCAGGTCATAAATCCGGGTTGAAGTTATGGAGCTTCTCGCATAAAAGAGCAACTGATTGGTTCATGTGAGAGTGGGTGGGCTCTCTGAAGCAGGTGGATGATGGCATCTTCAACCTGAAGCTCATTATGATAAGCAAACTGTAATGGGTCCTGAAAGGTGGTGACTTGCTTATTGATGTGGGCCAATAAATCTGTGGGTTAAAAGTTAGGACAGCTGGTCTGTAGTCATCTGGTTCAGTTTGTTGGGAATTTTTAGGTACTGGAACAAAGCAGGAAGTTTTCAACAACACAGGAAATCTTTTCTGACTCGGGCTGGTGCTAAAGAATCCCCCATAGTTGTTCTGAGCAGGTTTTCAGAAGCCTGAAGCCTTGTTCCAGTTCAGTTTTGCCAGTTGCTTCTTCACCTGACTGCAGGAGACAGACAGGCTAGAGGCAGAGACAGAGGACATCTCAGTGTGGAAGTTGGACTGATGATGCTACCATTTGGTATGATTGTTGCTGAATTCCTGCTGTGTTTCTAGGTTACCTGTCCATTATGGCAGCTGACCAATCATCAGAAAAGGAAGTGTTGGAGGCGGAGTCTCCAGGGACATCCTCGGACCTGAACCGCTCCGACCTGGACCCGATCTACATCGGAGGACTTCCTTCGTCCAGACCAGTCAGGTATCACAGCTGAAGATGATTTAAAGACAGGTTTGTATTAACTTTGTCCTTACCTGTCTTTCTTTCTTGTTGCTAGGCGTCAGGTGGTGTCTAGGTCATACGTTGGTTGTATAAAGAACGTGGAGATTGCTCGGTCCAACTTTGACCTGCTGAGAGATGCTTATGGAGTTCGGAAAGGTTGTGTCCTAAAGGTAACTTCCATAGTAACAAATCCATGTACTGAGAGAATAATATACACTGGCTGATAGATTCTTTATAAAATAATATGTTAAAGATGGAGATCCTGGTTAAGGCAGGTTATACCAGTGTTAAACAGGTTAAAGCAGAATGGTAACCAGGTTAAAGATGGTAATACTGAGTAAAAACTGAAGGTTCTTTAACCAGTACTGACCAATCTGACTCCTCAGCCGGTCCGAAGTGTGTCGCTGCTCGCTGGAGGCTTCGTTCAGATCACTCCTCCATCCTTCAGTCACGAAGCAGAGCTTCTCTTCTCCTTTTCCTCAAACAACCAATCAGGAGTGCTGCTGGCTGCCTTTAGTGACGACCGAGCACACAGACAGGTGAGACAGGTAGAGGTCACATGACAAGCCTGACAACACGATCCTCAACCACAAGTCCATCCGTCCATTTTCTGTACCGCTCAGGGTCGCTGTGAATCATAAGTAACCTGGATTATTGTGTGTGTGTGTGTGTGTGTGTGTGTGTGTGTGTGTGTGTGTGTGTGTGTGTGTGTGTGTGTGTACAGCACTTCCTGTCTGCTCGCCTGGTCTCAGGTGCTGTGGAGGCAGAGCTTGGTGATGTAGGAGGAGCCACTCGCAGCGTGTTGGTGATGAAACCTGGAGGATCTTTCAGTGATGGAACAAAACACTCAGTGATTATTACCATCAACAGGAAGTAAGTGTTGCTATGGAAACCTGCTCCTGTGATCTCATCTTATCCTCCTGGTTGACCCACCTGGCTCACCTGTTTGCCTCCCAGGTCTCTGTCTGTGCAGGTGGATGATGAACACCTGAAGTCTGTCTCTCTGTTGCCGGGCGCGTTTCATCGTCTATCTCCGTCCTCCGTCTTCATTGGTGGACTGCCACCAAATAAGATACCCCGCCTCCCTGTCAGACTGCAGGGTATTTCCAGGTCCTTCCAAGGCTGCATCCAACACCTGGCGATGGGCGGAGCGTAAGTCCAACTCTCATATACGCAGTGGCTGGGTCCTCCTTATGATTGGTTCAATGGTTTGACTGATGGCTCACTAAATTAAATCAAATCAGACTTTATTTATAAAGTGCTTTAAGGTAAATCAGGCATATGAAAAAGTAAGCCTTCACACACCAAAATAGATAATATAACAATAAAAAACCACTCATGATCTCACACACAGTCACACACGCACATACGTGCAGACACACACAAAGCATGCGCAAACATGACTGAATGTAGGTATAAAACACTAAAAGTAATAAACATCTGGCTTGATGCTGCTGTGAGGAAACATAGGGATCCATGCACACCTGGAGCCAGTCCACCACAGCCGTAAGGCTGCAGCGCAGGGCCCCAAAATTGATCGTTGGGGTACCCCACATTTTATTTCATGGTTTCCTAAGGAGCATGTTTCCATACTTACAAAAGATCATGGATCTGTGAGATAGGAGTAAAACCATTTAAGGGCAGTACTCGAGAGGTGGGGAAGACACCCGTCTGAAGAGAGTAAATACCATGTTTACAAGCTTGGGCTCTAAGAAACCATCAAATGTTCTTAAAGGTGATGTGGGAATGGGGTCTAAAAGGCAGGTTGTTGAGCTTAGTCAGGTGAAAACTCGACCAAGCATCTTCTCATCAACCACGACAAACTCTCCAGTGTTTCCAGTGAAGAAAGCTTCAGATGTTAAAATCAACATGTCGTTGAGATAAAAGACTGGATCTAATAGCATTGATCTTACGTCTGAGGTGGTCTGCAGAGTCCTGGTATGCTGTGTCAGATCCTGTCATGGAGCACTTGTTAAAATCAGTATCTGTTAAAAGATGAATGTTTTAAAAAGGAATTTGGGGTTATTTTTGTTATCTGTGATGAGGTTGGAGAAGTACAGTTTTCTTGCCTGTTTTACTGTATTATTGTAGATTTTGAGGTAAAATTTCATGTTGGAGTGTTAGTTTTGTTTTTCTTCTTTTTAACTCTTTACTTCCTGGCTTCTCTCCAGGCTCGTTGACCTATCAGGAGCTCTCAGGTATGAAGGGGTGGAGTTTGACAGCTGTCTTTTAGATGAGAGGATCGGGGGGGCGGTGTTTCCTGAAGACCAGGATGTAGAACCAACACCTGACCCCACACACCTACCTTTAGCTCCGCCCACACACCTGAGCGCCCTGACACCTGAGGCTCTCATGGTAATAAGCATGTTTCTGTATTCATTGATTATTGAACTGAATATGGTTGATTATTGGTTATTGATTTGTTTGTGGTTCAGTGTGTGTCAGAGGAAGAACCGACCTTTCTGCTGCCAGCAGTTCAGTTTGGTTTGTCCAGACACAGCCACATGACCTTCACTGTTAATCCCTCTACAGTCCGAAAGAGGTGAGTCTCCATGACAACGGTGTGGATGGAGATGTTCTTTGGACAAGCCAAAGTCTCATTTGGTCAAACCTCTGTTGTATGTCTCGTGTTTCAGCATGTCGGTGAGGTTGTCAGTTCGAAGCTGGGCTCTAGATGGCTTGATGGTCCTCCTCTCTGACTCCAAAATGATGGACTTCATTGTCTTATGTCTGAGAGGGGGCAGAGTCCAGCTGTCCGTTGATCTGGGGAAAGGACCGGCCTCTATCAACTCATCTGTTGCCATTAGCGATGGCGAGTGGCACACTGTGAGTTTGTGTCATTTGATGCTCATTTAGTTTTGAAGTTTTCCTGTGCTTACATGTTTACATTGTGTCAGTTTGAATTCTCTGATGTCTGATTGTCTCAGGTGAGTGCGGAGATGAGCCGGCGGTCAGTCTCGGTGTCTGTTGATGACTCGCCTCCACAGTCTGTTTCAGTCAAAGGAAACCAGCTGGACGTTAACAACAGATTTTACCTGGGAGGACTACCACATGGTGTGACGAGGAGGAAGATAAATGTATGACTTCATCAGTTCGTTAACGCATACACATCAAATAAATCGAACATAAACAAACACACATCCAAAAAAATGGGATTTCCTGTAAAATGTAAATAAAAACAGAATGCAATAATTTCCAGATCTCACCAACCCATATTTTATTCCCAGTAGAAGATAAACAACACGTCAAATGATGAAACAGACATTTTACCAACTGATGGAAAATATGAGTGATGTTCGGCACGGTGTAAAAAGTAGTTCCAGGGTGGTGTTCAGCACGGTGTAAAAAGTAGTTCCAGGGTGATGTTCAGCATGGTGTAAAAAGTA
>JBAGKM010000021.1:26928326-26944548 GCA_037177155.1 Melanotaenia catherinae
TCTGATCACCTGTTTATAAGTCTGCCTGATCACCTGTCTGTCTCTCTGATCACCTGTCTGTCTCTCTGATCACCTGTTTGTATGTCTGTCTGATCACCTGTTCTTATGTCTGTCTGATCACCTGTCTTTCTCTCTGATCACCTGTCTGTATGTCTGTCTGATCACCTGTCTGTCTCTCTGATCACCTGTCTGTCTCTCTGATCACCTGCTTGTATGTCTGTCTGATCACCTGTCTGTCTCTCTGATCACCTGTCTGTCTCTCTGATCACCTGTTTATAAGTCTGCCTGATCACCTGTCTGTCTCTCTGATCACCTGTCTGTCTCTCTGATCACCTGTCTGTTTCTCTGATCACCTGTCTGTCTCTCTGATCACCTGTCTGTCTGTCTGTCTGATCACCTGTTGGTGTGATTCTACATCCTGCTTTGCAGAGGATTTGGATCAGAAGAAGAAGGAGAAGATGTCCTATGAGGAAGTGCTTCTTCTGGGTGGCAGAGGACAAGGTCATATGGATGCTTTAGTTGCCGTGGTTTCCAGGATGTTTGTGAAATACTGGATTTATGTTTGTGGGACAATGTTCTTCTTCGTCAGCTTTGAGGGAAAAATTGTCCTCTACAAAGTCATCTACATGGTCATGTTCCTCTGCTGCGTGGCCCTCTACCAGGTACTACTACTACTACCACTACTACTACTGCTACTGCCCCAGGTACTACTACTGTACCAGGTAACACTGCAATCAGGCTACTACGATGTCTCACGACGTGGCGGACTTGAGGACCCAAATTCAGGGCTCAGAGGCAGGAGGCAGACAGAATGCAGGAACAAATGATATAATCCAAAATCTAGACTGACAGGAACCACAGCAGGAAAAAGAACTACAAGGATCTGAAAAAGGAAACTGAAAACCAAGGGGTATAAATAGACTGAGGAACAGGTGAAGTGAATCAGCTAAATTAAACCAGGTGCACTAATAACAGGAAGCAAAACAGAACGAGGGAAGGAACTACAAAAATAAAACAGGAAACCAGACATCACTGACAGAAAACCAACATAGCAAAATCCACTAAACCAAAATACCAAAATACCAAGACCATAACACTATGACTGTACCAGATACTGTATTTAGTCCTAATGCAAGCAGTGTTACTATACTAGCTACAACTTGTAGTAGTACTACCATATCATCAAATGCTACTGTTGATAATAATGTTAATTAGGCAGTTACCACAAAACTAATGCTACTGTTGCCGATACTCCACTATTATTATATTGCCACAGTACCACTACTAATATACTTCATTCAACTGCAAACACTGCTACTTCATATATACTACAGTCAGTACCTCTACTAGTACCACAAGAACAACAGCAAGCACTGCTGTAAATGTGCAGATACTACAGTTAAGATATGGTTGGTGGGTGGAGCTACAGTCTGGTTCAGATCACTGATTGGATGACTGTAAATATTAAGAATGGGTCTTTTTGTCTGTCTATCCTTTCAGTTGAACTACGAGCGCTGGCGTGCCTTGCTCAGAGGTTTCTGGGTAGCAGTAGTGGTCTACTCCATGCTGGTTCTTATTCTGGTCTACACCTTCCAGTTCCCCTCATCACTCCATACCTGGAGTTACTACACTGGACTGAGCACGGACAGGTTAGTACACCTTTACGCACATGTTACATTCAACCCATCAGGAGGCGGTCTGACAGACAGGTGAGTTTTATGAGTTAAACACAGGTGATTGACTTGGCCTGATGCTTTTAGCTCTTGTTAAAAACCCAGGGAATGTTTCAAATATGATTTGAATAATCAAAAGAATGACAATCTATGGCAGGAATCACCAACTCTGGATTATTTGGATCAGTGTCTTGCAGGTTTTAGATGTTTCTATGCTGCAACACACCTGATTCAAATTAAGTGGTTCTCCAACAGCTCTTTGTTGAATTCTGCACCAGCCTTACCAGCACCAGCTTCATGCCCCATTAATTTGAGTGCAGCAGGGAAACATCTAAAACCTGTGGGACACCGGCCCAAGACATCCAGAGTTGGTAAACCCCGTTCTATGGTCTCTTCCTATAGACTCTGTTGGAAAACATCATGGAGTCAGGGGAACAGATGTGAAAGCAACGGGAATCCAGCCACACCTGACACTCAGCTGTGGATCTGCAGCACTGAAACTGAAACTGAATAAAAACTCTACAGCGAGAGCCTCAAACTTGGTCTCATGTCACTTAAGCATCAACGCCACCCTCACTTCCGCATGTGGTTGTTCACCTTGCTTTCAAACTCAGGTCTTGGAACTGTTCTCTACCCTAGCTGTTCCCAGGACTGTAATCTTATAGATGAAGATGTCTGGTGGTGTTTCCGGGTACTTTTGGAGCCACGCTCCCAGTTGGGAGGTCATGGCTCCCAGTTCTCTGAGTAGCAGTAATACCACTGCCACCTTCACTCCCGACATCTTTTTATTTTCTTTCAGTTCTTTGTATGTTTTCAGCTCCTCGTCTTCCTTCTTCTTGATGTTGCTGCTGTTCTGGATCTCTACATCTATCACTGCTGCTTCGTCGACCACCATGATGTTTGGATGGTTCGCCATCACCAGCTCTGTTATTCTCCACAGCCTTTTTCCATTCGTGACCCTGGAACTTCCAGTCTGAACTCACGTGTTCCTTGGCACTATTCCACTAGTTGGTTTAGGTGTTTCCGTGTCTGTCTCCATCTATGTTGCTATGTTCTGAACTGTCTCAGAAACCTCTTTGATCAGCCGCCTTCCTCCTAGTATCCAGTTTCAGGGTGTTGGACTTGGGGTGAAACCTTCCATGCATTATGAGCAGCTTTCTGGTCTTGATATCAGTGACTTCCATCCCCTCCTTTGGTCAGTCTGTTATACCAGCTGGTGTCTGCTGACTGTCATGTCATACGTGTAGATGGATTGGACTTTATTCTTCCCGTTAAGCTGACTCTTCCGGACCTTCTTACTCCCTGTAGATGCTGGGTTGTGACTTACTTCCTTGCAGTCTCTTCATGGTTGTCATTATCCTGTGGTATCCCAAGGTATTTCTAGCTGTCCTGAACATCTGCTGTTTCCTTCTGGCAGTCCAACCTTACCAGCTGTCACCATCTTACCTCCCTTTGACACTTTGTCCTCATTTAATCTGAATGACACTCTGTTGTCCTTGCTGCATATCCTCACAAGGTAAATCAGTGAGTCGGCATACACTTTAATGACATCTCCTTGGTAGTTACCATACTTGGTGGTGACTTGTATAATCAGGTTTAATTTGGCCCCCAGGGTCCTCTTCTTCAGTCACATTGAGTTATTGACGAAGGCTCTCAGTGCCCTGTAAATTTGTAAAGCTCTGATCATTTTAGTATCCAAGTGTACATTACTGAGCTTCAGGGTTTCTTGTAGCCAATCCAGGAAGGTTCATAAGCCTGATCTTCCTTCCAATTTCTTTCTGAGCCCTGCTCATGTATTGAGCCAGTACCCTGGAGCTGGAGGGGACAAGGACAGTTGGGAGTGGAGGAGCTGGACATCCTTGGATCAAAGGTTGTCCTTCTCCTCTGAGCCTTGCAGCCAGGGCAGCAAAGCCGTCATCCTGAGTGGAGTCTCTGGGAACAGTATGTGTGAAGGGTCCTGTAGGATCCTGCATGATGTCTTCAAAGTCTGCTGGTCTCTCACAGTGGAAAGTGACCTGAATGGAAGTCCAGTTTTTTCTAAGCAGCAACCAGGTCTAGAGAAACACCCCTCGATGGTGTCCCTCTGGTCCCAGATGTCCCGCTGTCACTGGAATGAACATGGACAGGATGTGAAGGTTTCCTCACCAGTTGAATGTGTCCTATCTAACCTGTCTTCTCTATGTGTTCTTTCAGGTTGGAGGATGTCGGACTGGAAAAGTTCTCTGTTCCTGTCCTCTTTACCAGAATCTTCATTCCCACAGCGTTTCTGCTGGTAAGGTCTGACTGATGCAGGTGCAGCTTCTTTCTTTGTTCCCATGGTAACACCATGTGTGGTTCATCCGGCAGGTGTGCATCATTCACCTGCATTACTTCCATGAACCATTCCTGCAACTGACTGACCTGAAGACAGTGGTGGACACGCACAATAGCACCATTACCAGGTCTTCTTTGTGCACGTCTCTCACCTGTCTCTTACCTGTCTCTCACCTGTCTCTCATCAGTCTCTCACCTGTCTCTCACTAGTCTCTCACCTGTCTCTCACTAGTCTCTCACCTGTCTCTCACCTGTCTCTTACCTGTCTCTCACCTGTCTCTCACCTGTCTCTCAGTATTGATTTGAAAATAGCGCTGCACGTCTGTGCACGGTTCTTTGCTTCTTAGTTTGGTGTGATTGTGTTGTTGTTGACTTCTGCTGCTGCTGAGTGGGGCTGCGAACTAGTTTAAGGAAGCAGCCACACAGACCTTCGCTTCCAAGCATATTCCTTTCCAGTGCCAGATCAGTTATCAACAAAATGGTAGTAAAGTCTGTATAGGATTGCTGTATACTGGTAATCACAGAAAGCTGGCTTCATCCTTTGATTCCCGAGGCTCCGGGGCAGCTAGCAGGCCATGCTAACCACCGCTTAGAGCTCAACAAAAACATTGGTAAAAGCAAAGGAGGTGGTGTGTGTGTGTATGTGCATGAAGAGTGGTGTAATAACAGTCAGACTGTGTACAGCCGTTGTTTCCCTGACTTAAGAACTCGGTCCGTTAGGTGTCAACCCCTCTATTTGCTACAGGAGCTGACAGGAGTAATAATCACAGCTCCATACATTCCTCCTGATTCAGATACTAGCAAAGCCTTAGCCACTCTCTATGATGCTGTTAACAAACATCAACAGGCTTATCCAGAAGGAGTCCACATCATTGCTGGGGATTTCAATGCCACCAGGAGTAATAAAACACTCAGTCATGTTTATTCCAACATAACAACATAAAATGATCCCAGCAAACATCCGCCTCAGAAGGTCTGCCAAAGCTGTCACAAAGACCATCGTATGGCCTGAGGGGGCCTCTGAGCTGCAAGACTGCTTAGAAAGCACCATATGGGATTTATTTGAGCATTAGAACTTGGAAACTTACATCTGTGACTGTTTTATGTTATATAGCACCGACACTGACTGTTGACAAGCACACCAGGGCTTTTCCTAACCAGAAACCCCGGATGAACAAGTCTGATCACCCCTCAGGTCACATGAGACAGCCTTCAGGACTGGGGACATGGCCCAGTACAGAGGTGCAAGGATCAGGATCAGGAGGACTAAACTGGCTTTTCAAAACTAAAACTGAGGATTAATTAATAAACAATGAGCCAAAGCAGGTGTGGCAGGGTAAGCAGCACATTATTCATTTTAGGGGCAGCAGGACCATGCACACCTCTGCTGATACCTCACTAGCAGGGGAGTTAAACTAGTTTTTGCTCGATTTGAGGCAAAAACATCCAAATCAGACTCACTGCCGCCACAGACAGCTGGTTTCTCCTGTAGACCGACACTTGGGTCAGTCAGTACTAAAAGCTTGTGCTGCCGAGCTTTATGCTGTTTTCACATCTTCAATTGATCACTAGCACAAGTACTAAACCTACCTAAAATCTGCAGTCATCATCCCTGTAGCCAAGAAATCCACCACAGACAGTCTCAACGATTACAGGCCGGTTGCCCTCACACCTGTAATTATGAAGTGTTTGAAGAGACTGGTACTAAAACATCTTCAGTCCAGTCTCCCCCAGACTTTGACCAACATCAGTTGGCTTATAGACGAGGGAGGCAGATCTACAGCTACTAGCTCTCCACTCAGCACTAAATCCTCTCTATCTGATGTACACCTGATGTACAACATCATAACATTGGCAGGCTGATATTAAGGGAAGGTTAGAGTGAATACACACTGGAGATGGAGGAACTGGTTAAGTGGTATTCAGTTAATAATCTCACCTTGAATTAAAAAGTAAAATAACTTATTGAAGTGCAGAACAGACACTCTCCCATTTTTTAAGGTGAATACGTAGCGAAGGTCCTAAATATTTACATTTCATCTGCATCACTACATCCTCACCTAGACCAGGAGCACTTATTCCACAGTGGGTAAGGCTCAGCAAGACAGACAAGGCAGACAGACTAAACAAACAGCAACAACTTTTTCCCATTCAGGTTTTACCATTTGAGTGTCCTGGTGTACAGCAGCGCTGCGTGGTATGCTGCCTGCCTTCTGCAGATGACTGACAGCACAGAAAATCATTACCATCCATCCAGCATGTTGTCAATGCCAGATACCTCAGCAGAGCCTCAGCCCTCCCCAGTGACGGTGCCCATCCAGGCCACCAGCTGTTTAACCTCCTGCCCTCCAGGAGGCGCCGCAGATCACTTAAAACTTAGACCAAGCGGTTAAAGAACTGCTTTTTCCCACAGGAACCTCTGCCTTGAAAGGAACTTTTAATAAACACCTTCCTGACATTAGTTTGTTTTTCTATTGTTTCTTTGTATTTATTTATGTACAGTGACAATAAAGACGATCTTAAATTTGTCTTTAACCTTTCTCACCTGTCTCACCTGTCTGTCACTGTTTTGTCACCTGTCTGTCCCTTCTTTCTCACCTGTCTCTCACCTGTCTGTCACTGCTTTCTCACCTGTCTCTCACCTGTCTGTCCCTTCTTTCTCACCTGTCTCTCACCTGTCTGTCACTGTTTTGTCACCTGTCTGTCCCTTCTTTCTCACCTGTCTCTCACCTGTCTGTCCCTTCTTTCTCACCTGTCTCTCACCTGTCTGTCCCTTCTTTCTCACCTGTCTTTCACCCATCTTGCTGCAGGTTGGTCCACTCTGAAGGCAGCCTGGTCGACCTGTCCCTGACTGCTGCTCCTCAGCACCCGCTACAGGAAGAGATGAATGGAGAACAGGGGAACAGAGAGGAGGAAACAGATAGAAAGTGGATAAAAGAGGAAGAGCATGAAGAGGAGGATTACCCCTGTATGTTTGACAGGGAAACCCTGTCTGACCGCTTCACAGGTAACCACATGATGCAGTCACAGCTGAGTGTTTGGGATTAAAAGAGGAAGTAACATCCTTGTTTCTGGTGGACAGAGCTGGTCTCCTGGAGGTTGGTGGTGGACCGTTTGTCTGTGCTGTTCCTGCACTTCCTGCTCTCCCTGCAGCGCCTGCAGTGCCTCCTCTGGTGGATCCTGGAACTGCACATTGTGAAGATCGTGTCCTCCTTCATGATCTGGGTCTGCGTGAGGGAGGTCAGTATTTACACTCGCCTGTATGTCTTAATCTTTGTGTCTTTCTAAAACCATAACTTGTCTCTCTGTTCCAGGTATGTGTGTTTAACCTGCTTTTCGTGCTCTGTGTGGCCATGGCTCTGCCCTGCAGGGCCTGGCGCCCCCTGCTGTCAGGAGTTTGCACTGTCTGGACCTGTGTAGTGATCGTTTGTAAGATGCTGTATCAACTGAAGGTCGTCCAGCCGATCAGTTACTCCTCCAACTGCACCATGGTAACCATGGCAACAGCAGCATGTACCTTGAGTGTGATGTACCTATCTGACTGCTTGACCTGTCTGTCCCTCTGTAGCCAGGTAACTCTAGCATCGACCTGTCTCACTCTGTTCTTTACTCTGGGCCTATTGACCCCGCCCACTGGGTGGGGCTTCGTAAGACAGATGGGAAACTGCTGGACTACTTGAGGGTAAAGAGAAGAACAACCTCATCAGATACTGAATCATTGATACACCATCAGCAGATAATAATTCCATATTTGTGTCCTTCCACAGAACAATCTCATAATGTTAGCACTGTTAGCATTCGAGGTGACCATTTACAGACACCAGGAGCTCTATCGTCTCCGACATAATGAAGTCCCACCCCCCACTAGAACTTTCTTTCATGACATCACAAGATGTCACCTGGACAATTGTGTGCTGAGCTGCATGAAGTTCTTCCTCAACTACTTCTTTTATAAGTTTGGACTGGAGGTGAGCAGAAGATGCATTAGCACAGTAACAGGCGAACCGCTTCCTCTTTAAAAGTAACTGTGACCGTCTCCTCCTCCCCTTCAGACCTGCTTCTTGTTGGCCGTAAATGTAATTGGTCAGCGAATGGATCTGATTGCTGTAGGCCACGCCTTCAGCCTCATTGCTGTCCTTTCACATCGCAGCAGGAAGCGCATAGCATCAGTGTGGCCGAGGTACTGCTACTTCGTTTCAGGACTGCTGTTCTTTCAGTACCTCCTGTGCATCGGATTCCCTCCAGCTGTTTGTAAAGGTACGAACTCACCTGAAGTCGACATGTAGGGATTGTTTACTTATTTCTGGAAGCAACTGAGGTGGGCTCCTGGCTTGTGAACTCAATGTCATGCTCACTGAAATATGTCATATTTATTTCATATACATCTGTACAAGGGCTGGGCACGTTAACGCCTCATGTCCAGAAAATTGTGATTTTTGTAAGAAATATTTTAACTGTTGCTGTTTAAAGAGAAAACTGCTGCTAAATCTGTTTATGTGTTTAGTGCAGGGGTCTGCAACCTTTCCAATCCAAAGAAGCATTAAATTAAACTTATTTAGAGACGCAGATAATAACGTATAAATATCTACTGTAGGGAAATTTGTTGTCATTTTTGAAGAACTTTATTTTTATTTTCAGGTTTTAAAGAAAAACAAAACTTTGCAAAAGGAGACTAGACAGACTTTCTTCTTTTGGATGTAGATATTTGTGGAAAATGATGTAGTAAAAAAAAAAAACCTCTAGTTTCCAACCTAATGACAAGAAAAATAGATTAAAAAATATTAGTGGTACTTTTGGTGTCATTATGTTGTGGAAATTCAGTGAAATTGTTCCATGAAGCAAAGAACTGAAAAACTGTAAAAAAAAAGACAGAAAACTGCATTTTTTTGTTATATCTGTATTTAATAACATTAGCTAGCTCATTAGCATCTTTAGCCGTGTATTATGAGCCATTGTGGAAGGTCCAGAGAGCCACTTGCTGCTCCGGAGCCGCAGGTTGAAGACCCCTGATGTAGTATTTAAACCAAAATTTACTGCATTTTCTACACATTGCAGTAAGCCTCCTTTTAAAGGAAAAGGACATTTTACACGTAACAATGCGACTAATTGAGATTAAAAATTTTAATCGTTGCCCAGCGCTGTTTATACTTTTCAGATTTTGTCACTACACCCTCCTTTAATATAAAAGCTGAGCCGTCTTTTGTCCATGAGGCTTCTCGGCAGGTTTTAAAACCCAGAGCATCCAACCTCATATGAATATTATTTCACAGTTTTCATTTTTGTGGAAGTTTTTTGTTTTGGTTATGGTTCAATCAATGATAATCTTTCTTGTGTTTTTGTTCATACAGTGTTCACTGATTTAGGTCTACTTTGTTTTTTACATTACTACCTTATAGTTGGTTTGCAGTTGTTAACCAAACATTGAATCAGAACATGATCTTTTAAAATTATCATATTTTTTTAAAATGTTATATTTGGCTTAAATTTTTTGATTTGTTGAACATTTTGCTGACTACTCAATATTTACTGTTGGTTGGCAGATTATCCCTGGAGACCTCCATCCTCAAATGTAGAGTCGAATGTGGTTAAGTGGCTCTTCCTACCTGATTACCTGACACGTCCCAATGCAGTCTTCCTCCTGTGTAAGACCATCATCATCAACAAGATTTACTCATATGCATAATCCAATTTATAAGATCAGCTGAAAGCTCGAGACCAGCTGGGCAGCTCGACGTCCTTTTACCAGTAACACACCAATAGCTTGATAACAGAGACTGGAACTTGCTAATGGAGACAGTAACACTCTAATGGACACAGTGACATGTTAACGGAGATGGTAAGATCTCAGTAAAATAACAAGGAACCAAAACAGAAATAAGTTCTTGAACAAATTTATTGTTACTGTAAAACATATGAATCATTCCTCAAGTTTGTTTAGTCTCTGCTGTTTAGAAAAAGGCTTTAAGGAAAGCAGGAATCTTAAATTTCATTTAGGCTTCCGACTTCATCACAGCCCTGAAACTGCTCTGGTCAAAGTGTTAAATAACCCGTCTGTCCATCCATCCGTCCGTCCGTCCATCCATCCATCCATCCGTCCATCCATCCATCCAGTAAGCCATCTGTCCAACCATCCGTCCATTCGTCTGTCCTTCCATTCTACCAGCCAGCCATCCATCCATCCGTCCGTCCGTCCATCCATCCAGCCAGCCATCTGTCCATCCATCCGTCCATTCGTCTGTCCATCCATCCATCCGTCCATTCGTCCGTCCATCCATCCATCCAGCCATCCGTCCATCCATCCAGCCGTCCGTCCATCCATCCATCCATCCGTCCATCCCAACGTCCATCCGTCCGTCCATCCATCCATCCAGCCATCCATCCATCTGTCCATCCATTCATCCTGACTCAGCATTTAGCAGGTGGGAGGCAGGTACACCTTGGACAGGTCACCAGTCCATCACAGGGCCAGCACAGAGACGAACAACCACTCAAACTCACTCCTAGGGATTTAGAGTGACCAGTTAACCTAACATGTTAAATAACATAAGCTTGAATACTGACTCTGGTCTTGTGTCAGTCCTGGTTCTGCTGTATCTCAGCAATGCATTTGATACTGTAGGTCTGTGATTCCCAACCCTGGTCCTCAAAGCCCACTGTCCTGCAGGTCTTAAATGTCTCCCTGCTGCAACACACCTGACTTTATGTGTCTCTGTCACCAGACAACTGCATCCCAACAGACTTACTGTATCAGTGTCTGGAGCAAATAAACACCTGGATGAGGGAGAATTTTCTACAGTTAAATGAAGACAAAACTGAGATGTTTGGTAGGAAAGAGAAGAGGGTCAGCAGCATTAGTAGACAACTTGAGACTGGATCTTAATATCACTTATGCACAACACAACACAAGGTTGATAGATTCAGATCTGACGTCCAAAGCTGTCACCAAGGCAGCTTTTAACCAACTCAGAGACACCAACAGAATGAAAAGTTTTGTCTCCCTGAAAGACCAGTAGAAATTTATGTGTTCATCTCCAGAAGACTGGATTAGTGTAGTGGGCTTTTTACTGGACTTCCAGATGCTGCTGCTAGAGTTTAACCAGGACTCATGGTCCTTTCCCACTAGTACCCTCTTAACCCTACCTTAATTCAGCTGACACCACACCACCCCAGTTCCTTTTATAATGGCGGGTGATTGAGGCAGCATTCAGTGAGGGTGGTATCGTCTTAGCAAGGTGGCTAGTAAGTATCATGAAGTCATTTGTTTGCGACATACACGGAACAACAATAGAGGACATTAAGCTCGTGATTTACATGCTGCCTGGTTTAATACCAGTTTTTATCCACAGTCGTGGCTTCGGGGTTTTAATGATGGCGGGGTTGAGAGTTGCTCTCATGACTTGTTATGTCATTCCATGACATTAGATTCTGGCCAATAGTGGCCTGCCAACTCGACATGTCACAATTTTCAGCCTGACTCTGCACCTTCAGAACCCCGACAGACTAGGTGTTAAACATGCATCTATGTGCCCTGGAAAATCAGGAGGGGTGGTGTCGAGCTGGGCTGAGTGGGTACTAGTGGGAAAGGGCCATAAGAGATCTGAACACATCAAACCGGTTTAACATCTTTACAGAGGTTTCCAGATTATACTGGTTTTAAGTTTAGACTGGTTTCCAGTCACTCAGAGTTTACAGTAAAAGAACAGTTTAGGCTCAGAATCCATCTGTAATATAAGATATAAAGCCCTAGCAGTGCTTTTAGATCCAAGGACTCAGTTCAGCAAATACAGACCAGAGTCGAGACCAGTTCAGTTCAATCCAGCTTTATTTTTATAGTGTCAATTCACTTCATCTCAGTGAACTTTACAGACAAATCAATTCAAGTCAATCTATTGTGGTCTAATCAGTATTCAGTCAAACAAGCCTATTCACAATAAATATCAGCCTAGCAAAGGTAACCAACAGATTGCATCAAAAATAAACTTTCAATCACATCAATCACACGAGCGGAAAGGAAAAACTTGCTTTTAACAGGAAGAAAAAACCTTAGACAAAACCAAAACCAGAACTCAGCCCAGGGAGGGTAGCCATCTGCCTCAACAGGTTTGGTTGGAGAGGAGAGGAAAGAGTGACCAAAAGGCAGCACAGCTTTTAGCTATGAACACCTGCTGGGAGAGAAAAAAAAATAGATTAATGATGCCACTACTGTCATAATTTTATACATGTTTATAGTTTATATACAGTTACACAGTTTATAGATGAAAGAAAAGGAAGTACTCAGTGCCTCAAGAGACGTCCTGCAGCAGTCTAAGCTAGTAGTCCATTCTGGATTTATCAAAAAGAAGGTTTTAAGCCTAATCTTAAAGCTGGAGAGGGTGTCTGTCTCCCTAATGCAAACTTGGAGCTGGTTCCTAAAGAGAGAGGCCTGGTAGTCGAAGGCTCAGCCTCCCATTGTACTCTTAAGCTGGATTTATGCTAACGCGGTGTCTGCGTAAGGTCAGAACGGCGTAGCTGACGGTGAAGACTGCTCTCGGACTCAAGCGTAGGGGGTACGCATTGTTTTGGTGTTGTGTTGTAATTTCTCTTATGACTCTGAAGTTGGCAGCAGGGGTGGTATTGGCTGGTAAACTCACCAAGTCGGAATGTTTTTGATGGTTCACTTCAGATCCAGTACGTATTTCCTGTTATAAAACAACAATGTCCAACATGATGCGGTCTCTTCATGAGCTTCACCAGACATATACCAGACAATACCAGACAAATTCAGCGAAAAGATCCAGAAATCTGGAAATGCGTAATTCCAAACTGGCCAATCACAGTGGAGTACTTCTGTGTAACCGTCTGCATAGCAGGGGTGCTCGTCAGGTCTGGAAGAGGTGCGCGTCGAGCCTCAGTGCATATGCCGATGACACCATAACCGACCTTATGCAGATGACACGCGAGTATAAATCCACAAGTAAATCTTCAGTCTGAGAGCAAAGCACTCTGTGGAGAATATATGGAACTATGAGAGCTTCGATATACAATGGAGCCTGGTCATGGGGAACTTTATATGTGAATAGAAGAATTTTAAATTCTATCTGAGTCCAGACCAGAAGCTGAAGTCTAACTCAGCAATTAGTACGTTGAAGCACGTTGAAGCACAGGCAGACAAGTGGCTCTCTTGCAACATGCTTACGTGAAGACTTCTCCCCAAATTTCATCGTGAAAACTGAACAAAAAATATTAAAAGGAAAGAAATACAGACCGTGTCAGTTTAACATAAAAATAACCTGCAGAGCTTGTAAAATAACTTACTTAAAGTAAAATGCAAAAAAAACCAAATACCTTGTTGGCTGCATGCTCCTTGCAAAAGAATGTTTCAGGCCTCAGAAATTGTCCAGATCCTCTGCACCTTGCAGCATCTCTTCTGTACCGTTACATGTGCATGCTTGTCACCTTCTAAAAGCTCTCATGAGATTAGTCCAGCAATGGAACTTAAGGTGTTTGAAAATAAAAGCACAAATACTTTACCCCTCTTCAGCTGTATAATAAATAATTCTTAATGATTTACTTGATACAAAACAAGTACACAAACACACAATTTGAAAAAAAAAAAAGTAATTAAACAAAAAGATTTTCACAGCAACAGTAACGAGAGGCAGGGTACACCTGGGCAGGTTGCCAGTCATCGCATATTCTAATGTCTTAATATGATTTTTGTTTCTCTTTATGTTCTGAATTGCTTGTAACGTTTTATGTAAAGCATTTTGAATGGTCTTGTACATGAAATGTGATGAACAAATAAACAACAAGCAAACTGAGACCAACCAGGAAGTGTGTGAGTCTGCTGGTGATGAGTATCTCCTCACCTTTCAGACGACTTCCTGCTCCTCCTCGGGGCGTGTCTGCAGCTGCAGGTATTTGAGGAGGAGCTCCAGCCGTCTGTTCAGCTGCTTGCAGGAGACAACAGTGAGATGGATGGAGACGACGAGCTCTTCTCTGATCCAATCAGACGTCTCCGTGTCTGCACAGTGCCAGATTTCATGATGTGCAGGTAAACCTGCAATTATTCACCTGTCTGTCACCTGCCTGTATGTCAGCTGTTCATCTCTTTGTCTTGTGATTGTTTAGATCTTACCTAGACATGATGAAGGTGATCATCTTCAGTTACATGTTCTGGTTTGTCCTCACTATCATCTTCATCACTGGAACCACCAGGTGAGGCATACACCTGAGTCTTGCTGTTTTTAACATGGACCATGTATAAAGATGGATGAAGTAAGCAGCTGGCGTTCATGAATCCGATGCCGTTTAAGTGAAATACCACATATGGCCAATAGATGCTCTGAAACACGTCCATTTCCATTACAAACATACATTTGATTAAACTCTGACAATTTCCTCCAAAGTGGAGAATTTGTTGTTTTTCACTGTTATTTGATGATTTTTTTTCCATTTATCATGTGTAATTGTGATATTGCCCCCTGCTTCCCATCTTGATTTAACATCAAGTAATCAAAGACTTACAAGGGCCTTCTTCATAAGCTTTTATAAATAACTGTAGTATTTCATTTCCAAATTCATCTTTTGTTTTTTGTTCCTTTCCCAATATGGTCTCTTATTTGCAGGAATCTGAAGTGGTCCTGGTTCTGTAGGCCAAATTTATCTTTTAAGTTCTTGGAAGCTCCTAACTGTACCTTGACTTATGAGTGAGTAGTATGTTAGTCCTAAGGATGTACATTCCTAAGATCTATAATCGTGTCTAAATTCCAGGTTGTATGCAAATCATTTCAAGAATTCAAATGTCTTTTTTTAGATTGGACTATTTTAAGTTGTTTTAGAGCTGTAATTAAGTACAAATCCATGGATTTTCTGAATCTATAAGGTGTTTGTGTAATGCTGGAACAATCATCGCATTTACTGGTTTTCTTTTTCCCATTGTCTATTCAATATCTTTCCATCTGGCTCCATAGCTAGGAGTGCGCCAGAGAATTAAAGGCCGTGTAACAGTCTTTTAGGACTAGATTAGATTAGATTAGATTAGATTAGATGAGTCGTCCGAGCGAGATCTTCTGTCGATGGCAGGTTGTGGTGTAGTGAGTGAGGTCAGCAATGTATATGGTGAAGATGAGAGGAGCCAGAACAGTTCTTTGTGGCACCCCAGTGCTTCACATCGCTGTGTCAGAGACACAGTCGCTGGACCTCACAAGCGGTGGCCTGATAGTCAGGAAGTCCTGGAGCCATTTGTGGAAAAGGATCTGCAGGGTTGTACTTTTACAAACATCTATTCACAGATTTAAAGAGAAAAACTGTGTGTGAGGCTCTGTTGTTGTACATTATGGCCCTGTCGTTTAAGCTCTATCTGATTGGATGATGACAAATCAAACTGTCCAATCAGAGAGCCGATGGCTTCCTGTCCTTCCAGACTGTCTCTGCAAACCGCTGCTGTCGCCATCACCCAGGCGTTGTTGGTCAATGTAAACATTCATTTACAGCTGCAAAATCGTTCTGACTACATAATGAGACCACAGACTCAGGCTTCAGTGTGGACCTCTTCATTAACAAACAGAACTGTCGTTACTCATCTGATCCCACAACACCAGTCCGGTGTGTGTGAGCACACACTGATGAGGAACTGAGACGCCTCTTTTTCTGTGAACTATTGAGGATGATGGGTTGACAAAGGGTTGACTTTTTTCCCACAGATAAAATTAAACACTATGTGCAGGAGGCCTAACAATCACTCCTGATCAGCTACTGGTTCTTCATAGAATAAGCTCAAATAAAATCCTCCATGACTAAAGTCTCCCAAAGACTCCCAAAAGAAAGTTCCACCTGGTAGAGTGTTGTGCTCCCACCACTCATTCTGGTATTAAAGTAAAAAACAAAAAAGAAGCACCTGTATCAGTACTTTTTCTTGAATAATCAATAAATCTGTCAGTGCCAGTGCTAAAGAAACGCAACTACACACGTACTGAACATGAAATGACATGAAAAAGAACATGGTATTTTAATTAATACCTTATTAAACCCTCCCCAGGTTCAGGAACCCCAACCTCCACGTCTCTGGTTGGCTAACAGCAAAAACTGGGATCAGCAGAGCCCCGTCCATACAGGCCGAAGGTGTTCAAAGACAGAGATAGAAAAAGAGAAAGCTGATCTAAAGAGATGGACAGAGAAAGATATAGATAGATAGATAGATAGATAGATAGATAGATAGATAGATAGATAGATAGATAGATAGATAGATAGATAGA
>JBAGKM010000021.1:27126094-27136913 GCA_037177155.1 Melanotaenia catherinae
TCTAGTGTCCGTGTGACTGTTGCATTGCTCTAGTGTCCGTGTGACTGTTACATTGATCTAGTGTCCGTGTGACTGTTACATTGCTCTAGTGTCCGCGTGATTGCCAAGATCCCGTCCAGAATGCTGCCAGAAGCTGCATGCCTGGACACTCCATGGAATTCTTGAAGGCCCAAGATGTGAACATTTTGGAGACTGGGAGATGGCGCACCTTTTGATATTAATAAACTGTTTTAATACCTTTTTTACTTTTTAGTGTGGCGTTGCTACTCTGCTCCCCCCTGATCCGAAAAGAACCCACAGTGGCGGTGGTGGCCCACGTCGCCACCGTGGCTTACACTCCATGTGACTGGTTCACTGGTTGTTTTGCTGTCTTGAGAGATTTTGTCAGCTGTAAAAATGGCTACAATTTCCACTGGTTCCAGGAGGAATGCAGTGCGTTTTGATCTGCTTGGAGATAATGAAATGGACCGTTTACAGTTTAGCAGGATTGTCATCCAGAAAGGATTGGGATTTACACCAGCGCAGTTGGACTACATTTTTGCCTTTCCTGGGAAGAAGACCTTCGAAGTGATCTTTTCCCACTCACCCCCTCTTTGAGAGCTGTATAAAAGCTTTTGTAAGTCAGCGAAAAGAGAAACCTTACTTAAAAAACATGACAATGACATCATGTATTTGGAGCAGGTACGGACAGAGGACATACAAACTTGGCTGCCCCTGAAATGCAAAGTTTTAAGAGGCATGGAGCTTCGCAACCAAGATGGGATTTGGACCGGGGCAAGGCGCTTCTATGTGCAACTGCGGACAGATGATACCACTGGTAATATTATTCATTTACCCCAAATTATACAACTGGGATCAATTAGAGGATGTGTCTTTTATCCTGGTCAACCGGAATCCTGTAGAAAATGCCGCTCTCAGGCGCATTTGGCCTCAGACTGTGACATTACAAAAATTGTGACAGCAATGAGCATTCTATCAAAGACTGTACTCTCCCAAAGAAATGTAATTTATGTGCAGTGTTGCCACAGTTACCTTGAAAAGTAATCTGATTACTGATTACACCTTTAAAAAGTAACTTAGTTGCTTTACTGATTACTTGATTTTAAAAGTAACTAAGTTAGATTACAAGTTACTTTATTAGTTTCTTTCAGCAGCTGCTGACAACACCCCACACCACCTCAACATAAAAATGATAGCCGGATTTGCCAATACTGACTTTATTTTTAACGTCAACATGTATTTCCTGACATTGTAAGCTGAACTTAAAAACAGTGTCCTGAAAAAGTAAATGTTTTTATAAAAAAAATAAATAAACAGTCTTTCTTGACTTCATTTAACATAATACTTTTTGACCTGACATATGGCAAAACTTGCCATTTATAATCTACATTGTTTATAAATGTAACTATTAAATTCTTTTCAACATGTTTTATGAACATTGAACCTGATTTTACAGCATTACAGCAGGAAGTGGCTCCTCAAAACTAAACACCACATGTAAGCTCTGCTGTCTACTTTTGTTACTTTGGACTAATCTTATGTTGTCATCACACATTAGGAGTGAAACAGCGGAGTGGGGCGAGTAAACCAGTGGTTGTATCTCATTAACAGAAGCTTCTCAAACCTCTTGTCAGAAAGTCTATTTCTCCTAGGCGTGAGCACCAAACCGCCCAGACTGAAAAGACGCTCCACAGGAGCACTTGATGGGGTTGGAGCGTTATACTTTAAGAAAATGTCTTTTATGTTTGAAAACTGATGCAGAATCTGAATGTCATAGGCTGACCTCAGGTAGTCCATTACTTCCCTTTCTGCAGAGTAGGTGTTCTCCTCTGGTTCTGAAAAGTGAAGAAGTCCATCTCGCCTTGGCTGGCCGATGTGGTGGGCATACCAGCGGGGCCCTGTGCTGCAGGAGCAGTTGTGTGGCTTTCTGCTGTCAGAAGCTCTTTTGCTCAGTCCCTCTTATCTGCATCTCTCAGCCATCGGAGTTTGAATTTTGGACAGCTGGCAGCTGCGAGAAGAGCATCTTTGTCGTCCAGCACACTGGCAAAACGAGTCTGGATAGCCTAAAAAATAGAATTGATATGCTTTTGTCTGTAAGGCCTATTATGTATTATGTTATTGAATTACTTGCAAACTTTGCCTAATGTGGGACCAACTTTGTGGATTTAATTTTGTTTTAGGTTACTTACTAACATTTGTATTAGTTTTAATCTTCTTTTACAATGATAATGAATATTCTGTTCCATGTTCATGAAGAGTGTGATGCAAGAAATTTGAACTATCTTAAAGATGGAACATACCTGCACTATGGCATCTGGAAGGCCTGCAGTCACCCTGGAGAGAGATCCTTTCACAGCCAGGTCTTCTGCATCAGAACTGGAGTGCTGGAAGTAAAGTCCCATAAGGACAGTCACCTTGTAAACTGTCCAGTGCTGCAGTCAGAGGCTTCATGGTTGTGCAGTACTCATGCAGGAACTGGTACTCTTTGTCTTTGAAGCACTTAACTCTCAGCTTGGTGCGCAGATTATTCAGCTCACTCATGGGGATTTCTGAAATTCTCTTTACAGCATGAAAAAAGGAATTCCACCTTGTGGATGTTGGTACCAGAAGCTTTCTTTTGCTGACTTCCTCCACTGTTTCTGATGCAAGGGTAGATCTACTTGATGCGGTCCAAAGCGCTGTGCATTTTGCTGTGCTGCTCCTATACACAGCCTTGCTCTCTGCATTGGTGGTGAAATATTTTACCACATCACTTGTGGAAATTATGTTGATGGTGTGTGAAGCAACGGCTAATGCTATGTAGCTGTTAGCGCTGCACAGGAGGAGGCTACCACAATATAAATAATCTACCGAATTATAGAACAAGACTGATGAACAATGTAGGAGTGATGTTAAGGTCCTAAATAAACTATTTTAGAATTACAAGCGTTGGGTGAATGAGCACTGAAACTCACCTGATACAAAACATACACTGCACAGACGGCTACTTGCAGTCGGCGTCCAGTTAGCCCTCCTAATCGCTGAAAACCATCTCTGACGACGTTCTTCTTCCTTCGGTAATCAATAAAAAGATATATCTAGGTCTCCTTTCTTTTTGTCACACCCAACTGCGCTGCATTTTGACAGCATCTCCGACGACCTGTGTGGTTCAGGTACACAGTGCAGGTGCTCAATATGGCGGCGGCTAGTGTTCAAACGCAGTGGAACGCGTCTGTGACATCAGCTGACATGTATGGATAAGGAATCCCTTTCTAGAAGCATATTGCCCTTATCTTTGCATACTGGTGTAATCACTTTGTTGTTTAAGAAAACATTGGAGACCTTTATCCTTACTTGGAGTAGACACAAAGATATTATCAAAGTCCTTTTATTTTCGAATGCAAACCCTTATTGCATCGATAGTAGGAAGAGAACAAACCTGTGCTATCCCAGGAAGGAAAATAGCGGACAGTCTGCACTGATCAGGGACTCCTTCCTATACTGTGAAGGGAGAAATCTTCCTCTTTGCATTTTAGGATTAGATCTAGAAAAAGCTTTTGACAGTGTAAGCCATAAATATGTAAAAATGACTCTGGATAGATTCGGCTTTAGTGGGGATTTTAGGAAATGGTTGGACATCCTATATAAAGACTCCATCAGTAAAATATTGATAAATGGCTCCCTTACTTGATATAAAGTCAGGCTTCTGTCAGGGCCGCCCTCTTTCTCCAATTCTCTTTGTTTTGGTTATTGAACCCTTGGCATGTGCTCTTAGACAGGCAGAAAACATAAAGGGCCTTTCCCCCCCAGGTAGTATGGGTGAGATTACTAAATTGAGTTTATATATAGATGACGTAACTCTTCCTCTGTCTGATAATAAGTCCATCAGCGAGACACTACGAATCAGTGAACATTTATCTCTGGCATCAGGTACATGAATAAATAAATCAAAGAATGAAGTACCAAACCTTAATTGGAGAGAGCCAAGAGACTCGGGAGGTTTGGCAATTAAAACGGACACAATAAAAATATTGGGAATCCAAATCGGAAAAGATATGGAAACAAAAAACTGGCAAAAATACGAAAATTACAAGGAAAACTCTTTCAGTGAAAACAGAAGTTATTGCATTGGTAGCCCAGCTTGCGCCTACTGTTCCTCTGTCTCGTACAATAATAGCCACTCAGAAAAATAACCTTCCGTTTCATGCGGGGCGCTCAACATGAAAGACTAAGTAGGGAAATTATGTATAGACCTTTGGATAAAGGGGGGAGAGCAGCCCCGGAGGTAGAATCAAAGTTACATGGCATGTTCATGACTCCTGTCCTCAAGGTTTGTCTGGCTAACAGAGCTGTACCAATGTGGGCACATTATGCAAGGTTTAGGGTTGAAGGAATGGGGAATGATAGTAAATCTAAATACCCCATACTTCGCAGACAGTCCCAAAATTTATGACATGGTTTTAAAAACCTTACAACATGATCTTACTCAGATTCCAGCAGGAAAAATCTTGAGAAAAACAGTCGAAGAAATACTGTATAATGTACAAAGAATGACACCAGTCGAAAAACTGACAGAAAACTTGTGTAAGATAACATGGAAAATGTGAATTGTAAGGCATTATCAAACCTCCATAGGGACATTGTGTGGGGCGTTGTACATCAGTGCTTGCCGACTCGGTCCTTTTTAAAGAGGAGGAACTTGACCTTTATGTGGTGATGATGAGATGACTCGTCATTTGTTTTGGACATGCCCTTATGCTAAAAAGATATGAGCTCTTATGAAAACATGGACTCATGAACTGTATGACTGCCCATTGTCTTATGAGAAAAGATCATTTGTCTGTTTTGAAAATGATTGTGCAGGAAAAACCTACCGTTGTCGGATGATTTCTTGTTATGGAAAGCAAGAAACATTTTCATTTTTAAGAAATTCAGTGTCCCTGAAACAAGTGTGATTAAGTCTGTAATGAATATGGCAAAAGAAAACATGGCCAGGGACAAAACTTGTAAAACAAAAAAAGACGCCTTTAAAAAATGGAAGTTTCCAGTAGAATTGGAATTTCTGTGAATTAGATTATTGTTTTCCCTTCCCTGCCCATATTTGCTTGTTCGATTAAGTCTATTCAAGTAAAAACCTTCTTCTTAAACTTGTTTTTCCCTTTTTATGTTTTAATAGCCACAAAGGGTAGCTAGGGAAATGCCATTTGTGTGTGTCTTTGTGTATCTTTATTTATTTACCCTGTAATTTTTTCTGCATTGAACAATAAAAGAATTGATAACTGAAAAAAATTGTTCTAGTGTCCATGTGTCTGTTGTATTGTTTTAGTATTCCTGCAAGTGTTGCTTCATTCTAGTGTTCGTGTGACTGTTGCATTGAGTTGCTGTAGTTGTTGAGTTGCTGTAGTTGTAGAGTTGCTGTAGTTGTAGAGTTGCTGTAGTTGTGGAGTTGCTGTAGTTGTAGAGTTGCTGTAGATGTTGAGTTGCTGTAGTTGTTGAGTTGCTCTAGTTGTTGAGTTGCTGTAGATGTTGAGTTGCTGTAGTTGTAGAGTTGCTGTAGATGTTGAGTTGCTGTAGTTGTTGAGTTGCTCTAGTTGTAGAGTTGCTGTAGTTGTTGAGTTGCTGTAGTTGTTGAGTTGCTGTAGTTGTAGAGTTGCTGTAGTTGTGGAGTTGCTGTAGTTGTTGAGTTGTAGAGTTGCTCTAGTTGTTGAGTTGCTGTAGTTGTAGAGTTGCTGTAGATGTTGAGTTGCTGTAGTTGTAGAGTTGCTGTAGTTGTTGAGTTGCTGTAGATGTTGAGTTGCTGTAGTTGTTGAGTTGCTGTAGTTGTAGAGTTGCTATAGTTGTTGAGTTGCTGTAGTTGTTGAGTTGCTGTAGTTGTGGAGTTGCTGTAGTTGTTGAGTTGCTGTAGTTGTTGAGTTGCTGTAGTTGTGGAGTTGCTGTAGTTGTTGAGTTGCTGTAGTTGTAGACTTGCTGTAGTTGTGGAGTTGCTGTAGTTGTTGAGTTGCTGTAGTTGTGGAGTTGCTGTAGTTGCCACATGACTATCGCTGACTTGCTCCAGTTTCAGAGTTATGCTGCTGTGGGTCTGTCTCTGCTTCTTGTCTCTGTCAGATTAGCTCACCTGTCTGTCTTTTCATTGGCTCATATTTCTGTCAGCACCTGATCTCAGACTAAACACTAGTAGCCGTGGTAACACAGGTGAGGCAGGTGGACTCTGACGGTTTAGGTGCAGTCAGTGGTCTGACTTTGAGCAGACGGCTGCAGCTCAGGCCTTCATTCCTCCACACAGACAGTGAAAGCCAGCAGTTCTGAAACAACACAGACTCTGTACAGAAAGAACCAGAACCAAGAACACGGAACAGGTCCAGGTCTAGATTCAGGACTTAGTGTGGACAGATCATTATTAAGTCAGTATCGGGATATTGTGAGGCTGGAAATTAATAATACTTAATTTATCCCAGAGGATAACAGCAATGTTCTGCTAGTTTTTTTTTTCTTTTTGTTATTGTACCAGAACCAACTGGTACTGGTCCTGGTACCAGGATATGATTATCAGGACTCAGCTTATTTGAGGTCTGGATCATATTCTCATGTAGAGAAGTAGTAAGACAATAAGTCATTGTTTCATACAAGAACATTTAAACAAAGTCCATGATATGATAGTGACCCAGACCAGGTCCAGGACCAGAATCTGCAGAACCCGAAGCAGGGCTTGGACCAGGACCTGGACCAGGACCAGGACCAGGACCAGGACAGGGTGAGATCAGTGAGTGTTTACTGAGTGCAGGCAGCAGCAGCAGCTGGCTCACTGCTGTTTTGACAGAACAGGAAGTCTTTCTGGTTGAGTGACGAAGAATGAAGCTGGTTTACATTGAAGTTTATCTTTGAAGAGACGAGAACCAGACTGACTGAACGAGTCTGGACCTGAGGGTGAGAGACACCGCTGCACATAAGGAGAGAGAGAGAGAGAGAGAGAGAGAGAGATAATCTGGAAGTCCAGTCAATGAACCAAAACTGTTTCTGGGTTGTGACTGAGTTTTTACTGCTCTGAATCAAACAGGCTGAACCGGGTCGGTTCCAGAACAGGTCTGACCCTCTAGGACCAGGTTCCAGATCCCTGTTGTACCCAACAGCTGGACTGGACCAAAGTGTCCTGGAGGTGTTGGGACAAAATCTGACAATCTGGAGCTGGTGAACCTTATCCAATTATTTAGTCTTTGCAGCATTTGGCTCTGCTTTTGTTGTGCGAACACATGAAGCAGTTAAGTTCTTCAGTGCTGCCTGGACTTAGACCTGGTTTCTGTAGCAAACAGATTAAAGATGTAATCCAGATCCAGTAAACAGTGATGGAAACATTTAGGAGATTAGAGACATGGGGGATCAGATCGGCGAGATCCGGTTTCACTTCATTGCCAAACACAAACATCAAAGCAGAAGAAGAGTCGCACCATCAGAGCCAAAATGTGCTGCTCAGGTCTGTATGGGCCTGAAGTCCAGCGGGTCAGACCTGAGGAGGCCAGAACCTCATCGGTTCGGTTTCGTCAGCTGTGGCGGGGTCAGAGTTTCAGTTCTGCTGTGCTTCTGTTTTTCTGGTTTTTAAACTGGGTTCTGAGGTGAATAAATCTGTTTATCTCCATGTTTACAACCTAAACCCATCTTTCTTTTACCCCACCTTTACCTTAACCTCACCTAACAACCCCCAACAGCTCCAACCGTGGAGCATTATAAAGTTGGCTCAAACTGAATGTTACAACTAAATCCTCTAATCCTTTACCATCATTAGCACGCTTCATGTCTTCTCTGTTTTTGGTGTATTTCTGTTACAGCACCACCTAGAGGTCTGGCTGATGTTCAGGACTTTCACTGGTTTGTGAGGACACATAAATAATTCTGTGGTTACAGAAAACTTAAAGTGAAAACTAGATCGGTGGTTGAGTCTCCATGTAGGTGTAGAGTGAAAATCTTTTTCACATTTATAGATAATACGAAATCTTTTCATGGAAACAGAAGAAGCACTGTACAATTTCATCTGAACCATCAGAAACATGGTGACACATAACACCTGTAGCTTCTTTATTTAGTTAAAATCAACTATTTAAATTAAATAAACTTTTTAACTTTTAATCACAGCATTTCTGGCTGCGAACCAGGAGGAAACACTAGCCAGTGAATGTAGACATCGTTCAAACATTGAATTTCAGAAGTGCAGGTAGACCCATCAGATAGCATTATTACAGTAATCTGATTACTCCCACATACTGTTTTTGATGGTCTTGTAAGTGTGATTTTGTTACATAAATATCTGTATTTAAATCGATACTGAATCTGATTTAATCAAACTGATGTCCAGCCCTATTAACATAGCTTTGTTTACTTCTGTTCCTCCTGAAGGCAACAATTAAGTCTTTCACTTTGTTTGTGTTAAAGATGAGGGGGTTGTTTCCTTTCCAGCTCACAAACTCACCGATCAGTTCTCTCTTCTCAGCTTCTGGTCCATCACTGATCCTCCCTACAGCTGCAGAGTAATCAGAGTATTTCTGCAGATGACAAAACTCAGAGTTGGAATGGACGTTTGGGGTGTACAGTGTGAAGAGAAGTGGTGAGAGTACAGACCCTGGTGGTGCTCCAGGTCTGCTGACGTCCATCTCAGACACACAACCTTTCAGTCTCACAAACTGTGCTCTATTTGTTAGCTATTCATAAATCCATCAATTTATGGAGCTCCTCACATAACAGAGCAGCACGTAAGAAACCAAAGAACATGATGCTCAAAGTGCTGCCTGACTGGTCGAGATGAGACTGGGCTCTCTGAAGTAGGTAGACGAAGACTGCAGGTTTTCTTTAGTATGACGAAGCAGGATTAACATACCCCGGATTTCTCTCTGTTACCTGGTTGACTTACCCAGACATTCAGGATCTAGATAAGCGGTACAACAAAGCTGGTTATGAACTCGGTAATTGAACCCAGGGTTTTCCATTTTAATCAGTGCACGCTCACATAAAAGGGGCGGAGTTTGCAGCTTCTGCCCAATCACGGACATGGACAAACCCTGCAGCTACTTCACCATGGAGGAGCAGACAATTATTCTAGAGGAACTATGAAGAATTTAACACATCATCCAGGTCAAAAGCAACACTGTTGCCACAGCAACAGTCAGAAAGAAATGCTGGCAGAAAACCGCTTAACTTTGTGAGATTATACAATTTTAATTCAGGGGACAATTTAACGGACATCACTCTGATCACTTTGTTACAGCTCAGTTTTTCTTAGGCTCAGCACCCCCCATGAGCCTGTTTTGTCTCAATTCAATTCAGTTCAATTCAATTCAATTCAATTCAATTCAATTCAATTCAATTCAATTCAATTCAATTTAAGTCAATTCAATTCAGTTAAGCTTTATTTGTATAGTGCCACATCACAATGTCATTTCAAGACATATAGATCAAATAAAATGGTAAATGTTTTGTATTTATAAAATGATTTTCTGTACCTGGAATGATTCCCAAAGTGCTTTACATCATACATCACATTCACCCATTCACACACACTTTCACACGGAAGCTGCCATGCAAGGCGCTCAACCATGACCCATCAGGAGCATTTTGGGGTTTGCGTCTTGCTCAGGGACACCTTGGCATGAGCTTGACAGGCTGAGGATCGAACCGGCAACCCTCAGGCTACAACACAACCACTCTACCCACTGAGCCACGGCCATGGCAGCTTCCATTAGGTACAAGGTGTCCACCGTGTGTGCTAATGTGGGCGCATTGCAGTGCACACTCTGCAGCTGTTTCTGGGTTGACGATGGTCATTAATGGCCTTACGAAAGATGGACGTTTTAAGTTTAAGTGAACTTTATTTACATATCTTGCAAAACACACCAAAATTCTTCCTCTACTCTTAACCCATCACTAGTTACACTAGGAGCAGTGGGCCGCCAGATCCACGCCCGGTGATAGTCGGGGTCTAAGGGCCTTGCTCAGTTTTTACCGTTTTTGGTTTTTACCTTATTTGCCAGCAGGGGACTCGAACCCAGGTTTTCCAGTACTTGTAATGGGTCCTGAAAGATGCTGATTTCAAGCCAAAAACTCACTTTAGGACGTTCATGATGTGAAATGTTAGGACAACTGGTCTGTGGTCACCTGGTTCAGGTGGTTGGGATTTAGATTGGTTTTAGATTGGAAGAGTTGGATGCAGATGGCAGATCGTTCAAAAAACTTTATCACCATCTCAAGATGAGCTCCACGTCCTGTTCAAAATCCGACTGCTGCCTATGCTGGTCTGAACCAGGCTGTACCGCAGTGGGTTGGGCCAGTTCTGCAAGACAGAACCGAATCCTTCCAGCCTCCACCTGCAGGTGTCATGCAGGAATCCACAGGTATGATAGGACATTTGTTCTCTCTTTATAGCTCGGAAAGCCGGAGGAAGATGAAGTGCCATGTGACTTAGGTGTCATTGTGCTCGTTCAACAGAAACTGCTGACTGTCAGATCTCACCTGAGATCTCTGACTCACTTGTTTATAATGAAGCACCTGATCTGACCCCAGATCTGCCTGCCTGTTGATGTACCACTGCACCTGTCTGTCAGGTGCGTCTCTATAAATTAATGGTTTTCTGTATGTGTGTTCATGTCGAATCAAAGTGTCTAACACACACAGATACACCATTGGTGCTAATCCAGGTGTGTAAGTTACCTGTGATCAGCTTCAGGTGTCTTACCTGCCATCACATGATGGATGTTGTTTCTCTGTCCTCTTCACTGATCCACAGCAGGAATGTCAGCTATGCTAGCTACGTTAACATCCCAGCACCATGCTGCTCGCTCACTCATTCACACACCTCAGG
>JBAGKM010000021.1:27159201-27171055 GCA_037177155.1 Melanotaenia catherinae
CGAATCGCCGCCTCCTCCCTTCTCTCAGAGCCCTCGGCCCTCCATCCCTATAAAAGGCTTTAGCCAGCGAGCAATGGCAGCACATATTTTCGAACCAAAATGGCGGAACAAAACATTAACCAGAAGACGAGCAGGAACAGACCTTAGAAGTTGTCGGATAGAGAAAGGCACATAACCCGGACTAACATTAGGCTCGTGTTTTCAAAGAGGAAAGCACTGCGAGCCAAAGAAGCTACAATTTGACTGGAAGCTAGCTCTTCTGCTGGGCAGTAAGTAACAACATAAATGTTATAAGTGACTTCGACATGTTTCATAAAGTGATGATATTGTTTTGCTCAGTGTGTTTGTGCTTTCGTTTGCCAACAAGGTGAGTGGGGGGAAGAGGTTGAGGGAGCAAACCTGCAGTGAAACGATTTTGCTTACTGTCTCTTTAACACCCCCAAGCCACGACTGACTGACCACGACTGATCTCAAAAACACTCACCATGGTCCAACACAGAGGTGAAGACCTTTTTGTGCTTTTTTGTTGATGAAAAAATCCAGAGTGAACTGGATGGGGCAACTCGTAATGAGAAGGTTTAAAAAGTAACTACCGTGAGGCGAAAGACCCCAACAGCTGGAGTAGGTCTCACTAAAGACTGGAAGTGGTGCAGTCAGATGGAAGCCATATATGGTCACCGACCTGCGAGCATGATGGACTCCATGATAGAGAACGGTGAGTGTTTCCTGACTTCTGTAATGTTCCTCAGTGTTAGTTGCAGCCTCGCTTAAACAACAAATATTTCTACAGTAATGCTGCTCCCTCTTATATGCAGTCAACAGGCTCCACAGTTGCTACCAATGCTTTCGTTGACTGGAGTTTTATGTCCTCATCAACGGAACACGGATAACATGATAACATGGCAACAGGTGAAAAAAAGAGTCGCTCCTCCTATTTTGCTCCAGTGGAGTTAGAAATATTAATGAATGCATATGTATAATATGACCATATATTGGGAAAAAAAAGAATACAGTAGCGGTAGCAAAACAAGGTGAGCTGGCAGAAAACAGCTGACCGAGTCAATGCGTGAGTAGTAGTATTTATCTCGACTGTTGCACTTTTTAAACATTTGTATCTCTGCTTCATTGTATCTTGGCATTAAAATTCTCAAAAAATATTTCTTAATTTGGCGTTTTGTAATTGTTTATGCACTCCAACCCTGCTGGAATGTTCCTGATTACAGGCAGATTGTTCTTGTTGTGTCTGATCACATCCTACAGGGACAGTTATGAGGAAGAGTTGCTCTCTTTTCCCTTGCATACTGCACTAATGCACAAGCATCACGGTCATCAAATGTGCTGTAGACCATAATGTCTGATGTTTCCCCATATATCTAAATCCAGATGTCACTTCAGTCACTGTTCCTATTGAAACATCAGATAGTTAAGATAACATCTTAATTCATGGAACGAAAATTCCTGATGCAACCTGGCGAAATTTCTGATCCATTAATGATGTTTACAACGTTGGCGAGGCATTGTTTATGCGTCCCAATGAGACACGCCTCCATTCAGGAAATCCGTTCTGCAGTGTGCAGCTGGTTAGCATTGAGCAGCACTCAGGTTAGCGAACTTTTTCATTCAACATGTCCGCAGTGTGGAAATATTTTTCAGTCGAAACCCCCAAAGCAAGACAGCAACATGCAATGTTTGCATGGCATTTATTTCTTTATGTCTTTGTTAGACACTGGGGAGGCAATGGGTCACTCAAAATGATGAATATGGTGGCACGTTGTGTCTCTGACTTCTCTTCCATTTTGTGCATCAGCAGGGTGACAGGATGTTCATTATCAGCTGCATTCAGTGGCTGAGTCAGACATTGCTCTCCTCTCATTGTGGCAATGTTGTGGAGAATGACACATGCCACAATAATGTCACATGCCCTATCTGGGACGACTCTGAGCCTATGAAAGCACTGGAAGCGGGCCTTAAGCATCTCAATAATTATCTCTACCCTGACTCAAGCCCTGCAGTGAGCCAAGTTGTAACGATGCTGCGGGCCGGGCTCAGGATCGGGGTAATGGGTCAGCAAATAAGGCTGGCAGTGGTACCTGCTGTCACCCAGCAGGTAACCATCAAACTCTCCTATAATACAGGATACAATATTACATTTTTAGTTGTGATAGATCCAACAAAATATTGATTTTAATGTATAATAAACGGGTAACTCCAGAGCTTGGTGTACACTCAGGAAAGACCCGAGAGTCGTGCACAGACCCAGGCCACTTTGCTTCCACATTACTGATGATGTGGGCTGCATCACACATTCAATATTTTCTGACTTTGTGTACAAATGGGTGTATTTCAACATAACAAATATTGATTTAAAAACACAATACAATTTTAACAGCTTCATGGTGACGTATAATAACAGTTTAATAGAATAATAACATCTTTCAAATTATTTTCTTTTAACTTATGATGAACTTCTAACGTTACTGAAGTTTGATTCAGGACAAAAAACATAAAAAATGTGGTACGAAATCTCAGATAAGCAGGTTTTCATCTGGGGTCTGCAGGTCAAACTAGTTTTGATGCTGCCTAGCAACAGAAAGGGGGCGTGTGGCTCCCCATGTTGCTAGGCGGGGTCAGCAGGTCAAACTAGCTTTGATGCTGCCTAGCAACAGAAAGGGGGCGTGTGGTTCCCCCTGTTGCTAGGCAGAATGTTGGTTTGTAAATCAAAGGACAGAAGCTTTGTGAATCACAAGGGATATGATGACATCATGTGTCACATGACTCCGCACTATAAAAGACCACCTAGCTCCATTCCATTCAGTTCAGTTTTTGTCCAGAGCAGAACTTACAGGTAAGCATTGTGGAGATTAGTTTTAATCTTTTAGTACAAACTTACTAAACACAGCATCCAGATTTATTACAAATCATCACATCCTTTAACACAAAAACACGTGGAAGGATTTAACAAGTTACCGTCAATACTGTCACAAGTTATTTTAGAAACTCTAACACATCAAGAAAGCAAAATGTGTGGTGATACCATAAGCGCTTCACGTCTACACAACCTGATAAAGAGCCGAAAAGCTGCCTCCCTTCGTAACCAACAGATTGGGGCATTGAACCAAAATCTGGGACCCAATGGTCGCAGGATGCCACCACCTGAATTCAACCAGCATTTCCATGACCTACAAGCTCAGGTCACTAATCTGAAGAATAAGCTGAAGCAGAAAAATAAATTAATTAGATTGGAGAAGAAAAAAAGGGTTGATGCGGAAGGCAGGTGTTGCAACCAACGAAATCTGATCACCGCACTGAGAAAGAATTTGAGAGGTCTGGTAATTAACAACACGCAGTTTGAAGAGAAATTAAAACTGGAGAACGAGATGATGGAGGTATTGCTCTCCAAAGCTGATCCAGACCTGAGGCAGATGGTGGAATTTCACAGAAATTCACTATCTAATTTGCAAAAATCTCAGAGGAACTGCGAGTCTCAGGATCAAGAGAGCGCCACAGACACGTTTTCTGATGAAGATCTTATGATGTTTGCAAACCTTAAGATTACTGACGATATTCCTGAGGTCTCTGATCCCGAGAATCAGAGACCTCAGTTCCCCAAAGAGACGTGGTGTCAAAAGAAGGAGCGTTTGAATAAAAAGAAGAAGGGCATCAAACAAATGTGGATTAAGAAAGACGAGAGACGACGTCTTTTTGGAGACACTTCACCAAGTCTCTGGCACCAGAACATCTATGCCCACATTCGAGGAAAAACGGTCAAAAATGCAGAGAAGCCCCTTCAGGAGATGCCACCTTTACCTACACAGATATGTCCTCAGGAACACTGGTCCAGACAGCAGGTACCTCCCCAAAACATGCATTATTTCAGCAAGCCAGAGCCAACCAGACCGCCTCAAAACATGAATTATTTCAGCAAACCAGAGCCAACCAGACCGCCTCAAAACATGAATCCTTTTGGCAATCTGGTGCCAGCACAGGTCCAGAGATCAGAGACAACCAGACCGCCTCAAAACATGAATCCTTTTGGCAATCTGGTGCCAGCACAGGTCCAGAGACCAGAGACAACCAGACCGTCTCAAAACATGAATCCTTTTGGCAATCTGGTGCCAGCACAGGTCCAGAGACCAGAGACAACCAGACCGCCTCAAAACAGTAATCCTTTTGGCAATCTGGTGCCAAGACGGGTCCAAAGACCAGAGCCAAACCTGTTCAAACCATAGATTCCTACCGCATGCCGGAGGCCACACAGAACGGCCAACGTATAATACTGAAGGCGAAAAAAAGACTAAACCTCTAATTTATCATCTGTTCTGGGAAATTGTACTTAATTCCGTACTACAAAGCAAATGTAGCTTGAAAGTACAGAAAATAAAAGAAAACATATTTATTTAGTTTAGTTTAGATAAACCTTGTTGAGCCCTTTGGGCAGGTTCCCTCATGGAAATCAAAAGTTTACAGCAGCAGTTCAGCACCAGAAATACAGAATAAAGCAAACAAAATAAAACAAAAGTTCCAAATACAACAAAAGTTTTACAACGAAAGTGTTGCACTTTCATAGCCAAGAAAGATTTTTGTACTGGTTGATGCTAAGGGACTTGGCCGAGTTTTCTCCCGTTTAAAACCCAACAACCAGCCTTTTAGATCCCATTCCCACACCACAAATCAGCAGCCAGATGAAGGCAACTCCTAAAGAAGAGTAATTTGGCAAGTAAATTTCAGAGAGTTATTCTTTTTATTAAATAATTATTAAGAGAATCTTTGAGTTGGAACTCTCAATATGTAACCACAGTCTCGGACACCAATCATTCATATGCTGCATCTTAGCACTAAGTTAATATTTGGGAAGTCCAGACCACCCTGTTCGGGAAGGAGGCGTAGTGCACCAGTTTCAGACATGGTCTCTCATCTGTCCATATAAATAAAGAAAATCATCCATTTAATTTATTGATTACCTTACTAGAAAAAGGCAGAATGTTCATTTTCATCCAAGGGCATTCCAAATATAAAATCCAATCTAATATCAAACACCATGTTCAGGAATAAGAGTGTCCACATGTGCACTTGGCACCAGGACATTGTAGGCTGCAGTTCAATGATCGACTTTGTAGTCGTCGCAGACCTGCAGCTGCATTTCTTTTAAATAAATGATTGACCAAATAAAAAATAAAAGTACTGGCCAATTTGAACTATTACTAAGGTTCCAAAATAAAAAAGTGTTTAGGTTAGGTTGTCCAATGTAAGACCTCTGATGCTGATTTTTTGTCTAACTGACCACTGCAGGGCTTCGATCAGAAAGCACGTGAACCCTCAGTGAAGTTTATATTGTTTACTGTAGAACTGTTTGGATACAGCAATGTCTTCTGGGTAGAGAGCAGTTTCTGAAAATATATAACAAGAAACAAAGGACTGATTTATCAGTGTGTACTGTTGTAAATTACATACAGTGTCCTGAAGGAACATTTCATCAGTGCTGCTAGAACACTGAATCATATACCATACAGAGGTTAACTGAAAGTAATGCCAAATTAAGTCACACAAACTCAGTTAGCTAAAGGATGCTAAATCCTGATCATGCTAATGGGCCGAAATGGACATTTTAAAGAGTGCAAACATACACAGGAGTGAGACAGCACTAGCACAAAGGGTAAGTTACATTTACTCATTCATTCTGCATCAGTATAAACACAACTTAAATCGTCACTTAAATGTATGTATATATATACATTTATATATATATAGTGAGATGTTTATAGATCACCAATTTGTCATTATTTACTGGAAACAAACAAACATCACAACTCAGCAGTTACAAACAGTTTATTGAAAGTTAAATAAGTCTGTTTATTTTACAGACATGAGATACAAGACCAGAGACAACCAAACCTTTTCAAACCACAGATCCCTCCAGCCGGAGGCCACACAGAACGGCCAACGTATAATACCGAAGAGGTAAGAAAATGAAACTCTCATTTATCATCTGTTCCGGGAAACTGTACTTAATTCCGTACTACAAAGCAGATGTAGATTGGAAGTAGAAAAAACAAAAGAAAACACATTTATTTAGATTAGATAAAACTTGCTGATCCCTTTGGGCAGGTTCCCTCATGGAAATCAAGTTTTTAATGGTATTCTGGATGCCATTCAAGCTCTCCAAACAAGATTTTAATAAAATTAATTTCTTCTTTAAGAAGCTCACAAACCTGGACAGCTGGACTGAACACTTCCTGAACTAATTGAA
Source organism: Melanotaenia catherinae (assembly GCA_037177155.1). Taxonomy (NCBI): domain Eukaryota; kingdom Metazoa; phylum Chordata; class Actinopteri; order Atheriniformes; family Melanotaeniidae; genus Melanotaenia; species Melanotaenia catherinae. The sequence goes on from JBAGKM010000021.1 coordinate 27,165,449, forward strand.
AAATGAGTGTGTTTTGTGCTTCACAGAGACGTGGCTCTATGAACAGACCCTGGACAGCACATTACATCTGGAGGGTTTCCAGCTGATCCGTACGGACTGGGACCCGGAGCTCTTCGGCAAGACCAAACGCGGTGGAGTCGGCTTCTACATCAACAGCGGCTGTTGTCATGCCATGTGCTGACCAGCTTCAAATCCTCCACCATCGTCCCTGTTCCCAAGAAGCCCCTGATCACAGGACTTAATGACTACAGGCCCATGGCACTGAAGCCTGTAGTCATGGAGTCTTTTGAGTGTTTGGTTCAGCCCCACCTCAAATCCTTTACCACCAACTCCTGGACCCGCTGGAGTTCGCATACAGGCCCAACAGGTCTGTAGATGACGCAATCAACCTGGTCCATTTCATCCTGCAGCACCTAGACCTACGCCAGCATCCTGTTCGTGGACTTCAGGTCTGCTCTCCCTTATGAATAGTAATAAGTAATAACAGCCATTTATGGTGAAATTGAAGTTGAATAAAATGAATTTCTTATTGAAACTAATTGAAAAATTGAATGAAGTATTTTTACTGTGTGCTCTTTTTTTGTTGTTAAAGCCTAAAAGCTGCTAAAAGAAGCATTTTTATTTAACTATGAAGTGCAATAAAATTAATTTCTTTAATAAGTAGTCCACAGAACCTATACTATGTACCTATGTACCAAGTACATCATTAACTGCTGACAAGAATACTATGAAGTACTGTCACTATTGTAGATATATTTATCGTGATACTAATTAAGGAATTACTCAGGTGTGCTATTTATTTAAATTAATATTCTTACTCTATTAGTCGTATTAAACATTCCTTATTAATAAGCTTATATATTTTACTAACAGTGTGTTATGAATATTGAATTTATTATTGAAATTTGGGATTATTTTTGTGGGGATTTTGGAAGAGGTTTTGTCTGTTCAGACAGAATTTACGTCTTTAGTAAATAAGAGATTAAATATTTCCTGATTAAATATCAACTTACGGTTTCTCTTCTTCACTGTGCGAGTAACCAGAAAGAAGGATGGTGCTCCAAAACAAGGCAAATTTTATACAAATGAGGATTATTAATTTTCATATTAATATCAAGGCTATTACACAACAATATGAACTATCTGAAGTGGCCTAAGACAAGACGGACACAAAGAGAGAGCGGCCTCATTTTGAAATCTGTAAGTAATCACGGTGGCGTTTGCTTTATTTATTTTATTTATTTAACCAGGAAAAACCTCACTGAGAGTAAGAATCTCCTTTATAAGAGTGTGCTGACCAAGCCAGCAGTTTTAAGATTGAATGTAACTATAATGCAACTATAAACATATGATTACCGAGGCTCAGAGCCCTCCATATACCCAGAGTTGCGACATCCGTTGACTTTGTTGTTAGAGCGGTCACGTTGGTCATGAAGCCTCCAATAGTTCCAAACAAACCCCGCGCTGCTAGACAGACAGCAGCGATGGGATTACTGAGAGTGAAAACTAAATAAACATATTATTGCTGCACATGGACGTTTGTCACTGAATGAATTATTATGTTAATGTTGATTTAAGTGATGATCAAGTCATGTTTGACAATAGATTAAATAAGAGGAACCAGCACAATAATTTCATACATTTTTGGAGGGAAATATTCATCTCAACCAACAAGCTAGCTTTTATTAAAGACCAGACACCGTAGATACAGATAGATGTGGCCTCTGACGCTACTGTCCATAGGAACGATGCGTCAACACGGCCGCCATCTTGGGCCGGGGTAGGCCGCGTCTACTTACAGCAGTAGTCAATAGAGGCAGAGGTCTTTCACCGATTAAAATCACCATAACTCGCTGAATTTTCAACCCATTTTCAATCGGTTTGGTTTATTAGAAAAGTCCCACATATTTATAATAATAACAGATCATATAAATAATATGATATATATAAATAAATAATGAGTTTAAAAAAAGAAAAACAAACACTCATTAAAAAATAAATAAATAAAAAATATTGCCTAAATTAAACATTTACCAAAACAGGCACAAATAAAATACCTCAGTTTAAGTTACATCTGTTCTTCTTGTCATTTTGATATAAAATAAAAAACCCACATTTACCTCTGATGTGAAGCCCAACAAGTAACGAACCTGATAAAGATCCCAAAGAACACATCACTAATATAAAACACACGTTTTTTAACACGCGTCAAAGAAAATAACATAAACTTAGAATTCAAGACCAGAGAAATTTGTACAAGTACTGAAGGGTCCATTCAAAAGGAACCATTTCTAATAGTGTATTTTATTATCCTTTAGAGGGGCCTCCGTTGTGTTAGTGAAATATTAGGATTACATGAGAAATTGTCATGACACTAACTTTAACTAACTAAAATTAAAAATGGATGGTATCACGTCTTCCTTTAAACCAGTGGACCGTCCAGTCCTGTTAAAGTCCTCTGGGTTAAAATGAGGCTGCAGACGACTGAACAGTCCTTCGGTACAAAGTCTCTCCTCCTGAGCGCGGCTACCCATGCTGCCTCCTACATTTATCTTCTGGAAACATATAAAACATCCATCTGAACATCACTCAGTTCTCAGTTCTTCTGTAGCTACAGGTCAGCAGTTAAAGTTCATGTTAGCGCCATGAAACTGATTTAATAGTTAAAATGACCTACTTAGCACAATTATATGAAGTGGCTGATTGCCAAATGTCACTTAAATCATCTTTCTATAATCATTGTCTTACTAACAAAAACATTTTTTATTTTCATGTCCTGACATAAGCCGGTTATATTTATGTTAACTTAAAAATACGTCAAGTTCATAACAAATAACATAAAACCACTTCTTACTTGTGAAATGTTATCCCTTGTTTCTTGCTTTGGGTGTTTCTTTCACAGGAACATCCGTATGCAGCACAAAAATCTGGCATTTTGGTTTCACACACACAGTCTGACTGATCTGACCGGGTCTGAAACCCCGGGCCAAGATGGCGGCCATGTTGACGTGCCTGACAAGCCTGAATGCGGCATCTACGTGTATATATATCTATGACCAAACATGATGGTCCTCATTAACCTCTATTGCTAACCGTCCTTACATTTCACTTTTCTAAGGTTAAATGATTAGCTTGTTACGGCTTACTTTCATCTAATTATTAAAGCAGCCATGTGGAGGCGTGAAAGTACGGGATGAGAACACTGTCATAATCTGAAACTAAAAGAAAACGTTTTGAAACCTTGAAAGTCAGTGTTTGACATTTTAAAACCTGAAATAAAGTTTTGCAAGTCTAAAAAATAAGTTTAGAAACCTTGAAAAGTTTCAGCTTCAGATTTTCAGAGATTTAAACCTCTTGTTGCAACCTTGCTGTTTTCAAGTCTACATTTTTAGAGTTTCAGATATGGCATCGTTTTCCCACTACATTAGTTTGCAAAAAATGTTGAAACCTTGAAACCTGAGTTTTTAAATGTTAAAATCTTCTCCAAACATCATTTTGTAAGGACTAAATTTTACTTTGAAATCTGGGGAGATGAACTTTTGCGCTTGTAACTTTGCAACTTCCTTTTTTCGGAGTCTCGTCTGCACCGCTGCGAGTTGTGATGGGGGGATTTTTGTCAGTGTTCTCTCGCTGCTTTGATTTAAAACTCTGAAACTCACACTCTGAAAAACTAGAAATAAATAAATAAATATAAAACAGCTCCTGGGGGAGGGACACTCGCCTCTCCTAACTAATCATTCCCTGGTGAAGTATTGGTCCAATCACATGTAAGGTCCTGTGGGACTAACAGCGTCATCACCAATGACTGACAGAATGCACAGTTCTTGTCACTGTTGCCGGGCGCTGAGACAAAGCTCAAATCGTGGCAGTGGCAACATCCGGTTGTGGCCGCGACTTGTCACGGACTCATAGAGCCTGCCGAAGCGGATGCCACGACTCTCCACAGCCTAACGTTTACAACCAGAAAGAAATGTATTTAGGCACAGAAATGTAGCTGGATGTATTCTGCTTCAACCGTGCTGCGGCAGCTCTTTGGAGCACCAGGGGACGGGGGAAGTGCCTGCAACCTGCACCAGGCATGAACCAGATGGTATAATGGGGGATTAATGTAATTTTATTTACAACCTCGACCTGTATTTACATTGTAAACGTATATAGTCCTTGTTGCATAAAAGTTATTAATAGCCTACTGTTAGACCATGCTGTATGTCAGTGGTCACTTAAAAACTATTTGGGCAGCTTTTTTTTCGTGAGAGCACCACGACTTCTAAGTCACTCACAAGAATCCAACTCGTGCCAATATAATATCATACTCGGAGAACGGTCATTACTGAAGTTAAACTTAAATGCTTAAATAAACTAATTTCAAAAGCGGAGGAAAGAGATCCCAGTGTGACCTTTTTTATTTCTTTAAAAAGTATTTTCACAATAATGTTAGGCTTCAGTCTGCTCCTCTTCTGGCACACACTCTGAAAGAAACACAAGACTTAAATTGCAATTAACTAAGTTTAAAATCCTTAAAAATCTCTGCTGATAGCATCTCCCACATATGTTTGTTTTCCAAAAGCTAATGTGGTTTTAATGTGAGCCTTTTTTTTCATCCAAAATGATGAATGGTTGCTAGCAAAATGATGTTGGTGTGGTTGCATGACTTTTATCATCAACGTGGAGCAATGCTTGTGCCACTTCCGTGTCACATGCCCGACACGTGTTCGAGCAGACAGGCTCAAGCGTAACATCACCAGCGTTCACAAGCTCTTCCGGGTTACTGTAGGCAGGATAAGGCAGGAGGAGGAGAGAGATGCTCATTAATGTTTCAAAAACTTATAAATTTTAATAAAAAAATGCACATCTGCGGTTGGGGTTGTGCATATGTATAGAATGATTTAATAAATTGTCTTATATGAAGTCAAACAAACACGTTTCATTGATATTAGGTTTATTAGGTATATTGGGTGTGTGTGAAAATGGGTGAATGTGATATGTAGTGTAAAGCGCTTTGAGTGGTCAAGCTGGAAAAGCGTTGTATAAGTACAGTCCATTTAGCAAGTACGTTCTTAGCCTGTTTGGTATGGAAAAACAGCCTGTTTCGTCCCTGGTTTTTGAAAGTTTCTTCATTGTCAACTGATTTTGGATTACAGACCTCAGACTGATTGACAAGAGGCTGTGTCCGAATGTGTTCCCTACTCCCCACATAGTGCCCTTTAAAGGGGCCACACCATTTTGTTGGAGTGTTCGAATGTCCAGAGAGAAAAAAGTAGGACACTCTAAATTACCCACAATGCATCTTGAAAAGTAGTGAGCATCGATGGTCACTAAACAGGTCATTATAGACCACAATGCATTGCGGGCAGAAGCTCAACATGGCGCAAGGAGGCAAAAAAATTTAGCTGCGTGAAATTACCTATAAGCAAACAAACAAAAAATAAAATACAACTTATAAGGAATGAAAAAAAAATATGTACACACAACTTTTTGTTTGGATTTGTAATGACATGTTGATGCGGGTTGTGGTTGCCGTGGTTTGTGGCGAGGAAAAAATAGGCAGCATCGTGTCCGAATCGCCAAGAGAATGAGTCACTATGTAGTGCAGCCCTATGCAGTGAA
>JBAGKM010000021.1:27248358-27264892 GCA_037177155.1 Melanotaenia catherinae
AGACTGCGGCCATTTTATCTGCTGTAGATGTGAACTGAGTCACCACCGTAGTACGACGCGTCTCAAATGTGTGTGTGTGTGAGTGTGTAAAGTCATTCAACCTCAGGTGAGTAAATTTAACCAAAGTGCCTCATTCTATACCTGCAGGTACGTAACTGCTTACAGGAGGATTAAAAACATGATAAATATCCTGTTATGGTACATTCAGAAACAGATAATAAATCTGTGATTAATCGCGAGTTAACTGGGGATACTCGAGCGATTAATCGTGATTACGTCTCTTGAATGACTGACAGCCCTAGTTTTAGCTTTTGCTGGCTGCATAAATATGTCAGTGTTTAGCAGACGAGTAATCTCAGCAGGTTTTCCCCCTCTGAACGTGTTAAAAAGCATCGGGATCTTTAATCGTGCTTTGTGAAGGTGTTGCCTCGTCTAATCTCAGAGATGTTTGCAGCAGTATTACAGTGTGAGTGTGACAGGCAGAAGGAAGGATGTGCTTGGCAGAGCAGCGCTGCAACACTGCTTTACCCCACAGATTAGATCTGCTGCTGACAGGCTGATCACCACGGAGACACGCACAGGACAGGACATTGTCATGGAAAAGACATCACCAGACAGCAGCCAGAACAGCCCTCCTCTGGGTGTGTGTCCTGTGCCCACTATCATTAATGAGCTGCATTAGCTGCATTTTTTATCAGTGGAAACCATTTGAACATTTAGCAGAACGGCAAAGACAGATACGATGCACGAGATTTTACTAAATATTCATTTATTTATAAATTACTGCAGCCCTGACGTGCAAATCGTGATGTAAAAGTGAAATGCAGCAGTGTTTTCCAGTCATATGAACATGAAACGAAGCAGACGTTTACATGAAAAAAGGACAACAGGCGTTTATGACAGAACCATCTCTTCTGAAACAGGTTATACTGTATGTATTTTACACAGATATAGATATAGATATCGCCTCTGGGATATATTTAAGTCACATGTCACATGTATTTAAAAATTTATGTCACAAAATTCAAGATCAAGAACAAATATTTAATCTGGAAAGGCAAGTTATTGAACTACACACAGAACAGCAGGCTGAGTTTGTGTCAGTACGTTTCTTCTAGGGTTTTCTAACCTGAGGGAGAAGAAGTAACTAACAGCTGATTGAGGCTCTGTGAAAGCAGGAAAATGTTTACATCATATTTGGCTTTTAAAGACAACCCCGCCCTGCCACCGGCAAAGTTTCACGTTAAATATTAACCACATAATACACACACACACACACACACTCCCGGCCACAGATTCTCGTGGAGTATGAATTTATCAAACCAAAACAAACTTTTTTAAACGGCCTTGAGAAGAAGAAAAAGTTCTCGCTTCTCGTGGAGTAAGTGACCAGCTTTGCTCTGTCGTCTCTTCTCCGGCAGGCCGCAGTAGAACCAGACAGGAAGTTGAGACCTCATTGTTTTTTAAAAATTAAATTATTTGCAGAGCAGCGTCACACTCTTATTATGGTCTGTAAAACATCAGCTGATGCTGGGTCCTTTTCTTCCCTCTCTTGTTCTCTGCTGTTCATCCTCTTTTCTTGTAGGTAAATGTAAAAAGCATGAATAATAAAGTATTAGGAGCAGCCTTATAAAGCTCGTCCTGGCACATGACAGCCAGACCACCGTTCTGCTGTCATGAAGCTGGACGGGACAAGTTAACCTTCCTCTTGTGTTAGTTTTCTATCACCGCTTATGTTAATGGGTCAGTTTGACCCATGTCTTGAATTAGCTGAAAAATACAGAAAAAAACAATTTTCTATCATCCAGTTTCTTTCTTATCTCTTGGTTACCTTGTCAGGCGTCCTTATTCATGAAAAAATTGATTTGGATGTTTTTGCTGTGGGTCAGTATGCCCCTCAGTTTCAATAAAAAAAAGATGGTAAAATGAATCTCACGAGCATCATATAAATAACTAAAAGGTTGTTGTTACCTGACAATTACTGAGGGGTATTAGAACATATTTATTAAATAAGTTAGTTTTTTATTATTATTATTTAGTATTATTAACTATAGTAGCATCTATGGTGTTACAGGTCAGTTTTGACCCAGAAACACTTGCCTCAAAAAAAAGGACAAAAACCTGTGTGTGTTTTTTTTTCTTTCAGTTTCTCCAAGCTTTACTGACACTGACATAAACAGCTCAAAACATGTCTTGATGTCACTGCCTCTTGTAACGGCAAACCTTGTGACTCCATGAGCTGACCTGCATCATGCCGTCCTGACAGATTTGACCGTCTTTCTCAGAAAGCTGCACACCCTCATCGCTTTGTTGCTCATTTTTACAAAAAACATTACAGATGTGCCCTCTGCAGGTCACATGATCTAGACAGAACTCTGTACACGCCCAGCTGGTGTACCTGGACATGTGTGCAGGTGAAAACAACACAAAAAGAAAACAAAGCCCCGATGATTGGCAGCGTGTTGGATGACTCTAGTTATTGCTTTATAATCTTATTTTTACAACAGTGTCAAAACCAACCCTAACAACACAAAGGTTATAATTTCATCAAGAGTGTTTTATAATGTAGAGATTTTTTTTTTTTTTTTTGCTTTATTTTGAATAAATAGACGTTCCTGACAAAGTCAAAAAGCCGCGGTGCGACATACATATTTATGTGGTTCTTTCACACATTTAAAACCTAAGACCGGGTCGGAGCCAACGCCAACACAAGGGGAAGGTTAAAAAAGAAGAAAAGGAAATCATCAAGCTATGAAAACAGCACGCTGTAATAAAGATGAAGTAAAATCAGGCCATCAGCCTGATCTGATCACCTGGAGCTGTCTGGTCCGATTACAATCTGAGAAACAAATCACATTTTCTGGGTTTTCTTCGGATGCGGCATTAACAGCATGAAGGCAGAAAAAAAGGAAAACCATCATAAATCTGATTAGAAAAAGAACGAAACGCTCTTTCTGTGCAGACCTGACACGTGTACCGACATCCCACCACTAAATCCCGACATCCTGGATCAGAACTTCATTTAAACTTAGATCAGCAGGAAACGCATAATTACCACACGACTAACGAGCATGTTAACAGCTTCTTTCGCACCTGCCATGGCTTATAGACATCATAATGCTAATACTGAGTACTGTTTGATTGTAATAAAGGCCATAAACTCATTGGAATAAACTACATTAAACAACAAAGAAGATGCTGGAACCACAGATCAGTGGTGGTGTGTTCAATGTCCTCGCAGAATAACTGGTCATGTACAGACGAGTGTTAGAGTTTTATTTGGTTATTTCCAGCCACTGGTTGGTCCCAGTCTCAGGTTTAAGGTTAAGGTTTAAGGTTGGTACTTGTACTCATCTCTAGAGCCAACCATGGACTGGACAGGAGCACATTATCAGGAGCCAATCAGATTTCAGGATAAATCCACAGGTGATGCTAGAGTGGGCCCCTGTGGCATTATTATAGGTGTGTGGATTACGTGTAAAACTGGAGTAAACTCCCTAGTAGGTGTACAGCTCCTGTCTCTGAGGACGGCGTCAACATCTCGTCCTCATGGTCCTCACCAGCTGATGGAGACACGGGGCAGATATCTGCTTCCAGCTTCTACATCCATCTGAAACACCAACAACAAACATAATCATCTAGGCCAAGATGAGAACCATGTGGGTGTGTGTAAGAATCAACGTCAGTGAAGTCATCAAGCACCTGGACAGGTAAGATAGCTTCACCAGATCAGGAAAACTAAAATCTCCTCATCACTGTTAATATGGTCAGAGAACAGAAGGAGGAGAAAGAAAGAAGGAAAGCATCACTCAGACAGGCTTTTTCTGCATTTGGACTGGACTTGCGTCTGGTCATGTGATGTCTGGACTTCTGTCTGGATCTCTCCCCCACTCCAGCGGACATCCAAGAAACAGGTATGGAACTTGTGAACCATTAGAAATACCTGGGTGCTCCCCAGGACAACAAACTGGACTGGGCAGATAACACCAAGGCTCTCTATAAAAAGGGTCAGAATCAGCTGAGGGGTGCAAAGGACGCTGCTGAGGAGCTTTGATGACTCAGTGGTAGCATCAGCCATCTTGTGTGGCTGCAGCATTACAGCTGCAGACCAGAAAAGACTGAACGAACTGGTGAGGAAAGCCAGCTCTGTGCTAGGCTGCTCCTGAGGTGCAGATGAGGTAGAGAGCGAATGTCCAAGCGATCATCTCTGACTGACAATGCTCTCCACCCGATGCACGCCACAGTGACGTCACTGAACAGCTCCGTCCTGTCTGACGGAGACACCTCTGGTCATTCCTGCCTGCAGCTGTCAGACCGGACAATCAGCTCTGTTCCCCGTAGCTCACACTGAACCATCACTGCCCACATGCCTGGATTTAACCGGTGAACACTAGCAGGTCTAACAGTGTACAGTCACAAAATAAAAACGTACAAAGTTCTTTTATTTCCTTATTATTACTGTTATTATTATCACTGTTACCATTACTGTGACTATTAATATTAATGATGCTGTACAGCATTTATGTGAATACTGTGTTTTAATCTGATGTTAATTGTGTGCACTGCTAGTTGTTTCTATAGCGTGTACACACCCGATAAGCAAAACATGCACAGATACCTCTCCATTTATATTTGGACTCAGCAGATTTAAAATATCTGAAAAATAATGCAGCTCATCCTATTATAGTGAATATGGTTAAGGTATGGCTTACGGTAAAGAAACATATGAAAATATTAAACCAGCTGTCACCGTTTAGTCTGATTTAGGCTAATGTCTCATTTAAAACAGGTCCGCTGGATGCTGGGTTCAAACTATGGGCAAAGATGTGGGACTAATATTATAAATATAATATTTGAAAATATTATAAATGACTGGTACAGAGTTTTATGTCCTCTATGGAAAATAAATCATTAGAAAATTCTGTGTTTACATTTTTGGAAAGGAAATCTTCACTAAAAAGCGTAACGGTGGAGGTTAGATCTCATCAGTATAAAATGATCTGCCATCTGGTTCGAATGAGACATCTATGACTGGACAGAACACACGGAGGGAAGAACTAAAAACGGATGATTGGATCATACAGACGCTCATCCCAAACAGCAAACACTAACTTAAATGACTCCAAAATAAGGGGTTAATGTAGACCTGTATGACCCATCAAACTCAATACACACAACAAGAAAATACCTGGCGCCTGCTAAATTCTCCACTCGACCCCAAAACGATTTTATTCACCAGACATTAACCACCGAATTATCAAGCTGATTTATAAAATATGGTTTTATTACAGACAAAGCAAACAGCCTACAAGAGGAGCTTGAATCAAATGTATGGCTGAGTGGAAAGAATTTTAACATATAAGGAATTAAATGTTAGAAAATAAACTGAGTTTGTATGAAGACTTTTGGAAACCATTTGGACTATTAAAGGGGAGATATGGCCAAACTCCAATAGCTGGAGAATTTAAATTAAGTTTGTACTATTGTTTACTTGTTTTGTTGCTTATTCATCTGCTGTCTGGACGTACATTTGGACTAATGTCTGGTCTTATGTCTGGACTTCTACTGAAGGTTTTTTTTCTTCTGACACAGTTTAAATTACACAGCAGCTTTTGGAGGAGTCTAAATTTGGGGCATGCACCATGACTTCCCACATCACCAGCACACACGTGTATTTTAGTGTACGGTTTATTCTGGAAAAAATGTCTAAAAGTCCATCAGGACCAGAAAATTCTTCTAACAGCCACATATAGCCGATTATTAGCCCCTGCTGTGGCGGCTCATAGCAGAAGGTCTGCAGAAACAACATCTGAGTCGAGTCGGCTCATTGCAACAGATCGAATCTTAGTTTAGAAACACACTTGCATCATCGGTAAATCTTAAAATACGTTTCTCATGTCTGATGTTCAGTCTTTGTGTGTTTATATTTTCACATGATGGGAAATTCTCTCATGCTTGTTTTTACCTAAAGAGCCCGAGGAAGACGTCTTTACTGAGTCTTCATCTTCCAAGCTGCCCTCAGTCACATCTGACCTCTGAATGACGACAGCAGCATCTGAAGAAGGTTTTCCTGGATCTCTGTGTGGCTGATGGATGTATCCATGTATGGAGATCCTCCTTTATCAACCCAGTTAGGAGGTTTACCTGCTTCTCCATCAGGACTAGACCAGGTGATTTCTGTAAAAACTTTAAAGGGTTCTGACTTTGAAAAATGGCTCTAATCATATAAGAATGTGTTTTAATATTTGACACAAACAGTCATGATACTACTTAATGTAAAACTGTGGAAATAAAACATTATTTCTTAATGCCTTTAATAAGGAAAAGAAGCTCTAAATGAGCTAATGTGAATGGAAGCCGGTTCATTTCCAGACATAAAGACGAACTGTTGCTGCAGGTGAACTGATCTTTATCAGGGTCCCATCACAGCAACCGACCAATCAGATGAGCTCTAACAACCCCATCCAGCCTCAGCAAGAGGATGTTTCAACTTTCTGGTAGATGACTGGATGGTGGATGCAACCCGACAGACGACATCACGAGCATCTAGTGTCCTAAATAGTACTCAACATGAAGTGGTGATCACCAGCCACATGCATGGATAAATAAATAAATGCAGTTTCCAGATATTTGCCATGACCACTGCTTACTGTACCCTGATGACACTTCAGCCCAAATACTGTTTGGGAGGCAGTATTTTTTCTATAAGAAGTAGCTACAGCTCTCAGGGTGGAGGGATCATCTGTCGCTCAGAAGGTTGCTGGTTTGAGTTCATCAATCTACAAGTAAAAGTGTCCTCAGGATATCTGCAGGTCCTCGCCAATAAAAAAAAGCCATTAGGAAAGGGCACCCCCCCGCCAACAGCCCTGAACGAGCCAAACCACACTGCCTGCAGCCGTCAGGGGTCTGACTTCCCAGCAACGGTTAGTTGGTTAGTTAGTTGGTTAGTTAGTTGGTTAGTTGCAGGTTTCTCTGGTTCAGGCTCAAGTTAAAACAGCTGAAATGAACTGAACTATGAACTAGTTCAAAACTGAAAATGTGAACTATGAACATGAACTTCATTTTAAACTGAATGAGAAGCATGAACTTACACAACGCTGCACACCTGAGGATGATGGTGAGCGGGGGAGAAGGGGGGCGTTTACTGGTGGGAAGAGGTGTTGCCAGAACAAAGGAAGCGTGGATCTTTCAGAGTAAAATTCATGATAAAAATAGTCAAATTTCAAATAATTTCAAAATGATTACCATTCATGAATTTTATATGCCTGAAATCTGCCCGTTTGTACTGCATCGTACCAGCAGAACGAGTCGATGCTACAAATATTTACTGTTAACTGGTTTCTCTTGTGTAAACGTCAGATGTCCCGGTAAATGCAGCATGTAATGTACTTCTATATGTTGTTCTAAATCATCTCCACCATGTTTTAGATCAGAATTCAGAATTTATATATTATCATCTCACCAACCGTCTCCATGGTGATAATTTCTGTCCTAAAAGCAGCAGATGTGACGACTGGAGTTAAACAGCCGATATTGATGAAGAAACTCTGATAAAACTGATGATCTGGATGAAAACAGGTTTTTCTTTTATCATTGAAGCGTGAGTGATAAAAGTCCTACAGCAGCATCACCCAAAGTAAACACCTGCTGGTAAAATACATCACTGCTGCTTGTTCTACAGGTTTTACACTTTTTTCCTGGTTAGTGCTCCTGCTTGGCCCCATCAGAACTTTTCTGCATATCTGAACTATAAATCCTGTCTACAGCTACATCCTTTAAGCTGTGTCCTGCCAAAATAAACACTTTGGAGTAAATATGTGACAATGTGAACAATGAATCTCAAGTTTCCTCCTTCTCAGCTGAATGCAACAAAAGCCGATCAGCTGATCACCGACAGCTGTCACTGCACAGAGACGACCAGAGATCCTCTAGAGCAGACATGTTGGTGCAAAACGCAGCTGGACTGTCGCAAGTTTAAAAAGAAAGCAGGAAAACTGCAGGTGTGGAGCCCTCTCACCGGGAAAAGATGGTGTGTTAAAACACCACATTCTCCACGGAGGCGACGTCCATGTTGCTCCATTAACGCTGATTTATTCTCAAATTCATCCATAGAACCACCAGCTGATCTTCTCCATCATGCATCTCCACGTCCCGCAGTCATAACAGAAAAATGACGGATGTTTCAGGCTTTTGCATTTAAAAAAAAAATTTAACGCAATAAATTACATAAATTAATTGATGCTGTTAACACGTTATTTTTGACAGCCCAAGTAAAAATAATAATAAGGTGATAATAAATCCATCATTTTGAACTCATTGTTTCAGGCTGTTCGTTAATGTTTGGCATCAACTTTCATTTGTGTCCGTGTCCACTAGAGGTCTAATGAGGACACTCCTGAGATAACTGGGACGTAACTTTGCAGCTTCTAAACAGAACCACAGAATAACCAGAAGTTGTATAAGGAATCATTTTAATTGAGATTCAGCTGGAAAGACACTTCCTACTTACTTTACATACAGAAACAACAAAAACAAACACATATGAGGAGTGTTCATGTGATTTTACACATTATAGTGCTGGGAAATTAATTTACACATAATAATCGTGAAAATTGTAAAATCGTAATTATTTCTTTGACAATAATTGTACCAAGAATATCCGTGATCATGAGGTCCCTAAACTCATCATGGCTATTCAACAAGAATTAAAAAAAAGGAAACCAAGAGAACATTATCAGAGGAAGAGAGGAAAAGAAGGAGAGAAGGTAACAGAGCAAGAGACCAGACTGACTTTTACTGGCTGGAGGGATCTCAGAGGAGAGGCGGGAGGAAGACGATGCTGGCTTAGCCGTCGTTAGGGAGAAAATCAGCTATAATGTGTTTATTGGAGGACATGTCAACTCATCTAATAGTGTAGCAACCGAGGAAACTTCTGAAGGATCTGGTTCTGTCCACCAACCAGAAATCCCTCCGTCTTCTCTCAGACAACAAAACAAAACATTTCCCTTTATCCACGTTTTAAATCTAGAAGCCTTAAACTGGCTCCAGGAAGCTGAACTGGTTCCAGTGTGATGATCAGAACAGCTCAGAAAAAAAGGTTAAAAAACTTTATTTAGAAAGGAAAGTGTGACATCATGTAAACCTGACCCTGAAGGGGATGTGGTTTATATCTGAAGCTGCTTCCTCACCTTAGCTGCATTCTGTCATGTTTTCTTTCCTTCTGTCTTCAGGGCTGCTGTAGTGAATTCATGTGTTTAGAAATCTGTTTTGTTTTTATGCAGAAACTAAATATGCTGCATTTTGCAGCTTTAACAACAAACTGTAGAAAGAAGTTTCAAATTTTGTGGAGTGACAATTAAAAAACTGCATAACGATCCAGAGGAGAAAAAAACCCTCTTTGTAAACAGATTTACAGACAGACCTGTAAAAACCTCAAATATGATCATTCAGATTTTACCTTGTGTTCCTTTTTTAATAAATAATAAATAAATATGTTTATACTAGTATGAAAGGTGAAACCTGCTGAATCCACTTCTTTGTGTGAAGTTTGTTCAGAGTTTCTTCATCCTGCAGCGCGTCGACCCAAACCAATAAACAAACAAATGTTTCCTACCTGGTTGTTCTTGCAGAGGTCTGCCCACATGCTGGTCCCGTCTCCTCCGCGCATCAGGACGTGGTAGGTGAAGAAGTAAATCCCGGGGATGGAGCACGTGAACTTTCCCGTGGTGGGGTCGTAGTGGTTCCCCAGGTTGGTCACCACGTCGTCAAATTTCAGTACTTCGTAGCCCTCGTGCTGCTTTTTCAGCCCTGCGTAAAAGGCGATCTTCGGCACGGTGCTGTACGTGGCCGCGCTGATCGCTCCCGCGGCCGCGCTCGGTCCCGGAGGTCCCGGTAAACCAGGTCTACCCGGTTCACCTTTATCTCCAGGTGGTCCAGCAGGACCGGGTGGTCCCGGCTCACCTGGAGCTCCTCTTGGACCCGCCTTTCCCGGACGTCCCGGTTCTCCTTTCGGACCCTGGATGAAGGTGGGTAAGGACTGAACCAAGCCGCTATCAGGAGCCGCGTCCGCCGTGGCGGTGCTGGTCGGAGACCTGGTTCCGTACGGGTCGCACACCATCCTACAAGTACCGAGCATCTCGTAGTGCGCAGCTGTTCCCGCTGAGTTGACCAAAATCGGAATCAGGATGACCAAAACCAGAACCATAACGACCCCCAGGACTCCCGCCGCCACCAGCCGCTTCCTGCCGACCAGCCGCGACAGCGCAGGTCGGTCCTGCTGCCTGCTTTTGGGAGAAATCTTGCTGGCTGGAGAGGAAGCCGTTCTAAGAAGAAAAGAGAGGTTCTAGTGACTTATTTAAAGACCCCCTTCCTTTGGCGCTTTCCTCCACACACGTCTCCTGATGCGCTGCGTCTTCGGTCCGGGACAAAGTTCAACTACTCGGTCTCATGTCGGCATATCCGGTCCTGTCCGCGTCCTCTTAGATGATCAACCCTCCAGATAGATCAGGACCACTAAGACGGTCCTCCTGATCAAGTCCTACAGCAGAGGGATCAGAGAGAGTGAGTGAGAGAGAGAGAGGTGCTGTATCTTTCTCATCCAATAGAAACAGAGCAGCTCATCCACTGCACGCGCTCCTCTTTTTATTCTTTCTGTTTTTATTAAAACTGTAAATTATTGTATTATTTGTAGCTGCTCCGCTGCAGGTCTCAGGTTAGACCTTCATGTGTAGACCTTATAGCAAAACCTGACACAAACAAACAAACAAACAAACAAAAACAAACCCTTTAAAGAGATTTGTGGGACTTTAACAAAGTCATCCGACTCATGGTCGCAGGAGGTCGTGATGGAGTCATAGTGCCACTAAAATCAAGCCGGTCTGGCTTCTCTGTCTTCACTAGTCCTCCAAATGTCTGCTTAAAAGTGTCCCTGAAAAGACAGCATGAAGGTAACAGAGGATCACTGGATCGGCATTTCTCTCAATATGAGTGAGCTGAATGATGAATGGCTGGATTCAGCCTTATAAAGGCTGGACCAGGCCAGGGACCAGCTCATGATACCGGGCCAGGGACCAGCTCATGGTACCGGGCCAGGAACCGGCTCATGATACCGGGCCAGGGACCGGCTCGTGATACCGGGCCAGGGACCCGCTGGTGATACCGGGCCAGGGACCGTCTCGTGATACCGGGCCAGGAACCGGCTCGTGATACCGGGCCAGGGACCGGCTGGTGATACCGGGCCAGGAACCGGCTCGTGATACCGGGCCAGGGACCCGCTGGTGATACCGGGCCAGGGACCGTCTCGTGATACCGGGCCAGGGACCGGCTCGTGATACCGGGCCAGGAACCGGCTGGTGATACCGGGCCAGGAACCGGCTCGTGATACCGGGCCAGGGACCGGCTCATGATACCGGGTCAGGGACCGGCTCATGATACCGGGCCAGGGACCGGCTGGTGATACTGCCTTTAAATCAGATTTAGATTTGTAAAGGAAGAGAAAGAAGAAATAATACACTAAACAACTTCATTAACTTTATGAGTGATTAATGTCTTCATGACAAAATCTGTCCTTAAACCAGGATCAGGTGCTGTCGGGGTCTAAAGGATTCAGATTTCTATCATCTGGAAAAGAAAGGCAGTATTTTTATGTCCTAAACAAAGACAGTGAACTGAACAGAGAAAAACATGTTTCACTTTTCAAATGAAAGAACAGATGAAGAAGTAGAATCAACCTTCCAGGTTTTCTGTCTTACATCAGACTCTTCAACATTTTTTAATTCGGATTAAATGGATTCCTCTGGGGAATAATCCATAAACGAAACGTTTAAAGAGAATAGGATGGAGCTTCTCAGATCAGACGGACGGTCTGATGCCCCCTGCTGCTTGACATGAGGGTAAGGAGAAGTTCAGGGTACCTCCCTCATCAGGACCCTGGAGGTGTGGTTGCCATGCCAACAGGTTTACAGAAAGAAAAGGTGAAATTTAAAGGAGAAATGAAGAATAACAGGTAGATAAAGTGGACTGTGGATCAGAGATGTCTTGATAAACCTGGTTTAAATAAGTCTGAACGTTGTCCTGATGTTAAAGATCAGAAACCAAACGTGGATCAATACCAGTGCTCTGAGGTCTGAGGACAGAAGGAACCTCTCATGGTTCCTCCTGAAAAGCAGCCAAAGTCCACATGGCAGGTCAGTGGTTAGATCCCAGCCACTCCACATGTCTGAGTGTCCTTTAGACATGTCAAACTTCCCCTGATGTCTCCTAGGGATAAGAGAAATGTATGGGAGTAGATTTGTGTGAAAAAGACCAGGAAAGACACAAAGAATAAAGTAAAACTTACTATCTGCAATCAAATTCTAGAGCAATTGTGTAAAATCTTTGTCTTTAATTATGTGACACAAGTATATGTTTAGTTATATGTGTCCTGACTCTGCTTTGCTCTCCCTGGTCCTCATTCACCAATACGAACAGATTTGTTCTTCCTAAAAACATTTTACCACAAAAATCTTCATATCAAAATCTTCGGAAGTCGACATGTTCAAAGAAAATCAGCATTAGTGTTTTCTGCTGTTCTGTTCATTAAATAACAAAAATAAAACTACATGTTTTGTCAGACTTTAAAATAACTTTTTGTGTAGTATTTATTTATTTAAGATAAACACCAATATTTCAGATCCAAGCATTAGAATTTCCTTCGAGAGGAAATTAAACTATTTTTCATCCATTTCATTCATTCAAGAACAAGTTGCAGATAAGACGGATTTAATTCTGTTGCTGGTCTTTCTAACGCCATCGTTGTAAAACACTGCAAACACGCCCGGTCTGTTCCCTCAACAAGAACATCACTCCATAAAATCCAGATCCACCAGCTGAATGTGGTCTTTAATAATTTACATTTACTACAACCGTGTCTTTTCATCATAATAATTAGTTTTATTAAGAAATTAAGGACATTTCCTGGTTAATAACACCTATCAGACTCACCTGGAGGATTCACGAGATGCACCACTCCCTCCGTAGATGAACCGCATCTTAAAAGGATGCAACAGCAGGTGGAAATGAGCTTTATAAACTGTAAGAGGTGCAGTAGGCTTTGTAATGAAATTTGATTCTACAGTGTACGGCTTTCCTCTTCAGCCACTGCGAGGATGTTGGTCGTGATGCGTTCATGGACCAGACTGCAGGCTGCTGTCCAAGTCCTGGAGCAATTAATGACCCGTTTGTATATAAAGCTGTTTTTATATTATTTGAAGTTCACCATGTGATTATGTATGATCAAGTAAACACTTTAAAAACTAGGAAAATAAGCCTTCATTGCACTTATTTATTTTTCTTCCTTGTTTTCATTCATCATTTGGTTCTGTCTGACCTCAGTGCTGCCTTTGACGCTGTAGATCACTCCATTCTTCTAAACAGACTCATGGAGATTGGACTCAAGCACAGTTTTTAACTGGTTTAAATCATATTTATAGAGTAATAGAGAGTTTTGTTTTATAAACATTGATGTCTGTTTCTCTCAGAGCTACAAACCGATCTATGGTGTCCCACAGGGTTCAGTTCTGGGCAATATCATCAGGAGACATGGCATGAACTTCCACAGCTATGCTGATGACACACAGCTTTATGTTACCGTGTCTCCTGATGACACCAAACCACCTGATGCCCTTTTTAACGGTATCCTAGAAATCAAATCACGGATGGCAGCAAACTTCCTCCAGCTCAACCAGGAAAAGACTGAGGCTTCATTACTGGCACTGGAACTGCGAGAGAGAGAAACTAAACAACAAACTTCGAACCCTCCGGAGCGCTCAGGTCCTCTAACAGGCGACTTTTACAAATTCCAAACATTTTCACAAGAGCTTACGGTGAGCCCTCATTTAGTTTTTATGCTCCACATCTGTGGAAGAGTCTGCTACAGGACTTTAAAAACTGTCAGCGTTTTTAAAGCTCAGGCCTATCTTTTTACCCAGGCTTTTAATTAGACGGGTTTCTTGTGAAATTCATTTAATGAAAGTCATTTACTCTCCTTGTTTTATTTTATATTATTTTAGTTTTTATTTTAGGCTAATTTATTTTACTGTTTTTACCTATCGTTTAGTTTTTTAATTATGTACTTATTTTAAACACATTAATTCAGCTTTTTTTCAGATTTGATTGCTTTGTTGTTTTAACACTTGCATCTACTTTTTTACAAGCTGCTCCTATTTATTTATTTATTGATTATTATTTTTATTATTATGGAAAGTTTATTTGATCCCTTTTAAATTGCACACCCCAGTGTTTTCCTTTTCTTTATTGGGATCTACCAAGCCAGCGTTTTGCCTGCTTGGTCTTGGTTCTCTGGTGTGGTGATCGCCCTTGTCTGGGGGGTTTGTGCCATCCTGCACTGCATCATAAAGGTTGTGGTGTGGGACCCAGCCAGCCATGATTTACGTGGAGCCTGTGGTTGCGGCCTCTGTGGTCATGGGTGGGGGATCCCTTGGTGCGGACGGATCCCCGAGATATCGCTTCCTCATAGCAGCATGAAGCCTGATATCGGGGACTGGGGTTGTCTGTGGGGTATGGGATTAGTGGTTGGATAGGTAGGTGGGGGCGCTTTTGTCTGCTTTACCTGTGTGAGAGATAATTGGATGGGTGTTTTTGTTTGTAATTTTGTTGAATTATATTTGTTTTATTCAGTTTTGTTGATATTTAGCTGTTATTTTGTGTAAAGCACTTTGTGCTGCTTTTAATTATGAAAAGTGCAATATAAATAAAATTTTGATTGCTTGACTGACTGACTGACTGACTGACTAATTTTGTCATTATGTTTACTTTTCCTCACCTGTCTCGCCACTTTATCTGTTGGCATACAGCCTGCAAGTCATGAGCTTTTCTGGGCATTTTTTGGACATGTAGGGCCAGCTGGTCTGTCCTTTCAACTTAAGACAGATTGGTATTCACCAAGCTAAAAGGGAAGCTACTAACAGTTCTGCAGTCTACAGACATGTTCGTGAATCTGACGGAGGGTTTTCATAAAAATTTTCTTAAGTACAACTTAAGAATAAATATAAAAAGATTCATGAGAAGATATTGGTAAATAAGGCTTCCTGACTTTTTGTTTGCACTTCTTAGTACATATTTCTTGATTGAATGTATCTATCTCAGATACATTCAAAACAGGTTTGTTGTTTTTACTCTGTTCATAACTGCTTTCAAAATCTTCTTTTTAAACTGATTTAACTCAGCAGTTGTGAGTGTAGAGGCATATATGGTTGAATCATCAGCAAACATTCCTGTGTTTGTGTTTTAGAACAAGTTGTCAGTCATTAGTAAAAATAGAGAACAATTACGGTCCCAAACAGCTCTCCTGTGGCACTCCACATACACAGCACTCTCATCAGAAAAACAACCATTAAAGAAAACTATTTGTGTTCTCAGTTTCAGCACTGTAGCCACAGCTGGTTTGCAGTGAACTTTTTGAAGTTATATTTTTCAGAAGAGGACTTGTTGTGTTTCGAACTACCATAATTGTTCTCAGGACCGTAATAGACCACTGCAACATGGTTTGGGGTTTTTTACTTTTCCAGCCTGGAATCAAAACCACGGCGCCCACATCTCTGATGTCTCGAGGCAGCATGGATTCAATAACTTTTCTCTCTTTATTTGTTCAAGTCATTTTTACGGAGGTAAGTTATAATTAACTGTATGTGAAGGTGGACGATTGATGATTTTTATTTGATTTCTTTTTTTTTCCCTGGAACTTCACTGTTAGTTACGTTTTCCAGTCGTTCCTCTGTGTGATCTGTGCCGTCTTTGGATGTTTGTGACCCAATGCATATGGGTCAGTCCCCCACCAACTCATCAAGTTTGCCTTGGAGTTTTTCTACATCCCGATCTGCATCAGAGCCCTGGTAGCCAAATACTTTGAAGAACTCCAGATGTGCTGCACCCATTAGGACTTCACAGCAGATTGACAACAGCTGGAAGTAGGCATTGCCATGGGATGCTCAATCTTCTTCATCCTCTTTGTTGCAGCCTTTGAGATCATCCTCATAGGGGCTAGGAAGATGGTCGGAGGAGTGAAACTGCCTTCAGGTCAAAAGCTACCAGCAGTGAGGGGCTATATACCTGATATCACCACCATACTCCAGACAGCAGCATGTACAATGAGACTGCTGAAGAGAATAGACGAGCTGGTGGGCTGGACAAGGATGAAGATCAAACCCTGCAGGTGGTGAGGACATCCCATTGCTGCAGTCAACCCATTCGCAGCCTGGGTTGAACCTACAGGGCAGAGCTCTGTGACAGACAGATGGGGGAGACAGTGAAGAAGCAGCTTGCAGATGGCCTGGCCAGGATCAGTCAGAGTCAGCTTCCCAGAGAGTACCAAGTATGGTGTTACCAGTCCATACTGTACCAAGGTGATGTGGCCTCCGAAGATGAGCAAAATGCCGTCCGCAGTGGTAAGCAAGATAGAAGTTCATCAGGATGTGGTCGGGACTGCCAAGATGTTTGTCAGATGTAGGCTTCTTTGCCAGGAACATGCTACAACTGC
>JBAGKM010000021.1:27294456-27299456 GCA_037177155.1 Melanotaenia catherinae
GTGAAAGACTGGTTCAGGGAACAGGAGACATTTCCACCCATGGATCGCCCACCACAGAGTCCAGACCTGAACCCCATAGAGGATCTTGACACAGAGAACGCTGCTGGTATCAAAGATAAAGGTGGTCCAATGAAATATTATTGTGACCTCTTCTTTGGTCAGACTGTATCAGGAGGCCACTGAAAGGCGTTCTGTGATGCTGAGGCTGAACTATGAAGAAGTCTGTGTTGTACCAGGATGCGTCTACTTCCTGCACACGTCTGGCTTCTGAACTTATCTTGTGAGATAAGAAGTCTTGCAGAGTTTACTGTTTATTGTGTCGCTGACTGCTCAAAACTAGATTCAGGCTGCTTGACTTTCAGTGAACGGGTCAGTGGAGGATGGTGTGGACCAGTTCGGATGTGGAGCTCCAGCATCGTCCAGGAATGACCCAGTTTAAAAAGCACCTGGTTTTCACGCGGTACAGGGAGGAAGAAGAGCTTTAACACCCACGTGTTCTCATGATTTATGTGTTTATTTACTGGGAAACTGGGAGGATTTCATCTTATTATTTTGGCTTCTGGTGTAAAACCTGCCTCCTTCGGGATCAAACAGCTGACCATCCAGCTGGACAACTGCTGTACCACCTCAACCACAGCCGTGTGTGTGTGTGCGTATACTAACTGAGGTAGAAGAAGTTTCCAGGCAGGGAGCTCTGGTTCAGGTTGTTGTAGGTCAGGTCCAGGACCTCCAGAGCAGGTAATGAACCGAATCCTCTGGGTAAGCTGTTGAGTCGGTTCATCCTAAAACACAAACATGGAAGAATTTCTAAACAAAGAAACTTTGATCCAAATAAAACGAAGCGGAGCGTGTGATGAAGGACAAGTACTGATCCCGGTTTACTGGAAACTCGCTGCTGGTTTAATAAAGAACCATCAGAAAGCCGGAGACTTCCCATGATGCACTGCTCTGATGTTGTCGTCTTTCATTCGTGTTTCTTTTCTTTATTTTATCATCTGGAGCAGTGGTCCCCAACCCTGGTCCTGTAGGTCCACCATCCTGCAGGTGTTTCACGCTGCAACACACCTGATCACCTGAAGTGGATCTCTGACCAGCTGGTGCTGCAGGTGTGCTGCAGCAGGGACGCCAGGAAGGTCTGCAGGACAGCAGACTGGAGGGCCGGAGCTGGGGATCCCTGGTCTAGAATCGCTCCACAACTCTCCTTTATTACCCAGACGACTGATTATTGTAGCACTGTGACAAGAAAGAGGAGAGCATCAGAAATGTGCTGCAGCCTCAGGACCCCTGCCCTGCAGGTAGACCTGTTCCCAGTCCAAGGCACCCGATTCAGGTTCATGGACTTCCTCATCAAGGTCTTTGCAGCCTGTTAACGATTCACCTCATTCAGGTGTGTTAAAGGAGGGCTCCCATAAAACCTGCAGGGCAGTGGGTCCTGAGGACCCGGACTGAGAAACAGTCCTGCAGGTATGTCGACATGCAGCAGCAGAGATGCTGACGGAGATCAGAGAGACAGATCTCAGGACTCCCATGGTTTTAAACGCTCCCTCCTCCCAGGTCCATCAGCCCAGGTCCTCTGGAAGAGTTTTTACCCAAAGATAAGACCAGAAACCAGGGGTGAGGTTTCCTGTTCTCATCGTGGACCACAGGGTCACTTTCATCCTAAATCAGAGTATTTCCTCCTCTGATCTGGAGGACTGAATTCCTCATTCTGAACTGGCTGGGAGACCAGGTCTTCACTCAGTCCTCTTCATTCTGGATCACGGTTTCTGTTATTTATTCACATCAACATTTAGCTTCATCATCAGCTTCCAGGAGGAGCACAAACCCGAGGTTGAGGTGCTTCAGCTTCTGCAGGCTGCTGATCTGAGTGGGAAGCTCTTCGATCTGGTTGTTGAACATGTTCAGGACCTCCAGGTTCTTCAGCTCAGAGATGTTGGCAGGAACAGCTGGAAGACAGAAGCAGGAGGACGTCAGAGTGGAAGGATTCCTCCACTTTAACGGGTCACCAACATCAAACCTGAACAGAAGACGTTGGGAGAGCCTGATTTCATGATTAACGACAAACACCTGATCATCCCATCCTACGTCTACACACGTAAATATCTGATCATATCTCTGCTTTTCCATCTACGGCACAGATGAACTGGAATTTAAAATCGGCCCTCTGACAGCAGCTGATCCGGGTTTTCCGGTGAGATCGTCGGCCTCTAAGGGTTAAAAAGATCGGAGAACACGGTCATCTCTGATGTTTCTGCAGGAGGGAGGAACAACCACTTCTTCAGCTCAGGACTCGGCTCTTCATCTGCATCCCAACAGTAAGGGACAGTCCTCTAAGGACACTGATGTCCACGTTTTGGACAGAGAAGACAGTTTGGGTCAGGAGTCAAAGCGTTGTGTTAAACTGGAAACCCATCTGAAGAGAGGACGCCACCTCAGGTACCTCCTCCCGCACATGCCTCCCATGCAGCTCTTGTCAGAAGGAATGTTTTAAATAATAATTCTAACTAAAAACCAGTGTTCAGGGTTCAGACGACGTCTGTCTGGTTAAAGCACGCGGCCGGATGCGACGCCACAGGTGTCCCTGCTGAGGAAGCCGCTTACCTGTGAGCTTGTTGTGGCTGAGGACCAGCTGGGTGATGTTAGACAGGGTGACTGAAACGACATGAACAGGGAGTCAGTGACACGTTTTAACCTGAAGCAGTCAGAGAACCAAAGCAGCTCAGGGGTACGTGGCATCTGGATTAGAACCCAGGTTTATCCTCATCGCCATCAGAGAGAGCTTGTTTTTCCGTGTGGCTCAGATAACAGCTGTGTTGTGATGCAGCACCCAAAAAACTGGAAAAGGACCCAACGTTTCAGTCGGGTGGTTTTTCTGTCGTCTATGAGCCCATTTCAGATGCTAACCCAGAGTCCAGCCAGCCTGCAGGATCTGGTCCTGATAAGCGGCAAAGTCCGTTTTCTACTGTTGACATGTCAGCACACATTGCAGGGGGGTAGAACCGTTAGGACGGGGTGTCCAGCTCCGGTCCTCAAAGGCCACAATCCTGCAGGTTTTATGTGTCCCTGCTCCAAAACCACCTGACTCAAACTGATGAGTCCTTGTGCAAAACTTAATAGGCAGTTGGATCCATTTCATTTGAGTCAGGTGTGTTAAAACAGGAAACATTGGAAAATCTGCAGGACAGCGTCCCTCGAAGACCCACTTTGAACACCGATGCTTTAGGATTTACCTGAGAAAAGACACGAAGTGCAAATTATTTACTCTGGTTTGGTCAAACGAAGCAATGTCTAAACATATAATATATATATATATTTATATAGTTTTTCATTAGAGAATGATGATCAAAACCAAAGCAATGATCTTAAAGCCTCATCAAACCAGATTTTACACATCAGGTGTTGAAATGAGACGTTTTAACATTTCATGGAAAATAAGAGCTGATTTTTAACCTGATGACATAAAACATCAGACCACTGATCAATGAAGATTTAAAGTTAAAAACAGGATGGCATCACTTGTGCAGCTGGTGGTGGCTACATGGCTGTGGGCTGGATCTGGATCTGGAAGGAAGGGGGCGGTGTGTTTAGGGCCCTCAAACAGCTGGCAGCGGCCCTGCTGTAGACCATCTTTACCACCAGCTGACTAACCCACAGTTTAACAGGAGGGTGGATCCTCGCGCGGCTCGTTTCTCCTCTTCGGTAATTAATTACTTTAGCATCTTTAACTGACCTCATGACTGATTAAAAGTCTCGAGGAAAGTCTAAGGATCATCTCTGCAACACCCTCCTCTGTCTGCCTGAGCCAGCCAACATGGAGCCGGCAGAAACATGGATCCTGTCTCCTGATCCAAACTACACCCCGAAGTCTGAACAGAACCAGAATCCGGTCTTACATAGTCCCGGGATGTCCAGCATGTTGGAGATGCCCCTATCGCACAGGTCCACCTCCAGGAGGTTCTTGTCCCGACTCTCCTCCACTATCTTCTTCAGAGACTTGGACATGTTCCTGGAAAACAGCGATCAGCTCCTAACAGACAAGAAAACGTCAGAGAGAAGCTTCCTGCTTTCATCCAGCAGTCCGAGAGACAAGCAGTTTATAAACTCACCGCGAGGACACAGCGATCTGACACAAACTGTCCGACTTCCGGATTTAGACCGCTGACTTCCCCTCTGCAACCAAACCAACCGGAAGTCGGATTGACAGAGCTCAATCCATATTAGGACATTTCCTGTTCCTGCGCGCGGCCTGGATGGAGTCAGGAATGAAGTCTGCGCGTGCAGCCACACCTCATCATAAGTCCTTTTAGACAGCTAAAAGTTCTGTAGATGGTTTTAGTTTGTGGACTGTGTGATAGTTCAGACCTGGTTCAGACCTGAAACTTTAGTCCTGAGACTTTAGCTTCCGGTGCAGTAGAAACACAATGAAAATTTGGTTTTGATTATTTCTGGGTTTTAATTTAACGATTTATTATTAATGTAAATAGAACATTTGCAAGTTTTTTTTTTTTTTTTTAATAAGGAAGGTTTGTCTTAGAAAAGAGTCGGATCTTCCACCACTAGGTGGCAGTGATGCACTAAACGGTTCCTGGACGGTCTGAGGCGGACAGGAACGAGGCAGTAGAAGAAGAAGAAGCAGGAAACGAAGAAGAAGAATTGCAAGCCGAGGAGCCACGGATCCTCCAGGTTCGGCGCTATGATGGGGGAAGTTCGGGTTCTGGAGTTGTACAGCGGTATCGGAGGGATGCATTATGCTTTTAAAGGTAGGTCTGGACCGGAACCGGGTTTTGTTTGAGTAACTTCAGAGACCTGAACCCTGAAAGATTTAATAAAGATACACGAATTTTACAGCTGCTGGTTCTGCCCATACAGAACTACCACGTAGAAACCGGTTCGGTCCAAATACAGGGCCAGACTGGGACAAAGTCAGGCCGGGAGTCGTACGCTCCCCCAGGCCGTCTAACTCCTGTACTGCACACATCTGCTCCCATAATTTAGTTTAC
>JBAGKM010000021.1:27304456-27306121 GCA_037177155.1 Melanotaenia catherinae
GCCTCTCACCTGCTAAATGCTGGGATAGGAAAACTGAACTGGACTAAGTGGTGCACATAACGAATGAAAAAACTTTAGTTATTGATATTTTTTAGAGTCCGACTGATTGATCCAGGCCAGTCAATTAAATCGACCGATTTCAGCCCTTTTCAAAATAATCATAGTTTCTTAATTTCTAATAAAACATTAAATGTTGTCGTCATCATCATCATCATCATCATCTTTATTTGTCAGACTCAAGGTCCATTAAAAGGAAACATCAAAGAAACACAACAACGACAGTTATAAAAGACAGTTTTACAGAGAAGATTGTCAAGGGTCAATCGTGCAGAATGATGTTGTTTCTCAGGTTGTCCACTAGATGGAGCTCTCCATTCAATCCTCACCAGCTACAGCAGTGCCTGAGCCAGGCAGCACTGCAGTCAGCCATCCTGACTCATCCCATACAAACATCATTCAAAGTTTAAAGGGTCACAAAAGACAAAACTTGGACTGAAAGGACATTTTAATATCTTTTTCGGTTTTGACACAATCACAGGTTACGTTTCAGGAAAAATCTCCAAATCTGTTCCAAAACATATTCTGATCATTTCTGAAAAAAGCTTGTCTCACACCTTAAGGATTATAGTTGGCTTTCATCTGGTATGATCCACATTGGGATGGGTCTTACAGTTTTACCTCACACCTCCGATCTGAGGCTACGCCCACTCTTGCTCATTATACTTTTTTCAGCTTTTTTGCTCAACTCCAGAGATAAGGGATGTTCTTAACGTGTCATAAACTACAAGAAAAAAACTACACGAGTAAAACTGAAATGTAAGTGTTGGACTAACCCTTCTGGGGCTCAAGAATTGTTTTTATACGTTCGGTTTGCGGGTGTTCTTGGTTGTTGGAGAGGTTATTTCAGTCCTCACTCATCTGGGAGCTCTGAGCCCTGATTTCCACCGGGTGCGTGTGCCCTGCGTCACGGCTGCTCCGCAGTTTTGTTCCAACCTCCGGAGCATCAGTCCAAACCGGGAGCGTGTCAGATGAGGAGCGCCTGGGAGTGCAGTCCGATCACGAAATCAGTGTGACTCTCCACTTCTAGGAGGAACGTCTCCTCGTCCACGTTAAAAAGAATCACTGACCGGTTAATGACGTCATGTTTTCATGGTTCAGCCTCGCAAATCTGTACAGGGCCTTTTATTTTGAAAAATACTGGAAGTTTTTACTCTGCTCCCATCTCTGATTTCCTGTCTGCCCCTATCTGAACTGCGGTGATTGACACATTCTGAGTGTGTGCTCCGTCAAAAATAGACTCGCATGTATGTTTAAGTTGCAGGTTGCTTCTGGGACGCTGCGGCTCCCAGCGGGAACCAGACCTTTAACGGCCGCGAATAGCAGCAGATGCACCCATGGCGCACAGGCACCCGGTGGAAATGAGGCTGACTCATGGCTGACACACATTACAGACTGTTTCCAGCCTTTAGGAACGTCCTGGTCTGAGCCCAGAGCAAACCCAAAATCACAGATGAGCAAAGGATTTTTTTCCGAATGTAAAAGGTACTGAAGTAGTAGACTGTAAAGCGCTTTACTTATCACATTCACCCATTCACACACACATTCACACCCCGATAGGCACATCGGGAAGCAACGTGGGGTTAAGTGTCTTGCCCAAGGACACTT
>JBAGKM010000021.1:27332523-27346707 GCA_037177155.1 Melanotaenia catherinae
ACCACCTGCTTCTTCAGACCGGCTTCTGGACCGGTTCCTGGTACCTGGAACCACCTGCTTCTTCAGAGCAGCTTCTGGACTAGTTCCTGGTACCTGGAATCACCTGCTTCTTTAGACCGGCTTGTGGACTGGTTCCTGGTACATGGAATCACCTGCTTCTGTAGACCAGCTTCTGGACCGGTTCCTGGTACATGGAACCACCTGCTTCTTTAGACCAGCTTCTGGACTGGTTCCTGGTACCTGGAACCACCTGCTTCTTTAGACCGGATACTGGACCTGTTCCTAGTACCTGGAACCACCTGCTTCTTCAGACCGGCTTCTGGACCGGTTCCTGGTACCTGGAACCACCTGCTTCTTCAGAGCAGCTTCTGAACCGGTTCCTGGTACCTGGAACTTCCCTACCGCTTCAGACCGGCTTCTGCACGGCCAAGCAGATGGAAAATCTTGGAAGACCAGAACTTCCTGGTGTGTGGATGGTGGAAGCAGCATTTTCTGCTACTGGAAGGACCACTTTTGGTGTTTTTGTAGCGTTGTTGCTATGGCAGCCGGTGGTTTCACTCCATCGTGGTCTAGATTCTTCGTAGGAACCCACTTTGTCGTCTTCATCAGAGCGAACATCCTGGTGGATGAAAGCTTATAAACATAAAGAACAATCTATCTGGTGGATCCTGATCCTGGAAGTCCTCATGCTGGATAACTAAGGTTTACTCCTTTAATTCCCACTTTTCCACACGTTTGTTCTGCTTTCTTTCCCGTCAGGTCCGTGATGGAAACATGGAAGACGATCCTCTGATAGGGAAGTACTGTGGGAGTACGCTACCAGCTCCCCTTCGCTCGTCCTCCAACTCCATGTGGATTCGCTTCAAGTCTGACAGTTCAGTCACCCGAGCCGGTTTCAGGGCCGTTTATACCGTTGGTGAGTTTGCAGACGTTCACACCTCAGGTTCAGCTGTCTGAGTGGCTTTATACAGCTTCATGTCTATTTCCAACCAGCATCTAGGAAGTCTGGGGAAGCTGTCAGTCATGAATAATTTAAAGTTTTTATGATAAAAAATGTCTGAATTTGCTCACTTACGTTTATCCTGCATTGACTGGTATGTACAGTCATTTATTATTTAGCTGGTGGATGAAGCAGGACAGAAGTGGAATGTTTTTCTGTCAGGGAGAGCGTTCATGTTGAGTATATCATGATTCACTTAGATTCATCATAAACCACCATGTCCAACCACGTCTCCTCCTTCCTAGCTTGTGGTGGTACTTTATCTGGGACTGGGACAATACAGTCTCCCTACCATCCTAATCCCTACCCCCACGACAAGGTCTGTGAGTGGGTCATCAACCAGCAGCCCGGCTATGTGGTCACCCTTAACTTCCTGTCCTTTGACATCGAGGGAGGCTCCTGCAGTTTTGACTTTGTTGAGGTAAATGAATGAACTTGTGTTTTCTCCTCATCCCTCAGCTACCAGTGATGGTCTCAGCAGGAGACTGAGCATCACATGGCTGAATTGTTCTGAGTTCAGGTTTTATCAGGTCTTCATGCAGTCAACAGATATGATGATGGACAGAAAGCTGAGTTACAGCCATCCTGCTCATGAAGAGTACAATCAGACCACAAAGAGACAGACGTTTAAACAGCATTTGTTTGTTGTCCTGTGGTGTAATCCTCATGAGTAAAAGTGGAGCATGTTTCCTCTCCCAGGTCCGGGACGGGTCCACGTCCAGCTCTCCTTTGCTGGGGATGTTTTGTGGAAGTGAAATTCCTGCGATCCTGCAGTCCACACAGAGATCCATGTACATCAGATTCAGGACCGACTCCTCTGTCAGCAACCTCGGCTTCGAAGCGGTCTACGATGCTGCCATGGAGGGTGAGATGATAACACGTGCATGCGTGTGATGTCACACTAGAAAAGCTTTAATAAATACTTCCTTACTGCTATCACATTCTTCTGTCCTGCTTTAGACATGTCCTACAACAACAAAATCCCATTTTTTGAGTAAATGAAGATGCCTTTCTTCATTCTGGTGGAATAAGAATACCAAAGCTGGGACACATCGTCCATTAGATTCACTGGGAAACTGTGGAAGTGTACGTCATAATGATGGCGGATAAATTCTTGTAGAAAAGAAACAACAGTCAGAACAACAAACTGCTGTCTACTAAATAAGAGTTGCTGTCACAGATAATTATGTTTGAGACTAATTATAAGAAGAATTCTGGAAGGTTCTGTATTCAGATGAGGAACATGAGAGAGTTTAGGATTGCAGACCTGTGAGCTTTAATAATGTGTTACTGACACAGAAGCACCTATTTCTGTCAAATATAGACAACAAATCACATTTCCGATCATTGGAGCGAGTGTTTCTGTTCGTATAGACCGACCCTCTGAACTCCTAACATGACGGCTGCAGGTCCAGAACCAACGTCTGACCCAAGAAATAATAGACAGAAAGATATTTGAGCATTTCTTAGATTTTGAAATCTTTTACAAAATTTCAAAAGAAAATAATAGTAATTTGCATATATGTACAGTGTGATATGTCAGCATGATTGTAGTACAGGGGGGGTGTGGCTCAGCAAGGTAGAGTGGCCGTCTTGTTACCCGAGGGTTGCCGGTTCAATCCTCGGCCAAGTCGAGTTCCTGTCGAGATGTCCTTGGGTATCAATCCAAGTACAGTAAAGCTCTATATAAATACGGACCATTTACCATTTACACAGGGTATCCAGCAGGGGGCAGATGTCAGGTAGTACTTTACAGGGTTCAGAGTTTCTACCACCTGGTGATTAAATTGGTCTCAGAAACCGGATAAATCACATATTATAGATCAGGTGTTTGGGTGTTCTTGAAGAGCGAATAACAGAAACATCACTTCAGTCCTTCTTTCCTTTAGTCCTCTTTTATAAACTTCGTTTTTCAGGGAAAGTCAGCCATCTTTAGGATATGTTCTCTAAAATTAACTGGAAATGCTAAACTTCTGTGGATTCCAGGATCACTAAATACCTGAAATAAATAATTCCCAGATTAATAATATTAAATAATGCTATGCTATATTATTTCTAATCTGCGAGCTAAAAGCAACAAGACAGCAGTAGATTAATGAACTCATACTCTGGGGTTTCTCTAATTCTCTATTTCATGCTGCCAGTCATGATTTCTTTATCCTCAGAGACTGTTCATGTTTTTTTAAGGTGTCGTGATTCCTAAAGTTTGTTGTTTCTTTCTTGTGCCAGGCTGTGGAGAAACCCTGACTGGTCCTTCAGGCACCATTACCAGCCCCGGCCACCCCACCAACTACCCTCACGGTGCTAACTGTACCTGGTACATCACTGTTGCCCCGGGCAACCTGATACGCCTCTCCTTCTCCTCATTTAACCTGGAGTATCATGCTAACTGTAACTATGATTACCTGGAAGTCTACGACAATGGGACAGTGCAGACCGGACACCTGATTGGCCGGTACAACACACACACACACACATACACACACACACACACACACACACACACGCACACACACAGTGCAGTATGGTTGTGGTGTGACATATAAAATCAGACATGTTGGTGCGAAACAAGCTAGTTCTGGTCATTTTTTAACTCGCTCATTTTATTAATTTTAAGAATTTAGAGTCTGCTTAGATGGAGGAGACAAAACATCCAGAGCACAGCTGTTCGAGACGTTTATGATAATCAATAATGAGATGATGTGTTATATCCATGTCACACACATCTGTGAACTAGTGAACATCATTTATTCGGAATACCGACCGGCTCCTAACATCGGTTGTTGCTTTGCTGTAAGTGGTGCAGCATGGTGTGGTACTGTGGTGCACGCACAGATTTCCTCCCACAGTCCAGAGGCTGGTCCTTGGATTCCTGTTGTCCAGCCTGTCCTCAGTCTCCTGTTGTCCAGGTTGTCCCCGGACTCCTCTTGTCCAGCCTGTCCCTGGACTCCTGTTGTGTCCTCGGCCTCCTGTTCTCCAGCCGGTCCCTGGACTCCTGTTGTGTCCTCGGCCTCCTGTTCTCCAGCCGGTCCCTGGACTCCTGTTGCAGCTGGGACTGGATGAAGTGGACAGAAATAGATCGAGACAACGAAGTGAAGGTAAATACTTGAGGCAGCTGTAAACGTGTCCTGTGTTTTGTACATGCAGGTATTGTGGGCGGTCCGTTCCTCCGTCCATCACAAGCTCCGATAACCAGCTGACCCTGCTGTTTGTGGCGGACTCCAGTTTATCCACCGAAGGCTTCTCTGCCAGCTATGTTTCCTTCAATGCCTCCACAGGTACACAACAGGCTGCTGATGAATACTTAACAACATTTTCATAAGATACAATACATAATTTCTAATAAAGAAACAAAGATTCCCTGAGAAAAGAAAGTTCGATTCACACTAGTTCATTGTTGTCCAGTTAAGCAAATCCACGTTTGTCCAGTTTATAACTTTGCTGATGAGAATATCTGTTTAGTTTAGTGATGTAAAAAAGTCATTTTTAGCTTCTAAGGTAGCTTGTGGACCTTCCTTCCTCACCAGACTGTGGCGAGTCCTTCACCTCCCCGACAGGCGTCTTCACCTCGCCCAACCATCCTGCCAACTACCCCAACAGCAGAGACTGCATCTTTAAGATCACCGTGCAGCTCAACATGCAGATCATGCTCAACTTCACCAGCTTTAATCTAGAGGGGTCACCTCCTTCTTGCAACTTTGACTTTGTGGAGATCAGGTAAGAGTTTGGAGAACATCATCCGACTCCTCCTGTAATCTGAAGCCTGTCAGTAATACATGTCTGCTTACTTTCTTTGAGCTGTTTATGTAGCAGCTCACTTTCCTACACAGCCAGTAACTTTACACTTTAATACTACGTTTCTGAGATAACTGACTTTCCTAACTTCCACTGACTGCAGGGACGGTGGCTATGAGACCTCACCCTTGATTGGGAAATTTTGCGCCAATCAGGGGCCTCCAGTTTTGGTGTCCCATAGCAACCGTCTATGGGTTAGATTCCACTCTGATGCCTCGGTCACGTATCCGGGATTCATTGCCCACTGGGATGGAACACAGACTGGTGAGTGTTGTAATAACTGCCATCATAAATATTTGTCTTATTTCCTTTATTTAGTTTAATCCTTCTTTTGTTCTCCTCCTCAAGGCTGTGGAGGAACATTAACAACTGCAATTGGAACATTTTCCTCTCCTAACTACCCCCTGCCATACCATCCTAATGCTGAGTGCTACTGGACCATTAAGACCAGCCACGGCAGCCAGGTCCAGCTCTCTTTCTCCGATTTCCACCTGGAGTCCAGCTCCTCCTGCACTTTTGATTACGTGGCTGTAAGTACTGCACATGCACATGCAGGGATCATAGCTGGATCATCTGACATGGTAGAGGATGTGATAGGGATGCTTGTGATAAACACAGAAATAGTTGTTATAGAAACAAGGTCAAACAGCCAGTGGCTGCCATGGAAAAAGAGCTTGTAGATGAACCGGGTTAATGTCGTACAGCCAAATGTGACCCATCCCATAATTTCATGAAGGATGACGAGGGCTGCAGGCATCATTGGTGATCATTAACGAGGCAGAATAATGCCTGTAAGTAACTCAGTGTAATCCAGACCTGCAAGAAAACATGCAGCAGTCACAGAGGAAGACCAGTTTTTCTTTCCCTGACTCATATTTACAACAACTGACCAAACAGTTTAAATTTCCTTATTGCAAATGTAGCAAAATGCTGTTTTAATTGGAGTTTCTGTCATTTTGGTGAGCTGGTGTGGGTGTGTGTGCTTTCAGGTGTTTGATGGAAGCAGCAGCAATGCTCCAGAGCTGGCTAGGTTGTGCGGCAGTGAGCTACCCAGCTCCATCAACTCTTCCAACAATCAGCTGTACGTCAAACTCCGGACAGACAGCAGCGTCAACGCTGGAGGCTTCATCGCATCCTACGCTTCCAGTATAAACACACTCATACTGTCATGACCCTGAAATAACAGCTTTCAGATCTGTTTGTTGGGAAGCATTATTTAACAGTTCAGTGACAACAACACGTTTCTTTAAAGATAATATTGCAGACAAGAATAAAAGATATACAAAATATAACCAGTAAGCAAAAACACCCTGAAAAATAAATATAATTCATGAAGTGATACGTTTTATAACAAACCCACCAACCATTAAACAGACATAAATGTACAAAAGTGACTAATTAGGGATGAACTGGTTCCTGGCATTTTGGCCCAGATACAATGATCCACACCACAAATCTTTGTGTTCCCTTTAATGTGAACATTAACTATGCAACTCCTTAAAGCCACTAAAACTGTGGACACGTTAAATACTAATTTGTTGATAAAATAAACATCTAAACTCCAACACAAAGAGTGGAAACAGACTATCAACCCACAACTAATAATAATAATAATAAAATCAGAAATCTGCTGACTCACTGTTAATGCTGATGAATGAGGGATAAAAATGATCTCATTTTCAATAAGCTCATTTAGTTCAGGAAGACATAAAAGCTGTTTTAACCAGTGAACACAACCAGGTAACTAATGAACACGACTAGTTAACTAGTGAACACGACCAGTTAACCAGTGAACATGACCTGTTAACTAGTGAACACGACCAGTTAACTAATGAACATGACCAGTTAACCAGTGAACACGATCAAGTAACTAGTGAACACGACCAGTTAACCAGTAAACATGACCAGTTAACTAGTGAACACAACCAGTTAACCAGTGAACACGACCACTTAACTAATGAACACAACCAGTTAACCAATGAACACATCCATTTAACTAGTGAACACGACCAGTTAACTAGTGAACACAACCACTTAACTAATGAACATGACCAGTTAACTAGTGAATATGACCAGTCACCAGCTGTTGTCCTGCTGGAAACTCAACTAACATCATAAATGTGAGGAGACAAACTGATAGAACAGCTGTTTTATTGGCATGTTTACGTCATTTCATCATAACTGTGTAAACAGCTAGCATGTTTACCGCTAACGGTTAGCGTGTTTACTGCTAACTGTTAGTATGTTCAAGTTCAAGTTGTTTTATATAGCACATTTACTGCAACCCCAGTTGCCAAAAGTGCTGAACAATAAAACAACTACAGCATAAAACACTACACAGTAAAACAATAAACAATAAAAATCTGTAAAAAAAAACAAACAAATGACATAAGACCGGGATAAAAAAGCAAGGAAATGTCAAGCTCAGCTATGTTCGAAAGCCAGTTGTTCTACAACTTTTGAGCATCAACTGAAAAAGCTCTGTCACCCTGGATCTGAGTCTGTAGGACCCGATCTTCATAAGGAGCTGTGAAGAGGACCTCAGAGTCCTGGCTGGAGCATGCTGGTGCAGCAGCTCTGATAAATACAAAGGAGCTAAACTATTTAAGACTTTAAAAACAAGTAGTAACATTTTGTACATTGAGTCCTAAAGCGGGAAGCCAATGCAAAGTAGCAGCAGGGGTCATGTGACCACGTCGCCTCCTCCCTGTAAACAACCGAGCAGCTGCTTTCTGAGTGATCGGTGCAATCTATGGTCACGAGCTGTGGGTAGTGACCGAAAGAATGAGATTGCGAACACAAGCGGGCGAAATGAGTTTTCTCTGCAGGGTGGCCGGGCTCTCCCTTAGAGATAGGGTGAGAAGCTCGGTGATCTGGGAGGGGCTCAGAGTAGAGTTGCTGCTCCTCCACATCGAGAGGAGCCAGAGGAGGTGGCTCAGGTATCTGGTTAGGATGCCTCCTGGACGCCTCCCTGGTGAGGTGTTCCGGGTACGTCCCACCGGAAAGAGGCCCCGGGGAAGACCCAGGACACGTTGGACAGATTACATGTCTCGGTTGACCTGGGAACGCCTCGGGATCCGTCCAGATGAGCTGGTGAATGTGGCCGGGGAGAGGGAAGTCTGGGTTGCCCTGCTTAGGCAGCTGCCCCCGCGACCCGACTCCAGATAAGCGGCAGAAAATGGATGGATGGATGGATGGATGCCGGCCAGTCCTTTCCTGGTACTAATAATACTTTCCTGTCCCACATTTCCACATAACCCTGTAACCCCACCTCCCTCCCTGTGCTAGTTGCCAGAATAATCTACTTGGTTTCTCTGTTAAGAGACCAGCGCTGCCCAATTTCTTTGAAGTCGTTCAACTTGTACTTCAGAATGAATCTGATTCTAAATGCTTTACGTTAGTTTTGTATTGTACTGATATTATTTACTCATGTTTGTTTGTGTCCAGAATGTCACGACATAATCATCTCAGACCGACACCGTGGAATGATCGAGTCACTGAACTTTCCTAACAACTACCCAGACAACTCCATGTGCAGCTGGACCATCCATGCCACCAGTGGAAACACCATCAACTACACCTTTACTTCTTTTGAGTTAGAGGGCTTTGGAAGCGACTGTTTCCATGACTACGTCAAGGTAAGAAGACATGCAAAAGTCAATGATATCAATAGAGGAAAGAACCAGAGGAACCTTCTCATAATAATAATAAATTGATGTTGCAAAGTTCCTCACTCAGTCACATTGATGTTTAATCATTAAAATATGATGTCAAACAATAAGGTATATGTGATACGATACAATATGATATAAATTAATGGATACAATATAAAGAATGCAATATATACAATACGATACGATATATATAATATGATACAATATTTACAATACAATGTATATTATGCAATTAAATATATACCATGATATTTATATTTGTTTATTTAAAGGGACAATGCATATTGATGAACATGTACAGGTAAACACGCAAGATTACAGCAAGGCTAATTTTCATCTTTTATATCATATATATGATATAATAAATGGTAAACAGACTGTAATTATGACACTGACACAATATGACATGATATGACATGACACCATATGATACAACGTGACACAATACGACATGACACTATATAATACAACATGACACAATACAGATATGATACAATACGATTTGACACAACACTATACAATATGACACGATACGACTTGACACGACATGATACGACATGACATAATACGACATGACACTATATGATATAACATGACGCGATACTACATGACACGATATGATACGACATGACACGATATGATACTACATGACTGTAGACCACTTTAGTGCATAAATCTTCCTTGAGGTAAATCACTTGTACTGATGTAAGGCAAACAAACACAAAATAAAGAAAGATGATTGGTTGAAATGTTTATCTGCCCTGGACCAGGTAGTGTGATGGTGTGCAGGTCCTGGGAGCAGCATTAGAGGCAGGATTAGAAACGATTCAACTGAAGGAACATGCAGTGGAACAACTTCAGTTATGGTTTCAAAAAACAAACATCTGCATGAAATAAAATGAAAGTTTCTTCCGATAACGCTCCACGTCTCATGTTACTGCAGTGTATTTTCACTGTTTCTGTTCTGTTTGTTCATCTTTTTACTAATAAAACCTTCCAAATATGACTCAGCTCTATGATGGGCCTAATGAGCAAGCTCCTCTGGTTGGTACATTCTGTGGATATACTCCGCCTCCAGCCAACACCACCACACACTCCACCCTCACCATGGTGTTCAGATCCGACTATTCAGTAACCAGGACTGGATTTCAGATGATGTGGTACCAGAATGGTAAGAGACTTAAACATGATCAGTGTGTCAGTATAAACTGGGATTATTCACTACTATCAGGCATGCTTGGGCCAAATCTGGGCTACTTTTCTCACTCATAGCTTATTTAAGACACTGGCAAGTGTTGTGTGGACCAAAGGTGGACTAGATGGCATTTGCCAGCCTAGCTTGGATTATAGAAAATCTCCTGTGGCCCACATGTGGAACAGATGTCGGTTGTTGACCTGGACGTGGATTATGGCAAGAGTTTTTATTGACTGATTGATTTTGTGGGCCAGAAGTGGTCCTTATATGGGAAGCCTTACTGGACATAGATTATGGAAATTTCCTTGTGGGCCACACAAGGAAAATGCCTGCTGGTCATGTGACTGAGTTTCAGCAGCTACATCACCTGGGTACACAGGTGACCCAGGTAACCCAGGTAACACAGGTACCCTGGGGGCCTTATGTGAATTAAATACCTGATTCACAGCACTAGATCATCATTTATGTCTTGAAAACAAAGGCGTCAAATATACAGAATAAAGGAAATATAGCCATCCCAGATTTCTCATACTTTCAGTGCTTTTGCTTTTCTATTTTTGAATACTAAAAAGAAAAAACATTCACCTAGAAATGCTAAACAGCTTTACAAAATGACATTTAATCCTGTGATTTTCACACGACTTACCTCAGAGACTGCTAACAGGTCGTCCTCTAAACACTTCCTGGATTTATAGTTTCTATCAACATCAAGATGGTGTTTAAATCTGTGACTTGGTGTGTGTCTGGTCCAGGTTGTGGTGGGGACCTCTCTGGCCCCAGCGGCTCTTTGAACAGCCCGGGCTACCCCAGCAGGTACCCTGAAAACACCGAGTGTATCTGGTACATCACCACATCAGCTGGCAGCAGCATTACCCTCACCATCCACGAGTTTGACGTGGAGTTCCACCAAGACTGCAACTATGATGTGCTGGAAGTAAGAAACAAACCAACAAACATCTTCTGTGCTTCTTTACATGCAATGAAAACGTTTTCCCTCTTTTGGTAAAGTAAATACATGTAGACAGGAAATGTACGCGGACATTACACCAGATGTTCAGAGTTTCATCTCTGGATTCCTTTCAGGTGTATGGAGGCCCAGACCTGTCAGCCCCTCGGTTGGCCAGACTCTGCACCACCACGTCAAAGCCGATGCAGGTCTCCAGCACTGGAAGCATCCTCACAGTGCGCTTCAAGTCTGACGCCTACGTTAGCGGTCGAGGGTTCAACGCCAGCTGGTCTGAAGTCCAAGGAGGTGAGGCGTGCATCCATCTGCTTCACGAGGAGTTTTTTTGTATTATTAATGTACAACATAACTATCTACAGATGTCGTAGAATACCATAAAATATGAAACACATCACCATAAAACCAGAAAAGGAGACATCCATCGCAAACATTTTCCTAGAATCAGTTAACAAGCACGGTTGTCTATTTTAAGGCTAATTTATCTGCTGCATGTAGTTATTATATCTGTTGTTTAGTAGAAGGAAAGCTTTTACAGTTTGGAGTTATCAGGATTACTGCCAAGTATTTTTGGTTTTATCTTCATCCAAGTCACAAAATAAAGACAATATGAGCACACTAATGACACAACCAGCAGCACTTTTCATGCTTTTACTATAAATATCCTTCAAGGCCAGACGGGAAACAACCGATGAGGCTCCTTTAACGGCAACACCCTCCTTTAGATGTTGACGATGTCAAACAATTTTAATGAATAAATCCTGGAAAATTCTAAAAAATAACACAAGCTCCTTCAACTTCCACCGTCATCACTAGTTCTAGTACATCATCATTCATCCGGAAGCATCTCTACACTGTAAAAACACATCTCTAATATTACAGTGTGTTTTGTTTTTTTAAATGAGAAGAAATAGCAGTCAGATACAGAAATAGACCAAAAATTTACACGTCTAATAACAAGAAAAACACACAAAATTTCTGTTTTCTTTTAGGGAAATATTATTTCATTTTTTCATAAAAAACTGTTAAAATACATTTTTAAAATATGATTTTACTGAATGTATTTTTTAAAAAGGTAGTTCAACAGTTAAGTACAGGTTTAATCCTGGTAACACTTATTTTACTGTTAATTTCTATATATCTCGTCATTATAAACATCATGTTGGAATTATGATACAGATTAAACATCTTTCATTAAACCTTTAAAAGCCAAACTCAAACAAAAGTGTAGAATAAAACATGAACAGTACTATAAAAATAGTATAAACTGTACTTTTATTACAGAATTATGCTGTAATTTCTCAGTATTTTCCCCGTGTAGCTTCAGCTAAGCTGTGATTGTCCTTCAGGCTGTGGAGGTCCGGTCACAGCTCCGTCTGGGGAGATCCACTCTCCGCTGTACCCCAGCAGCTACCCCAACAATGCCGACTGCTCCTGGACCGTCAGCGTGGACGCCAACCACCGCGTCTTCCTCAACTTCACCGACCTGGACATAGAATATCACAGCGGCTGTCTCTGGGACTACGTCGCGGTGAGAAGAAACGGTCTATGAAGTTTTCAGACATCCTCATGATTTCCAGTCTTGTTTTTTCTTCCTCCGTTTATTTTTCCAAGCTTATTTATTTCTCTGCCTAATGTTTTACATTTCTGTGTGTTTGTCTGCCTCATTGTGTAAATGAGGAGGCGGTTTTTTTAAAGGGGTGTATTGGAGGGCAGATTCTCGCCTGTTGGTCAAACAAGACTGAGGATCACGAGCTCTAAGTGCAGGAGGACTGTGCAGCCGAGTCTGGGCCTGCTTGTGGCTTTGGGAGGGAGATGAAGGTTTGAAGCCAGCACAACTCCGGCAGGAATGACTTTTAACAGGAGACCGTACAGGACCTTCAGCACGTTGCTCTTCTAGCTGAACATCACACAGTCCTGTTGGGTGTGGATCAGTAACCGAGCGGCTCTGTAACTTTCCGAGCTAGAAATCCAGCTTTGGGCAGCATTCACCTTCATGGTTTAACTGGTCCACCATTACATCCGGGGACTCATTAAAATCCAGATCTGTCTGTTCATCCCTACAATCACAAACATCGACCTGTGGGGACGTCTTTCTGAGAACTGGACGGATGTGAAGGAGTTTTGCTAAGAAAAACAACCCAGATATAAATGTGGGTGGTTTCAGTGAAGAAACGGGGTTTCTGGGAAACCACTAAAGTACTGATGTGTCCAGTTTGTAGGACCACAGAGTTTTTATAGCTGTTTTTGAATACTAGTGTAAATTGGAGAAATCGCACCAGTTTTTATTTCTTTTATGGGTTTTCAGCCTTTCTGCTGTTCACAAACATCTAATGCTCCATGTTATCTGCTCACAGGGACAAAAGTTAAACTTAGAGTAGAAACCTTGTGGGGAGGGGATTAACTTTTAATCTTCAGAACTTAGTGAAGGGTTGGCTGCCCTGCTGGTCTCAGAAGAGACGGATGAGAAGCAGCTAAATTCTGTCTATTAAAAGTGAAAGTGTCTCCATCTGCAGGTCCATGATGGTCCGACCATGTCCTCCCCTCTGCTCGCCCAAGTGTGTGGTACCAGTACGCCCCCCATCACCTCCACCCAGAGCACCATCTATGTTCGCTTTAGGTCTGACTCCAGTGGCAACCACCGGGGCTTCAGCGCTCACTTCTCAGAGGGTTGGTCTCCTGCTTTCAGTCAAAACCACATCTTCTGGTCCAGTTTAACAAATATTAACAGTGGTTGAAGTAAAGAAAACTTTTTATAACTTTCATTTCCCAAAACCAGATAAAAACAGAGTGAGGAACAGAAATTTCTACTAAACAGTTTAGTAATCTGAAGTGAATCTAAATGAATGATTTAGTCTTGGAGATGCGTTCAGAGAGGCGTGGCCTCTTCTGACTGAGTCATTTGTTCAACAGCTTGTGGTGCAACCATCATGACAGACGACAATGGTGGGTCCATAGCATCGCCGCGGTACCCAAGACCGTACCCACCGGACCTGGACTGCAGCTGGATCATCAAAGCTCAGGAACCATGTGAGCTGATCGTCGGTCTTTGTTCATGTTATAAATACATTTATGTTGCATACAAACAGCTGACTTGTGCTTTTCTGACCAGTCAACCATGTGACCCTGTCATTCACTGACTTTGAGTTGGAGATGATCAACAGCAACTGTTCACACGATGCCGTGGAGGTCCTGGATGGAGACAACTACCAGGCGCCCTCTATAGGTGAGGCCCAGGTTTAGCTGGTGCGTCACGAATGTGTTAAACCGGAAACAAAAATAAATCTAATAAATAAATGATCTGATTTGTTGTCAGGGCGCTACTGTGGAACTGAGTTGCCTCATCCGGTGACATCATTCAGCAACTCTTTGGTGGTCAACTTCACCTCCGACCACTCGGTCTCTAAGAAAGGGTTCAGAGCGACCTACACCGCCTCCACCTCCAGTACGCCGTCAGCCTCCACTCAGAGATCAGGCTCAGGTGGTTCAGCTTGCTGACTGGATCTTCTTCTCCCTGCCTTTCGTCAGGTTGTGGAGGAGATCTGTTGATGGAGACTGG
>JBAGKM010000021.1:27424157-27437093 GCA_037177155.1 Melanotaenia catherinae
TTCATATTGAGATCTGATGTATCTAATGTGTTTCTTTAAAGTGCTCCTTTAATTTTTGTGAGCAGTGTATATATATAATTACCTTATAAAGCATATAATGAGTAAAGTAGTCCTTTATTCTTGTAATTCTTGTAGTCTGCAGGTTCTCATCCTTACATCGGCTGTACTGTCATCACACTGTCTGTCATGCAGGCAGGTATGGGAGTTCTTAGACCGTCTCCACGATCCTCCAGGTAGGTCCTGAAACCAAATACTACTGTATTCAAAGAGTTACACTAGCTCTTAATATAAATGTTTTCATTTACTTAAATCATACATGTTCTGTGTCTCTAAAACTGCAGAAGGATCATCTTCACCAGGACGCACTTTGCAGTGGGCACTATTACTCAGATTCTCGCTGGTGAGAGGATTGATTAGAAAGGTCCTCAATATGTGGAGATCCACTTGTTTTCCACCAACATTCCTTTACATATCTACAATTATTATTTAGCATTTTTTGTAAATACAGGGACGTATTTAAGTCAAAACTATGGTGAGAGAGGATGATGTTATACGTATCATTGGCAAAATAACTCAATTTTGTAGATATTGTTGTGAATAATATTAAAATC
Source organism: Melanotaenia catherinae (assembly GCA_037177155.1). NCBI lineage: Eukaryota > Metazoa > Chordata > Actinopteri > Atheriniformes > Melanotaeniidae > Melanotaenia > Melanotaenia catherinae. The sequence continues at coordinate 27,424,769 of JBAGKM010000021.1, forward strand.
CAAATTAGGTGATGATAGCAGGGAATTTGGTTAAATTTGATTATGATGATAAAGTAATAGTACATTAGTAATACTCCACTCAGGAAACATGAGATATTAGGAATACACATTTCTCCCAGGCTGTCAGGATTTCCTAAGTTAAATAATCTCCAGTTTATAAAAATGGTAGATGGTGATCTGTCACAGTCCTTACCGAGATCACGCATGGAGAGAGCTGCCAACATAAAGATGGTGTTTCTACCTAAAGTCAATTATCTTCACTCAGTGACACCTATCACACCTTCCTCCTAGACGTTAGGGCCCCTACCGGTGCAGATCACCCCACAAAAAAATACTTGTTTAAGTGCAGTGATTTGGGATCTCTGAGCTGTCATTTATTAGTTCAAATATTCAGGAACATGAGCTCAGCTCTCTGACAGCCTGGCGGAATAATTCACTCATTCCATGCAAGCTGACACCCATCTGGAACAATTCTGACAAAATCCTACAAAACAAAAGAATGAATAAGTGTATAATACAAAACATAAACATGTCATTCAATGTCATACTCAGTTCAAAATTAAATGAGTTCAAATGAAATGTTTCAGTTGAAAACCTTAATTCAAGTGGAATGTTTTGAATGATGACTAGAAATCAGAATCATGAACCCATGAAGGTCTGGATTCAGACTCAGGATAAAACATCAGATCATAGTCTGACCCAACTTCTGTGGAAATTCCTTCTGACCAATCAGAATAAGGCTCAGTAGTGAATTGTCCTGCATCAGAAGGATCCAGGTCCCACTGTAGCAGCATCTGGTCTGATAATAGGTCTGAGGATCTCATCCCAGTCCCTAATGGCAGTCAGGCTGTTTCTGGCTAGAACATAGAGGTCTGTGCTGCCCTCCAAGGATCTGCTTCCCCAGACCCACGACCCACTGCCAAACTGGCCACGCTGGAGGATGTTGCAGGCAGCAGAATGAACAGTCCTCCTGTTCTTCATGCACGACGAAGCAGAAAGAGATCCTGCTGCTGGGTTGTTGTCCTCCTACAACCCCCTCCACATCTCCTAGTATACTGGCCCATCTCCTGGTATTCTGGCCCGTCTTCTGGAAGACTGGCCTGTCTCCTGGTAGACTGGCCCTTCTCCTGCTGGCCTGTCTCCTGGTATTCTGGTCCGTATCCTGGTATACTGGCCCATCTCCTGGTATACTGGCCCATCTCCTGGTATACTGGCCCGTCTCCTAGATTATGGGCCCGTCTCCTGGATTACTGGCCCATCTCCTGGTATACTGGCCTGTCTCCTGGTAGACTGCTCATCCCCTGGTATTCTGGCCTGTCTCCTGGTATTCTGGCCCATCTCCTGGTACACTGGCCCATCTCCTGATACACTAGCCCATCTCCTGGTATACTGGCCTGTCTCCTGGTATACTGGCCGTCTCCTGTATTCTGGCCCATCTCCTGATACACTAGCCCATCTCCTGGTATACTGGCCTGTCTCCTGGTATACTGGCGTCTTCTGGTATACTGGGTCATCTCCTGGATTACCCGCCCATCTCCTGGTATACTGGCCCGTCTCCTGGATTACTGGCCCATCTTCTGGTGTAGTGGCCCATCTCCTGGTATAATGGCCTATCTGGTATACTGGCCCATCTCCTGGTGTACTGGCCCATCTCCTGGAGTACTGGCCCATCTCCTGGTGTACTTGCCCATCTCCTGGTATATTGGCCTGTTTCTTGGTGTACTGGCCCGTCTCCTGGTGTACTTGCCCGTCTCCTGGTGTACTGACCTGTCTCATGGTAAGCATCTACCTGAGCAACAGCTGTGGATTGCATGCCTCATGTTACCTCTAGTGGTGAGGACACTGGCAGAATGCAAACATGAGTAAAACCAGCCAGAAAGGATGGAGACAGAGAAACCGAGAGATAGTTCCTTTATAAGGGTGGTCTTGCTGATTGCCTTTAGTGGGTTCTGGGCATTTGGTTCATCACTTTTTTCACACTTGAGTTCATAGCTATGCATGCAAATAGGGTAACAATGGAAGCATGGAGCTACATGAATGATTATATACTAACAGAGTTATGTATGTCTCCCAGTGGTGTGCATGTTCCTGGCTTTTAATCAGCAGCTCCTACTTTTACCCAGTCCTTGGTCCCCTGCAGTGCTGGCTGGCTGGTTACTGTGGATCTTACTGGCAGACCTCCTGCTACTAATCCACACCTACAGAATCAGGAGTAAAGGTACGTAATCCTTGTTGGTAGTAGGGGCAGCCAGTGATCTTATGGCAAGACAAAGTAACATCCAGTTTAATCCATTACCAAGTGTTCGGGACATTACAAGTCTGCATGAATACCTCACAACGCGAACATTAAACAATAACAGTGACTCTGTCAACAGTCCTTTATATGCTTCTTAAGGAGGAACGGAGAGTCAGACCTCCACTCTGAACACCTTGATACTACTGGTGAAGTTAGTTCATCTGGTCATGAAGTTCAGAGCAGACACGTCCTCACAGATGGAAGATAGTAGCTTGTTATAAAATAACGGAACTAAAACAATGATACACATAAATGAGCATAAAAAAAAGTTACAGCTCAGATATAAATACCATCAACAAATAGGAGAGGGAGAGCAAGTTCACAGAGTTAACAAATACAAGTTCCATCAAGGGGATGTCAATCCATCTGTCACAGACCCGGAGATTGGACTCAATAAATATCAGGAACCCAGGGATAGGTAAAGGAGTTTTATTGAACAATGTGAATATGATAAGACGTGAAATCCGATCACTCTTGGTCAGCTTCTTTGTGGGGGTACGAGAACAGGCGTTAGGAGGCAGGAAGTCTGTGGCTATGATGCAGGATAATATGATTCCACGTACCAGGTGTTGTGCGTCCAGCGTATGGTGGTGAGTGAGAACCGGGCACAGGACCAGAGGAACCTGGAGGGATCCCGCTGGAGTGGGGTTGACAACTGCTGAATAGAGAAGAGGTTAGTGATGATGTGACAGGTGGAGATCAGGGAGTCCGAGTGGCGGAAGGCAGCGGTGGGCGCTTCCGTGTTTCTCCGTCGGGGCAGAAAAGCCAAGTCCGAGATCCAGAATCCAAATCCTGAAAGCAATCCAGAGGTTAGTAATCCAGGAGATCCAATCAATAAACAAGGCAGAGTTACCAGTCAGGGAGCGGGCAGAAACGAATATCCAGGTCCAGAAATACAAGGTCGATGGCAGGCAGAAAAACAAAGGCTGGATACGTGCTGGGATGAACCAAGACCATCTGGCAGAGAGAAGTTGTCACACACAGGTATTTAAAGAGCACCGCGCAGGTGGAGTGCATCAGTAATCAGGTTGGGTGAAAGGGTGATGCGTTCGGGGACAGCTGGGAAATCCGAACCTCATTTGATGAATCATGACACCATCCAACAGTAATGAAGAGAGGCCGAGTCCAATATTATCCAGGAAAGGATGCCACACTTTGTAAAACTGAGCTAGTAACTGTTAGTAAGATATTCCAGGAGAATCAGCACAAATATTATTTTACGCCATCCACTAGTCGAGGGACTTTCATCGCTGACCCCTGTAACGGGATATTTTTCCTGGCTGTAAATGTGAGATTATTATATAGTCTCTTATTGGCTGCGTCCGTAATACAGACGTGGATAAAATTGTTGGTACCCTTCGGTTAATGAAAGAAAAACTCACAATGGTCACAGAAATAACTTGAATCTGACAAAAGTAATAATAAATAAAAATTCTATGAAAATTAGCCAGTGAAAGACATTGCTTTTTAACCATGTGTCAACAGAATTATTTAAAAAAATAAACTCATGAAACAGGCCTGGACAAAAAAGCTTCTTACGTGTCCATATATTAATATTATGTGTCCACTGAGGAAGGAAAGAAAAGGGTCATCTCAGAATACCATCACTAAATTAAGTCTTTTACATACTAGTCTTTTAAAATGATGTTGTTAAATGATTTTTATTGTACATTTTAAACTAAACATTAGATTTGTGTCTACAGGAAGCAGCAACACAGATGAAACAGACATTATTATGATGGAGAGGCAGCAGCGTGAAGAGGTGATACCCCGAACTTCACTTTGCTCTCTGGTTTTATTCAGTGCTGGCTTTTATTTCCATTTGTTCCTCGTGTGCCTGATTCCTCACTGTTGCTTCTTTTAGATCGCTAAAGTCCAGAAGATGGTCCTGCTTGTGTTCCTGATTGGAAATACAGCTTTCTGGGCTGCATTTGTAAATTTCATTGCAAATGTGTGATTATGACCAGCAGTTTTTATCTTTGTCTTGTATCTGTGATTTATATATTTCTGTACTGTAGGGTTAACAGTCATGATAATGTAATTACTGAGTGTTATATGAGCCTGAGTTACGCTCTGTTAGCATGCTTTCACCAGCAGCTAAAGAAAACAGTTTTTATTCACATTTCTTTTTTCAAATGGCTTATCTCCAAAGGATCCTCTTGTGCAACCTCCAAGCTAAATACTATATTTGCACCCAAACAAAGCGCCTCAGCAGATCAACGGAAAAAAAGGCAGTCGGTATCCTTCATATATACTTTTATTGTTGCACTCACCTCTTTAATACACAAAGAAATACACAGTGAAAAGCCCCTGCATATTTAGTCATAAAGAGCCCAATTATCCCCCCAAAAGCCACGCTAGGGACGATCCACAAAACATCAGCAAGCAGCAGCAGCAGCAGCAGCAGCAGTAGTAGTAGTAGTAGTAGTAGTAGCAGTAAGCTCTACTTCAACAGGCATACAAACAGGAAATGCAAAAGGAAGCAGTTTAAAGAATCTATGGTCCAGAAACTACAGAGCTTTGATTAACAGCTTTTTAGAGAAGTAAGAAACATCGAGGTCATGTAAATAACAATAATACACATCTTTTTTTTTTCTTGTATTAAAATAGTTTTCATTCCTGTTGGAAAACGTGGTCCTGTTCTTTATTAAATAGTCTGCATTTGACTTCTCTTTCATATCTTTTGTTAATAATAAATATCAAGTAAATAAATGTCTGAAAATCTGTGTTATTAGGAATATTCATGCTTGTAATCTTGACATTTTGATCCGAACGAGTTCCCTGTTGAAAAATGTCTTTATTTGCTGGCCATGAATGATGCGACACCAGCTCAGACAATAAAGAAGTCCCCATACGTATAATCTCTGATACAACTACAAAATTAAATAAGTGTTTGTTTTTATTCCCTTTTAAATTAAGCAGTATTTTTTTTTATTATGAAATGTGTGTGTATATAATTTGTATGCTTATGTCCACCCAGCCCACCCTGCAGTTACAACAGAAAAGCATATATACACCAAGCAACATGTAGGAGCTTTTTCTTTTCATTAAGACTCACAGGAACACCAAAAATATCATTTCAAATATGCTTTCATCTGTATTGTCAAGAAAATTTAGCAAAAAGTGGATCTACATTACAGCAGTCAGATACATTCAAGTTTCATCTTATAATATCACATGTATGCTCTGCTGAAGCAGTTCTTATACCAGAATCCTTCCTACTGACCACGCTGCAACGAAATCCACACGCTAGCTTAAAAATCTATTAGAGTGCAGTTAAAATGGTGTTAAAAGCTAAATTCATCCTGGTGTGTCCCTGCTGCAGTCACACAGAGATAAGTCGTCGGTCTTATTTACAACATAAAATAACATCAAGGGTAATGAGAATGATAAACCATCATAGCCTGTAATCATCAGAGGTCTTCAGCGCCCCTCAGCTCTCATTATTTTAGCTTCTTGGTGTTTTGGTTTTTTGGTCTGTTCTAAATGAGCTTAGATAAACATAATTCAGTCACTTCATTTAAGTGGTTTTAACTATTCTGTTTTCACAGTGTATGTTGGGGTCCGCATCCGCAAGCTGTCTGAAAACTGACCAAAATACACATAAAAAGGATTGTATGGGCAGAAGACGGTCTGTTTGCATGCATATGTAGCGTAGAGCGTAATGAGCATTTACTCCAGGTATGTTGGAAAAGCGATGCATGTAAAAGTTGCGGGTAAGTAGGTCTGGAGGACTGGACTTAGGAACCCCCGCCCTACCTGCTCATCTACACCCAGCAGAGCAGTAATAAACGTCTAAGAGCAAACCAGAAGTTAAATGGATACGTCAGGAGTACACAAACATGATCACAAATCAGCTCATTCAGCACATGCAGAGGTGTCACTGCCGCCTCCTCACATGCTGCCTTTTGGTGAAAATATGCAGCGACTCCAAACTATGATCTTTTCCTGACTCTTCTTCCTGTTAAAGCTAAGCCAAGGTAGTTTAGTGCCAAGGTATATAAATGAAAAAGAATGTAGAAAACCCTAGGACTCGCTAATCATCCATAGAAAAAAAGTTTCATGCTGAAATTGAACAGAGGTCTCCATGATTAAAGTACCTAAACTTTCCTCCGTTCCTCATAATCCTCCTTACATGGACTGGAATTGCAGGTTATTACAACACACACTCATGCATGATAAGGCACGCACAAACGTACGTTGAATTTAGAAGAATGTTGTGTGTTGAAGAAGCTGAAAACACTGGCATAAAAATCCCTCCACCAGCTAACTTATTGTCTAACTGCATGGCTGCACACATTGTTGCATCGGTAGAAATGCATGCAAATGCAAGTCATGTGCACAGGTTGCAGAGCGGACTCTGTGGCATCAAATCATCAACTAACAAGGACCAAATTGAACTTTTCTGCACAGAAACACTGAGGAAAAGCTAACAATAAAACCAGAGCAACAACATCTATTTACACAGAGAATAACTCACACCTGGTGGCCAGTAGATGTGATGTTAAAGGGCTGAGGTTTGCTCATCGTTTCAACTGCACTTCCTTTCTTAAAAGGATCAAGAACTATTTCAGCTCACATACAGCTTTGTGAAATATTTCTGTCATTTAAAATAATTTCACTTCTTTGTATTCCAGGTGCATTTTTTAAGTTTCTGGGCTTCTGGCTTGAGGAGATTGTCAGGAGAGAAGAGATAGCCTACACAGGCTTAAAGTCATTGGAAATTATTGCATTACACATAAGCCGACAGCCCCTGGACTTTAGTACACGCACAGATCATAGAGGATTATCTCGTTTAATACCAAGACTTGTAGTGACAGTCAAATAAAAGCATTTTATTGGTTATTTTGTATGAATAGAAAGTTTGTGTGTGTGTGTGTGTGTGTGTGTGTGTGTGCTGAAGTTGTAGCCCTGAAAGCGCTGGAGCTGACTGAAAAAGGTCAAATCCTCGTGGTTGTGGTAATGCTCAGCCTGTTCCCACACTCTCTTATATCATTAATCATATCCACTCTGTAAAACACTGTGTTTCAGTTGTAAATGTCCTGGTGGAAACGTATGTGGCACAAACATTCCCACAGTTTTTCCGTAAGCATCACAGAAGCTGAAATCAGGTTATGCCACCACAGGAAACAACTAACAGCAACATTGCTTCAAACTGGGACGAAAACAGCACTGACAGCTGATGAACGGTTGACTTGCACCACCTCAGTCATTTTTTGTAAACTCTCCCGCCTCCCAGCGCAGAGCCATGGCACTCTTGCGTCTTCCTCCAGCGTAGGCATCAGGAAACTGAAAAACAATGTTAGGTTGAGACCACTGAGACTCTGCTGTCCATTTCTCTGACAGCAAATCTTCACGATTCACACTAAAGAAATCATATTGGGTTTGACTTTGTACCGTTTAAGCATCATTTCAACATAGCACAACCTAGCTTGCATTGTCTTAAATACATAGAAACAATGGTGCTGTCCACACGGTGTTTCATGGTAACCGTACCATTACTGAATGGAAGGAGGACTGCAAATTTACTAGAAAACAACTTTTCTTAATATTTGTGTTACTATTCTGCAGCTGCTCCTCTTCTACAAAAACTAACCAGAGGGAGCCTAAACATACTGATGCTTGATGCTGAGCCTGCTGTGTCAGCTTCTGAACAGCAGGGTAACTCTAAAGCTGCAGTTTTAGCCATAAAGGGGGAATAACGTAGAAGCTGGCATTTGGTGAAATGTTGGTAAAACACTCCAATTAAAATGTGTTATTTCTGTTTTTCAGAATAACAGCCTCAAGGTTGGTTATGAAACTAATCCACAGCTTGTAAATCAGGCTAATATCCAGTCCCTCCAGGATTTCACTGCTATATTTTCGTGAGAGTTGCAACCTGAAATTCTTTAATTTGTGGCTGCTTTTCTAAAAGTTATTTCATAAATGAATAAAATTCAGATTTTTGAGGTGTTCCCAGTCCAGCTGAGAGATGTAGTCTCTCCAGCTTGTCCTGGGTCTTCCCCAGGATCTCCTCCAAGTGGGACATGCCTCCCCTGGGAAGAACACCTCCCTGGGAGGCATCCTGACTGGCTTCACAATCCACCTCATCTAGATCTTCTCTGTGCAGAGGAGCAGTGACTCTACTCTGAGCCCCTCTCAGATGACCGAGCTTCTCACCCTATCTCTAAGGGAGAGCCCGGCCACCCTGTGGAGGAAAGTCATTTCAGCCGCTTGAATCCGTGATCTCGTTCTTTCAGTCACTACCAACAGCTGGTGACCATAGGTGAGGTTCGAGAGCTTCTCCTTTCAGTTAAGCTTTTTTTTTTTTTACTGCGACAGATGGATGCAGAGTCCACATCACTGCAGACCCCTCACCGATCCACCTGTAGATCTCCTGCTCCATCCTTTCCTCACTCTAGAACAAGACCCTGAGATACTTGAACCCCTCCACTTGGGGCAGGACCTCATTCCCGACCAAGAGAAAACACTATACCGTTCTCCAGCTGAGAACCATGGTCTCAGATTTGGAGGTGCTTCAGAAGTATGAGGTACCAGCTCTTCTGCTAAGGGTGGTTCAGTCCTCATACGACCAGGGTCAGAGCTTGGTCCACATTGCCAACAGTATGTCAGATCTGTTTCCAGTGCGGGTTGGACTCCACAAGGCTCCTCTTTGTCACAGAATTTGTTCATAACCTTTATGGCCAATGTAGCATTGCTGCTGCTCTCCAGGATTCGCTTCAGCAGACCAGCACCAAACACACAGTAAATAAGTTTACCAGCCTCTTCTTCTTGTATGGACCAGGCTCAGCCCGCTACTGCCACTATTAAAGCACAGTGATTAGCAAGTGGCTACAGCTGTGAGATGTTCCACCTGCTCCGGCTCCCTGAACCACAACCTCCCACCTACAGCTGAGCCAATCGATGCACACCACCACAACAGAATTGTTAGGGGCAGCTGGGCTGTTGAGAGGGTCCGGTTTGGTGGACTCATTTGGGTTTCTGGTGTTTGCTGTATTGGGCTGTGATCCTAAACTCTCACTGAAGTGTTTCAAAGCCGAGTATGAGGCAGCTGGGATGAAAATCAGCACCTCAAAATCTGCAACCATGGTCCCCAGCAAGAGAAGGGGGTTCTCTCTGGGTCGGGGATGAGTAATGTTGACAATGTTTATGCTTGTCAGATAACGCAGAGACCTGTGGTTTGTTAAAGCTGCATTAAATTTCCAATTTCCCTTTGGGATTAATAAAGTATTTTTCATTCATTCATTCATTCATTAAAGCTGCAGTTCTGAAATTTTTACAGACATGCTGAATTCATGAACATTGGCTGACATTGCAGTAATAGTTCCAGTCACAACATGGCAAACTCCTGGAAGAACTGAATATTCCACCTTTCCCTCTTACATGTGCTGGAAGGGGCAACGGGCATAGTGCAATTAATTTAATGACGTTAATAAGTTAACTTAGGTTCATGACTGGGGCCATGTCTCAACCACACCTGTAATGGTAAATGGTCTGTATTTATATAGCGCTTCACTGTACCTGGAATGATACCCAAAACGCTTTAAGTCACCTAATCATCTGGCAAGCCTTCTTATACCCACTTCTTTCAACCCTACCCTTTCCCTGTTCTCATCATCTTCCATTCTGCCTTCACTATTGCTCCTATTTGCTGTCTTTTCGTCAAACCATCCACCCTCCTGCCTATGTCCTTATCTTTCCATCCTTCCTCCCCATCCCTTACTCCCTTTTATCTTCCTTTTCTCTTCTTCTTCCTGTGAGGGGTCCCGTATGTCATAGGCTGTTGGATTAATTTCATTTTAATCAGGTGTGTTGGAGCAGGGAAACTGGACCTGGTCCAAGACGTGATCCCTGTCCTATACTCTCCAGGATGTTTCACACAACCAGACATGCTGCCATTTTTGTTCTAAAATACAGAACTTAAATAATTCTGGTTGCATGTTTTGGGTGCAATTAGTTAATTTAGTCTTTTTTAAAGAGTTTGAGGAGAAACTTACTCGGTGATCACAGGATAAAACAGATCGATCCATCCTGTAGGCTGTTTTCATTGGTGATGAGGGGGACGACTTACACTTCACTGGTGCATCAGCTGAAAACAAAAACACACCTGATTAGCTTGATTACTGCTGTAAACACAGAACCGCTTCATGCAGACTTTGTGCTGATTTACCTGAATTATCAAACGCCAAGGTGTCCATGCGGGTTGACACCTTCTCTGCACCAAAACTGTCTTTTCCATACAGATTAGCTCTCTCTTTCTTCAGCTCTTCCTCTCTCTTCTTCACCATCTTTATCTCTTCGTCCACCAGTGATACTGAGCTTCTGGAGCGCAGTTTGAAAAATGGGTTGTTGAGGAACATTTTCTCTTGAGGCTGGTCACAGGCTTTGTTGAGAGAGAAATCCGAGGCACTGCGAATAATCAGGTTGGATGTCTCGAGGATGATGAGGTTGGAAGAGCTGTCTTCGGAGCACCACTCACCAGACCGAGTTGGTGGCTTGTCTTTGCCGTGTTTGGGGCTGGAGGTGAAGTCATTCCTCGGTTCGAGAATGATGACGTTGTTTGCTGACACTTCGTGTTTCAGTGGTTCTTTACTGGGCGAGGAGGTGATAATAAATGATGGTGTCAGCGGAGTGCTGATGGATCTGGGGATACTTCGTGATGGAGCACAGTCTGTGGATTTGCCCATTCTGGAGAGCCCCCTCTCTCTTTTGAAGATTTCCTCCCTTTCCATTGATATACGGATCTCCCTTTCAATGGGTGTTTCTAGGTCATCGTTTGGGGACCTGTAACTGGAATCATCCAGCCCAGAATCCTCCGAGCAAGGGCTGAACTGGGTGTGAGGATAATCTCCAACCAGATTTAAACTCTCTAGATCGTGTGCTTTCTTGTGCGTCCTGTCAATGTTACGAACTGGTGTGTACATGAAGCTGTGGCTGCCACGGAAACTCGGCTGCTTGGTTGTTGGTATGATAATCTTGTTTTTCATTTGTTCTTCCATTTCTCTCCACTGTTTACGAGCCAGCTGGAAGTCCACATGCTCTGTACTGACATTCTCGCTCTTTGTCTCCTGTATAACACAGAAGTCTTTAGGCAGCTTCTTGGCTGGATCAGCGTTGATGTTCTGTTGGTGGTTGTGATTAGCATCTCTGCAATTTTCACTCTCATCTTCAGAAATTTTGGATAAACCTTGAAGACCTAAAGGATTGTATTTAACCTCATGTGGAGGTGTGGGAAAGGAAATTATGTCCTCAGGTTGTTCCAGGATTTCTTCTACCTGAGGGACCTCAAAACGAACCTCCTCAAAGTTGTTGCCGTCTTGTTCATCAAAGTCTGTCATGTCAACTTTCTGTACAAAGAGTTCCTGGGCACTCAGCTGAAGACTGTCCAGATACGAGTCATCATCTTCTTTATTTATAGAGGAGGAGAATATTGTTCTCCATTTCTCATCTGTCTCACTATCTGACAAAGTTGCTGCAATCTCAACCCTCAGGCATTCATCCATTTCTTCGGGGTCCTGATGGCAGGACTCGTTCGACACATCGGACATTACTTCCTCTCTGATGCACTGCTCCAATATCGACTCCTCTTTAAAAGGAGGTTCAAACATGATTTCATCGGCCTCGGGGCCTTCATCTGGAAACATTTCTAGAGTTTGATAAGCATCTTCTTCCGGACTGAGGAAATTACCACCTGCCTCGGGTTCTGGCTCAATGCACCACTCTAGATCGGGGTCTGGCTCAGAGTATTGCTCCGGTTCAGGGTCTTGCTCTGGGTCAGAGTAATGTTCCATTCCAAAGCTATTCTTGTGTTCTGGTTCAGGTTCTTCCTCTGGGCTAGGGTAGTGCTCCGTCTCATAATCTTCTTTGGGCTCTGGATAAGGTTCTGGTTCTAGGTCCTTTCTGGGTTCAGCATCCTGTTCTGATTCAGGTCCATGCTCAAGATCCTGTTCTGGTTCAGGTCCAAGCTCAAGATCCTGTTCTGGTTCAGGTCCATGCTCAAGATCATGTTCTGGTTCAGGTCCATGCTCA
>JBAGKM010000021.1:27437193-27450441 GCA_037177155.1 Melanotaenia catherinae
TTCAGGTCCATGCTCAGGATCCTGTTCTGGTTCAGGTCCATGCTCAGGATCCTGTTCCGGTGTTTCCCGTCGCTTTCGGTGGGCCTCGTTCTCATACACGCTGTCAACACTGGAGGGGGTATCAGACACCGAAGACGTGACTGATTCATTCCTGTTGAGCTCTTCACGTCCTTGTTCTGTTATCAAAGCTTCTTTTTGATCCCGAGGAGGCGTTTCAGAGCAAACGCTGGTCTCAGAGCTGTCACGCTTGTCAATCTCACTCATGTCGGTTGATGAAGAGCTACCCGCCTCCCTCTGGGGAGCTGATACGTCTTTCTCTAACCATACTGGCTCATCATCGTTATTTTTCCTGCACTCAGGTGAATCAGCCACGACCTCCACTTCACAGTCCATCACCAGCTTTGATTGTTCAGTGGTTTCCATGGTGACAGAGATGAAGCTGTGACTCTCAGTTGTGCTGCTGCCTTCTTTCAGCTCTTTTTCATCTGCCTCTGTATTCACCAAGGTAGCTTTCTGAGAAAAAAAGAGAAAAAAGAAAAAGACATTTATTTCAGGGAGGGGGAAGAATAATTACTCTGCTGCCATTTTCATTTATACAGCTGAGATAGGATGATGGTATTCACTATATACTATATATTAGAACATATATATATTATGACAATTATATTAAAACAAAACAAAAAAATAAATCATTCTGTTGTCAGATAAAGAAATAAATGCAACAGGCTGAGGGTGTTGGACATTATTCAGTATTGCTGTCTGTGGACCACCTAATTAATTTTTATTTACAGTATTAATATTTATTGTCAAACGATCTGGAAACCGCTTGGACCCTGAAATGTTAGAGTGAAACTTTGGATTGTTTCAGTAATCTTTGTCAGTGATCATCAGGCTTGTCATCATTGACGGGAACATTGGACCGGTTCATTAACGCTTGCTTGTTACTGTGAGAACAATCATAACAGTGCGACTTTGCCAAGTCTTCTAGAAATGCATTGAGCACTTAAAGGTGTTCATGGACATCACTTACATAATCTGTCAGGCAGAGAATTCTTATTAGTGAATGAGGGGGGTGATGTTTCTGAGTGCTGTTGCTATGCTGACTGAATGTTTCTCTAAGTGGGTTATGAGCAGAAAGAGGCAGAACATCAAAGGCTGGATTAAAAGACATTATGTCTGCTCTTATGTAAGGCTGCAGGACTGGGTCAGACTCCTACACACTGCAACATGACTGTCCCTGCTAAGAGATGAACTGAGCCCCCACTTCTTATTCAGTCTTGGACACAGCTGCATACATGCATGTCGCACACAGACGTTTATATTTATTCTGTAATTTCTAAGCTTTATCACACTCTTCCTTAATGCCACATACTTTTCTACAAGATTATTGTGGGTAACTGTTGTCATAAACTTAATAGATCTACAGGATTTTATTTTTCTAAAGAAAGCATGTGGATGTTCATGGTGCTGAAACCTGTCCAGTTAATGATTTTCGCTGAATTTGCTAAAACTTGAGCTGACTTGTCTTCGATGAATGAGCTACTTATAACATTGTTTTAAGAATTTTTAAATGTTGAGATATAGTGAGCATCACTCGGAGTAGACCTGTTCCTGGACGCTCCTCTGTGCCAGCTTTATACTTTTGTTGTCTTGAGAAAATCGTTGCCTTTAATATAATTTCAGTGACCAGACTCACATCATGACACACCGAAGAAGTCATCGAAATCTGTCAACCCTCCTCCACGGTCCGCAGCTTCAGCTGATGCTAACAGCGGCAGAGCTAATGCTAACTTCCCCAAATGAGATGGGACCAACAGCGATATGGAGGATCTACCGCTGATCTGGGAAAAAGTCCCTGACAAGATTTTGAAACATATTAACGACTGATTAAATTGGGGCAAATTCTTCAGGGGCTACAGAACTCCCAAAGAGAACAGTTGGAGAAGGTCAAATCAATGGAAAAGCAAGTCGTAGACCAGGATAGCCGTCGCTTTGAGAAGGTAGTTTCCGACCTGGAGGATGAAACTGGTGTGCTCAAGCTCAAGGTGGATGACTTGAAAAGCCGGTCGCAAAGTAATAACATTAAGATAATTGGGATCTCAGAAAAGGAAGGAGGTTTCAGACCTGCAAAATTTATCGAGGCATTAATTTCAAATCACCGGTGACCACTGAGCGGGTACACCACACTTTTCAACCGCCATCCCATGGGGGAGCCAGGTCTAGACCAATCATTGCTCGAGTTCACTTCTACCAGGAAAAGGAACATACATCTGCGGAGGGAGCGGGATAACCGGAGGTTATGTGTCAATGACGTGAATTCAACGAGGCCATGAGATCGCTGTAGTAAAAGAAAGTTACCTCCATCATCCGGTTAGGCTCCGGACAAAACACGGCAGCCAGTTAGAAGACTTCTCCGTGCTGGAAGAGGCAATAAACTTTATAAGGCTTAAAAACCTGCCTTAAGGAGAAGATCAACCAATGTATGTCGTGTAAGATGCAATGGTTTGATTGTTTTGTCTTTAATAATAATAATAATAATTGTTGTTATTATTATTATTGTTGTTGTTATTATTATTATTATTGTTGTTGTTATTATTATTATTATTATTATTATTTCCTATTAAGAGAGACTGTCATATTAGTTCACCTTTTTTGGGCTGTGATGTTTAGTCACGAAGTAGAGCAGCTTGCTTCTTGTCATTTTTAGAGCGAGTTGGCTAAGTCACAAGTCATGTGCACAGTGTTCCCGGGTCTAGACGGACGTCAGTGCTTCGTTTGGGGAAGTGCTTAGTGGGTGGGGTGTGTTATTCATGGGTTGGCTCTTGTGTGTTTTTATGTGTATGTCGTACATTGTGTTATATTTAGTTTCCAGTTGATTCTGTGTTGTTTGAGGTGGATACCAGAGCATTATCATTTGAGGTACGACATCAGTATGGCACAATAGTGCATGTAGTAGCACGAATAATTTAACAGTGATCTCCTGGAATGTAAAGGGCTTAGGACATATAATTAAGAGAGGTCGGATCTTTTCACATCTTAAATCATTGAGACCTGACATCGTTTTTCCCCAGGAAACTCACATCAATGTCAATCATCAACAAAGGCCGAGAGCAAATTGGATTTTCCAGGTTTATCAAGCAGCACTCACGAGTAAAGCCAGGTGTTGCCATTCTGTTTAGAAAGAACAAACTTTACCACCACTTTACCATAAGGTAGACATCTAATGATTTCAAGCTACACTACTTAACAGTAGCAATGCTTAATATCTATGAACCAAATACTAGCAATCCTGATAAATGGTCCGTATTTATATAGCGCTTTACTGTACCTGGGATGATACCCAAAGCGCTTTACATCATACATTACATTCACCCATTCACACACAGATGGCGGAAGCTGTCATGCAAGGCGCTCAACCACGACCCATCAGGAGCAATTAGGTTCGGTGTCTTGCCCAGGGACACCTCGACATGAGCTCGACTTGGCCAAGGATCGAACCGGCAGCCCTTGGGTTACAAGACGACCGCTCTACCTTGCTGAGCCACGCCGCCCCTGATATTTTTCTGAAGGTTTTCAGCTTAATACCAACATCTTCTTCTAATATTGCCATTGCTATTTAGATTCAACAAAACCCCTCCAGCCATACGTCAACAATCTGAACAATCTGATAAAAATTAAAAGTTTAGTAGATGTATGGTGACTGCAGCATCCTACTGATAAGGAATACTCATTTGACTCTCATGTTCATAAAACTTATAGTAAAATTGATTATTTTCTGATATGCTTTGAACTCCTTTGAACTTTGAACTAACTCTACTTAATATTGTTGTGTCTGACCATTGTCCAGTCTCAGTCATTTTAAAATTACCTTCCTGATATAAAATATAGCTGGCGCTTCTTTCCAATCCATTCCTGCAGCATCAGGCTTTTATTGAGCACTTAAAGTTATACATAGATTTTATCATCACTAATGATAATGGGGAAGTCTCTGACTCCACCCTCTGGGAAACATTCAATGTTGTAATAAAAGGTCATTTGAATCTTCTAAGAAGAAGAAACTAGATAAAAGTCTAGTATTGAAAGGATGCTCCCAGAAACATATAGGTCCTCCCTTTGACAGACTAGTTATAAAAAAAAATTTAAACTAAATATAATGCTATCTTATCCTGTTAGGGCCTGACCCATGAAAAAATGGTAAGAAAAATCCAATTTTGTAAATATGAGGTCTTTATTTGGCCCTTTAACAAAATTAACATTTTTTGGGGGGGATATCTACCATTTATTACCATGTGACATATTAAAAATATTATAATGTGGTTTTCTGTTTCTGGGTTTCTATTAGGGGACAGAAGACAAGTATCAGATTGTGTTCAACAGAATTTTGAGCAAAGTTTATACCATAAATTGAACCAAAATGTCTCAGAAACTGTATGTGACAAATATGTCACGTCGGGCTCTTATGAGTTAAATGTGTTAGCAATCTCCTCTTAAATCTTTTTGGACCATTTATATATTCCTCAGTTGGACACTGCACTAAAGGTTGAAATAGATACCCCAATCCGAAGGGCAGATCTTTTGAGTGCAAGTCAGGGTCCAGGAAGACTGCTGGCCCAGACGGCTTTGGCTGGGAATTCTACATTTCACAGCCAATCATTTCGGGAAAAGATAGTCCCTCTCAAGTTGAGAATGGTGAATAATTCAGTGAGAAATAAAAGACTCCCCAGCTCACTTTATGAAACAAATATCTTCCTGCTTCTGAAGGCTGGGAGGGAAGAGTAACCCTGCATGTTACAGACCCGTTAGTCTCCTGAAAATGATACACAAATTGCTGCTTTATCGCTTGACGCTCAAAAAGCATATAACCAGATAGAAAGGTCATACATGTTTGAGACTCTCAGGCAGTTTGGGCTGGGGAGGAACTCTATTGAGAGTATAAGAAACCATCCCATCATCCAGATTAATGAGAACCTTGTTAAATAATATGCAGATGATTTATTGATATACCTCTCAGATCCAGAAGTTTCAGTTCCCAATCTTTTAAACTACACTGACTCATTTAGAAGACCTGTCAGGATTTACAATAAACTGGGACAAATCTGACTTTATGCCCCCAACAAATAATTTACTCATACATTTCTTAACTCTACTACATTTAGTATAGTAAATATTCATCTTATCTACCTCAGTCTCAAGATTTCCAAAAACTCTAATCTTTTATTCAAACTAAATGTTTTGGATGAGATGGATAAGTTTAGGGCTGATATCAGGAAATAGAAGCTGCTTCTTCTTTCTATGATTGGCAAAATAAACTTTCTAAAAAGTGGTTGTAGGAACATTACAGTGTTGTTCTTTGCTAAAATAAAGCCTACATTTAAATTATTAGGTCACAACTTTGTTTTGAGAAACTGAAAATATTTTATCAAATAGGGAAAACTCTTATCTTATTACCTGCTCCATTAGGGTAAAATATTCATTTTAAACCAGGAATTATGGACAGTGTTTTCTTTAAATGGAGATCTTTATATCCGTGACACCTTTGCATCTTTACCTCACCTTCAGGAGAAATACCATCTCCCTCAGTACACAGAATGCATTATTCTAAACTTGAACTTGGTAGAATATTTGACGTAGTATCGCCTTTTACTGACGAAGGATCCTTCCACATCTTTTTTGGCGTCTTCCAGTTCTGAAAATCTTCTGACATGAGATACTAAGGAGGTTCCAACACTACAAATTGTGTTGTAACCTGACTGGACTTTAGTCATATGTGGATGTTGAGAATTAACAATAACGTTGCCCTTCTATTGAAGGAAGGCTTTCAAAATGCTTGAGCTAAAAAAAAAAGATTTTATTGAACTGGAAGTCTCCTTCAACCCCAGTTTTACAAGATGATCTCCATCACTAGGATGGAGCAGATCCAAGTTCGGAAAAGCCATGCAGCCTGCTCCAGAGACAAAAACTAAGAACGTAATGATCCACCCCTGATTGCTTTTCCGAAGTAAACTTGTCCAAGCAGCAGGTTTTGTTTTAATATTTCATTCATTTGAACAAAATTACATTAAACATTAAAGGTTATCAAGCTTTGGTTTAAGCCTTGTGTAGAGAGACATCTTCAGATTCTCATCATCTTGTTCTATTTATCGCAGATGATAAAATCCTCAAATGAAAAATTCACATAGTTTTATTATTTGTACACAGGGTCTTAGCCTGAAGGACTCAGCAGGTCTGGGATGTTTACTTACGTACCTCCTTCCAGTAAATCTAGTTTTTCACAAATTTCTCACAAGTTTTTGGGCATTAAAAAAACTTAATTTTTAAAAAATATTCTTTTCATGTCTCAGGATTTATTTATTTATTTTACATACCTTTGGCTTTAAATTAAAAATGCCTTTAAGCTGTAATATTTATAGGATTTCTTTGTTTTTATTATCATAGGGATTCAGTTGTTTGCATCATTTTTATGTTGCATGTTTTGTATGTGTTATTCTTCTGTACAGAAACCTGTGGTTGGAGCTACATCGTCCTGCAGCTGAGTTCATATTCTCCTGCTGCCAAGTCTCTGCCCAGCAGCTCAGTAGCTTTTTTTAGTCCTAAGCTCTGGGTACTTAACAGGATACCCACGGCTGCTGACTCCAAAAATCAAATTCTACAACGCCGGTCCCCTTCCACCGAGTGTCTGATCCCTCAGCCTTCCTCTTTCTCCACACATCTCTTTGGAACAGCCAGAGTAGACACATTCCCTACATCAAGTCTGCTTCTGATAACTCTGACCCAGTTTAGTGAAGCATGTGATTGAGATGCAGGTAAATTAATTAAGTTGTTGGCTGGTTATCTCTAGTAGGATAAATGAGTGCAGAGAGTATGTCTCTTCACACAGCGAACTGGCAGTTTTGCTGCAGTAACAAGGAAAACCTGAATGTAAAAGCATTAATAATTGTAGTAGTCTTTCTTTTTCATAATATTTATTTCTTTTAACATCAAGTCAACAAAAGTGAAACACTTTTTTTTTCATTCTGGAAAAAATGTCTGCCATTACCATCCATCTAGGGTCTGCTTTAACTCGTAAGGGTAGATTTATGCTCAATGTTAAATGAACAGGGCTTCTCTGTCCTTCCTCAAACACAGCAAACAGAGCAGTACCACCAGAAACCATGGGGGGGCAGTGTTGAGCAGAATAGCTGACGTTCATCCAGCGAAAGGAACAAAGAAGAATTTAATGTATTTAATGACAACACGGAGCATCGCTAAGGTAAAATAAAGTACCTGATTGTACCTTGGGGCACAAAAAGGATTGTCAGTGGGTAGGTATCTTACACCAGAGACCGGCGGACACGTCATAGAGACCGGCGGATAGAGATGGGATTTATGGCTCTTAGAAGGGAGCCGGATCTTGAGGAGCCGTTCCTTTCAAAGAGCCATTCAAAAGACTGGCTCGTTCTCACAACATATTACAAAATTTCACACTATGTAAGAATGACAAACAATCAAAATATGTACCAATATAAAATCTACTATACAAGATTAAAAACATTATAGGAAAAATATAAATAAAAAAGGATAAACCTGAGCAGTCAGTGCAAATTCTAGTAAATGTTTTGGATAGAACTCAGTATTTGTTTCCGTACAATACTCTCTGCCCATACGTGCTTCACATGAAAGGGGCGTGTTGGACATCAGACTTTTATGACGTCACAAATGTGTTGAAGGCAGTGTGGAAAATTTGTGTATAAAAAGAATGGCTTGTTCATTTAAAAGAGTCATTCAAAAGAATTGATTAGTTCATGAACGTCACATCTCTAGTGTGTACCAGGCCTTAGGAGCAGGGGGCAATCACTCACAGGTGAGTTGCATCAATAATCTGACGCTCCATGAGGCACACCTGTGGAAGCCAGGACCAGGAGGAAAATCCAGCACATTACTTCAGGAAACATGTACATGGGTTATTTTCAGATTCATTCACTTTACGACCGGCATACAAAAATGTTTAAGCTCCAAAACTAAGTGGATGAAAGGTCCAAATAATAAAAACCTTTAGTGGATCCATCTAAACTCCAGGTGCACATGGCCAATAAATGTGTGAGAAACACTTTTTAAAACAAAGAAAAAGATACAGAGAATGCTAACAAGGTATGCCCACTCACTGAATGCCCTGGGGAGGAAAGTTGTAATACAAATGGAATTCAGACCACCAGCTCCAAGGGTCTTAATGGACAAAGTTAACCCTCTTTATTACCCAGACGAGGGTCAGTGGGAGAGTTCCTGGTTCAGCAGCTTAAGAACAGTGTACCTATGTGCATTGCTGGAGCCACCTCAGCAAGTCCACACAGCAAAGCCAAACCTCGACCGCAATGGAGTCTGCAGGTATGCTGCAAAATAAGGATATAACCTGCCTCTGAAGAAACTTAACATCTTCCTCACCTTTCCAGCCGATTATCCAACACAGGGGATCAAAAGAAGAATTTCATTTTAATTATTTTAAATATTTAATTCTTAATTAAAACAATCAATACAACATATGTTTCAAACACTTGAATGAAAATGAGCAGAAGGAAGAAAAAATGTATTTAATCTGCCCTTCTTACACTAATAATTAAAGGCAATAATAAGTAAGATTTGTTTAACTGATAAAATTTAACCAAACACAGCTGCAGGCCAACATGCCGCTAATTCTAACGGATATTTTACTCTTCATTTATTCTCTACAACGTCCCACAGACCAAAACAAAATAAAACTAACCTCATTTATTATATTTTCTTATAAGACAATAGTTTTTAACAATAAGAGTCTTTAAGAATGTTTTTAAACACAGTTTTGCTTCTTTATCCAGAATGTTTCATAAACTGACTCCATTCACATCGCTCCAACACAGACAAAGAACCACTGTCAACGCAAAAAATTAAAGTTTATTTAAACCCCGCTGGCTGGTACGGCAGAACAAAGGGGTGGAGGTCTTCACTGCGTGGTCATTTCTGCTTAATTTTTGCAGGAACCAGAGCTCAGGAGTACTGGCAGGAAAAAAATCCAACAGCTCCGTACTGGGTATGGAGGCAGGCAGGGCAGCTGAAAGGCAGGCGGAATCTGGTGGATACTGCTGAAGATCAGGCAGGCATGGGAGATGATGGGCAGGCAGAAACTTCCCAGGAGCAGTCTCAGGATGAGTAGAGCAGACGATCTGGCGAGGAACTACTGCAGCCTGCAGCTTGATATACCCAGCCTCTTGATTAGCAGATACAAGTCAGGTGTGGTAGAGAGAGGATCCAAACAGGCTCATACACCTCCTGCAAAAAAGCAATTAATCCAAATATTAATCTGACTCAGTTCCAAAACAATTAACAGTTCAACAAACCACCCCATGACACAAAATATTGGAATCAACTAGATTTTCAATAAATGATGGCTGGGCTCTGACACGATTCCAGGATCTTACGAAAATCCTCGCTGGCACAAAGAGAACATTATTTCCTATCACAGGGTTTTCACTTGACATGTATTTTTAATTAAATGTAAGGTCCTTTTAATATATAAAAAACTAGTTTGCTTCAATTTAAATCCTAATACATGTGAAAGGTTGGCATAGCATATCTAACAGTACCTCCACTTGCAGGCATTATCTATAAACATAACATTTTTGTGAGGCTATATGTTTATAACTGTAACATTATGAATGAAATGTGCTTTATTTGGAAGGGATCTGTGGTATAATTAACTTTGATTTAATCAGTGGCTAAGGTTCCACAGGTCATTGTCATCCCAGCAACCTCCATCCTGCCCTTCTTCCAGCACAACCTCTTTGTATATGGGATACAGATGATTCCAGTATAGCCTGATTTTGGCCTTTTTTTCCCCATCTGAACACATCCATGACTCTACTGGAAAAAACATAGACTTCAAAGTTTTTTCATGCTTCAGCAAAGTCTCTGTTGAAAGCTTCAAGAAGGAGAAAAGCACAACCTCTCATAACAAGATGATTCGCTCAAGGTTTTTCTACTTCAGGGAAGATATTAAAAGTTATATTGCATTTAGAGTCTCATCACTCTGCACATTTTCCAAACACAGAATAATACCTTGAAAGGGAGGAACCCTTTTGATGTTCCTGTGACACGGCTTTACTGCAGACGTAATTGGTTGAGTTTCCTAAGAAGGCCTATTCAATAAATTCTCATTTCTTATCTTGGTAGCTTTTCATATGTGGCTCATACAACTGATTTAAGTCTTCTGTTCACCAGTAAGGCAAGTAGAAGCAGATGTACTCATCATGAGGCAGAGATAGGATTAAAAAAGACAGACAGAGAGAGAGAGAACTGAGCCTGAAGAGGGGGGAATCAGTGTCGAGACTCAGACAAGATCAGAATTCCCACATAAAATAGAGTTTCACAAAATAACGTCTTTACATGTAAAAGTTTCTGCTGTTTTATTCACAAGCAAGGACTCTGCTTCAAGAATGTGGGCTTATTGGTTTAATGAAAATATGGAAGGAGGCTCCTCCCTGGACCAGTCTCAGCATGTCAGTCACCCAAACAAACTTAGGACCACCTAAGATCCCTGGAAAAAAAAATATGTCATATGCCTCAAAATATTGCTTGTTGAAAAAAATTACTCTACTGTAAGCTGAGTTTTACTAAATCAACATCTGGCCCTTTAAACAATCAACTTACCTCTTATAAAGTAACATGTGGAGTGATCCAGTTTAAAAAGCTTCACACTTTAATTCCTTCTATCACTTACATGGTTTTAATTATAATTAATGAAGCATCAGCCAATAAAGTAAAGACTATTTCTCTGCTAAATAATACCAATTTGCAGTGCATTCTGTGTATATTTCATTTTAAGCGTTAGGGTGCATGTGGAAGTGGGATGGGGGCTTGACATTGTTGATGAAAAGGGGCCCTGCAGACAAACCACTGCTTTAGTGGACGTAGTTCAAAGCAGATACTTTCAGTTTCTATATCTGTGTTTTTATGTTAAAATGAATCAATACGAGATGATTCAGAGCCTGTTTTGCACCTTTGTCCTCAGCACAGGCTTTCAGGCTTTTTATTAAAATGAGTCATGGATGTAAAACATGTATTATTTTTGTTGTTTCAGTGTTGTTTGTAAAAATACAGCAATGCAAAATGTATAGATCTAATTTTCATTTGCAGACTCAGCACAGGTCAAATATAGATTTTTGAATTGAGGGTTTATGTTGCTATATGTGTTAATATAAAAAACACTTGATATTAATTACTAATATATAAACAAAGTACATCTCAAAATGTTAGAGATATAGATGGTTAAGGATAAAATCAATATGGGCTATGATATGCAGTGTATATATTTTTTAAGCTGATGCAAACTGGGTATGATAATTAACCCCCCATATTCAAGCTCATGCTATGATACTTTAACATTTCCAATCTGGCAACAATGTTGATGCATGGTCTTGCTCCGAACAGGTTCACTTAGATAAATCTACACTGAATTAAAAGGGGCCATGAGCATTTTTAGCAAACCAAAATCTTTGCTTTTAAAATGTGAACAATTTTTTTTTTTTTTTCTTTGCTGTTTGTTGACTGATCCAGCTGCATCTTTATCTGTCTGATGCCCTTTCGACTGCTGCCAACATCCCTTCGAAGCTTGTGTCAAGTAGCTGCATTAATGACGTGATCAGTTCACTTTAAGCTGTTGGCACCATTTTATTGCTGCTCTGGATTTGGAGAACTAAAAGGAGAAAAAAAGGACGACACAGTGTTCTGGTGATACAACAGAACTCCAGCTTAGGGTACATGCAGAAATATTAAATACTAATGGCGAAAAGAGAAAATTTCATGATGATGCAAAAAATAATTCAATTTTTACTACTAATACTAAAAGTGTTTTCACCGACTGGGGCTGTTTTGAAACCAGTTCCTTCTGGTTCTGGAGGAAAACTGTTTTTTATATTAAATTTCCATACTTGTCTTTATATGTTGATGTATTTCTTAAAAAACTGTGTTTCTCAGCTGAGAGGTCAAAATACTGAAGAAAAAAAAAAAAGTCTTTCAGCCCACCTGATGCATGAAAAAAAGTTTGCTTCGCAGATCACTAGCTACGTTGCCATTACCCCAAGCAGTGGCGTGCACAGACATTTTGAGGGGTAGGTGCTCAGTTTTTAAAAAAGAGGGACAACTTGAGAACGCTGTGTGATGTGGTTTATGAATACGTCAAGTAAACTTCACGGAAGAAAAAAACAAACATACCCACGTTTGTAGTGACCACTTAGCCTAAAGTTTTATCAGGACAAAAACAGCCAAAAAATCTCCATGTGTGTACCAGGCTTAATTTAGGCCCAATCCCATTTCTCTTTGTTACCCCTACCCCTTGCCACTTGCCCCTTAAAAACTGAGCTAGAAAGGGTAGGGCTAAAAGTCGACCACTACGAATTGAGACACCCCTTCAACAATCACATACGTCATCAGTAGTCACTAAAGAACATTTTACATTGGAACTGGAGGAAATTTTAAATAACAAAACAAATAAATAGAATGGACTCAGTCTCATTAACAATGAATGAAAGCTAAACACAGCCAAAAACAATAACTCTAATAGATAATAAAGTCTCTGTTCTATAAACAGAATTGGCTTTCAAAAACTGGTAAAACTGCCAATTGTACTAAAAAAAAAAAAAGAAAAAAAAGAAATATACTGTGCATCATTGCTGTTTTTGAAGTTGAGATATCTCTTCTCATCGCTGTGTGTCAGACTGATCTATGAGCAGTGAGTGAACCGCGCTGCTGCGACGCTGCGTCTTTTTAACATATACGCCGACCCAAAAGTAATGCGGCCCACTGAGAATCCTCTTGAACCTCTCAATTAGCTGGCATTGCTCTAGATGTGTATGTAGTTGGCAGCCCTGTAAACAAATGCAGCGTACCGGCTCGCACAGGTGGTTCACCACGATCTCGTGCTGCAACATGCTGATGTCAAATATGACACGAGAGAGATCACAACACAAGAACGTTTAGTCAAGATACTCCATGGTGAAACTTACTGTCATACAAAGAAAAATGGGATTGGGCCAAAGTCTATAGTAAAGTATGACAGAAAAAAAAAAAAAAAAAAAACTAATAAAACTATCGGCCAACAAATTTTTTCCTTACCGTGCAATTTTTGATTTATTACTTATCACGACAGGCCTATATAGGACGTAATGTAGAACAAGAAAATTCAATTGCAAAAAGGATTTAAAAATGCTGGGGGAGAAAGAAAATGGAAAAAGAAAAAGGAAT
>JBAGKM010000021.1:27484926-27497055 GCA_037177155.1 Melanotaenia catherinae
TTCTTGCATGTCATTTTGTGAGATGCATTTTGATCTGTGACTTGTATGTTATAATTTGTTTGTTGTGATTTGTTTAGTATAGACGGAGTGTTTAAGTTTAGGATTTTGGGAGTGATAACAGATGAAATGGTAAATGGTCCGTATTTATATAGCGCTTTATTGCACCTGGGATGATACCCATAGCACTTTACATTATACATCACATTCACCCATTCACACACATTCAAACACTGATGGCGGAAGCTGCCATCAGGAGCAATTAGGGGTTCGGTGTCTTGCCCAAGGACACCTCGACATGAACCTGATTTGGCCGAGGATCGAACCGGCAACCCTCGGGTTACGAGACGACTGCTCTACCTTGCTGAGCCATGCAAGTTATCATTGAAACAAAGATGTCAAAGAATATATCTGTTCTGAACAAAGTAAGTGTTGAATTATAATGTATTACGGATTTTATATTGTTTTCTTATACTGCCACATTAAAGTTTTTGTGAGGAAGTGTGGGGTAATACATATGTGATTAATATAAAGCCTTGTTGTTTTTGTTTTGTTTTTTTACAAAAAAAAAAAA
The DNA here is from genome assembly GCA_037177155.1 of Melanotaenia catherinae. Lineage (NCBI taxonomy): Eukaryota > Metazoa > Chordata > Actinopteri > Atheriniformes > Melanotaeniidae > Melanotaenia > Melanotaenia catherinae. The sequence goes on from JBAGKM010000021.1 coordinate 27,485,498, forward strand.
GAAATATTAACAAAGTTGATTCAAGAGAGCGTACCAACACAGCTTACTACGTCAAGACTTATGAAACCTAAAGGTGTACATTACAAACATTATTAGTTATGTAGAAAGCAAGAAGCAAAGTATAACCGGAAAGTTTACAGAAGTCATTCATTTTTAATTGAGAGGACAAGAAAAACAGAAGGAAATTCCCCTTTAAATACCAGTCTGCAAGGACTACTTATAAACACATGTGCATTTCAATATGTGCTGTCAAGCTGTGGAACTTGTATATTCCTCAGTTTAAAATCATGAATAGACAGAATATTTAGTGTGTATGGACTTGATGGATGGAAATGGGTTAAAGATCTTTCAGTACTGATTTGTTGGTTCTGCGTACGACTTGGGCAGGGATTCTAAGTTTTACTTCTTCCTGCTCTTTTTCAGTCATGGTGCCACACCAACACGTGTTTTTCATATGTTTTGTTGCTTTGTTATAATTTGAGGTTATGCATCGTCATGTGTGAAATAAAAAGCATAAATAAATGAATAAAAAAGGAAACTGGATCCAGAACTGTGACCATGTGAACAGTCTCGTACTGCATATGAACCCAGGTCTTGGTCTAGTCCTGCATATGAAACCAGCATTTGGTCTAGTCCTGCATATGAACACAGTATTTGGTCAAGACCTGCACATGAACCCAGTTCTCGTTCTGGTCCTGCATATGAACCCAGGTTTTGGTCTAGTCCAGCATATGAACCCAGTTCTCGGTCTAGTTCTGCATATGACCCCAGGTCTCATTCTAGTCCTGCATATGAACCCAGTTCTTGTTCTAGTCCTGCATATGAAGTTAGTTCTCGGTCTAGTCCAGCATATGAACCCAGTTCTTGGCCTAGTACGGCATATGAACCCAGTTCTCTGTCTAGTCCTGCATATGAACTCAGTTCTCTGTCTAGTCCTACATATGAACCAAGTTCTCGTTCTAGTCCTGCATATGAAGTTAGTTCTCGGTGTAGTCCTGCATATGAACCCAGGCCTTGGTCTAGTCCTGCATATGAACCCAGTTCTTGGTCTAGTCCTGCATATGAACCCAGTCCTTCGTCTAATCCTGCATATGAACCCAGGTCTTGGTCTAGGCCTGCATATGAACCCAGTTCTTGGTCTAGTCCTGCAAATGAACCCAGTTCTCGTTCTAGTCCTGCATATGAACCCAGTTCTCGTTCTAGTCCTGCATATGAACCCAGGTCTTGGTCTAGTCCTGCATATGAACCCTGTCCTCGGTCTAGTTCTGCATATGAACCCAGTCTTCGGTCTAATTCTGCATATGAACCCAGGTCTCATTCTAGTCCTGCATATGAATCCAGTCCTCGGTCTAGTCCTGCATATGAACCCAGTTCTTGTTCTAGTCCTGCACATGAACCCAGTTCTCGTTCTAGTCCTGCATATGAACTCAGTTCTCGTTCTAGTCCTGCATATGAAACCAGGTCTGGGTGTAGTCCTGCATATGAACCCAGTTCTCGGTGTAGTCCTGCATATGAACCCAGTTCTTGGTCTAGTCCTGCATATGAACCCAGTTCTTGGTCTAGTCCTGCATATGAACCCAGGTCTTGGTCTAGACCTGCATATGAACCCTGTTCTCGGTCTAGTCCTGCACATGAACCCAGGTCTTGATCTTGTCTTGCATATGAACCCAGGTCTTGGTCTAATCCTGCATATGAACCCAGTATTTGGTCTAGACCTGCACATAAACCCAGTTCTCGTTCTGGTCCTGCATATGAACCCAGGTCTTGGTCTAGTCCTGCATATGAACCCAGTCCTCGGTCTAGTTCTGCATATGAACCCAGTTCTTGTTCTAGTCCTGCATATGAACCCAGTTCTCGGTCTGGTCCTGCACATGAATCCAGTTCTCGGTCTAGTCCTGCACATGAATCCAATTCTTGGTCTAGTCCTGCATATGAACCCTGTTCTCGTTCTAGTCCTGCATATGAACCCAGTTCTCGGTCTAGTCTTGCATATGAACCCTGTTCTCGTTCTAGTCCTGCATATGAACCCAGTTCTCGGTCTAGTCCTGCATATGAACCCAGTTCTTGTTTTAGTCCTGCATATGAACCCTGTTCTCGGTCTAGTCCTGCATCTGAACCCTGTTCTCGGTCTAGTCCTGCATATGAACCCAGTTCTCAGTCTAGTTCTGCATATGAACCCAGTTCTCGGTGTAGTCCTGCATATGAACCCAGTTCTCAGTGTAGTCCTGCATATGAACCCAGTTCTCGGTGTAGTCCTGCATATGAACCCAGTTCTTGGTCTAGACCTGCACATGAACCCAGTATTTGGTCTACACCTGCACATGAACCCAGTTCTCATTCTGGTCCTGCATATGAACCCAGTTCTCGTTCTGGTCCTGCATATGAACCTAGGTCTTGGTCTAGTCCTGCACATGAACCCTGTTCTCCGTCTAGTCCTGCAAAGAACCCTGTTCTCGGTCTAGTCCTGCATATGAACCCAGGTGTTGATCTTGTCCTGCATATGAACTCATGTCTTGGTCTAATCCTGCATATGAACCCAGTATTTGGTCTAGACCTGCACATGAACCCAGTTCTCGTTCTAGTCCTGCATATGAACCCAGGTCTTGGTCTAGTCCTGCATATGAAGTTAGTCCTCGGTCTAGTTCTGCATATGAACCCAGGTCTCGTTTTAGATCTGCATATGAACCCGGTTCTTGGTCTAGTCCTGCATATGAACCCAGGTCTTGGTCTAGACCTGCATATGTACCCAGGTCTTGTGGCGTGACTTGGATGTTACCAGCCTGAGGTCCTGCTGGGTGGAATGAAAACCAGGATGCTTCAGTCCTTCATCTCTTCTGCATTGCTCCGTCTCATGTGTCTCATCTTCCTCTTGGCAATGCTCCATAGGTTTTCTACGGGGTTCAGGTCTGGAGAGTCTGTGGCCAGTCCAGCCCAATAATCCTTGGTCCTTGAACCAGGTTCTGGTTCTTGTGGCAGTGTGGGCAGGTGTAGAGTCCTGCTGAAAAAGTCAGCATCTCTACAAAGGAAGCATGAAGAGCTCTAAAACCTCCTGGTAGAGGCTGCGTGGACTCTGGACTTAATAAAGCCTGGTGGACCAGCACCAGAGGACATGGCTCCCACATCACCACCCACTGTGGAAACTTCATGCTGCTTTAAGGGTCTTGGATTGTTGCCTCTCTAGTCTTCCTCCAGACTCTGGGATCTGGATTTCCACATGAGATGCAGAATCTGCTCATCAGAAAAGACCCTTTGGACCACTGCTCAGCAGACCAGGTCCTGGTTTCTTTAGTCAGGGTGAGACGCTGCTGACGTTGTGTTCAGGAGCAGCTGGACTAGAGGACTACGACATGAAGTCCAGGTTTAGGATCCGCCTGTGTGGTGGCTCTGGAGGCTCTAACTCAACCTTAACCTGCGTTTATTAGTCTTCCCTCCCCCACCCTCCCATCTCCCTTGGGTAGGGTGGGTGTTCCTTTCCAGCTTGGGCCCTCTACCAGAGTCCTGAGAGCTTGAGGGTCCTCCAGTATCTTAGCTGTTCCTAGGACTGCTCTCTCCTGAATGGAGATGTCTGATGGTTCTCCAGGTATTTGTTAGAGCCACTTCTCCAGTGTGGGGGACACACTGGAGACCTTGGTCCTGCCTGATGTGGCAGACCTGGGTCCTGCCTGGTGTGGTGGATTTGGGGTCCTGCCTGGTGTGGTAGATCTGAGGTCCTGCCTGGTGTGGTGGATCTGAGGTCCTGCCTGGTGTGGTGGATCCGGGGTCCTGCCTGGTGTGGTGGATCCGGGGTCCTGCCTGGTGTGGTAGATCTGGAGTCCTGCCTGGTGTGGTAGATCTGGAGTCCTGCCTGGTGTGGTAGATCTGGAGTCCTGCTTGATGTGGTAGATCTGGAGTCCTGCTTGATGTGGTAGATCTGGGGTCCTGCCTGGTGTGGTGGATCTGGCGTCCTGCCTGGTGTGGTGGATCTGGGGTCCTGCCTGGTGTGGTGGATCTGGGGTCCTGCCTGGTGTGGTGGATCTGGGGTCCTGCCTGGTGTGGTAGATCTGGGGTCCTGCCTGGTGTGGTAGATCTGGACTTGATGGCCGTGGTACATGAGGTTTGCTCCTGTGCTGCCATAATTATCACCTCTGTGCTGTCCTTCAGTCCAGCCCTCTCTAGCTATTGGTAGGACTTACTCATATCCACCACTTCAGCTGGTAGCTTACTGCATGAAGATAACTTTAGTAAACCCGCCTAGGCTGGAGGATTCATTTTACTCAGCTGACCCTTGGAAACAGACTTGGACCCATCTGAGTAAGAGAAAGGTTGGTGGTTCGATCCTGGCACATGTCAAAGTAGCCTTGGGCAAGATACTGAGCTCCTCGTTATGTTGGTGTAGATTTTCCTTCATCCAGGTCATGATAATCCAAACAGAAGACCAGTGTGAACCCCACCTTGCCTCTGGTTGGTGATGGTGAGGAGGGAACCAGTGTGATGAAAACTGCCATGAAGGTCTCTTAATCAAGAGTCTGATGTTTCTGTTTTATCCTTCAGGTAACAGTCCAGATAAAAGCTGGAGTTTTAATGACCTTTAACAACCTGACCCTTCTGAGATGGAGGAACACCTTGCTTTCAGGATTTGTCTTCAGAAATGTTTGATTAAGGAATGAGGAGATATTCACTGCATCAGTTCAGAGTTAAATGGCTTTTCTAGTGGGAGGTGTTTGCTTTGTTAAATCCTGCTTAAATGAAAAAGAATTAATAATTAATTTCTACTTAATTTTTTAAATTATTCTTGCTTCAAAAGGTTAATACTCACAAACAGCTGATGCTTTTCTAAAAGAATCTCTTCCAAAGGTGTAAAAACAAAGTGCATTTTAATAGTTTGTTCAGTATTGTGGCACGTTGGATCAAAATGAGAATTTCCTGGAAGTGTTACAGTGGATTTCCCTCCAGTCGGAATCTTGGTGGACATCAGCTACACATATCTACCAGTTTGTTCGGGTTTTAACTAATCTCTTGTATCTTCTTGGGAAATATTTATTTGTAGAAGATTGATGTTGAAAACATGCAGCAGGAAAATTTTTGCACCAGATCGAACATCAAATGCAGATGAAATGTAATCAGTGATAAATCGGGAATGGAGGAAAGACTTCAGAACGTCAGTTTCTCTACCTGACCCATTAAGGTTAACATAAGGTTAAACTAAGGGGAACACAAACTGGATTTCACCAATAAAAACATAATTTTCTTAAAATGCCCTTCTTCTCTTTGAGCTGTCAGCTCTTCCTTTGTTTTCACAGCAGCCACAAGTAGAAAATTCCTCATAACGACCTCACTTACCCACCCACACACACACCCACTCACACATAACACATCACACAGAAACCACCATGGGATGCAGACGACGACTCTGCTCCTTCCTCCACTCCAGTCTCAAAGTCAGGAGCTGGAATAATGGAGATTATGCAAAAACTTCAGCAGAATACATTTTCTGGAGGTTGACAGACATCTCTCTCTCTGTGTGTGTGTGTGTGTGTGTGCTTATACTGCTGCTGTTGAAGCAAATGTTTGCACCTTCACATTCTATAAAACTGTCTCCTTTTTGCAGCAACAAAGTAAGTCTGCAAAAAGTTGAGGTGAAGGTGACAGTAATCTATAGGCAGCACTTTAACGCTGATATTTTCTGTGGGTGTTCATAACTTGAAGACATTTCCATGCAAGTAATGCAGCTCTGAAATCTTCCTGAGATGTTCTACACAGCCACCATAGAAATGTGCAGATGTATGCAATAGTTACTGATGGAGATTTTCAGCCCAGCAGCCCAGGAATGTCTCCAGAAGAACTGAGAAGGACTAAGATAATGTGGGAACACATTACTTCAGTTTTAAAATCACTGCATTGGCTCCCTGTGTGTTTCAGGATTGATTTCAAGGTTCTTTTACTGGTTTATAAAAGTCTTAATGGTCTTGGGCCTTCTTATTTATCTGACCTTAAGCTGGCCTCCTTATTTATCTTTTAAATTATGATGGACCCTGAGGTCCTTTGGTACCGGCCTTTTGAGGCCAATTTCCACCAGCTTGTAAACGCCGCATTATGGCTGTGCCGTGGCCTCCACAGCTATTTGCAGCCATTTTAGTCAATAGTTTGATTCCCACCGGGCGCCACGATGTGTATCAGAAGCATCCCAGAAGCACCTTGTTGCAGTTCTCTACTAAATATATACGCGGCGCGTCTAGCCTTAACTAGCATAACAAACCCTTTGCGTTAGCATTTACTAGCATAAGAAACATTACCTATTGTGTTAGCATTGAATAGTACAACAAATGTTACCCACTGCATTAGCATTAACTAAGATAACAAATATTACCCTTTGCATTAACAATAACTAGCATAAAAATTGTTACCTGTTGCATTAGCATTAACTAGCATAACATAGCATCACCTACCACAACAAACATTACCTGTTACATTAGCATTAACTAACGTAGCATAATCTGAAAAAAAGCTGATAATCTACTGGAAAATGTAGATCAGGATTTCTGGAATATGGCATTTCAGACCTGGATGTAGACAGATCTGATTATTACAGTAATCTGATTGCTTCCAGGTATTGGACTTTCATGGTCGTGTGCTACGGGTGTACTACAGTTGTTACTAGATGATTCTACTAGAAGGCACATTAGAGAACTCAAACCAAATAGAGATGCTGAGTTAGTAAGATGGAAACCAAACCGTAACCACAGTGATAATTGAGGAGATTAGTATTTGATTTATTTCAATATCACAGCAGAAAAAAACAGCAGCTGTGGTGTCATAGATTGTGTGTAAGGATCCTAAATTAAGAACACTGCGTTGTCTTAGAAACTTTCCATCATCTGTCAACCCTGTGACCTTACATCTAGTCTAACCGGTCCCTACACTGCCCCCTACTGGCTACTCTCATATTACAGCTTCTTAGTGTTGCGTTAATATCTGGTTACATGCACAAATGATGCTTCAAACAGACAGAATACACAAATCAGCCCTGATAAACAAATGTGTGTTTAATTAAAGGTAATATTCTCAGCCTAAGACAACAGAAACATGCTGCTTTGTGTTTGTCTCTTATGTTACAAAGCTGTAGCCTGCACTACAGAGCAGTTTAACATATTTAACATATCCAGGGTATTCTTATCATCTTCATCTAGCTTAACTAACTCTAACATTGGAGATCTTATACTGTGGTATGAAGCCAGTTATCACGCTGATAAGTCAGATCAGATTTCCCAGTCTGGATATGCAGATTCTGGGTTGTGACGTGGGTGGAACTGGTAGCAGATTTCCAATCCCATTCACATATTTCTAGCAGGGTGAAAAACGAAAAGCTACACAGCTGCAGCCAAACTGGTCATTAAACATGAACAGATGTGGGATCCAGGCCGTTCAAACCAGTCAGAGGGCTTTTTCTGTCAGATTTATGATTTAAAAGGCTATTAGTTGATACTGACTGGGTATGAAGAAGAAGAATATATACACATAAGTTGATGCAATGTTGTGAGTTTGATTGAAAAGAGCATTTGTAGACGAAAAAAAGCTGGAAATCATTTCTGTTAAATTTTGCATGTTTTCAAATGATCACAGATGAGATTTAGAGCAATAAGAGTTTGTTTCCAGGTTAAATGAGCAATCTGCTGACACACCTCAGCAAAAACACGTGTAAGTGTCTCTCTGTCCATTCAGTCATGTCTTTTTATAGCTTTTAATATTTTATAGTTGTTATTATTTAAGACGGTGCTCTTTAAATGTAGATCTCTCATCTGAAAACCTGGTACAGGTTAAGTTGCCATGGTAATACAGCCCACTCAGGAGTGAGTGGCTGGTGACATCTTTGTGATCCTGAACATGATCGATTGATTTAGAGTTTAATCTGGTTTCTGTGTGTGAAGCACTTTGGACTGGATGAAGCTGAATGATGTGGATAATGATTGGTATCTTTGGAAACGGTGTTCTGGTTAATGGATTCTAACAAAACTAACCAGTAAGGATGATGTTGTTAATTCCTTTAATGCTGCACGATCATACTTGATAAATAGTTCCTGAGACCTTTTGCCTCAATTTATAGTAAAAACTGTTCAAAATCCTGTTGTACACAGTCTGATACTTGTTTTCTGCCCCCTGGTGGACACCCTTTGCATTACAACAATTCTGACCGCACAGAAAAAAGGTAAAAATAAAATTTTGTCAAAGGGTCAAATGAAAATGTCAGATTAATAAAAATAGAATTTTCTCCTCATTTTTGTTGGGTTGGGCTTTTAAGAGTTTAAGTCTCCAGCTATTTAAATCATATGTCACATTTCAGTGTGCAAGGTGAAACTTTCTGGTAATCCCATCAGGATAAAAAAAAGATCATAAAAAACAAAAACAGCTTCTTAATTTGAAATTTCTACCTTCATCGCTCATCCTGAACTCTGCAGATTAAGAAAAACTGGAAAGTCAACCCTCCCAGACTGACTATAAGAAATTAAATCCAAGTCCAGCTCAAACATTTGCAGTGAAATTATAATAACTGTGAGGTTAAATGTTGAATTCTTTCTAACCTTCAAAGCTACTGTAATCAGCTGATCTCGACCTTCACATCCAAACTGAAAATATCATGTCTTTCATTCTCCTCTGCAAACAGACAGTTTAAGCTCACACACTCATACACACACATGTTCAGATAGTCGATTCACAGCATATGATCAGCCAGTAACTGCTCCACTCTGAGCTCTGCAGCATCCCTCCATCCAAATCAATACTAAACACATGATGTCATTTCCATTTCAGCAGCTGCAGCCGGGAACGCCAAGCGGATCGATGCGCTGCAGAGGAAAATCTGTAAACTTTGGACGTGTGTGTGTTAATAGACCTACCTGAGACAGCTGATGCACAGGACTCTGCTGGGTTTCTGACTGCAGCCTCGTACTGGCAGCTCTGCCTGGATGCTGCTCATTCTGATTGGATGGGTGCGAAGGGGGGGTTTAGCTCAGGCAGCCAATACTTGGGCTTTCTCAGATGAATACACACTCATACAAGCTAATCATGTTCTCATGCTCACAGCTCCACGGAGAGGCTGATTTCTGCCACCTGCTTCCGTCTCAGTGTGGAGAAATTGGAGGAGCAGAGACGGTTTTATAAGTTCAAACTCTTCCAGTTACAGTTTGGTTCATACATAAAAGATCATTTAACATTTTAAGAGTTGTATGAAAACACGTTCACTTGTTTGTTCTGACTGGAATCACGTTTGAGATGTTTTACATCCATAAATGAGTTTTAGTAAGTAATCTGCCTCCTGGCCTGCTCAGGACACATCCAAGCAATTTAAAATCTGTTCTTCTCCTCTCTCCAACATTACTGATCATCAGTAGATAAATGCTCCACTGTTACTGAAAATCTGGAGATGAACATGGAAATTTATTCAGAGTAATAAATATGCTTCTGGCATATTATAGTTTTTAATGTGAACAAAATTCCATCTGGACCCAGATTGGAATTTTCCTAAGTACTGTAGTTTATAGCTTTTATTTGCTCTGAATGTAGAGGATGGACAAAATGTTCATGAAGAAAGCACGAAAGAAGCAAAACCACTGGACATGACCTTTCCGTTATTTTGATGTCACCACCAACCAGCCCGAGAACTAAAACCGACTGCTCTTATAGAGCAGCTTAACTGGACCATACCATTCCCACAGGTTCCCAAAGACAGCTTTATACAAAGAAATAATAGAAATATTTAGATTACAGTTTTCACAGAGACTAAAAATATATTTACACAAACCCAAATTTCTCAAATAATCTATTTCTAAATAACCCAACCAATAAATGACCAGAACGGTGGAACGTTATTCAACTACGAGGTCCATCCCCCCAGAACTCACGAAAGCCCCAAGACCAACCGGGGACACCTTTAATCCACGCACCACTGCTGGGTAACAGAAAGGTGGAGCAGTAACATATTTGACGGTGGAGAAGTAAAGAGTTGGAAGATGAAGTAGTAAAGGGTTGGATGGCGGAGAATAGATAGTTTGGAAGGTGGAGCACTAAAAGATTGGAAGGTGGAGAAGTAAAGAGTTGGAAGATGAAGTAGTAAAGGGTTGGAAGGTGGAGCAGTGACAGAATTGAAAGGCGAAGCAGTGATAGGTTATAAGATGAAGTAGTAAAGGGCTGAATTTGTCTTTTCTCTTCAGGAAAAAATATAAACTATAGAAAAGAAAATATAAAAAAGAGAAAAGAATATGTTCATACGGCGTTTCAGGAGAACAGAAAGCAGAGACTCAGTTTGAATATTGAGTTTTGGTGATGGTAATAATAACGATGGCCATGGTTTCTTCCTTCCTGAATAAGAAATTGCTGTTACATAACCGTATATTTTCCCTGCTCTCTATGTAGCCTCATAATGCTGCAGAGAGGAAGACAAAGCCAGCAAGGACGCTAGAAACACTGTGTTCTCCAGCTGTCGGGTCCTACAGGCAGGATGCTGCTCGAGAACATCACACATCACCAACCAGATTTAAAGCTCCCACTTCACAGCTGATAACTGCTAAACGTAATTATTCATCTAGTTATACACAAGCAAACTCTCAGATTGTGGCGTTACCGTACCGTTACCTTGCAGCTTACTGATGGAGTTAGCTGCTGGGTCTGTTTATGTAGTGGTATTAATAAGATTATATGAAATTGACAAAAAATTGATAAAAAAAAGTGCAGTCACAGTTAGATAATGTATTTTATTTCTTTATTTTAAAGCGAGATCAGTTAATTTTGACTATTAGAGCTGAAATTTGCTCACAGTGCTTTATCTGAACAAGAATCATGACCTCAAACATCTTCTACATGCTTTACCGATGTTAAATAAAATACGTGAACAACTCATTCTGACACCATCTGTGTTACCATGCTGGTTTACAAACATCGCCAGACTCTCCAGGTCATGTCCAGGCTGTGGTTCAGGGTTAGATCTCACTCTGGGTAAAAGAAAAACTATTTTCTAAAACATCCCTGTTTGCAACTCATCCAAGTTCAGAGATCTTGAATCAAATAGGTTAATAATCATTAATAACATTATTCATTTTAACTTATTATTGTCCATATATCACCATACATAAACCATTGAATCATTTGTAGAGTCAGAGTTTAGAAAGTGTTAGCTGTTATTTAAAACTGACTGAAGTTCATTAGAGCATGTAATGAACGTAATTGACCAGCAGGGGGTCATAAAGCTGTTCGAATGTCAAAGGCACAAGGATTGAAGAAAGAAAGAAATCTCATCTGACGGTGGAACAGAGCTTCATCTTCTCCAGATTGATGCTTCCTGTGTCTGCAGACTCGCCCCTCCCTGGCCTCTGCAGGTGGGGGCTGTGCTTGCCAGGCTTGTGGATGAACGTTGGCTTGTGGAGCCCTAAATCCTCCCAGTTTGTGTAGACGTCTTCAGAAACATCTCTGTTGCTTGTAACCTTGGCTAAACCCACTTTGGGCTGGAAGACTTTACTTGTGTACCCCTCCGGATGGTAGGAGAGATATCCCTCTCCGTCACCTTCATCCTCCTTTATCCACCACAAGAT
>JBAGKM010000021.1:27524644-27535745 GCA_037177155.1 Melanotaenia catherinae
ATGATGGAGGGATGGAGCTGCAGGTTGTTATAGATGATGGAGGGATGGAGCTGCAGGTTGTTATAGATGATGGAGGGGTGGAGCTGCAGGTTGTTATAGATGATGTAACACTTCCTCATGATTGACAGCAAGACTTCCTCAGCTGTCTGAGGTGAAGGAGGCGCTGCCTCGCCTCCTTCACCTGGGTGCAGGTCCGGTGTTGAGGGCTCGGTGGCTGGAGGTGAGTCTACCCACCTGCACCACCTGAGTTCTGTTTGACAGGAAGTGAGGATCCAGGCACACAGGCTGAGCAGCTTCGAGTGGAGCGTGGTGGCTGTAGCATTCATCCATCTTCTGCCATTTACCCGGAGTCGGGATGCGGGTGCAATAGTATAGTTAATGTATTTGTGGGGGAAATATTCCTGCTTATCGTACAATAAGGTGCAGAGAAAATTCAGCAGGTGAGGCAAACAGTACTCTGCCTCACCTCAAGGGGGCGCACTCAAACACCAACACAGTGTGTGCAGTGTTGCCAACTAATGCTGGGCTCACACCAAACGATTTTCATGATCGCAGACTAAAAACGGAAGTCTTTAGGAAATCTTAGGAGTTTTCCTGGAGTCCCAGCGCCCCCGTCATCTCGGTCGTTGGGTGTAAGCTGGTAATCTGGCTGTTTAACGTCAGTCTTTCTCTTGGATCTGCGACAATATCAAACATGTTTGATTGACTGTTTCATTGTTACCAGTTAATTTACATACATATCACTGGTACAAAACAAAAAAACTGCCTCCACCAACTGGACAAACTTCAAACCCTCATTCCTGGTTACATTCTACAATCTATTCAATCAATGTATCTGTGGCTAGTTTTGTTATAGGATTTCCCTTCTGAATGGAAAGTATGTGTTGTGTTTTATGTTTTATCATAGTTTTTAATTGTTTAATTGCTTTTGATGTTTAATTAAAAAGGTTAATGTATAATTTGTATAATCTGCCCTTTGCTGCAGCTTCTTGGTGCAGCCGTTGTTTTAAATTACAATTAGTTCTCAACCGATTTACCTTGTTCAAAAAATATATTGCAAAGGCGGAACTAACCCAACAACCCATGTCTTAGACACTGATTGGCCACAATTTGGTTAAAAATATCAGAATTTTTATGTAAAGATTAGGGGCGGAACTCGATTAAAAAACCATGTACCTTATTAATTAGGGCTTTGTAATTAATTCATCTCAATTGATCAAATTTTTATTGCATAACAATATTTGCAACAAAAACCAACAGTCTTCACTGAGTGTTGTACCCCTGAACATGGCAGACAGCGAACGCTGATGTCTTAAGCTGGATGGTTTAATCAGTCAAAGTGTTACACTAGAAACAAAAGTTGCAATAATATACAATATAATGTTTCTTTGGTTAAAAATTCTTCCATTGAAGTATTGCATCAAAATGTTCTGACAACATGCAACATACAATCAAACATAAAAAAGATTAAAGCTGCAAGCAGCGATGAAGGCCATTGCACCTCTGGTGCCGCTCCGGCCTATTGCACCGCCCCTTCAGCCGGCCACCTCCCTCCTACAGCACCACCGCTCTCGCCCGCAGACTTATGCCCATTCTTCCAGAGGTTTTATGCATTAAGGGTGATTTTCCTCATGAGAGGATCAACTTGCACCTCAGTCTGACCAGTGATGACATCTGAAGCATTCATGACCTTGTTTCTTACAAACTGTGTTGAATTCTTACAAACCACAGCATGATTTTATAAAGAGGAAAATTCCACGTGGCCACTAGGTGGCGTTATGCTCGTTTTTCATGTACAACCATGTTCAGGTTGGAACTCTAATAAGAACAGGAAAATATCACCTGCATTGGTCAACTGACAGCAGGGTTACAGCCACTTCCTGTTTCATGGCGAATGATATAACCATCACAGGAAGCCATTTTAATCATGATGCTGTAAGAAGTCAGTCATATTTTCAACCATGAGTTCATGAAGGATGATATTAATGAGCTTGAATTAGTTTTACAGGTATTAAAGGATTAAAATGATGGGACTTCCTGTTTTCAGGGGGCGGGGCTTAGGACAAGACCAGAAGTAGTTACATGTATCTGTTCAGGAGCAGACCTTTTTTTTATCACTGTAAGTGTGATTGGATGAAAATTGAGGGATTTAAACTGATCAATGATGTCATGGCGTCCTATCCAAGTTTATAATGGCGCCACGGTCTCGCCATGCTGCGTTGAGCAATGTCCAGCTGACACCATCTGGACATGTAGATGTGGTCGACATGGAACTGAAGTGAAACATGTGCAGTTTGGTGCAGAATGAGTGTTGTACGTCAGAAATAATGGATTTGGTGCTTGATGCAGAAACATGAAAACTTGATGAGGCGCCGCCGCTGAACGCCATCTCCTATCTGACCACACATGCCTCTGAAGTGTTCAGACTGATTTTGAGGTAAATATGATCAAATCTGTAGGAGGAGTTCGTTTAAATCCAAGGCAAAGAAACATGCAAAAATGACCCCAAATATGACACTTTTTTCAAAATGGCCGACTTTCTGTTGAAGTTATCATATAGGCCCAAGAGGCTTTTTGTACATTCTTCCAAGTTCTATCAATATGCCGGATTTCAGCCATATCGGTCAATGTTGTGGGCGGTTCTGAGCAATTAAATATTTGTAGGGTGCGCTATAGAGCGATATTACAATTTGTCCAGCATATGTCAATATAGCTGAGTTCCTGGCCGGACCACACTCCTCCCTGGTGAGTTTGGTGGAGATCAACATTACAATGGGTCAGTTACAAGGACTGACAGTCATGGCATCGGACCACTATTCGCCATGGTTACGTTTGGTGAAGGAACTTGAGTTTTTCTATTGTGCTATCATGAAAGGGTTTGACCTGTTGTAAAGCACTTTCAAATGTGTAAGTTTCATTCCTGAGCAGAAGGACCCTGGCGTCTGGAAAAAAAAGCACTTCCTGTTGATAGTGCCCCCTCTATGCCCTTTCTCCTCTTGAAAAACTTTTGATAACTTATTAAGACACATGCCTTCTGAACATCCTGAGCAATTTTGGTGGCGGTATGATGAAATCTCTAGGAGGAGATAGATTTTAAACGACGTCAGTAAAATGCCAAAATGGCGACTTTGACCCAAAATGACCGACTTCATTTTGGTTCTTGGCCAATGCTCCACGAGGATTTTTTGTTCGCCCCAGCATTTAGAATATGTGTTGTGAATTTCATAAAGATTGAGGACATGCAGTAGTGGAGCATCATAAATAGGTGGCGGATGAATCAGTTGTGCCCGAACAGTCCAGAGCACAGCAAAATACGTAAATTTTTGCATTGCTTCAGGGAGGGGTTAGGAAAAATTTGGTGAGTTTTTGTGCATGTTCAGGTCCCCTTAAAATGCTATCAACTTTTAAGGAGAAAAATAATAAGAATATGGGAAAAAAAACGCTACAATTACAACAGGCCTTCGTACCGTCTTCGGTGCTCGGGCCTAATTACATGGCATGTGAGTTAAATGAAGCATAATTATCTTAGTTACACATTTCTCCAAGTGAGATTTACACTACAAAATGCAGCACTTTCCTGAACAAATATCCCAACAAACATGTTGTTCCAATGAAGATGGAACTGACAGATGATGTTACTTACTAACTTGTGAAGGCATGGATGGCAACAGATGGGCACATGTGGCTGCTCCTGTCTGGATCTCAGGGAAATGATGCTTGGGAGGAAGTGGCTTAATGGAAAGTGACTTCACTTTCTGTTTTGCTCAGATTAACAAAAACAAAGGCGTGGACTGATGCTGGAAGCCGGGACTGATGCTGGAAGCTGGGACTGATGCTGGAAGCCAGGACTGATGCTGGAAGCTGGGACTGATGCTGGAAGCCGGGACTGATGCTGGGAGCCAGGACTGATGCTGGAGGCTGGGACTGATGCTGGGAGCCTGGACTGATGCCGGAAGCTGGGACTGATGCTGGAAGCTGGGACTGATGCTGGAAGCCAGGACTGATGCTGGAAGCCAGAACTGATGCTGGAAGCCAGAACTGATGCTGGGAGCTGGGACTGATGCTGGAAGCCAGGACTGATGCTGGGAGCTGGGACTGATGCTGGAAGCCAGGACTGATGCTGGAAGCGGGGACTGATGCTGGGAGCTGGGACTGATGCTGGGAGCCAGGACTGATGCTGGAAGCCAGGACTGATGCTGGGAGCCGGGACTGATGCTGGAAGCCGGGACTGATGCTGGGAGCCGGGACTGATGCTGGAAGCCGGGACTGATGCTGGGAGCCAGGACTGATTATCCCTTTAAAGCATGGAGGGCCATCCCATCCCAGAACCCCCTCAGAAACAGGAAGCTCAGGGACTTCCTGTCCCTGAGCGAACAGGAAGCTCAGGAGGCAACGTGGACCAGGACTTGGACGCAGGCTGCTGGAGCACCGTACAGGACCTAGGTGGAGGCATGGAACGCTGGAGCACTGGAGATGACAGGAGATGCGCTGGAGACCAAGGCCGGGGAGAGAGGAGCTGGATCTCTGTCAGAGCAGTGCTGTGCTCCACCCTCACCTCTTCCACAAGCTCAGCAGCATCCAGAGAACACAGAAGCATAGGTCTTGTACGAAGCAGTTTGATGTCTTCGGCCTCACGCCATCTTTCCCAGGGCACAATGTCCTCTGCGAGAGTGTCGAGAAAGGCTTTGACTACGCTTTGTGTTGCCATGAAGTCCTCAGAAGAAAGGAGGACCACCGGGTCCAGCTCCAGATTACAGTCTGCTGGGTCCATGGTTGATCCGGACTGTAGAAACAAGGTTTTAATTCCGAGAACAGACCTTACTCAGTACAAACCCTGGGAAAACACAGCTGATCTGCCAAAGGAAACTGAAACCAGGGGGTATAAATATACTGGACGACTAACAACCAAGTGTGCTAACAAACAGGAAGCAAGCAAAACAGAAAATACCTACAAAATAAAACTCGAAAGACAAAACTCAAAATAAAAAGACATAAAACCCAAAACAAAACCAGTCTGGTGTCGCCTCTCGTCAGATCTCTTGCTGTCTTTCTTTTCCTCTCTTCCTCTGATAATGGCTTTATGTATTTCTTTGCTGAATCAGCCACCGCGCGCTCAAACTGGGTGGCGTGTTGATTTCCAGTTGGAGCCGTGACACAAAATGCTGCAGCAGAGTGATGCTCCAGGCTTTCTCAACCTCGGGATGCTGCAGAACAATAGCTGCATTTTAATTACAGTATTTCACAAAATAAAAGCAACATTTCTAAATGTTGACAAAGTGCAATTACGATTTGCAGGCGTGTCCACTGAACAGCGTTTAGCACCGTTATTCTAGTAAAAAATCTCGTCCCGCGAGGCTCCACTTTAAGGAGGAAGGAGATTTTCTAATTGTTTGTAAAATTCTTGCATTTTGCTGGTATTTGGATGGCAGTTACATTTTTCTCATCCAGGAACAAAAAGAGGAGCAAAAAAAGAGTTTTCATTACACTTTTATATCGACACACCTGAAAAGCCACCTCATGAGAGCGTATAACTTTTTAATCATATTTGAGAGGTTTTTGGAAATGTAGGTGTTTCTGCTACGTTTTTTATTGTGATTTTTATGCAGTTCTAGGGGTAAAGGAACGCACCTAATGATGGCTCCATGAATGTACAAAATAAATTTCAGTGTGGCATCATGAGGTTTAAATTCTGAAGGTTATATGCAGCTACCTTCTGTTTACTTCATCTGAAAGATGAAATCTCTTAGGAACTACAAATATCTGCCTGAGGAGCTTGTAGCCTCACTGCTAAGTAAGGCTACCTGAATCTGTAGAGTGTAACTTACCCCTGTGGTTCTCTTCTTGGCACAATTACAGTTGTTACTACATCTCATTGAAGCTTTTCTGTGGTGATCCACACATTTTAAAATGAGCTCATATGACATCAGAAGTTGTGTGTGCAGCATGTAAAAAAGGTAAAGTTAAGTTTTTAGTCTTTAGCCAGCTGCACCTCCACCATGGAGTCATATTACAGCCGTGCATGGTGTGCTGTGTGGGAGTGTAGGCCTGGAGGGAAATTCATATATGTAGTCATATTATTTTCTTTTTCTGTGTATGCTTTGATATTTATATCAGTATTAGTGATTCTAAGCACTCATTTAGCATCTGTAAATGAGGACAAGCACTATATACAAATCATTGTAGTATATTGATCAGTATATGATCAGAAGTGAATAACTGTGTGTAAGTTTAGCTTCCCATGGCTCAGATAGACGTGCATAGATGTCAGGTTTGACTTATAATTACTGACACACATTACTGGATATAGCAGAGAAGTGTGGATGTCCATTGTCTGCTTGTCATCCTCTTTCAGTCTTAAAACAGCTGAAACATTCCTGCTTTCATAAAGTCAGCAGCCTCACTGGGAGTTCTGGGCTTCTTACAGCTGAGCCCATCAGTCCAACGATAGAAAAGCTTCTCTCCTGTCGGGTTCCCTCTCTAATGCTTCCCATAAAAGCTTTAATTGGAGAGGCTGCTGTTGCCATAGCAACATTACTTTGAAATTTGCTCATTGTTATCCCAGCGAGACAACATGCCAACCAGATCAAATTTTTGAGAGAGTACATCCTGAAGAGGAACAAATCAGAGTACTCTCCTTTCTTTACCTTAACTGTTTAGAAGAAAATGTTCCAACTTCTGGACTCTTTTCACCAAATCTGGGTTTCTTGGGTTCTGTCCCATTGCATAATTTATTCAACCCACAGGAACCTCTCAGATATGCCTTTAACTTTAAATCAGAGTGCAGTGTTTCAGGTTCTGCCAGATACTGAAGATCTGGTAGTTCCTGTAGGCCAGACCAGAAATCTCAGACATACATGACAGCATTCAGGATAACTATGGCATCTAATTGTGCTGGTAGGCTGCTTTTATTGTAACGGAGCTGAACTGGTTGCACTGGAGTTTAAAGATCAGGGCTATTTTCTCACACTACATCTAAACACCATGTACAACACTGATGCATGTTGTAGAGCTGCTAATATTCTCTCACAGTATTTTACAATAGCAATAAATCATATTCTATTCTATTCTATTCTGTTTCTCTTTATTTATTGCAGGTGGATAAGAAAGAAATTTATATGTAATATAAAAGCTGAGGTGTCAAAATAATGACTTAAGCCAGAATCCATGGACAAAAATAATAAGTAGTTTTGTATATATGTCCCAAAAGCTCCATTAATGCCCCGGGTGTCC
This sequence comes from Melanotaenia catherinae, assembly GCA_037177155.1. Classification (NCBI taxonomy): domain Eukaryota; kingdom Metazoa; phylum Chordata; class Actinopteri; order Atheriniformes; family Melanotaeniidae; genus Melanotaenia; species Melanotaenia catherinae. The sequence continues at coordinate 27,531,875 of JBAGKM010000021.1, forward strand.
TGCTATCGTTGGTACTATATTGTTTGTTTGTTTCTTGTTGTTTGTTTGTTTGTTTTTTCCTAAATTATCCTGTCCAGCATGGTGGCAGCAGAATCATGGTCTGGCAGCTATGTTGTGACAAACAAATTTAGGTATTAGGCTGTCCCGGTTTATCATGTGTGGTCATTTGGAGTTTTGACCCCGCCCACCAGTTGCCCTGGTCCGGTAGCAGATGGGCCATTGCCCTCTTCTTTTGTTGGGGAGTCCACGCTAGCTGACCTGCCTGAATGTGCCGCAGTGGGGTGGGTCAGTGCAGGCCCAGCGATCTATCTATCTGTCTGCCGGCCTGCATCGCACTAAATAGACTGTATTTGGAGAAAAACTGTTGAATAAATTGAACCCAGTGGTTACAGAGATGTGATCAAGAACCTGGGTTCAAGTCCCCAGGATGGCAACTGGGTAAAAAGCACTGTGGGTCCCTGAGCAAGGCCTTTAACCTCCAACGGCTCCCCGGGCGCCGGAATCTGGCAGCCTAGCACCTAGGATGGGTTAAATGCAGAGAAAGAACTTTCCCAATGTGGAACTAATAAAGGATGATTATTTGTGAGCATTGTGACTGTTGCTCTGTCAAATGAAGCTGTTCGTGCTTGTGGGTAGGGGTGTGGCGGTTCGGATGGCCGCGGTAACCAAGGAAACAGGACTGGTGACACTACTTCATGAAAAAAATTATGACTGCTGTGTTTACGTTTTCCGTTCCACATCCATGGCTTCTGGCTTTATTGTAGCTGTAAGAGAATCAGGAGGGCTTCGTAACAGGCGCAGGGCAAGCAAACTACACTCAGGAAAACCCGCGACTGATGATATTAGCAGGTGACTTCACAGAAAAACAAGCCCAAAATCGCTGATAACAGGTGGACTTGGTAATGTGGGATCACATGGGAGGCATTTACTCACATGCTATCGGTCTGCATGTTTCCTGACCACTACCGCAAGACTACAGCTAAAATAGAAGCACCTTGTCAGATTGTTTAGGTCCATGTCTCTATGGGACAGGCGCTGGGTCCTCGGTCCGCTTGTAAGTGATCTCTGCATACAGACAACTACTCTAGCTTCAGGTGCTAATGCTAACTTACTCAAGTTCAGGATGTTGAAGTGTTTGCGGTCCCTATTTCAACAATCTCGGGAACTTCAGGTCATTATTTTACATATTTACCTAGAGTTTAATGATGACGACAGAATCTTTGAGGGATGTTAGAAAATGATCCTTGCATTGCAGAAAAGAGGACCCTTACAGATCACCGCTCATCCTCCAACACTGAGTTAAATGATCATGTTTCACCTGGAGGGAACGGAGAGTTTGAACATCGCATCGGAGTCGGCTTTCTCTCCAGAAAGTCTGTGGGATGGTTCCTGGATGACTAATCTGACCATTACTGGCATAGTTACTTCAACCTCACAAATACAGATTGCTGACTGGTGTGTTGATTAAGGGCCAAAACAAACTGATTTTTGACGTTGAAAGCAGATAAAATGACTTCGTTTGGTCTGTCATGAACAAACGTTTAAAAAATTTGAAGTCAATATTGTTTTATTTCTTTTTACTGCTTTAACATTTTTTATTGTGAATTTTACTTTTAAAATCTGAAATAAAATCAGGAGACACGAAGTTCTTGCTTTAAGAAACTGCTGTTAAAGAACAGCGTTCAGTATTTGCCTGCTGGACGGCTGGCTTTCCTGTAGTCTCTCATCAGTGCACAATTTTTACTACTTAAGACGACAATTTACAAATCTGTGGTCACTAACTGCAAAGCAGAGAACACAATCAATGAATCCATGATGGGTAAAAACTAAAAGCAATTAGACAGATAGATAGGCCAATATATATAAATATATAGCCAAAAATAATCTATACAATTTTCTTTAAACAGCCTTGTATTTGTGTTTTTAGCTTTCTTTTTATTGCCATAGAAAGTTGGTCTGGCATGTTTTTTGTGTTTGTGGAGGCAGATTTGCTGAAGATGTCTTTCTGTCAAAAGGAGTTCTTCTCCAAGTCGCCCACGGCTCCACACAGGAGGGCCGAGCAGGAAATCCAACGAACTCTGATATACATGAAGCTCATGGCATTAGAACGGTTTGAAGTAGTTTGCTTTTTTAATGCTGAAAAATGAATAAATGTGAAGGAATCAGAGAATCCATCAACATTTCTGCATCCTTGTCCATAAAATGCTGTTTAAGTACATGTGCAGATTTTTAAATTCTCTTCAAAACCACATACTGAAGTTTCAGGGTTTGTTATGGTATATTATTAACCTATTCTCATAAAACCCTGAAAAGTGACCCTGCTTCACTCCTCTTCCGTCTTTTTCATCACCATTCTCACTCTTATCATCACCAGTAGAACTGCTGTGCAGAGCGGTTGGTCTGGCAGTCCTGTTCCTATGGCAACAACTGAAGTGAAACGAAGTGTTTTAGCTGCTACAGTCTAAAGATAGAGCCCTTACAAAACAACAGTTGGGCACCCCAACCACACTCATCACATTCATCAAAGACAGGAAGAGGCGCATCAGACCAAATGAAGGGCCACAGTCGTCACTTTCACATGTCAGTCGTGTCCCAAGATAGAAGCAGAAAAATGCTCCACCACAAACACATTTCTGACCAGCATTAAGCTACACCTGGTGCCTGAAGAGCAGATCCACGCTCAGCTGTACAAACCCAAACACCATGGTCATAAAAATGTCTCATCCTGGGCTGTCAGGAAGCCCACAGCTTCAGCCTGCCTGTAAATGTACAGACAGATGTATAGATACACTACGCTCCATAAACCCCTCCTCCACCTTCTCACACCGTCTGAAATATTATCATTATGAAGAACGTCATCTACGTCAGTGTTTCCCAGTCAGTGACAGACATCAGCAGCAGGGACGGATTTTTGATTTCAGGGGAGAACAGAAGTATTTTTTATTAAACTAGTCTTTCAGCTCGTCGTGTTTTCTAGTAAATCTTCTAGTTTCTGTTGCTACTTTTAAGCTTAATCTTCCTTTTTTGGTTTGACTGGTTGTAAAGCATGTAGTAAAACTGTATCACCCAATTCTATGTTTCACCTTGTTAGTCAACTTCACACCAACTCAGTACCACCAGTTTTACTTATTTATGGAATATCATCATTTCCAGAGCTCCACCCGATGGTGGGCAGGTCAAAATGACATCACAGGAGGGAAGAAATTTAATAAAATGTCCATTATTCAGTGTAAGTAGTCAAGTATTAAATTTTATTTTAAATAAGTGTAACACAGAACCATTGAATTATTTTTATTTTTTGTACATGAAAAGTGAACAGCAAACCACAGAAGGGTCAACATGATGACCTCAACCAAAGTTTCCAAACACACGTTGTCTGTGATCATTGGCAGAGAAAAATTCCTGGCAGGTTCTTCGTGTTCAAGGATCAACTCTTCATGTAGGTGACGAACGGCCACATTAAGGTGTTTCTGCCTCAAGCAGGTGTGAAGCCAGAACTTTAACCTCCTCCAACAAGGACCTCCACCTGGTAAACAAGGACCTCCACCTGGTCAACAAGGACCTCCACCCGATCAACAAGGACCTCCACTGGGAAACATGGACCTCCACCCGATCAACAAGGACCTCCACCTGGGAAACAAGGACCTCCAACTGGTAAACATAGGCCTCCACCTGGTAAACATGGACCTCCACCTGGTTAACAAGGACCTCCACCTGGTCAACAAGGACCTCCACCTAGTTAACAAGGACCTCCCCCCGATCAACAAGGACCTCCACCTGGGAAACATAGACCACCACCTGGTTAACAAGGACCTCCAACTGGTAAACATAGACCTCCACCTGGTAAACATGGACCTCCACCTGGTTAACA
>JBAGKM010000021.1:27767646-27780402 GCA_037177155.1 Melanotaenia catherinae
CAGGTGTGTTGCAGCAGGGATGCAGTGAAAACCTGCAGGACACTGGCTCAAGAGGTCCGGAGTTGGTAATCCCTGCTGTAGATGTACAATGAAAGGACATATACTGTCATTAATCACTTTTATAATGTCAGGAATCACCTACTTTCTATGAACTGAGCATGTTTGTAGTCCATGAGTCTCAGTCTAAGTGATTGTGTTGGGTAACTTCTACCAGACCATTTTAATTTTCTTTTAAGTTTTCATGAAGAAACAACCCCTACATTGGAACGTCTCTTCTCTTTATTGCTGTATTGTTTGTAAATTTCATTTGAGAAATTGTATTATTTATCTGAGTATTTTGATGCTAAACTCAACACATGTAAACGTATCTTTGCCTCAGTTATTGCTGTAAATCCTAAAGAGCATGTCTCCACACACTTCAACCCCTCCTTTTCACAGATCCACTATCACTTTGAGTGAAAGTGTCTTTGGCCTTCCATCCTCAGGTTTCTCCACAGATTTTCTAATAGAATAAAGATTTTTATATGTTATCTACTGAAGGACATCAAACTGGGAACTGTATTTCCTCGGAGATGGAGGGGTCCCTGTGTTACTCGGATGTTTCAGCACCATGGATAGCAACAAGCTTCTCTGTTGGGTAGGTTACCATGATGAAAAATTCAGCCCCATTTATTGGTGACACCACCACGTCTTCTTCTAAAAGGTCTGAGAATTTACCCAAACTATTGTTTCTTTTAAAATGTGGACATGTCTGAGCTGCAATACATTTTTTACCCATCAGAAACCAAAATTAGAGGTAACAGTAGCCTTAGAAAGCACGATAAAGCAACACAGGACTGGATCCCACACTTGAATCCAACCCCAGTCTGGTTGATAATTCCAGCTGGACCACTTTAAATAATTTAATTCATGAGGCCCCATTTTACAAGAGAATCGCCCTTACTTTAACCCAATCGTCTACTTTTAAACGCTTATCAATCAGGAGTGAAAGTAAAGATAAGATGAAAAAAAGAAGTTGGTTTGAAAAGTGTCAAACGGACCAAAATGCAGTGATCTTAAAATCTCATAAGTATTTTATTCACCAGAGAAAATATAAAACAGATTAATGTGAGACTTTATAACCTTTTGTTGTCTCTGTTCCAACTTTTTTTTCAAATGTTTTGTTGCAGTGAGATTTAATGGTAAAATGCCTCACTTTCAATGTTTGATATCTATTATGAATAAAGGCTTGTGTTGTACCTACAACACTTCATATTTATGTTTTATTTGTTTTATCACAGAGGTCTTCAGATGTGTTATCAGGAACACGTTCACTGAATCCACTGTTATTCATGTTCACTTCATCTTTGATCTTTACTTTTCTACCTGGAGGAAGATGTAACCGTGTTGTCCTCTGCTTTGTTATTCTCCTTGTATCTGTCTAGTCCCTCTCTTTGCTGTGAGACATTTTCCACAAAAGGAATAACACATCAAATCTGGCCAAACGTTAAAATATATATAGCACATCATATATATATATATATATCACATTTTTGCAAATATTTTACTATATCTTTTCATGGGACAACAATATAAAACTTAAACTTTGACATACAGAACATCAAAGTTTAGTTTTATAGTTTAGTGTCCTGCATACCCATTTATTTTACAGAAGACAGCAGCAACAAAATGTTACATTTTCTTTCTTCGGGAGCCAAAATGGCCAAAACTAGAAGTGAAAGAAGTTTAAACAACAGATGTGTTGTTGTTTATCAAGTGTAATATAAATGAGCTTTAAGCGAGTGAAGATGCCATCATCCATCCTTTCTTCGGTTTTGTAGCAATAACGTGTTGAAAATCGTTCCTATCAGAAACTATGAAGGTATAAACGTTTAGTCCCTTCAAAAGTCTATTTTTCTAATATCTGCAGCAAGCTAACAGCCGCTCTCTCCTCATCCCGAGCTGCAGGGAAACAAACATCACTCACAATAAACCGGAACCTAAATCATTAAACCTGCTCAAATGTGCATCTGAAGGCTTCTATTATTATTATCCTTGTATAACTAAAGGAAAAGAGAAGTGTAAAAATGTATATGTTGAAATATAAACACATTACTGCTGTCTATTTTCTTAAGACTGTGCACTGTGTGAACGTTCACAATAGCTGTTTAATTCCTGTGATAACTGTAACTGATTCTTCATCTCCTTTCAGTAAGACGATGTTATGTTTCATGTCATAGATCTGATTTCCACTTCTAGATTCTACTGAGTTTGGTGAATCATACCCGTCATGTTTGCTATGTTTGGTACCTCCCCCTGCTTTGTATTCCAGATATTTCTTCAAACGTTTGACTACCTGGATATAACTGTTTTCATTCAGTTGTATATTTTTATATCAGTGTGGTTGCTCTTCTCATTTCTTTCTTTCTTTATTCATATTCTTTTTATTTTATTTCTTTTTTTGAGTTTAAATGGTGACCTTTTACACTGTTAAAATAATTTAAAGCCTTTGAATAAAAAAACATTTAAAGTACTGAAATAGTCGTCTTGCATCACTGAGTTGATTGGGAAGTCTTTTAGACTGTAGACAGACTTTTATGTCATTTTGAACACAGCAGGTGCAAACAACGAAATGTGGTTTGTTTCAGTTTACAGTAAACAGACGTGAGGGAGGACGAAGACAGAGCAGGTGATGAGATTTGAGAATTTCTATTTTATATACAACACTGCTAAAATAATTTAAAATAAATAATAATAATAATAAGTAGGTAAAAAGGAAAATAAAATGCAGCAGGTAGAGCAGTAACGTCCAGTAACAGTGAGAGCTGGTCATGATTTTAAGTTTTTGACAGTCTGATGGTCTGGGGGACAAGGTTGGTGCAGAACCTGGTGGTCCTGCATCGAATGCCGCGGAGCCTCTTTCTAGAGGCCAGCAGGGTAAACGGTCCGCGGTGGGGGTGGGAGGAGTCACTGCAGCATTTCTGAGCACAGTCCTGGATGGAGGGCTGAGGGATGATCCTCCCTGCTGTCCTCACCGCTCGCTTCACATCCTTCCAGCCGGAGGCTCTGCAACCTCCACCGCACCGCGTCTGTGATCTGCTTCCCCAGGAACTTTATGCTGCCGACCACCTCCAGGCCCGTGTTGTTGATGAGAGGTGGCATGTAGCTGGGCTGTTTTTTTCTGAAGTCAGCAATGATCTCCTTGCTCCTGTCCACATTCAGGATCAAACTGTTGTCTTGTTGTGCGTCATCAACATGAACATTAGAGGACTCAGGACACAGCCCTGAGGGGCGCCGGTGCTGAGTGTGATGACACTAGAGGTGTTCTGTCCAACCCGCACCACAGACTGTGGTCTGTCTATGAGGACGTCAAGCAACCAGTTACGCAGGGGGATGCCAAGGCCCAGGAGTCCCAGTTTGCCTACTAGGTGCTGTAGGATGATGGTATTAAAAGCTGAACTGAAGTCCAGGAACAGCATCCGCATGAGTGTTCTTCTCCTCCAGGTGGGCAAGGCTTCGGTGTAGAGCAGAGGAGACGGTGTCCTCAGTGCAGCGGTTTGGTCGGTAGGAAAGCTGGAAGGGGTTGAGCGTGAGAAGGAGTCTGGAGATGATGTGCTCCTTTACCAGCCTCTCAAACCACTTCGTCATGGGAGTTAGTGCAATAAGCCGGTAATCACAGAGAGAAGAGGTGTGAGGTTTTGTCGGCTCTGGGATGATGGTGGCAGACTTGAAGCACCATGGCACTGCGGCTTGGTCCAGCGATGTGTTAAAGATGTCCATTAGGACACAAGCTAGCTGCTCTGCACATTCCCTGAGCACCTGCCCAGGAATGTTATCCGGGCCTGGGGCCTTACGGGTGTTGACCCTCCTCAGAGACTGCTGCACATTAGCTGAGTCCAGAGTGCCTGTTCTTTCTGTTAGGGGACAGCTGGTGCTATTTGGCTATCAAACCTCCCAAAGAAGTTCCTGAGTTCATTGAAGAAGTCAGCGTCAGCTTCACCCACGGGAGGGCTGACTTTCGGTTGGTGATGCCTTTCCACATGTTGCTGGTGTTGGTGGAGTCGGGGAAATGGTCCTGGATTTTCTGGTTGTGAGCATGCTTTGCCAACCTGACGGCATGGTTCAAGCTGGCTTTGGCTGTTCTCAGAGCCTCCTCATTACCAGACTTGAAGGCTGAGTTTTGTGCTATTAGCATCTTACATAGTTTAGCCATCATCCAGGGTTCCTGGTTGGCTCAGGTGATTCTTGATGGCATCATCCATGCATTTGCTGATGTAGGCTGACACATGACACACTCATTAATGCTGGTGTGGTTGTTGTAGGTGGCTGTCTTAAATATGTCCCAGTCTGTGCACTCAAAACACTCCTGAAGTGCTTCCATTTCCCCCTCAGTCCTGCCTCGCTGTGGGTTTTTCTCTCGTCAGCAGGGGTTTGTATGCTGGGATTAGCATAACAGGTAGCTGGTCTGAAGAGCCAGTGTGGGGGAGGGGTGCTGTTCTGAATGCATCCTTGATGTTGGCCATGTCCAAGGTGTTCTTTCCCCTGGTTGCAAAATCCACATGCTGATGGAAGTGTGGGAGGACTGTTTACATGTTGGCCTGGTTAAAATCTCCAGCAACAATGTAAATGCCCTCGGTGTGAGTGGTTTACAACTCGCTGATGTTCTGGTGGAAAGCAGTCATAGCCACCGTTGTGTTTGCACTGGGAGGAACATACACAGCTGTGATGAAAACACAGCTCAATTCCCTGGGTAGGAAGAATGGTCTGCAGTTTAAAACTCCTTAGTCTAAAGTCATGGCTAGTAGGACAACTGGGCTAGTTTCTTTCACTTCTATAGTCTTGTCCTCTAAAACAAATATTTAAAAGTGTTCACAATGAATGGAAAACTTAGATAAAAGATTTCCTGAGCAGATTATTATACATAGTTTGACTCAGTGGGAGATGAAGGTGGTGGTGCACCACCTGTACACACTGGTGTTAACTTGTGAAAGAAGTGACGACTAATCCCACATCGTCTTCATGCCTTCTCTTCTCTGAGTTCTCTCTAGCCAGTAAAAGTCAGTCTGATGTTGACCCTTGTCTAATTTTTTGGTTAACTTTCTCCCCTTTTTTTCTCTGATAATGGCCTCTTTGGTGTTGTTGATTAATCAGCCATGGTGTGTGTTGAAATCTTTGTTCAAAACAATGTGTTGATATCCAGTTCCTAGCATGCATAAAGTGGAACTCAGCTGCAATGTGATGCTCAGGGCTGGAACAAGGAATCAAATGTACATCAGCTGTCCCAGCAAAACAAGTCAGAAACACATATTTTGAAGGTCAGAATGTTCCAGAATTATACTCTAAAACCGTATACTCCAATAACGTTTGACATATGTGGTTTTACAAAGGCAAGGTTGTACATGAGATCCAGTTACTAAGTGAATCTGACCTGGAGATGGAAAAAAGGCTGGAGTAGCTGAATGCATTGTATAGCTGTAAAAATAACTCATCTTTCACTACAACACACACCATGTTTATCTGCACACAGAAACATCATGATGTTGTTCCCTTTCATTTCAAAGCTCCGGCTTTAAACATATGGACTGCTGTTCATAATTCATTATTAAATAAATAAATAAACATTGAAATTAATAAATATCTTTATACTTCGCTTTTTGTGATCTATAAGAGCCATTTCAGCACAAAAGAAAGGTATTTTATTGTAATAGTGACTTTGTTAGTATCAAATAGAGTTAAAAAATGTATTGGTAATACAACAAACATTGTTTGTACTGGTTTGCATCAGAATGGGGAGGAAGGATGGCTGGCGGGTGGAAAAGAAAGTCTCTGGGATGTTAGGTGTGAGGCATCATCAGGGACAAAGAAAGTTTATTCTGCAACTTGTGGAGAGAAGATCTCAAAGACATTTAGTCCCTTTGATTGACCATGATGTAAGGCCTGGATCGTCGGTGATCAGCGGAGTACTTACCTGGTGTAGCCGTTACACTGTCAACCACAGCAGGTGGTATGCAGATCCTCAAACTGGTTCCCATACTCAGCGTGTTGAGAGAGCCTGGAGATCCTCTCCGAGCAGATCTGGAGGCTTAGAGAAAACCGCGGCGACAGACTGTTTTCTGACCACCTTTCTGTGATTGAGCGGACTGAAAAGACACATGAGAAGATTATGGTGCATCAGCAGACTGATTCACGACATTTCCAGAAAGGGGTGTTGCTAGGCATAAAACTTTACTGGGGTACAGGCCCCCTGCCACATATACCCCTCTCCCACACACACACACACACACACACACACACACTGCCCCATGCCACTACCACATTCCTATGGAAATACTAATTGAGATATGGTTCATATAAAACGATATGAGTCATATCAGGGCTCATTTCATTTGAGTTAAACACGCATCTGTTTGTCCAATCGCTAGCTTTTATCACCAGTCTGTCCCAGGCTGCGACTGGAAGACATGAAGAGCTTTTCCATGCTAGTGGGAGGTCATTCTAACTCATTTAAAAGCCCCATATTATGTAAAATCCACTTTCTGAAGGTTTTCTAACATCATGTGTGTCCTCGTAACCTGTATGAGGCCCAAAAATGAGAAAATTCTGTCTCCTCTCTCACTGCTTGCTCTTTTTTAATGAATGTGTGCTCTAAAGGGCGAGTCTGAGATCTTCAGGAAGGGAAATAACCACTGCCTCTGGTAGTGGATACCGTCATTGACCCGCCCCCCGGCTAGCTGAGCCTGCCCTCTAAAATTACCAAGTGGGCGCCGGCGAAAGCCGGATCCTCTCCCAGAGAGGGGCGTGGCCAGGCTCCACTCAAGAACATTTAAAGGTCCAGACACAGAAACAGCCCGTTCTCATTAGAGCTCACTAGAGCCACACTGGAACGGTGAAGGACCAAGGCCGAATTTGACATAATACACTTTGAAAACAATGTTGTTGGACCTCTGACACCCATATGAAATTGTTGAAATAATGTATAATATAATGCAGTATTATAAGCTAATTTAATTTATTTCCCATCAGACATTCACACTAAAGAGACATTCTCTAAACAGACAAAACTGTAAACCCTATCTGTACGTGTCCAGCAGAAAATGGGTGTTAGACGTGGTGTTTGAGGCTGTGAAGGGAACTTGAATGATGCATGTTGGTGACACAGACTAACATCGCAAGACTTCCTGGTGAAAAACGACTGCTGTAGTGTGAAAGTCAAACAGATGCCTGTCAAGATGAAAAGCAGACATGGATTGTCTCCACTGAGCAGAAAACTGCAGCGATGTGTTCAGTATTCGCTCTTTAAGCTGCGAATTCACAGCCTTTCTTCCAACAATGTGCTTGACAGTGTTTTCACACAGCGTTTGCTTCATGTCTTCCATGTATCTTTGCCATCAAAGAGCTCTGAAAGCCTTTTTAGTCACTGAACTTGGTCTTTTCCAGACTGTGTTTGACGTCTCCGAGGGGGTGCACACAGTCTGACTGCAGTATTCTTTTAAAATGTCTAAGGAAGCATTAAAAATAGAAGATAAAACGGATGCCGCTAGAAGAGTCCTCGCTCTGCATGAGCAGACTGGTTAACTACCCACACACAGATCCACAATGTCATCACCACACCAGATCCAGGAAAACCTCCATCAGAACCAGATCCAGGAAGGAAAACCTCCATCAGAACCAGAACCAGGAAGGAAAACCTCCATCAAAACCAAGAAGGACGGCCATCTTCCTGGACCGGTAGGGGTGGAGAGGACAGGAAAGAGGGTGAACCAGCAGCAGAACTCTGATCCAGGGATTCCTGCTGAGAAAGACGAAGAGAAACACAAATGAATGACAACTAAAGGATGGATCAGGGTCACCAAGCCAGACCTGCTAGAAGATTTATCAGGAAGGAAAGTTTGAAGATGATCTGAAGGTAGAGAGGGGGTCTGATACCTGAAGCCAGACTGGGAGCCGGTCCAGAGAGGGGGGTCCCATAGCTGAAGGTTCTGCTTCCTGAAGCTGAACCAGCAGATGGTTTGAATAAAGTGACTTTTCACCGTGTGAGGAGATAAAATGTAGCTGGAAAAGAAAGGAAAGTTTTACGTGTGAAATGTCTGCTGAGGATGAAGTCTCTTCATGGAGCTTTGAGATGAATCAGTTTCATGAGTTTCATGATTCAGAGACTGCGTTATGATCTTAACGGCTCTTTGATACAGCAGAGCTCTGCTCCTGTGAGCTCCGTCAGTTCCAGGAGAAGCTCTGCTAGTTCTGGCCTCAGGAAGTCGGGATGGAAACCTGCTCAGCCTGCGAACCACAAACATGAAATAATCTGTAGGAAGTTCAGCCAGACCAGAAAGATGTGAGGATCACCAGACAGACCAGTGTTTGCTGGTAAACGCCTCCAGTTGAGTTCCATTAAATCAGCAGAATAAGTTTTTGTGAAGCATGAGCTGAAATAAAATGTAAGGAAGGGACATAACATACAATAAACCACCATCATCTCTTCCCAAACAACAGAACACGATCTCAGAAATGAATCTCCACATTTTCTGTAACGTTTCATCCTGCTAGTAATGGCCTGGTCTGCTCTTTCTATTTCTGACATCCTGTGAGGACTGCATCCCACGCAGAGAGCCCGAGGCCAGCACAGATCCAGACTGATAGCCAGGGTGACATAATAGGACTTAATGACTGCAGCCCACTCTGATGCTACACATGCATTACCTCTTCACCATGTCATCTTCTTATTTTCATCTCCTCCGCCTTCCCCGGTCGTGTTTACCACGCACGCTGCTCGTGTGGCGTGTTCTTTGCTGTGTGGAGTCGTCCATCCAGCTGAAACGTATCTTTGCTTACTGGCTGCAGAGATTCAAGCAAATCTGACCTTCAGCATGTAGAGTCTGCTTGCATCTCTGAGTGAGAGTGTGTAGAGTGGGTGTGGATGACAGGGTGTGCTGCTCATTAGGATGCATCACTGCCAGGAACGTATTACTCACTACAATTATAACACATCCAGAGAAATGGTGGGTTCATCCAACACTTCCAGCTCATTATTGATGTGGATGTAAAGAAGAAAATTCTCAAGTTGTGCTTATTTAAGAGAAGAGTCCAGCGTTTCAGGTAATTATTATAATCTAGAAGGACTTAAGAGATATTACACTGTAATGTCTGAGCATTAATGTCAAAGTCAATTTCCTCACATGTACAAGTCATACAGAGGAATGGAGATCACGTTTCCCACTGCTCCGCGGTGAAGACGGGACATTTCAACACTGAAGTGACCTTTAAAGATAAAGAACTGCACAGGTACAACAAATATGTGAAAAGAAGAAAAACTGAGATTACTGCAGATAAAACTGCCAATAAAACAAATTCATCTGAAAATATCTAAACAGCAAGAAAGCAAACTTCCAAAGCCGTGTTCTCCTGATCAACTCAACTATTATTCAAATATTATCAATAAAAAACACTGAGCAGGGTTAATAAATAAAGTGTAAAGACAGTTCAGATTGTTGAACTCCACAGTGAAACGCTGCGTGAAGGTGGACCGTTTGAGCTGCATGAGCCGTGCACGCTCCTAGTCCACGTCATGACATGACATCAGATTTTATTTTATCTGTGCAAGGCCCTGCATCCATTCCTCTACGTCAGATTACTCACTAACCCACCAGATGAAGTCAATTACACGAACGAGCACAACCACCGCGTGGACTCGGTGTCCTGAGATTTGCATGAAAATGTCTCAGCATTTTCTAACGTCCTCTGTGAAGAGGACCCCTCAGATAAAATACCGGCCTCTGCGTGGATCGCAGCGTGATGTTGTTGTTTCCATCTGACCAGAGCAAGCTGACTTTTCCCTCATTAAACACGCTCCATCTCCACCTGCTGCTTCCAGCCTTCCTCCCTGTACACGCCTCTGTGTAGGAGACAGTACAAAAGAAATAGCTTCTAGTAATTGGAATTCGCATTTTAAACCTCGATTCTCTATTTCCATAGCTACCAACCCACCAGCTCACCTCCTAACCTTGTCTTTTCTCCTGGTTATTCTCTTAGAAGAAGGGACGAAAGCAGCCACGCTGGTAGGAAGCTGACGGTGTCAGGAGGCGGATTTCCGACGTGGCAGAAGTTAATCAACCTCCTATTCAGCCCGGCAGCCTTCATTCATTCGAGCTGTGAAGGGAACGTGAAAACGCTGCTGGGGAGAGGAAGGGACACTGGTGTGAGCTGCATGGAAGGAGGATGAGGAGAGATTCAAACCCAAGGAAGATAGATAAGATTACAGCTGCTACGTTAATGTGGGATATCACACAGTCACGTGCAAACAGGTGTGATGAAAAGAACTGTGTGTGTTAAAAGATGAAGAAACACCCGCCTGCTTTTCAACATTCAACATATTTATACACACACACACACACACACACACACATATATATATATGATGGTTATTTTAAACAGATTAATTACAGCTTACAAATGAATCATGATTAACGTCCATGTGTGACTCTGCCTGAAATCTGCCCGTTTTTATTTCATCGTATCACCAGAACGAGTCGATGTTACAAATATTTACTGTTAACTGAGCTTCTCTTGGGTAAACGTCAGATGTCCAACAGTCAGTAAATGCAGCATGTAATGTACTGCTATGTGTTGTTCTAAACCATCTCTACCATCCTACAGCGGCATCACCCAAAGTAAAACCTGCTGATAAAACACATCATTGGCTGTTTGTTTTACTAGATGATCACTTTAGTTTTAATAATCGGTTTAATATTTCATAAAATCTAAACCTTTAAACAAGTCTCTAATGTGCCCCCCTTTTCCTGATCAGGGCTCCTGGCCCCCCATCAGAACTTTTCTAGACCCGCCCCTGCATAGCTGAAGTTTAAACCCTGTCTACCACCAGCAGCTACTGTGTTAGAGAAGGTCCTGCCAACAACACTTTGTTGGTAAATACGTGACGGTGTGAACCATGAACGCTAGTTTTCTCCCTCTCAGCTGATCCATAAACACACGCAGCAAGAGAGAAAAGCCAATCAGCTGATCACCGTCAGCTGTCATGTTCACAGAACAACATGAGAGGAGATATATATACATTTTTTAACATGGCTAATCCAGCATCGTCTTCATTCTGTTCCTCTGAGCTCTCTCTAGTCCGTCTGATCTCTTCCTTTCTTCCCTTTCCTCTTTACCTCTGATGACATCTTCTTGGTTTTCTGATAAATCAGCCATGTTGTGCGTTCAGAACGGCCAGTGTGTTGATACTGAATTCTTACCATGTGACGCAGCACCGTAAAGCAAAGCTCAGATGTAAGGTGAGGCAGCGTTTGAGATAAATAAGTAGTGAAATGATTTCTCAGCCTCAGGAGGCTTCAGTAACGTCCATGAAAAACGGAAATGAGTCTTAAGGCCAGAAAGTCACATCGCACTGCTTCCAGGCTTCTGTTTGGTTTTGTAACAGCAGAGGCTCCTCACAAGCAAACCTACATGATGGTAAAGTGAGAACGGGCTGCTCGGAGGATTGTAGTTCTGCAGATTTGCAGTAAAGATTTCACTAATATACAACACGGATAAAAATCGGCAGAATAACTAGTACTGTAATATTCTCTGATGAGAATAAACGGAGAAGATCAGTGACTCCAGTCTGGGTTGGAATGGGACCAATGTCTTTTTTCTTACTTAAGTTTCTTAGAGAAGTGATGGGTCAGGGTCTTTAATCTTAGACCCAACCGGCTGTGGATCAGGTGAGAGTCTGAAACAGCTTTGTGATACCAAATATCTAGAACCCAACTTAATCTTCCCACGGCCGCTTCGGCTCAGGTTTACCTGGAAAAATGAAAGAATTTCACTATGCTTTCAGACCCCTTTGTACGAGTATTTATGTACAATTAACATGTGGGAGGAGCAGGCATGGGACGCTCATAGACGCAACAGAAACAGATGTTTCTAGGAGAGATGCTAGAGTCTGAAAATATGAGGTCATTCACATCTACCAGAATACTGAAACATAAGAGAGATTTTCACAAGGACATGCTGAAAATTCCAGACATAGTTTACTTGATGTAGTCACCACCATGTTGTACTTGGACTGGACATAAACCCCAGTGACCCTTTACAGAAACAGGAAGACTGAACAGCAACAGATTTCCAGTTACCTGCTGGGATCATGTCCTGGACGTTTAACACGTCTGTAGACTCTCTATACCCCACTCACTTGATAAGGTGCTACAGAAAGAATGAACCAATCACTGCAGCTACATCCTGGATCTAGAACTGCTTCATCCCAGCATGGTAGGAGTTTCTGCTTCCACGCGCTGCTTCATGTCAAACACATTCACTAACCTGGCCGTTGTCAGGGGGGTTAATCTTTCCAACATGTTTACTGAAAATCATTTTATTCCTGTGCATCTGGACAAACTCTGCTGCTATTTGCCTCATTAGTGAGGACTTTGTGAGTCATTGAATTCGGGACTCGGGAATTCGGGTGAAGTGGGAGTCATCCCATCTGATGGAAGGCTGCTGCCTGTTCTTTATGGCTCTTTGATGATCACATCTCCCTGATGGTGCTACGGTATAAACTAGTAATCGTACCTTTAATGAACCCAAGTTTAAACATGCAAATGAGTCCTCGTCCAGCTGAACATGTAACAGCCTGGTGCACATTTACATTTTTAAACAAGAGAAAATGAAAGCAAAAATAAACCAAACGAAGTGTTTAAAATGATGTTTTTTCCCCGATGATAGCTTCTAGATAGATAGATGGGGTAAATGGGGGCTTCCGCCATCAGTGTGTGAATGTGTGTGTAA
>JBAGKM010000021.1:27963412-27977339 GCA_037177155.1 Melanotaenia catherinae
ACCTCGCGCACCAGCTCAGGCTCCTTCCCCGCCAGAGAGGTGACATTCCATGTCCCTAGAGCTAGCTTTTGCAGCCGTGGATCAGACCGCCAGGGTCCTCCCTCTGGCAGCCGCCCAGCTCACACTGCACCTGACCCCTATGGCCCTTCCTGCAGGTGGTGAGCCCACAGGAGGGGGGCCCATGTCACCCTTTCAGGGCGACGACAGGGCAACTGAGCCCGACTGAGACCCATGGGCAAAGGCCTGGCCACCAAGCACTCGCCTCCGTGCCTCACCTCCAGGCCTGGCTCCAGAGGGGGCCCTGGTGATCCATGTCCGGGCAAGGGAATCCTGGGTCCATGATTTGTCTTCATCATAGGGGTGTTTTGAGCCACACTTCATCTGGTCCCTCCCCTAGACACCTGTTTACCTAGGGGGACCCTGCCAGGGGCATAAAGCCCCTGACAACATAGCCCCTAGGATCATCAGGACATGCAAACTCCTCCACCATGGGAAGGTGGAGGCTTTTTTTATATATAGGTGACAGCGGTACAGTTCTGTAAAAGTTACATAATATGCATTTCATTATTACTGTGCCACATTCTTGAGCCAGCAGAAGGGTTTTCTACCCACGACAAATAATTTTTGCAAGCATTTCAGTTGTATTTTTAACAGAAAATATTTTTGTGCAACAAATAACTTACTCTGAGAAAACAGCAAATTCTATGCACACAAAATTATTTTCTGTTAGTGTCTATCTTTACAGACAAAGACAAACTTTTCCTGAGTTTTATGCATCTGCTCCATCACTGCTCTCTCCTGCCACACACACAGTGTACCATCTGATCTCAGTTCTGTCAACACACATTCAACTTTGTGCAGTGCAATAAATGTGCCACAAATTAAACCAAATGTCTTGATAACACTGGAAAAGATGGTTTCTAAGTCAAGAAACCATCTTTTCCAGGTCTTAGTTTTAAACCTACTTTCATTACACGTATGGTAACCGTTATATATTAAATATTATGTAAATTAATAAATTATTTACCCAACAGAAAGAGATATTGCATTATTTTCACCATTTTGGCTGTCATACATGGAAAATAATAATCTTTGTTTGTTTTAGCCCAGCTAGCAGTTGTATGACATACACTGAGCAGTAGAGATGCCCAAAAAGTTTTTGTTGCAGAATGCCCCTCTCTCAGAACATGCTTAGAACATACCCCAATAATAACATCATAAATATGTCTTTTTGACAGTTGGTGCAGATCCAGATTGCTTCCTATTATTATTATGTTATATTATAAGATAACACTGGCCAAAAAAAAAATTCTTACCTCATTCAGGTAAATGAATAATGAGCCTCTTTCTGACTGAGGCATGTCATATTTTGAAATGATCTGTTCCCGCCCGTTAGATAACTGCACACAAACAAAGTTTGAAAATTAATGGCAATACAAATGTTTTTATGACTGATTCTGGTAGTTTGTTTAGATCTGCAATCTTACAAGCTTCAGGTCATGTTTGTTTGGAGTGAAGCCAGTTGGTAAACCAACTTCTAAGATGGACACAGCTGTATCACGTGGCTTTTCTTTATACCTGCACACAAGAACAGTCAGGATAATGTTAAAATCTTTTATGTAATATTTATAATTATATTATAAATACACCTCAACTCGTCTCTGTGTGGGCATGGCCTTAATTTAAATCAAGACATACGGCAAGCCCTCGTCTGTGTAACAGTCTGCCAGAGAGCCTCAGGCTGCAGAAAATGTTGATGTTTTTAAAAAGAGGCTTAAGACCTACCTTTTTAGCTTAGTTTTTAACTAAATTTAATTTGGTCTTAATTTGTTACATAATTTTATTTCATGTTTTTTTTTTCATTTTACTCAACTGTACTACTTATTTATTTATGTATTTATAATCATGTAATCATTTTAATCATGTAAAGCACTTTGTGTGCCTGTGGCATGAAAAGTACTTTATAAATAAAGTTTTGACTTGATTTGATTTTGATAATAATATAGTGAGCAATAGGAAGTGAATACTTTACTATTTGTATATCTTTATTTGCATATGACCTTTAGTGTAATTTAGCTTTTTTTCTTGGAAAAAAATTTAAAACTGAATGACCCCAGGATCAAAAGTGCTGAACAAATCATGGTGAAAACAGAGTTGGATTAAAAAGGCCATGTATGGAGATATGAGCAGGTGTTATTGAGCCCATGGTATTTAAAAATATGATTCTAAATTACATTCTAAAGTACTATTCTAAAGTTATAGATTTCAAAAAATGTATTTTTAAAAAGTCAGATGAGTTTTAGGTGAATCATTAAATATATGCTAGAATGTGACTTAACATAAAAAAGACATAAAAAACTACAGCAATGTGAACATGATCAAAATAGTGTGGAGAAATAAATATTGGTGGCTGTGCTGCATATCTGCATAATGCACGATACTTACAACACCTCTATTTTCAGCTTGTATATCTTCTCATTGTCACTAATTCTCTCTGCATGGGGAAAAATAAAACAGGGACAGATATAAGAAACTTAAAACCTTAAAATGTTTACATTGGATCTAATATTTCATTCACTCCTCACTCATACTTGGTGATGGTAAGGTATAGTACATGTGTAACCATAGCTGTCCTGGGGCAGACTGAAGGAAACATGGCAGCCAATCCACCTGTATGGCCTCTCCAACCACCACCGAAATTCATACACAAGAGATGCCAACACTGGAGGCAAGGCGGGAGCTTCCAATGAATGAACCTTTTAGTCATTGGATGACTGAAACTGCCACCTGAGCCACTGCCGCTTACACCGTCGCTACACCCCCCCATTCCCCTGCGAGGAAATATATTGCTTCTGATTTAGAATTATCGAAGCAGGGCAAACTGAAAACAGTTAGGCTAGGTTCACATTGAAGGGCAGATTTTGTGAAATCCGATTTTTTTGAGAGTCCGTTCACATTTCCAATTAAATGAGACTTGTAGGTGATCTCCTGTATGAACCTTATGCGCACAAAAGTGCGTAGAAGACACGCCGATGTGACAGTGATTATTGCGTGTGATGTCTTTGCGGAAGTAAACATGGACAGTAACAGCGGAGTGTATGTTGCAGTTTTTAAAGTTATTGTCCAGCCGTAGCCAGGATATTTTCAGTGACCTCGTTTTAAGGAGGAGATTACAAATGAGGAGGGCAAGATTTTTGGCCATGGCATTTTATGGAGCAGTGGCAGCAACATCTGTACAGAGAAACGTGTGGGTACGGAGTCACACCCAGGAGTGGTGAAGAGTGATGTGAGCACCTTTACAGATAAGGAGTTTATAAACAATGTTGTGTATGACGTTTAGGTCGGATTAATGCGACCTGACCGTTCAGACTAGAGTCGCATGGCAAAAGAGCAGATACGTATCGGATTTAGGACAACATAACCAATTGGCTTGGGTCGCATTTGAAAAAATTGGATCTGTGTCATTCAGACTGTTAGGTAAAGATCAGATACAGGTCGCATGGGGGCAAAAAAATCAGATTTGGGGGACTTGACCCTGCAGTGTGAATTTAGCCTTAGATGGCAGTAAATATGCAGACACACAAGTTTACATGGGAAAATCACTGTTTCCTTTACTGTTTCCAGAAAGTCAAAGTGGTGAAATTCTGTGCATGTCAAAATACTTTTTTCCATTCAAACGTGTTATGCATGTCAACACATCAACTTTTTCAAGCTTATGTAAACGGTGCAGGTCTGATCGGAATTGTAATCCATTTGAATAAATTGTGTGCATGTAAACATGGCTATTGATTAAGAAAAACATAGAAAGCAACAGCAAAAGAAAGAGATGAGGTCAAATCACCAGGAAGAACCTGCACAGTCAGGTTGAAGTTGCCACAGTCAGTCTTCTCTGTAGGCGGCATGTAATACAGTGACTCCATCTGTCACACAAACACATAAAATAAAAGAAACAGTTTTCAGTGGATCAAAAAAAAAAATCAAATAAAAAAAAAAATCTAATTGTGTAAAAGCATCACATCTATTAGAAGTGCCCTGACATAAAAGTCTTTAATCAAAGTTTCACTAAGTACAGATTATGTAATGAAAACACACACAATCAGAGAGGCAACCACAGAGACAACCGACAGACAAAAGAGCAGAATTAAGAAGACAAAATATTCAACTAATCCAAATCTTCAGAATCATGACAGACCATGTTTAAACTAACAAACAGGGAAAAGAAACTGGAATACTAAAACACAGGTGGCTGGAAAGATAAAAGATGTTATTATAGTGACATTATATTGTTTTAACAAACCACATAAACTACGATAAAACTGTGATGAGTGTCAGATGGCATAAAAAAATGCAGCAGTACACAACAGATGGAAAAATAGAATGAATAGTTTTATATTTACCTTCAAAGTAGCTTTTCCAGTTCCAGTAACAGCCACTTTTACATCCTTGTTTATACCTTTGAGCTGTTGATATTTAAAACAGGAACATGTGTAAACAACTTTGAATTACAGATGTGAACAGATTCTAGGCTTCAATGGATTAAAAGAAAAAGGTGTTGACTTGATCTCAGAGTAATTTATCTCATTTTGACACTACATTAATTTTCACAGGGCCAGGGTCAGTTAACTTTCATTAGAAAAAAGATCAATGAAACCAAAATAAAATAAACTAAAAAAAAAACCGCAAACAGAAAAAAAAAAATATATGTTGCAAATTCTCAGCTTTCTATCAATGGTGTTCTTGTAATTTCAGGATTAATTGTCGAGACGTCCTGTTATCACGTAATCTGAAAAACTGAATTCACCAGATCCCTAAAACTGTAAATTGATAATAAATGATTTACAGTTATTTTTAAAATGTGGAAGATGGAAAATATTCCAATTTAAAGCCCATAATGAATTATGAATAAGACAGAGTCTGATTATTATAACCCTTACTGTTGGTGCTCTTGAGTCCAATTTAAAAAAATATCTGATCATGAAAAAAGTCTGCCTTACAATCATTACTGAATTACTTCATTCAGTGTATTAACTAGAAAAAATCTAAAAAACAAAAAAAAAACTAGAAAATCTGTAAAACACGGTAAAACAGGAGGTTCAACGCTAAACATGACTCGTGTGTTTGTTGGTGTAGCCTAGCAAACTGTGTATGGCAGTTATATTTGAACATTTCAGAATCACTGTAACATTGTCATATATTACCAAAGATTAACATCATGAACTGTGTGGACAACAGTTTCATACAGTCCATCATCATGTCCAGATGATAGCACTGAAGATGTGAGACAAGCTAAACTCATAGGCAGTTATTCAGTTTACAGTCAATCATCTGCTGCTGATTTAGATGAAAGAATCTCAGTAATACAAAAATTTGCTTTTATTCTATTGCAACTCTATTGCTTATGCTATAAGCAAGTTAAGGTAATCATCTATCTAGCTTTTATGGGGTCTGTCTCTCTTGTAGCAGAGAGAGAGAGAGAGAGAGAGAGAGAGAGAGAGAGAGAGAGAGAGAGAGAGAGAAAGAGTGCAAGTGAAGAAATGGTGAGGAAGTTAAGTTGAGAAAAGAAGACAGCAGAAACAGGAGGACAGAAAGTCTGAATGTCTGCCAGAGGACCCAGCACTATGTCCAGAGAAGCCATTTTGCCGTTTAGAGGTTAAATTAAGATCATATTATCTTTGTTTTTATACTATGGGAAAAGTATGTGTGAGAACTATTGATCAAGTCCACATAGGGATCAACCACAATGATTCGTATGCAGGGCCCTGAAATTTGTGCTACACCCCCGACCAAACATTTATAAGTTGGGTTATCACAAGGGAAAGATATTCGATCATTAGACATTTGCATAGTAAGCTAAAGCATCAATTCATCTACATCTTTTAACAACATACTTACTGTATCTTCTGCATTGTATGTGTTCTCACCTTTGATACTCTTGTGACATGTTGATTTTCCTTGTTGAACATGTATATGTGTGAACTCGCAACACCTGGTAATGACATCTCCACCTCCATATTATACCTTAAATCTTTTGTTCTGGTCCAGTACTCAGCTACAGCCTGGTACACTGTAATAGTAGCCTGGAGAGGAACACAGAATATGGAGTTTAAGGCCATATTTTCTTTAAAAAAAGCTAAACTGTGCAACAAACCAACTCTGTATTACCTGAGTTGATCCATAACCTCCATTCAACCGTCCCTGCTGGACAAGCCATTTCACAACATGCTTGGCTTCCTCAAAGGCCTTTAACAACACATGGTGAGAAAAGATTTTAAAAAATCTGAGTTGTCTGAACATGTTTAACCATTTGAGAAGCCTTTGGAATGATTGTATTAACATGAAGACAATTATTTTAGGCTGCTGATCACTGACATTCATATAATAACCAACAAAGTGATAAAGCTTTATTTACATTTTAAAAAATATTTACACACTAAAATGCTGATAATCTGTTTTTAAACACAGCAAATTAATTGCAGCCTGCTTGTATTTAAGTGTGGTGTTTTCACCTCAGCCTTGACGAGTGCAAGAAGAGCATAAGCTGTGGCCTCCAATGTGTAAACATTTCCTTTTTCTACAGGCCAGTGGGATCGATCTGTGGAAGATGAACATACATTTTATGTTCCAAAGTCCCGCTGCATATAAAACATGAATACAAAATATGAACAAAAGTATGCATTCATTTTCAATGGGCAAATGCATTTAAATTTTACACTGGCATTGTATGCATGTTCATATTTCTCTTTATCCCTGACTGAGGTTTTCTCAATATGTTTTTGGCATATTATGTGGTGAAAACCTGGGGCAGCAAACTTGTAGAAGATCTCCTTGTTCAGTTTGTTTTCAGTCGCCAGGGCGTATGATGTCATCGCTACAGCATAAGGGCTGATCAGGCCAGGTAGACGCTGCTCCAGGTAATCTGTTGATCGGTTTATACTAACTGGCATCATCTGGACAGAAGGCAAGTACAATAAATGTAAACTTGACAATATGTATTTTGACAGAACAGTTACAACCAAACAGCAAAAAGTCGAGTTAAAGCAAATGTAAATGTACTTTATTTATACATCATTTTACAACAATGCACTGGTGAAGCAAAGTGCTTTAGAAAAGATTAAAACAACGATTTAAAAAACACACCAGAAGACAAGCACATAAGTAAAAGTAAGATGAATAATAAAAGCACACAAAAGTGGGGATAAAAGAGAAAAACTAAAGTAGAAGTGTCACCACACAACTGTGTGTTAAAAGCCATCCTAAATAAAATTTAGCTTAAAGTAAAAAAAAAAAAATCAGCTTCATTGCTAATCTCTTTATGTAATCATTGTTTCTGTGGTTTAAATTTTAAATTGCTTCTACTCTCACATTCAATAGATAGCTGAGTGTAGTCCAATGTACATAAAGGAAGAATAAGAATAAGATAAATATAATTCAATTAAATGGAGCCAAAAGGCTAAAGAATAAAAAAACTAATACATGAAGTAAGAAATAAACACTATATACAATTGAAAAACAAACAGTTTCTGCATGCAGTTAATACAAATGTGCAGTTTAAGGAGATAAATGCAATCAATCAGAAAAACACAGATGTATTTGAAAAATGGAAAAATTCAACATGTATCTCCTTTATGTTTTATTGTAAATAAAATAATTGCTGATAGTTTTTTTAAATGCAGCTGTTCAGGTTAATACTCCGAGCAAATTAATAAGATCCATCTAGTTTTATATTTTTAATAATTAATAAATATGAATAAATACAAAACGATCATTAAAGTGTCTCACAACTTCCAGTCCATTTCTCCGGATGCTCCTCACTTTACTTAGGGTGATTTTAATAACTGCAATCTTAAGAAATCACTGAATCATTTTTATCAATATGTCACCTGCCACATCCACCATAACAGAACCCTGGATCTATGTTACGGTCCCGTTAAGGGGGAGTATAAATCTGTGGCAGGTCCTGCATTGGGACAATACTGTGCACCTTTTACCTGCCTATTGATCTGTGCTGAAAAAAGAAAAGTCTTGTGTGAAGCAAGTTAAAGTTTGGACAGATGATAGTTCTCTTGCTCTACAAGCATGCTTTGTACAGACTGGTCTGTTTTCCACGAGAACTGTTCTGATCTGGATGAACTGACTGATGTGGTGTGCAGCTATATTTCATTTTGTAAAGACTCTGTGATTCCCTCTAGAGTTATTATGATATCCCCGAACAATAAACCATGGCTTTCCAAGGACATTAGGGACATGATTCTCAAGAGGAAAAAAGCTTTCAGAGAGGGGGACTTACTTGCTGAAAGGAAATGGAAAAAGGCAGCAAGAACTGAAATACACAAGTCTACATTAAGGTACAAGGAAAGGATAGAAGCTGAATGAATGTTAAGAGCTTGGTCTGGAATGAAAATCATGACGGGAATGCAGACAAAGAGTAACTATTTGTCTGGATGGTTTTAACTCTAAAAAACACTTAGCAGATGGTCTTAATAAATTCTTTCTTTGTTTTGAGAATGTTGGCGGTACTGAACAACTGGATGCTTTAAAGGGAAAGACTTCTGCTCTTCCATCTTTTCCCCTTGATGTTAAAGAGGTAGCTAACCAGCTGAGGCATACTAGGGCCACGAGCCCTGGACCTGACAATATCTGTAGGAAGGTGTTAAAATTATGTGCAGACCAGCTAAGTGTCATTTTTCATTACATCTTCCAGCAATCCTTAAAGCTGCAAAAGGTTCCCAAGATCTGGAAACATTCTGTAACTGTTCATGTGCCTAAGTGCAGCTCCCCTGTTGTTTTAAATGATTTTAGACCTGTAGCGCGGACCTCTCTTCTTATGAAATCTTTTGAAAAGACATTAAGAAAGAAGTTTCATCCCAGATTGAACACTGCCTTGATCCATTCCAGTTTGCATGTGGGAGGGTAGAGGTGTGGAGGATGCTGTGGTTACTCTTTAACATTTGCTGTTCAAACACCTGGAAGGCACCAAAACTCAGTTTTGTTTGTGGATTTTTAATCCGCATTCAACACTTTGCAACCTTATTTATTGGTTGAAAGGCTTTTTGACTTCAAGATTCACCCTAATTTGACTGGCTGGATTCTGGATTTTCCCAGTGTGTGAAGGTGAATGGCACGTTTTCTAATGTGTTTCCATCTTCCACGGGTTCTCCACAGGGTTGTTGTCTCTCTCCACTTCTATACATTCTGTACACTGACGAGTGTCGCAGTAATGTTAATAACAGATATATTCTAAAGTTTGCTGACGACTCGGCCATCGTTAGCCTTCTTGAGGAAGGTAGGACAGCACATGGGCAGGTTGTGGATGATTTTGTGAGCTGGTGTGAAAACTTTTTTCTCTATATAAATGTGTCCAAAGTCTCCGTCAAACCCCCCGTCTACTTCTATTAAAGCAGCTGCCATCGAGGAGGTAGACAGTTATAAATATTTGGGTGTGGTTTTTGACAATAAATTATGCTTTGAACCTCACATTGACATCACCTCAAAAAGGTTAATAAGAGGTTATTCTTTCTAAGAAAGACGAGGTCTTTTAATGTTTGCACTAAAATGTTATGTTGTAATAGAATCGGTATAATCTTTTTGTGTTATTGCTTCTTCGGGAGTTCGGCAAATAGAAACCTCTTGGGTCGTTTAGTGAAAGCTGCTAGCAAAGTTTCTGGATCCCAGCAGGAGGGCCTTTTAGCCATTTTTAACAAAAATGTGGTGAGGAAAGCTCATCCTAAATTAACCAACCAGAATGAGTTTGTTTTATTACCTTCGGGCCGTCGCTTCAAGGCCTCTTTCGGGAGGACAAAGAGACTTAAAGTGTCGTTTGTTCCTACTGCTCTTCATCTAATGGTAATGGCCTCTAAGGTGACAGAGTTGTTGTTTTCAGCTGTGATTTTATTTAACTTATTTTAAGCTCATTCATTGGTTTAGATTGTGTGAATTTCTTTTTGACACATGCCGCCGGTTCTGATTTGTTGTTTTTTGAAGTTTTTGATGTCATGTCTGTCCTATGTGTGTGTTCTGGCTGCAAAATCAATTTCCCTCTGGGGACAATGAAGGATTTGAATTGAATTGAATTTATTTGTTATTTCCTCCATTATTTTTTTTTCCATATTTGTTCTTGCTACAGATGTTGAAGATGTCACCACATGACCATGATGAACTCATATTTCTTTGTGTTTTTTTTTTACATTTTTGTCATTAAATCATCTAAAGTAAGTACACAAGAAAATGTTGACGAACAATTAACCCACTCTATGTGTAGATAATTTTTTTGATGAAATAAGAGTTGCGGAGGAGTTGAAATTTACAACTTTGTCTCCAGAGTTGCCACCAAAAAGGATGTGCCATCCAGCAACGTGAGTCATGTGACTTTGGAGTAAACCATTGCTGATTATAGGGGTTTTATCAGTGGGTAACACAGCTGACAATGATTTTTCGGACACACATAAAGTGAATAATTTCATGTATATTAAAGTTTAAAATAGATTTGAAAACAGCCTTATCGTGTTTTAATGATTCTTTTTTAACAATTAATGCTGAAATAATATATAAAAATATATTCTATTGTTAAGTTTGAATAGCAAACTCGTCATCTAAGAACTCAGACAGCACAAAAACTGCAAATTCCAATGTGGCATTTTTGCTAAATACTTTTTTTTTGTTTGTTTTGCTAAATACTTTTTGTATTATTTTAAAGAGAAATATCATCCAATACAAAACTGGTTATTGTTTGAAATAATGACTAATAGTGTTTGATCAATTGGCAAATACAGCCTATGGACATGAAACGTACCCCTAACTTTAGGATCACTCAGACACTATATGCGAGTGTTCAGGGCATGTTGGGTGGTTGGAAACAACTTTATAGCAACGTATTACCACTGCTAAACAGCATCTGAAACGTCGGCTCGCGGGAGTGAACTCTGAACTCAGCACTGCCCCCTAGTGGAGGAACGGACTTAACAACCATGGCAATGCAAACATGAGGACGGCGACAACGTTTGAAATGGGTGTTGCTATTTACATACATGAAGGAGCATAAGTGGGCCTCCAAACGTTGTTTTATTTAACGATTTGTCAGTTATTTAAAACAGCAGCAGTTGGACAGTGCTGTTTACCAACTGGCAATAAACATCACAAAGGAGGAGAAGAAGAAAAATGGTGGGGGAAGTGGTTGGAAAAAAGGATGGACTGAAACATTAACATGTTCTTTGTTGCTGCAAAGAAGATGCGCTAGCGAGGGATCTCACTGATGTTGGACGAAAACACAGGGATTTATTTTAAACATTCCCCAGTCTAAAGAAAAACCGATCTAAAGAAACAGGTCCACAGTACAGCCCTTAGACCTCCAACTGCTCCCTTGATGCTGCAATGCCAGGTGTTCCACTGCTGATAACCTTGTAATGGCTGCGTTTACAGCCAAACATCAGTGGTAACCTGCAATGAACAGAGCTACACACACATATTGGATTTAATTTACAGACCAATATATGATTTTGTTTAACATTAGTTTAATCATTAACATCATGCATTTTGGTTTATATTGTGGTGTTACAGTTTGTTTTCTTTGGAGTTGTTTCAGTGGCTCCAGTCTCTTGGCTTGGAAACCAGCAGGCGGCCACGGGGCAGAGCCACTAATTGGACCAGACCACACACCAGCATTAACGGGGGAAATTAGGTTTTCCTTTGTTAGCTTAGTCAGGTCTTTTTGTTTGGGATGATAAGCCACTATTTAAGTTTACCGTTGTGTCTCATTTGTTAGGTCAGTTCTTTTATTTGTTTGACTTATTTTTTCTCTTTTATGGACCCAATCACTCTTTTATTTAGTAAATTGCTTTGGAGGACTTTTTTTGGGTTAAAATAAAAACCCTTTTTTTGAACTTTAAAACTGTGCCTGACTGTCCTTCACTGCTTGGTCCTTCGCATTTGGTGTCAGGAGCGGTGTAAGGTACAGAGTTCTTTTCTTTTTCTTACTTTTTCTACATTCCCTCCCAACGTACTGGACCATGCAGAGATGGGAAAGAGTGGCAAAGAAGCAAAAGGAGACAGTCGAAACTGACCTGGTAGAGAGGAGCTCTCATGGAGGAGAGGAACATGGAGCCTTTGGAGGGGTGAACAGCACTGAAGGCCAAGGTAGGGAGCCAAACATGTCAGAATTGGTGTCTATTCTCCGTTCTCATGGGCATCAGCAGGAGGCAAGACAGAGGGAGGGAGACAGAGGCGTTTAAGAGAACTGCAGCATCAGTTTCAGCTCCTGCAGATGGAAGTGCAGGCTTGTACCTCTCCAGTCTCCGAACGTCATGAGGATGAACCCAAACCATTGAAGAAGAAGCACCTAAAGCTGATAGCCCTCCCTGTGCAGGATCCAGTGATGAGGAAATGCATGCTTCACCAGGTTAGTCTCGTTTTTTTTTTTTTTTCCCCAGATTGTCCAAATTAACAGCTCATGATGACACTGAACATTTTCTAATGGGTTTTGAAACCACTGGACCAAGATTGGGTTTTCATCTGAAAAGTTCAGCTACTGACGGGGAAAGCAAGAGGTGCGTATGTTAACATGGATATGGATGATTCTTTAGAGTATGACAAAGTCAAGGCAGCCCTTCTACAGAAGTATGATATCAATCCTGAGATGTACAAACAGAGGTTTCGTTCCCTGGAAGTTAAATTGGATGAAAATCCAAAAGAACTGTGTGAACGCTTAAAAGAGCTGTATGGGAAATGGATAAAGCCAGAAGGGGGAACGAGATTGGTAAAATCATTATTTTGAAACAGTTCATGAGAAAGCCGTCTCCTGAGTTACAGGTCTGGATCAAGGTCTGGATCAAGAAGCTGCACAGCTGGCGGACGTGTTTGTGGTGGCATGGAGAAAAGGACGGTCTTGGAGTCTGGGATGGAGAGCCACACAAGGTCATTATGTCCCAGAAATTAGGAAAAGTTAAAAGTGTGTTTTGTGCCCCGACAGAGTATTAAACCCAAAATTGAGTTTGATAATATGTTAAAGGTGACATCTGTTGAGCTTAAAGGTAGAACGTTAAAGGCTCTTATTCATTCAGGAAGTACTCAGACTCTTGTGCAAAGAGATTTTGTCCCAGCTAATAAAGTTAATATTACTGACATAATCCCTGTTTGCTGTGTTCATAGATGAAAAGCCATATCCGACAGCGGATTTCTACATCAAGGTACAAGGAAAAGCCTACCTTTTTAAACGTTGGGGTTGCTGAGAACTTGTCATTTCCAGCTGTGCGGGGTACAGATCATAGACTGTATATAAAAGATGGATGGAGCCTCTGTGACGTCACCTGTAGGTTTCTGAAGAACAAAAGTGAAGCTGGTTGGGTGGTTCCAACCATCGCCATCTTGACAGCGTCACCCCTGCCGTCGCTCCCGGAAAATACAAAAATGGGCAAAGTGGTGGAGCTGAGAGGGAGACTGTGAGCATGGGGGTGGATGATTGACATCTATCAAAATCCGAGCTGCCAGTAGCTAAGAGCTAACTGAGCCAACCCAGAGCTAACGGTAGCTAACCAGCTAACGGAGGTAGGCGGGCTAAAGCTAAGGTGTGCTGTTAGCCGACTAAAAACCGCGTTTGTGCTGCACTCTCCCTTCTTGTATCCCTTCAGATATTGGATACCTGTCAATCAAAAGGACACGCCCCTAATTATGCAGCATTTCAGGATTTAATAACATCCAAACGGATGAGTCACAAAAAAATTTCACCCCCCCCTCACAGTTGTCATGAAGTTAAACTTGACCTTTTAATCCTAAAATGGATTTTTGTACCAGCCTTTAAACATGTTTATTTCCACTAGACTGGATTACTGTAATGGTCTTTAACAGGACTTCCTAAAAACAGCATTAAACATCTGCAGCTCATCCAGAACGCTGCTGCTAGAGTTTTAACCAGGACTAAGAGATCTGAACACATCAC
>JBAGKM010000021.1:27988383-28001007 GCA_037177155.1 Melanotaenia catherinae
TACAGACTGGTTTATACTGGGATTAAAAGCTGCTATAGACTGGTTTATACTGGGATTAAAAGCTGTTACACACTGGTTTATACTGGGATTAAAAGCTTCAGCTTCTACAGATTGGCTTTCATTAGAAATGTCTTGGAGTTTTAAGGTTAATCATTTTCTCGCCTCTATTTTGTCTACTTAGTGTCTAATTCATTCCACATCCTCACATAACAAGACTTTTATTGTGTAACCAATAATGAATAATTTTGTTTGAATCCCGAACTTTCTTTGTTATGACAGAAATCAGTAAATAAACATATCCATTTTTTTCTGTTATCTGTTATGTCAGTCTTTTGTGGATGTACTTTAAAGAGCGAGGAAGAGAGATGTCAACCACACGGGTCAACCTGTTATGCCTGCAGTGTCGGTGCCATGTTGTGTTAGAGGTGATATGAAGCAGAGATGCATGGACAGATAAAATGCATCAGCTGCAGCTCTAACTGGATTTCCCTCTGAATGAAGCAGAGAGGGACAGTGATAAATACTTCACTGACTTTATGGAGATGCTGCCAAAGAGACATGGTTTGGTGAGAAAACATTTTGTTTTCTCGTGTGGTCAATGGCTCTATAAATGTCTGTGATAGATAAAAGCTGCTGAATGAAAGGGTTAAAGTAAAAAATGTGAAGGTCTTTGTCAAACAAAGTCAACATTTAAAACCAGTATTTAATGCCACACATGTGGAACTTGTAAATAAAGGACTTTCCAAAAGTAATAAATAAGTTAAAACAAACAGACATGCATGCAGGCAGGAGGCTGAAAGACAGAGACATGCTGTACAAACGCATGTTTCCAGGCCAAACTGGAAAGTACTTACCAAGGCAAAAAGAGCAGCAAGTTCTCAAAAAGGCTAGCGCGGTGCTCTTACCTACGTTTTGCCTTGACGGCGTTGGCTAAATGTCAGAGTAGCTGCCAAAACTCAGGCACATGAACACCACAGGTGGCCCACATGGAAACCGAAGGAGGACCACTTCTGGTCCATAAAATGCTAACCGTAATCTACGTCCAGGACACAAGCTGACATCTGGACCACTTCTGGCCCATAAAATGCTAACCGTAATCTACGTCCAGGACACAAACTGACATCTGGCCCATAAAATGCTAACCGTAATCTACGTCCAGGACACAAACTGACATCTGGACCACTTCTGGCCCACACAACACTTGTCAATGCCGAAACTGAACCATAACTCTCAAAAGCAGCCCAGAATTGAACCAAATCTGTCTGCTATCTGTGAAAACTCTACGGCAGGGATACGTAATGACAAAGTGTAGCATTTCATAGCTTATGACTATATTTGGCTATTCTAACCAACTGCAGTTGCAGTAGTCTATCTGTTAAGATTTAGTGAATTCTGGGTTCCATATGTGGCCAGGATTATAGATTTCTTGTAGGGGGCCCATGTATAGCATCTTATGTATCCATAAATGTTCCAGATGTCAGCTTAGGAATGTTCTTTGTGTGTAAACCCTATATAAGGAAGGCTGATACAGACAGCCAGTGGGATTCCACAGTGGCCATAGGAGACCTCTCAGGCTGCTGCAGATCTGTTTAAGATGTCATTTTTTGTAATAAACCTTTTTTAGTATTCATCAAGTTGTGTGGGATGATGGCGGCGCGTACAGACGCAGCGGCCCGGAGCTCCCACTACTGCCGTAGTTTTTGCACTTAAAAACTATGCATGTGGATGCTCCAAACGTAATTTCGTTGTTCTTCTGTGACAATGACAATAAATACTTGAACTGAATTGAATTGGCATCCGGAGCTGTGTTAACCTCTCAACTATCTTTGCCACATCACGTGCATCAAGTAATTTACATCAAAATGGCATCATAAACCAGAAAGGAAGTCCAATCAAAAGAAAAAACAGCAGGACAAGTTTACAAAAAAATGTTCCACAAGGCAAAAGTAAAGAGAAGAAAATGAAGAGAGGAGCCCAGTGCATCATGGGACATCCTCCAGCTGCAAAGGCCTAAAGCAGCAAAACTAAAGAGGTGGTTAAATCAAAAAGGAGCATTTTAATCTCATCTTAGAGGTAGAGGAGTCTGAATCTTGAACCTAAACCCACAGAGAGGGGTCAGCTAACTGAAAGTTCTGCCTCCCGTTCCACTGCTGGAACCAGAACCACCAGTAAACCTGCAGTCTGCTGAGCTGGGATGAAGCCTTGTTCCTGGACTAAAGAGCATTATTCCATTTCTTATTCTGTCAATGGGGCAATAGATCCGATTTTACTGAAAGCTAGACTTCAGCTCCTTTTTCACAGTTCAAAGTCTCCTGGATAAAAAAAAGCCAGTTTACAAGACAAAGAAGGTAAGTCCTTCACACGGCCGTAACGCAGCTCTCTGATGGTTTTTATGTTGGCTGCTTCTGTCTGGGAGACAGTAGTTCAGCTTTTGGTGAATCTATAAAAGTACAAACTAGCCCAGGTCACTTCTCTACAAGCACAGCTGTTTCCATGTGAATGGATGAACACAGTTTTCTTAAAATGTTCTCCTCCCTGGATGTGTTACTAGGATAAAGCTCCATTTAGACTTATGTCAACTTTAATTACACTTTTCAGTCATGATGTTTTTATTTTCTTTTTCTAATGATTTAATCTCCACAGCATAGTTTGTGTCTTCTATTGTTCATACAGTACATACTTTAATTATTGTGTTCCTGAATTTAATAAACAGTTTTGTTTGTCCTTGTTGTGTAGCTCTATTTACAAATCATCAAAATATCATTTAAAATGTTTGTGTGATTCCTAAATGTAACTGAGATAAGTAAGCTTCCTTATAGATGGACTGACTGATTAATATTTGCTTATTTAAAAAAAGTATAATCATGTTAAACAGCTTTTCTGAGATTTTTTTCCTGGTTGGTGAGAATTTCTGACATCATTCAGAAGCATGAACGAACCTCCGAACTCTACAACAGCAACAGAGATGAGAGAGCGCGGCGACAGTTATCAGAGAGCAAGCTTCACATGGGAGGTCTGCGGCCCTGGCTGGATCTTCTCTCACATAACACACAGGTGTTTCCTCTGCTTCGCAGCTCTACTGTCTTCCCAGGCTTAGTTCAAAGATCCAGCCCCCTCCCCCAGAGCTCAGGCATCGTTGTTTACCAGACTGAACCCCCTAACAAGCCCTGACACTGCTGCACAAATAATACTGCAAAATACAGCCACGTCGGAGGGGTGTGCAACGCCTAACAAAGAAAAGAGGATGGTGTGTGTGTATGTGTGTGTGTGTCAGCTCCTCGAGAGAATCAGTTTTTATTCTGTCCTCTGCTTTTCATGAACAAGAAAACATTCATACAACTCGACACACCATCCAGCTCACAAACTGAACATGAAGACAGCGTCTGATGCTGGTTTTGGCTCAGTGATGATGATGATGATGATGATGATGATGATGATGATGGCCCATTCCTCATGGATAATGTATAGAATATACACACTGACTATCAGCAAATACTTGGCCAGCAGAGGAGGGTGTTTCTATTTAACTGCTGGAACTTAAAAACATGCACAGATTTTGTGTTGGAAGGATGATCCAGGCAGAGCGGATCCTCGGCGAGGGACTGATGTGTTCTCTGTTGGAAGAAGCAGCAGGCAGACTCGAAGCTTGAAGTGTTTGTGGGAGATTGGAATGAATAATCACTCTTGTCCTGTTCTTTCCCTTCACAGAAAGGGGGCACATCATAACAGGCTGAAATGCCAAGTGACTCCATCACTTGCAGATACCTGAAGAGTGGTAACTGTAAACAGAGTCAGCTGAGGAGAAACAGGCATGAAGAC
Source organism: Melanotaenia catherinae (assembly GCA_037177155.1). Taxonomy (NCBI): domain Eukaryota; kingdom Metazoa; phylum Chordata; class Actinopteri; order Atheriniformes; family Melanotaeniidae; genus Melanotaenia; species Melanotaenia catherinae. The sequence goes on from JBAGKM010000021.1 coordinate 27,992,203, forward strand.
TTGGAGAAAAACACAAACAGAAATACAACAAATCCACATTTAATTCTTATCTTTAAATATAGCTAAACTAGCCTGAACTAACTGTTACCTCCAATTCAAGCCTGCTGCTGGGACTGAGATTAAAACCTGTTATGATCCTCTTTTGAAAAGTCTGGTTTACTGTCTGTTCGTGGATTTTTGCCTCTCACCTCTCGCCTCTGATCGTGGTTGGCAGGGTCGCTGTATAGTTTGCAGGTAGCGACAGGCAGCTGATTACCTGCCCCCTGCTGTCCACAGCCAGCTGAGAAGCTGTAGGAAGCCATTGACTGAAGTGGATACACCAAGCTGCTTTCACGTTAGGGCCAGCTGGTAGGGCGCCCCTCCTTTCAATGAGTGCATGACGGGGGTTTGATCCCTTACTGCATGTACATGTAGCCCTCTCCTCAGAGAAATCTTTAACAATAACCAAATGAGTGGTGAGGGATTATAGTATGTAATTAGATGATTAGCCTCTGAGGCGCATCATCTCATATTCCTAGAGATCTTCAGCAGCTAAATTTACAGTTAATGAACAATCAACCAAGCAAGTAACAGTGTACTGTCATCTTCAAAGCGTTTAATGTCATCTGCATAGTAAGGGTTTCCCTGAACAATGAAATTCTTACTTTGCCATCCACACTGAAAGCTATAACAGAGTATAAAATAAAGAATGAAAAAAAATTTAGAAAACTAGATAGAAGATACAGTAAGATAAAAAGGATAAAACACTAAGTAAATAATCTCATAAATGTAAATAGATTGTAAATGTAAAAGTGATGTGCTACATTCAACAATGAACGATTAGCTGTACAAAAAAACTGTAGACGGTGAGATGCATGTGCAATATCATAAGTAATAAGACACATAAGCAGTAAACAATATTTACCGTGGGTGACAATATAAAGTCAGTGTGCAGGTACAGGTCGTTGTTACAGACCATCAGCTGTTCAGGAGTCTGATGGCCGAGGGAAAGAAAGAGTTTCTGAGTCTTGTTATCGTGCATTTCAGACTCCTGGATCTCCTGCCTGAGGGGAGGAGAGTGAGTCCATGTTGGGGGTGGGATGATGAACTCTGTGATGGTAGATGCTCTGCAGAGAGGGCAGTGGAGTCCTGGTGATCCTGGACCAGTCTTCACCACTTCACGACATTAGAGCTGCCGTACCATACGGTGATGCAGCTGGACAGGATGGACTCAACCACGCAGCTGGAGACGTTTCTGAGGATCTTTGGTGACATGCCGAACTTCCTCAGCCTCCTCAGGACGTCCAGCCGCTGCTGAGCTCTCTTCACCAGCTGTGTTGAGTGTCCAGGTGAGGTCATCACTGATGTGGACCCCCAGATATTTACACCTGCACACCCTCTCCGCTTCCAGCCCATGGATCTGTAGTGGCTGGTGAGGCTTCCTCTCCTTCCTCATGTCCACTATCATCTCCTTTGTCTTGCCCGTGTTGAGGTTGAGGTTGTTGTCCTCACACAATGTCAGCAGAGAGGCCTCCTCCCTCCTGTAGACTGCTTCTTCCCGCCAGCAATGTGTCCTATCACAGCGTTGAAAGTCTGTTTGCTTGTCCGTCCATCCGTCCGTCTTCGTGTCCATCCCTCTGTTTCCATGTCCGTCCATATGTCCGTCTGCGTGTCCATCCGTCTGTTTGCATGTCCGTCCATCCGTCTGTTTGCATGTCCATCCGTCTGTTTGCATGTCAATCCATCCGTCCGTCTTCATGTCCATCCCTCTGTTTTGCATGTCCGTCCATCCGTCTGTTTGCATGTCTGTCCATCCGTCAGCATGTTTGTCCATCCGTCCGTCTGCATGTCCATCCGTCTGTTTGCATGTCTGTCCATCCGTCAGCATGTCCGTCCATCAGTCCGTCTGCATGTCCATCCGTCTGTTTGCATGTCTTTCCATCCGTCTGTTGCCATGTCTGTCCATCCATCAGCATGTCCATCCATCCGTCCGCAGGTTTTGATGTTTTACTATAGTCTACTAGTCTACTGCTTTTTCCTCTTCATTTTATTCTGTCATCATTTTGAATAATATTTGCAAGTCCATTGCATAAACTGCTTGAAGACAAGGACATAAATAAAATAGGTAAAAAAATAATTCAATAAAAACCCCTCGGCTCATTCACTGCAAGTAAACAATGGAGAGAGTTTATTCAGTGTTTGGGTTTCTTTTTTCACGTTGATATTAAACCTAATACAGTTTTTACCAGAATGTGTCCAGTATGAGCAGCAGGAGAGGCAGCAAGTTGTCCAGCTACTACACGTCCTACATCACTTCCTCTCTGTGGTCCATTCACACTGCAAGAGAACCACACCAGAGTCATCTGTGTCAACTGTATCATGTTATACAGAATGATTAGTTCTTTATTACTTTACAGTATCAAAGTTGATATCTTTGTGTTTATAAAATGAGCCTGCAGATTGCTCATGTCAGCCTCTTAAGTGCTCAGAAGCTTACCGTACCACAGCCTTAGCTAGCTGAATGGGCACTTATGATTGGGGGATGGTGGTGGAGGGGGGTGAGCTTGGATGACCTTTGTTGACTGCTGTTGTAAATAGCTATGCAATCTTCATAATAGCCATCTTTAGTGCAATTAAATCTTCCATTTTCCCTGTATGGCCTTCACCCCCTGTCAAATACATGCCTTGGATTTAAAACTCACATACTGAACATGGAGGGAAGAAAAGGAGGTTTGTTGAAAGTTGGAAATATCATGCATAAAGGTAGAGGGGGGATGAGTAGCGTGAGGTCAACAAAGAGGGGAAAAAGGAGACAGAGAGAAAGAGAGGATGAGACAGACCTTTTCTGTGTGTGCAGATTAATTAGAATCCTTCTGGACTGCCATTACAGCTCATTAAATGAAGCCAAGGCCATACAGGCATCAAACAAAGAGCTGAGACTGAGCCTCAGTCCAACCCCCACCGCTCTGTGCCATACTTACAATGACGGTGAATGTGGGTGTGTGCATGCATCTGCATTTCTTTATTTCACAGTGTGTGAAAGGTGTAGCTTTGTTTTTATTTACAAACACAAAGCTTAGAATGACTTGCTATATACAGCTGCAGAATGTAAGCATCCATGTGTGCATATGTGTGTGTTAAGGCTAAAAGCTGCCTCTTCTAAATTACCACAAAGAATGTGTATCTGTGCATGTTTGTATGCATTTATAAACTGTGTCTTTGTGTGGCTGCTAGGATTGGTATGTAAATTAAGCATTATGTTAATGATATTTCCTCTCCACAGGCCCTGTTAGTCTCCACAGGCCCTGTTAGCATAAATGATGCTTCCCCCAGCTAGCCGGCTGAGACTCGCCCATTGCCACTAAAGGGATGAATTAGGCCTCTGAATCCCTGATCATATTCTTGTTCATTTTCAGTAAGGATTGGACTGGGGTTCCACATGCATTATAATGAGTGTTTATGGGTGCTCATTAGTGGGCACCCATGGTGGCATCGAATAATAATGTACTGGAGTTATTGCAACCATGTGCAGAACAGGCCTACAGCTTTGACAATTACAGTAACGACCTGCAATACGTCAGATCCACAAAAAACAGTTTTTAAGATCACTGCGTGTGTTAAATGATGGTGGGGGTCTGTTTCAGCATGAGGTGTTTAAAATCTGACCGTTGTCGTGCCTTTAAGGTTACAAATATTTCCAAATGATCACAATTTCCTCCATAATTCACTTAATTTGGATTAACTGATGAAGTAACACTAACAATAATCATTAGCTGCATCCCTAATGTATGCAGCCTATCTCTGAATGTTTCCTGCTATCCAGAGAGGGACTTAGTTCCAGAAAGCACAGGAAATAAGCTGAGGAGATGTTCCTCTTTCTGCATATTTTCCCTTTTTAGCTAGGAGTTCTGGGCTTCCTTCTCAACTATTTGGATGTAAAGAAGGTATGACCAGCACAAGGACCACACTTAAGGCTCATTGATGCTCGACGCAGAACACAGATGGACAGTTTCGTCCGTCTTCATGGCAACACATAACATGCATGAAAGTATCAGGGCGGCGAAGTTTGAAACGAACGTTGCTATTTACCTACATGAAGGAGCATAAACGGGCCTTTAAATGTAATTTAAATTTAACAATTTTCCAGTTATTTCAAACAGTTGGAATGTGTTGTTTACCAACTGACAATGAACGTCGCAAATGAGAAGAAGGAAAATGGCAGGAAAGCAGGAAGGACCCAAACATAAATATGCTCTTTGTTGTTGCAAAGAAGACAAGCTAGCGAGGGATGTTACTCGTGTTGGAAGAAAACACAGGGATTTATTTTAGATATCATTTGGCGTGCATTTTGGTCATAATTTGGATTCTGATCACGGAATTAGATGACGCAACTAAAAACTGCAGGATCAGCAGATATGCTTGTTTTTATTTGGGAGATCCAAAATTGAGAAATAACACGTGCACATTTTTATGACGTATGATTTTAATTTGGGACAGCACAAGACTAGAAATAACATCTCAACTCCGATAATACACACACTTCATGATTGTGTATCAGCTTCAGCCGTCAGTTAAATCTGTAGGAAAAAACAATTTGCTGTCTTTCCAGAAAAAGGTGGAAAAAAGGTAATCTGGTTAGACGAGACTAAAGGCCCACTTCTGCTTCCTTTACCTACATCAACAGGTACATAGGTTTCAAATACCTCTGCTCCCATACTTCCCATGTGTCCGTTACGTTGTCAGCCAATGCATCCACCAGAGGGCAGTACAGAGTTTAGAGTTCACCTCCGAGTTCTCACGTCAGTTTCAGATAATAACAAACATGGTGACGATGGAGGATCATGGTGATCTTTCTCAGAAAGAGGCATTGAAGGACAGCGCAGTCAACGGCAATGTTCTGTTTAATCCATCGCTGCAGCTTCTTCTTTGTTCCTTTTGCAAGTCGTACATCAGCTACACTGCCCCCATGGTTTCTGGTGGTACTATTCTGTTTGCTCCGTCAGAGAACGGATACCCAGGGGTCCTGAAAATGGACCAAATCACTGACATAAATGGCACAGATAAGTGAAATGCTCTGTAGATGTCTTTGTGTAGAGCATGAATGGGCCTTCGGGATGCATTCACACCAGTCAGGGGGACTTGGGTTGATGGTGTGGGTAACTTCGTGCCTTCGCTGGGTTTGGTTTGCTTTCACACTGCTCCTTACCAAAATGGACTAAACCACCTGGACATCTTGGACCTGGAAAGAATTAAACTGACTTATTTTTAAAGACTTATGTATTTTTTTGACTTATGTACAAAATTTTATTTATAGGATTTATTGTTTGGATTTTAATAACTTTATATCTTTACATTCTTATCATAGATTTTATTGATTTGATAAATATTTTCTGTTCTTATCTCACACAGTTATTTCAAGCCCTTTAAAAAGAAATTAAGATTTTCCTGATGTTCTGGTGCAGGATCACCATCTGTGGACCTGCTGAGCCACCTGTCCTGCAGGTTTTACATGTTTACCTGCAGCAACACACCTGAGTCAGATTATTGATGAGTCAATAAGAGACTTGTCCAGAACCTGACAACAAGCTGTCATGTGGATTAAGTGTGTTGCAGCAGGGAAACATCTAAAACCTGCAGGACAGGTGATGATCCTGCAGCACATTTACCCGCCTCTCATTCAGGAATAAATGAACTGCAGTTGTAGCTTAGAACAGTTCTCTGTGGGTCCAGATGGATTCTGGTTCACATTAAAAACTCTTGGATAAGTTATGGTAATAACATATTTACTATTCTGGATGCAGTTCTAGGGTAAATCTGAGTAGTCGTCTAAGCAGACCAGACAACAGATTACTCATTACAGATACAAGTGACTTGAGACTTGAGAGGTAGGTAGGTAGATAGGTAGGAAGGTAGGTAGGTCGGTGGAAAGTTAGGTAGGTAGATAGGTAGTAAGTTAGGTCGGTAGTAAGGTAGGTAGGTCGGTAGGAAGGTAGATAGGTAGGTAGAAAGGTAGGTAGGTTGGTAGCAAGTGAGGTAGGTAGGTAGATAGGTAGGTCGGTAGAAAGTTAGGTAGGTAGAAAGGTAGTAAGTTAGGTCGGTAGCAAGGTAGGTAGGTCGGTAGGAAGGTAGATAGGTAGGTAGGAAGGCAGGTAGGCCGGTAGCAAGTGAGGTAGGTAGGTTGGTAGGTAGGTAGGTAGGAAGGCAGGTAGGCCGGTAGAAGGTGAGGTAGGTAGGAAGGTAGTTAGGTTGGTAGTAAGTTAGGTAGGTCGGTAGGTAGATAGGTAGGCAGGTGGAGACATGAGGGTTGGTTGTGACCAGCCCCTTACATAGGCTGGTTGAATGCCTCTCATCCACTGCCCAGCAGTCACATGGTCTTTTCACCTGAAAAATAAAATTCTAAGTAATTGTAACAACTATTGTGGCATCTACAAATTGACATCCATTGAAAGAAGATTTAGTGTTTCATGCAGCACAAATAACTGGGCAGCTTATCTCATCTGCATGTTATTGTAAAGCATTGTGCAAATGTCTTAAACCACAATCTGATTTGCTTTTGTTTGCAAAGCTATAGCCATCTTGATTTATTTAGCAGTTTTGTCATCTTTCATAAGATTCCTACACATCCCAGGAAATATGACCTCTAACATAAAAACGAGGGTTTCTACAGGCAGAGCTAATATTGATCCGACGGTGAGTGACTTCTATTAGCGTGCAGCTCATCTTCACCTCCTGGAAAATCCAGGTATGAATTTGTAGGTAATCTTTGACAACTGTTCAGTGATCAGCTTCCTGATTCTTTCAGTTCAGTTTTTAGTTTGATTTCTAATTTTCCAATGAAAATGAACTTGAAGCAAAATATTGATGGAATCGTGACCAAACATTAGCCTTATTTATTAGCTAGCTACCAATTAATTTTATCCGTCCAAGATGGGCTTAATAGTTTGCTTGATTTACTGAGCAAAACACTCGTTTCCTGTCTCGTTTTGTCCCAGACAAATACGCACTGACTTAACATAATTAAAGCTCTTTGTCTTTGGTCAGTTTTCAGTGTTGTTATTGCAAGTGTAACAGAGTAAATTGTGTTATTCCACTTGCTCCCACTCTGACCTGTACTGCATGGTGAAGGGGCGGTGGCTCTTGGGCGTTTCCTCCCTGGTGCTGACGTAATTGCGTCATCAGCTGCGTTCGGTCAGTACTGGGATGGATTCGTCCGAGGTAAGTCGTATTCCTGAAGTGGTCCACAGTTGGGGATATTTCTGGTCTCTAGCACCTGGTTGCTAGTAAACCAATGTGGTATTGAGTTGCTATCCCCCTCATTTCGTTTTGCTGAAACTCTTACAGTGTTTACCGACTGAGCTCACCGCACCTGATCCTGCATTTCTGTGTTCTGTACAGGTAAATATGTGTTTTGTTAATAATATTTTGCTCAGTACTGGGATGGATTCGTCCGAATGTTTACCGACTGAGCTCACCGCACCTGATCCTGCATTTCTGTGTTCTGTACAGAACTAATAAACGGCCGGTGTTGGCGAGACCTGAGCATCGCAATATCTTCATTAATTAACACAACGCAGAGCTACAACATATATGAACCTGCCAGCACCCAGGACTGGCATGGTTACACAAGTCCTCAGAAAAACGTAAGTTTTCAGGGCATCAGTTACTGCTTATGTCAGCTTCTGAGCGCAGCATGAAAAGCGTGTGTGACTGGCTGATATCATGTATTTCTTTAAAACCTTCAAGAATTGGTTGAATAACAGAGGATGGAAGTAACAACTTAGTTAGCCATTTAAAGGTAGAACATGGCTAAGATTTTCAAAAACTGTGTGACATCATCATTTTCTGGGCTGACATGTGGCTGTTCACTGTATGCATCATGAGGTCCATATCATTTAACTTTTCTAGACATATGTGATGAGAATATGGATAACCAGCAACCATTTTCTCCTCTCTGGTGCATTTTAAGGTGATAAAAAAAATGGTCAAATACTGACAAGTGACACTGCACAAGATGACATGGCAGGTTAGCTCTGTTGCACAACTGCTTGGCGTAATCACGTGCCCTTCTTTAGGATGTCTGCAAACGTGATTTAAAGGCTGCAAATCTTTGGAAAGTCCTTTTGCAGTCAGTCCAGGGACACTTAGGTCAGAATTATACCGGGTGCGTGTGCGTTACGTTACAGCTGCGCCACAGTTTTGCTCCAAACTGCATGGCACGGCGTTTATACCGGAAGCGTGTCAGGTGTGGAGTGCCCATGAGTGCAGTCCACCGCAAAATCACGAAATTACAGGAAAGGTGGAGAATCTTGTGATTCCCCACTTCCAAGATAAATGCTCGTCTATGATGACAAAAAAAAAATAAAAAAAAAATAAAATTTAATAAAATAAAAAATTAAAACACAGACCTCCTGACTGGTTAAGCACATCGTGTTTTCATGGGTCAGCAGCTCAAATCTGCACAGGGGCTTTTATTTTGAAAAATACAGGAAGCTTTTCTCTGCTCCCGTGTGTGATTTCCTGTCTGCCTCTATCCACCAAGCTGACTGAGCAGAAAATGTTTTAAATGTAATCCTGGTGTCTCCTAATGTATTTAACACTTGATATTCCAAAGTTTGTCTCTACTCAAACCACCAAAGTGCCACATTTACTATTTTAACTTTAGCAGGTAATCAAATCAGTGCAGATCAAATTGCAAAAAACAGAAAAAGTGCTTCCAAACAAGTTCCTAGCACATAAATCATCATCATCATCAAAAAAAAAAAAAAAACAACACAATATAAACTACCACAGTACTACATGATACCAAAAGAAAAATAGGATGATGAT
>JBAGKM010000021.1:28036021-28046072 GCA_037177155.1 Melanotaenia catherinae
GATCAGGATTGTCCGGCCTTCAGTTAGCCATTCAGGGTGGGTCCCATCCTTTAGCAGCTGGGTCATTTGTGCTGCCAATGGCATGACTGTTATCCTGACCATCATCAACAGGTTTTCCAAGATGGCTCACTTTATTGCTCTCCCTAAGCTGCCCACAGCCAAGGACACAGCTGACCTTCTTGCAACCCATGTGTTCCGTTTACATGGCATTCTGGTGGATGTGGTTTCTGATCAGGGACCCCAGTTCGTCTCTAAGTTCTGGGCCGAGTTCTGCCGCTTGCTGCGGATCCAAGTCAGTCTGTCCTCCTGGTTTCATCCCCAATCCGACGGTCAATCAGAGAGGGCTAATCAAACATTGGCAACCTGTCTCTGGTGCCTTTGTTCCGAGAACCCCTCTGCCTGGGCCCACAACCTGTCCTGGGTGGAGTACACGCACAATTCGTTGCCCTCCTTGACCACTGGGTTTTCTCCTTTCCAGGTGGTTAATGGGTTCCAGCCTCCGCTGTTCTCTCCACAGGAGGGGGAGGTCAGGGTTCCATCTGCGCAAGCGGCGGTCCACCGCTGTCACTGGATCTGGCAGCGTGCACGAGCTGCGCTACTGCAGGCTTCCCAGTTCTACCGGATGGCGGCCAACCGCCATCGCTGGGCAGCTCCTCCCTACCGGGTGGGTCAGTGGGTTTGGTTGGCCACTAAGGACCTGCCGTTACAATTGGAGTGTCGGAAGTTAGCTCCTCGGTTGCCAAGGTGATCAACCCGGTGGCCGTGCGTCTTTGCCTCCCTAGGGCCATGAGGGTCCACCCCACTTTCCACGTGTCTCGGATCAAGCCTGTCCTCTCCTGTCCATTGGTGCCTGCCTCCAGATCCCCTCCGCCCGCCCGGTTGGTGGACCGGTTGGTGGACCGGTTGGTGGGTCGGTCTATTCTGTGCAACGCATCCTGCACTCCCGTCGCTCTGGTCGCTCCCTCCAGTACCTGGTGGATTGGGTGGGTTATGGCATTGAGGAGCATTCCTGGATTCCTGCTCACTTTGTTGTGGATCCTGCACTTCAGGCCCGCTTCCATTGGCCCTTTCCTGCTCAGCCTGGTGGGTCATCGTGAGTCGACCCTTGTGTGGGTGGTACTGTCATGATCCATTTTATGTTGCTCGGATTTCCCAGCTGCCCTGAAAGCACCCTCCTTCCACTCTCACTGATTATTGATGCGCTCCACCTGTGCTGTGCTGTGCTCCTGATATACCTGTGTGTGACAATCTTCCTGTGCCAGATCGTCTTGGTTCTTCCCTGCACATATCTAACATTATTCTTCTGTCTGCCTGCCTGCCGTTGACCACTTCCCTTTTGGACCTGGATTCTCGTCTCTGCCTGCTCCCTGTCTGGTACTCTGCTGTGATTGTGTTTGGATCGCCTGGCTCTCTGACCTCTGGATTTGTTAACAGGATTGGATATTGGATGACGGACTTAACCTCTTCTCCCCCATCGGAGAAATACGGATAACCCTCACCACTGTCTACCATACACCCCTGCCCTCAGTCTGTGACTCCTCCACTAACATCTTCTTTGTTCAGCAGTTCTCTCCCACACTCCAGCGGTCTCCCTTTTGGCTTCCCTTATCAGTCTCCGGAGTCCTCATTCAGTCAAACGCTGGAACTACATCAGCTGGTACGTGACCCTTTACAGTCGTTCAGTAATATCTCACTCTACCTGCTTCCTAACCACTGTTCTCGTGTGTCCGCAGATAGCTGACTAAGAGAGACTGGATTGCACATTCATATCATTCACTGTGTACAATAAAAGACCTTATACCTATCCCTGGGATTCTGAGTTTTACTGAGTCCAATCACCCGAGTTATGACATAGCCTCCAACCTCTTCTTCCAGGGTGGATATGTATCTTTATGGTTGCTCTTTGGTTGATAGCTAAGCACCTCAAGGATCACTGCTGCTGAGGTGTAGATCAGCTCATTGGTTTCAGTAATGGTCATTGTAGAAATTGTTCTCAAGGCTGCATTCACATCTTCCAGGAGACTTAGCATCGGGGTTGCCTGATGTTCATTTTTGCCATGATCTTATCTCTTAGGTCAGTCGCTGCCTCATGCAGCATGGTTGTGCTTATTGGGGCTTCGTACCCAATCTCTCAATGGGGAGTTGTTGTTAACTCCCCCCTGACCTGGCGTCCTGGCTCCCCCTTGCCGTAGCATTTGTGTTGTACTGGTTTATTGCGGGGGTTATGTTCTGAAAACCCCCAGCGATAAGTGAAATCCGCAGAATGACGACCTTACTAATTTTTCACAATTCAAATGCATGTTAAGGCCTAATTATCCCTCCTCAGAGTCTTTATAGACCTTCCCCAATCTATAATTAACATTTTCAACATTCTTACACACGTTATACACACTATAATCTATATATATTTAACAACATTAATTTCTTAATAATTACTAACCCCGTAAAAAATATTACAGCTTCTGTGCTGGCGCTGCGTCCCCATCCTCGTCTGTAACGTTGCTTTTCTCAGAAGCCCCGGTGGACAGCAGGACACGAAGTAGACGGACTCTGGACAGAGTCCTTTGGCCAATCAAGACACAAAACACAGCGTATTGAAGTTTACCGACCCAATCAAGTAACAAAGCACAGTGGGCTGATTCCCACAGTAAAATTTGGACAAAGAATGGTTAAAACTGGATTTACATATACTTTAATATGCAGTGCTGCATACAAAAAAATCTGCAAAACAGCGAGACCGAACTGCAATATGGCGAGGGACCAGTGTATATATACATATATATATATATATATGAATGTATGTATGTATACACACACTCTTTCCGATTGTTTGGTGGTGGATATTGTTTTGCTCAAGTTTGCCCCATGTGGTGCAGATTATATGACATGAGTTTCAGGAGAAACTTAAAAAGTGGAGGAATAGATATTTCTTGATCAGCATATCACTACTAATTATTCTTCTCAGAAAACAGCTTAGATCAAAGCGTGGGTCCGTTCTTATTTACCAACTTTATTTATTTTTTGTCCAGCACACTGGTCCGAGTTATATGGCCCACCAGGAACCCTCCTAAACCTCCCGATTAGCCACTCTATTCTATTCTACAGTCGTTTAGCAGACACTTGGCCACTGGTCAGGCAGTAGCATTAAGGGTTTTGCCTTAGGACCCCACTGAAAGGTGTTAATATTCATCCCATGTAGGATTCAAACTCGGGTTTGTCCTATCCGGCTATCTATCCAGCCGCATACTAATCAGTCCAGTTATTAAATTTTCTGTTTTCGCTGTCAACTTCTCCTTTGAATGTGACATTTTTATAAGAAGCCAGTGTCTCTGACCACTGCCACTAGTGTAAACAGCAGTGCTACATAGTGTCTGAAAATGTTGCATGGGTTGCGTTTTCTGTTTAATCACTGTTATGAACTTATTAATTAATTAATTTGCTATCTATGAGATTATGAGCAGTGGGCCGTTCCAAGTGCACTGATGGGCCAGTTCTGGCCTGCAAGTTGCCAGCTGAATACCCTGCCCTGAAGGATATGCTATACATCACAATCCACCCCACAGAGTTACACACTACGTACCATTCCTGAGACCCTGCCGGTGATATTGTTGATGAGAAATTGCTGAACTTATAGCATTTGGGGCACCAGAAATCAAGCGGAGTTGTAAGGGTAAAACAACAAAAGTTTCAGGGTATATGTAAACATGAAACTGTTCTCACTTTGCTCTTATTGCAGAGTCACATGAGAAGTGATGATTCTTTGGATGGCAGTGTGTCAAGCTACCCCCTTTGGGGTCGTATCCGTAAATGCCACTTTCCACTGGGTCCGTGTGCGCCACAGCCTCTGGAGCTAATTGCAGCTGTTTTAGTCAATGGTTTGGTTCATGCTGTGTGTGTCAAAAGCGTGTCAGAAGCACCTTGTCACGGCTTGCCACTAAAAACATGTGCCAGGCCTGTTTTTGATGGAATGTGTCTAGCTCAGCAGTTCAGATAGGGCCGGACAGGAAATTAGACACAGGACTAGCGTAAAGGCATGCACTAAATTTAAAAATAAAAGCCCTCATCCAGTGTAGCACTTCAGGGCCTCACTGAAAACCAGTGCCTGTCCAAAAGGCGCTCCTTACAGGTCAAGCTAGTGGGAACTGTGCCTGCACTCTTTAGTCAGGATCTGCCTGCTTGTTAAAGAGGCTGGCTCAAATCACAAATCATCTTCTGCTCTGTATTTGATCAGAACAGAGTGCACCGGAGATGCAGTGCTACCACACACCTCACATTTTTCAGCACATCTTTGCCACATACTGATTCTGTAAATTGTCTGTTTACTGTAAAAGTGAACAGTTCTTATAATCACCACTCCACATCACCCTCCATATAACTCCTAATTGCAGCAATCTCGAGGAAAAACAGGGTTTAACTCACAAAGGTGAGAATTTCATCTGCCTGTCACAGTCATTTGGGGTGCTTTGTGAATCAACCTGAATGCTGTAAACATAAAAACAGTGCCTTAACACAAGTTCATAGAGCTGCATCATAAACACAACTATGCTGCAAGATGTGACTGAACAAATAAAGAGGGAACAGGTTTTCAGAGAGCAGAGGGATTTCTAGCCTATCAGCACCCTAGCATTTGTTTTTTCTCCTTCACTATCTTTCTGCTGACTGTTGTCATGATTCACTACTAAGTGAGGTCCATGGTGTTGACTATTAGTACAGAATCTTTTGATAACCAGTATAGTAGGTGGTTATCTTGAAAAAGAAGATAAATGAACATATCATGTAAAAATAACCATTGTAATCTGAAGATAATAGTATCAAAGATAAATTAGAAGATTTCTAAAAACAACTGAGAGATACCAATGCAGCTATTGTCCACAGAAATATAAATATACAGTAACTGCAGGAAGCAGCTGCTATGTAACTGGTTTGTATTATTACAGATAATCGGCCATAATGGATGTGAGGGAGGGGCTAAGAACACACACACACACACACACACACACACACACATATATATATAATATGGGATGCCATTTATGTCATGCTTATTTTGCTATAAAGCTTTAATGACAAATTAAAAACAACCCTTGAGAAATGTTCTGAATCATTTTTATGGGCATGACTGAGGATGAATTCACACTTAATCCGCTATGACTCGCCACTTGGTAAGATTGGAGATGCGGTGCGACTTGGTACGTTTGATGACTTTGTACAATTGAAGATTCTGTATGATTAGTGACTCGGTATGATTGAAGACTCAGGAAGATTGGGGAATCAGTACAATTGAGTACTCTGTACGATCAGAGTCTGTACAGTTGAGAACTCAGAATGACACAGGATTCGTACTCTGCATGATTGAGGGCCCGGTACTGTTGGAGACTCGGTACGAGTGAGGACTCTGTACTGTCTAAGACTCTGTACAATTGAGGACTCTGTGCTATTGGAGACTCTGCATGATTGAGGGCCTGGTACTGATGGAGACTCGGCATGATTGAGGACCCGGTACCGTTGGAGACTCGGTACGAGTGAGGACTCTGTACTGTCTAAGACTCTGTTACATTGAGGACTCTGTACTGTTGGAGACTCGGTATGATTGAAGACTCAGGAGGATTGGGGAATCAGTATGTACAATCGGAGTCTGTACAGTTGAGAACTCAGAATGACACAGGATTCGTACGATCAGAGACTTGGTACAATTGAGGACTCTGTACTATTGAGGACTCTGTACAAATGAGGACTCTGTACAATTGAGGACTCTGTGCTATTGAGGACTCTGTACTATTGAGGACTCTGTACGATTGAGGACTCTGTGCTATTGAGGACTCTGCACTATTGAGGACTCTGTACTATTGGAGACTCGGTAGGATTGAGGGCCCGATACTGTTAGAGACTCGGTAGGATTGAGGGCCCGGTCCTGTTGGAGACTCGGTAGGATTGAGGGCCCGGTACTGTTGGAGACTCTGTAGTATTGAGGGCCCGGTACTGTTGGAGACTCGGTAGTATTGAGGGCCCGGTACTGTTAGAGACTTGGTAGGATTGAGGGCCCGGTCCTGTTGGAGACTCTGTAGTATTGAGGGCCCGGTACTGTTGGAGACTCGGTAGTATTGAGGGCCCGGTACTGTTGGAGACTCGGTAGTATTGAGGGCCCGGTACTGTTGCTGACTCGGTGCGATTGGGTTTTATGGTGTATTATGAGTATTATGATATGATGTGATTTGAGATGCATTACATACTATAAGCAATGTCAGAACAGGGACCACTTGTTCTGTAAAATTAGGCATTTTGTGGAAAAAAAAGGTAAATAGCACACTTTGCATTTTGACCTCTAACCATGACTAACTAAACCTAGTAAAACCTTAACCTTGGTGCAATAGCAGCTGTACCGTACATCTGACTTCACATTACAGTTAAATGCTTTTTGTTTGGAAGACTTTTTATTTCTATGTGGAGAGCACGTCTCCATAATATGACTTTGTGAGCACATTTCCAGTAAATCTGTGATGCAGCCCACAGCCTCCATTCTCCTCTGTGATCCTCCCACCACCCAGCCATCACTCACACTCATGTTTCTATATGAACGAGGGCTACAGGAAGGTTTGAGCATGTCCAGTGGGATTATATTACATTAAGAGATAATTAAGATTTTAAGTCAGATGTAGACCCTGTCATTAACTGGCAGCCTGTCCACAGCATTTCCTTCCTCTCACCCCATGCTAACATGGAAAGGTTCTCAGTTTCACCGACTTCTCAGGGTGGACTCATGCACATCTAGTCTTTGAGATGGTGGAAAACTGGAGGGTGGTCTAAAAATTACATAAACTAAGCATATGAGGGACTAAATTAAACGATACAGTATAAATTGAAGCTGATATATTTTAGTATAAATATTTATAAATATAAATTTATTTAATGTTTTATATTTTTATATATAAAAATCTGATATTCATATATAATATTTATATGCCCTGCGGTGGACTGGTGACCTATTCAGGTGTACCTGCCTCTCACCTGATAAGTACTGGGTTAGACTTCAGCTTCCCTGCAACCCGTAACAGATGAAGCAGTTCAGATAACGAATGAATGAATAATATTTATATTAAATATATGAATTAGATATAAATATGATTAATTATAAATAATTATAAATGTTTTAATTATGTATTCATTTATATAAATGAATATAAAAATATACAAAATATTTTTATCTAATTGTATTTATATAACAAAATATAAATATATATTAAGACATTTTGAAATATATTTTACTAGAGTATAAATTGAAATTTGACCCTTGGATGAAAAAGTTATTTTCATTCAGTCATAATTTTAACCTAAACATGATTATAATAACTCCTGCAGTAGCATTTCACAAACACGCTTTCATACTTAACATTTTAAGCTTTTGTTTAAAATTTGTGTAAGACTGAAAGAAGCAGATTAATAAGGAGAGCAGAGGCCAGACTCACCAGAAACGCTGTGCTTTCTGGGTGTGAGGGGACAGTGGATCTGTAGAAAAGTCATGTTGAACATAAAGGTGGAGGCAGGAGAAAAGCAGGGGCCTAATAGCTCATATTAATCACAGTTATTTTAAATGAAAATTCATAAATCTTACATGACAAGCTAATCTTTGAGTCCCGCTCAGTGAGGGGATTCCTTCCAAGCTGTGAATGGCTGAGTGCAGGCCGTATGGAAATATATTGGTCACATTGGACTGTGCATGTCATGGTGGTGCATGTGTCATCAACTCTGAGTGATGCTCATCCCTATGATGCCCGTCCCCTCGTCACACGGCATTCATACCATTCTGTCACTTGGTAACGTGAATGTTTGTTAGATACATGCAGGTGACGGATACATGTTTTAACTGGGTGTTTCACTGGCTAGTCTTCCCAGGTGACTGCCATTATGAGCAAAGGTAATGTTTAGCTGGGAAGAACAATGCAGGAAGGGAACTGACCTTTGTCATTTTATGTAGAATTTCCCTTCATCATTTGGTGTATTGTTTAATGTCCACAAACATGTTACATGATGTCACACAAGTCACCCACCAGAACAAACCACACCTCAACAATGTGGGTTTGCTGGTTTATGTCATGGTTCCAGGGTTTAGGTGTGTTCTTTGGTTTGTGCTAGGTTTTGATCATGGCTTGGGTTTTTGGTTTGTCATGTTTAGTTCAGTTTGTAGTTTTCTGTGTTTTCTGTTCCTGGCCCGTTAGATCACCTGGTCTGATTTCTCATTCACTTCACCTGTTCCTCATCACTCCCTCTGTGTTTATGGACCATTCTACGGAATTGGGTCAAATTCAGTCAGAATTTTAATAAAATCTGTATTCTATTTTATGAAAACCTCTGCCATATATCAGATCCACTATATCTGATTCAATAAAAGAACACTCAGTTTTAATTTAGTATTTTCAAACTATGTCTTAATAACTCAAATTTTCTTGCGACCAAAATTGTAATTTTTATTCAGAATAAAAGTCTTATTTTTACTTTTGCCTTTTTTGTTTAATCTTTCCCTGTACAAACTATTTTTCTAAAATTTATTTATACAGTTTTTATAGCCACATAAATTGGAGTCAATATTTAAAAGAAATGTAATTAATATTTTAGGATTTAATAAAATCTGCATATCATCTTTATTTGTAAAATTTTTAAATTTGATTATTTATATATGATTATATATATGTTCAGAATTTGTTATAGATGAAATCAGACATACACCTAAACAATCATAATCATGAAATGGTTGGTATTAAAATTATTTTATTTTTTACTAAATTACCTGTGTTTTGGTAGTGACTATTCTGTTTTTGTAGTGACCAAAATCATTTGATTGAAAGGTTATATTATTGTAACTTTTTTTTGTTGTTGCTGTAAATTTTATCCAATAACATAATTCACATTAGAAATTAAATTTAAAAATATCCCATGCTTGTTTTCACCATTAAAAGTTGTAATAGGTAATGGAAACACAGGTTTCCCTGTTGTTATTGGTAATGGACTAAGCTGTAGATAATAAACGAACGAACGGACGGACAGACAGACGAACGAACGAACGAATGAATGTTTTCAACCTTAACTTCATCCTCTGACACCTTTTTCTATACTTTCCCTCCCTTTTTTAATCTTTTGATCTTCAGCTTGCTCTTTCAGAACCTTAACCCTGGTGTAGGTCCTGGTGTTTGCTCTGGTGTTGTCTCAGACATCAGTCCTGGTGTTTGATCACTCTCACTGGAGGTGCTAGGTGGTGTGGAAGCCAGTAGAGATGGGATTTATGGCTCTTTGAAGTGAGCTGGATCTTGAGGAGCCGTTCCTTTCAAAGAGCCATTCAAAAGACTGGCCCACAGATGCTTCACATGAATGGAGCGTGTTGGACATCAGACGTCTATGATGGCACAAATGTGATGAAGGCAGTGTGAAAAGTTTGTATATAAAAAGAATGGCTCACAAAAGAACGGCTCACAGCTGTGACTCGGTTCCCATCGTTCATTTAAAAGAGCCATTCAAAAGAATTGATTCGTTCATGAATGTCACATCTCTAGAAGCCAGGCAAATTTTCTCAGTCTCGCCAGTATTTTCACAAATCTCCGGTGACATGTTCGGTAGTGACAGTCTTAACAAAAAAAACGCTTCATTTTTCAGACTTTGAAACACAACTACTTAAAAATGGTATTACTGGTGTACTCATCATGTGGCCATCGAAGACAGGAAGTATGTCTTTATTGTTGGAGGAAATTTGGCGTGTGTAGAACAACAACAGCTCCCCCTATGGGCCATAACTCGTATTGTTTCGGTAGTGACCTGAAAACATGGGACAATATTTTTTATATATAATTCTTGAATGCACTGAAAAAACAAAAAAACAGTTTGAATATATCAAGTTCCCTTTAAAATAAAACAATAAAATGCATTGTTTTTTAATATGTATTATTTAGTATGGGACTACAATTTTAACTAATTTGTTAGAATGGCTCATATATGCCCCTTGGTTTTCAGTTGTCTTTGTCAGATCCTTATGTGGTTCATCCCCTGTAACGTGTGTTTCCCTGTT
>JBAGKM010000021.1:28074289-28092688 GCA_037177155.1 Melanotaenia catherinae
AAATCTATAGCTTGCACCATTTAGCTGCCTGAGCAATCAGGTGTTGTTTTAGCCATTTCTACATCTCCTCAGCACACCTGGTAAAGATGACAGCAAGGAGATGACACCATGGTTGTTGTTGTCAGAACAAATTCATCAGGTTATATACGAGTAGCACAGCTTCACATTTGTGCTGCTTATAGCTTGTAGCTGTATATCTGGATGCCTTTAGTATTGGTATCTTAATCTTAAAACCACAGAAAAATGATGCAAGCTATAGATTTGCATTGATGGTTTCTTTAATAGCTTTAACTGACTTTATTGATCATCTATTGTGTTTAAACATGAAAAAAACACCAGGCAATATATCATAGATGATCATAGATGTTGTGTGTGGCCAGATAACTAAAATCTCTCTCTAATAAAGACAGAAAATGTAAGCAAATAAGAATTAAACAAGAAAGAAACAAAAATGAAGCAGTGAATGTAGCAACCAATGGACACCCAGACTCACCATACTGACCAGTCCTCACCACAGTGGGAGCAAAGACCCTTAGAGGAACTCCAACATCTAGCTTCTCTCTTCAACTGAGAGACAGAAGTCTGTGCTAGTCATAAGTTTTATAAAAAAAATCCTTATTTAAACACTAACTTTTAGCTAAAAATGTTTATGTATCAGTCCCAGCATTTGGTTCCTTCTCCAACTTTTCCATATGAATTTCAAGCACAATTTCTTACTATGTCTTTAACATGGTTAAGGCTAGTTTTTTTTTCCAAGTGTGGCTTGTAGAAGCAATCCAGAGGTTTATGCACTCCCCTTCTCTTACTTTATGATTTATTTAGTACTTTAAACACAACATTAATGTTATTTTGTCAGTTGTTGATGCTATTTTACATTCTCTCACCTCAGAGGATATACAGTATGAACCTCCACCCCAGTGAGTTCATACTGGCGTTTTAACGAAACCTGACATAAACATATACAGTCAACATCCTTTATTAATGCAGAAATCATCGAATTTCATTGCCCCCATTTAATTTTCATGCCGACTCACTTCTCAGTGTCTCCGTTAATCTCTCCCACTCAGTCTTTCCCTCTTATTCAATCATTTCTTGCCTGTTCTCTTGTCCTTTATTGCTCACATTCTTCAAAGTGAGTGCTCCAGCCCTCCAGATTCATTTATGCACAGACTTTAATAATCTCATTGGACGGACTGTCTTGGCTGTATGAATAACTTATCATATCAGACTCAATGCTATTATAACTTAATTGAGATTTTTCATTTAACTTAGCCAATCAAACTATTTGTCAGCGCTCCAGCACATTTCGATGCCCTACAATCAGCTTCTTTCTGCTTACATGCTTGTTGTCTTTCAATTTTGGCTCATCAAATTTATTGATAAATTCAATACTGTAATTAATATCACATGTAAAGTTTGCGAGATTCTAACAAAGCAGTAAAGGGGCCCAGCTGCAAATCTCTCCAATGATGATTGTAGTCATGTCTAATTGCTATATATAACTTAGACACAAATCTTAAGTTTTCTAAATCTCTGGCTTCAAAAGTTTCCCTTTTGAAAGTCACAGACCCCTCTCCTGAAATAGCTCATAAAAACTGTTACGCAACTAAGTGTCATTGGGTAGATTCAGTGAAGACTGAAAAAAAAAACTATTCTATAATTAAATAATTATTTGATCTCAAAGATACATACCCAGTTAGGCAAAGTGTGATGGTCCAGCACCACCCTTTGATCTGAATGTGATTACTAAAGAGGCCAGTATAGCAGCATCTAGCCATCAATCAGTGTTCTATACCTATTAAGGGTCACAGAAAAAGTCTAAATTTAGTGCTTCAAAACGACACGCCTTTGCCCACTCTATGTATAGTCTGCAAATATTTTGTTGACTATGTCCTGTGCTGAAATATAGTTTTTTTTTAATTATTAGTGGAGAAACTGAAGAAAGATTCCCTTTCAGTTTAACTCTAATGTATATTATATAAGCTCGTTTTATCAACTGGTTTTACAATCTGCTAATATAAGAGCAAGTTGTGAGGTTTGTAGTTTATACTTATTGGTCCAGTCTTAATAATGATGAGTGTTGTCATAGAAATAATAATAAAAAAAAAAGGTCTGAACAATAATTAAGATAGATAAATAGTACTTTCATTGAAGTGTGAAAATATGGGTGCAAAATTATGGGTGAGGCAAGTCAAAGAATGACTAAAGTTAACATGCAAAATAATGGACAAAAAATACAAATATATACAACTCAACAAAAGATAAAAGGTAGGATAACATAAGAAATAAAAATACCTGTAAAGTGTAGAATTTTAAAAGTATTGTGCAGGTGTACCAGGGGGATGTGCAAAAACAATGAAATGTATAAAACAGTTTGCAAACCCCAAACAAACTAAAATAAAATAAATAAGCAATATAAACAGCAATATAAAACAAATATTAAAGGCAGCAGACAAAGTCCATTGTCCATCCTGGCTGGTCCCTGTCTGCTAGAGGTGAATTATTAAACAATGTGGTGGCATGTGGCTGGAAACAGTTCTTGTATCTGTTTGTACTCCAGTGGAGCGTATGTCTCAGTCTCAGAAAAGGTGCTCTGTTATCCACAATGACCTCCTCTCCACAATAGTTTAAAAATTGTCAGGTTTTCCCCCATATGACATAGCCAGCCTTCTTTTTCAGTTTGTTTGTCTGTTTGTGTTGCTTGTTGGTATCAATTAATTTGATAAATCATCAGTGCTAGCATGATTTAGGCTAGCAAGCAATTTAGCAGCTAGCTAACTAGCGGGATAACAGCAACTGCTCGGATAACGCCTAAACCTAGCTCAGCAATCTGAAGTGACCTTTCTTGTTTTTTACTTCCTATTTCTTATTAACTAAAGAAGACATGGCCAAAATATACCTGACATCTAAGCAGTGCAAAGACTGATTGAATTAGGTTCTAAGAACAATGTTTAAGATGCTATAAGTAGCCGACATGTCTCATGGTGAAAAACAGCACGGTTTTATTTTTTTCTAGAAATCTTGGCAACAATATTTATTTTTCAAGTCTATCTATGCACATGCTGACATGACTTTTTATCTATATAAACCCCATATAAAAAGTATTTGTGTAGTTAACATCAACCTGGTTTTTATTTATTTAATTTTTCTCTTCTTTTCTTATGCTGTTATAGATTAAGTTTTTTTTTGTTTGTTTGTTTTTTAAAGGAAAGGGGGGGGGCAGGGGCAAAAAGAAATAGGGAAGACGTTTAAAAAGAAATGCTGTAATTAAAAAAGAACAGATGGAAATTAAAAACAATGGGGTACATGAAGAAGCATAAGTTTGAATTAGCATGAAATTATGGGGGGAACTGTGAGTCATGACACCTTGGTTGAATAAAGGCACAGTTTACAACTGCATTGTGGCCTTTTTGACAAAAAGGATGCAGGCATCTCTTTTGAAAAGAACTTGTGATTATTTTTTTCATGCTCCATCTCTGTTTCTTGTTTCTTTCCTTCTTTACCTTCCCTTTACCTCATCTTTCTCCCTCACAGATAGCAACTTTGTCCTCGGGAATGCTCAGGTCCAATCTCTGTACCCAATAGTCTACTGCTCCGATGGTTTCTGTGAGCTGACGGGCTTTGCCCGTGGCGAGCTGATGCAGAAAAGCTGCATGTGCCACTTCCTGTATGGCAGCGAGACCAGCGACCGCCTCACCTCACAAATGCAAAAAGCTTTGGATGAACGCAGTGAATTCAAGACTGAGATCATTTTGTACAAGAAGAGTGGTAAGACTGGATTGCTGCAGGTCACTGTCAAACTTAATCATATCCATTGCATGAGTAATCTTTTTGCAAAACCTGACATGTTTGTATTGTGATCTCTCTGAAAAGGATCCAAGTTCTGGTGTCTGTTGGACATAGTTCCCATCAAGAATGAGAAGAGTGAGGTGGTTCTGTTCCTGGTGTCACATAAGGATATTACAGAAAATAAGGATTTAGACCGCGGCAATGAATCTGACACCGGTGAGAAAAATTGCTCTATAATTCACATGAAATGATTCAGTGGATGCTGTGCAACTGACATATAAATATGAAGGGAATTTGGTTGCAGTAAACAAAAAAGGCCCCACTATCTCTCACTTTCTTTTTTCATTCTGTTGCTGCAAAACTGGTGGCAGGGACCAACTGTCATGCATTCTAAGAATGTTTTTTTTTTTTCTGTCCTTCCAGATCAGTGATTAATCGTCATAACATCAATGAAACAATAAGCAGCTTTGTGTTAAGCTGCAAATTGTCACTCAGCCAAAGATTTTTATGTATTTTTGTGGTAAATATGGTTCTTAATTGGAATTTGTAGCAAATATTAGCTTTATTGTGCTTTTTCTTATATTTTTTGCAGTATAAACTAAGTAAATGCAGTCCTTAATAGATGGCTAAATTATAAATGGGTACATCATCAGATGTCTGTTTCTTTAAATAAATGAAAATGCTTATGTGTTAGCACTAAATGTTTTAACCCTGGCTCTACCAGATCATTTCCTGTTATATTGTAGGAGTTCATTTTAATTAGCCTCAACCTATAGGTTTAGATTAGCTGCAAGGAACAACAGAAACACACTGCATAGAAAAGTCTGATTACATGTTCTATTACAAAGAATAGCTAAGTAATCAGCATTTCAAGCAAAATCAGTTAATTTATTTTGTTTGGTAAAATTTTCCCTTCGCAATATGTTTGGGCATGATGTCACTAACAGTCCTTGTTCAAGCTTTTGTTAATACTCTGACTCATCAAACTTAGTTCTGGGTTACTCCAAGTAGCTGCATAGTAATTTGACAATTAAACTAATTAATCCCCATCAAGCCGTGGGCTACGGGAAGATAGCAGTGCAATTCCACGTTTGCTGTTTGCTATGTTTGCAGTGAAAAAACACAGAAAAAAGGAACCTCACATGGATTTAACAGACTCTGGAGAGGTTGTGCATACTTTGGCTCTGTGCTGCAGGCAGTGGCACAGAAAACCTTTTACTTGTAGAGGGAAAGATGGAGGAATGTTCTTGCTTTTGAAAGATAAGACAGCTTTTTTTCTGTTTTGGAAATCCAGACATTTAAAAAGCATGTATCCATTAAGAGTAACAGCACTTCTAACTAGGTGCGTCCAAACATTTACATTCCAGTCCAAGTTTGTCACTTAAAGATTTGCACTTTGTAATTTGTTTTCTGTCACCTGCCTGCATTTTTCCAATATTAGGTGCATTTGTTTTCAGATGAGGAAACCGGTCTGGAGATCCACCAGGTCAGTCGGCCTCCAGGGTGCAACATGGAGAGGCGGCGCAGTCGGGCCGTACTTTACCAGTTGTCTGGACATCTGCAGAAACAGGATAAGACCAAGAGCAAGCTGAAGATCAACAATGTGAGACATTTTATTTGGGGGTCCTAAAAAGAGATCTTTGTCTGTACTTAAGATTAATTTCCATAGTCTAATATCACAGCTACACAATCAGCACTATTAATAAAATATTTATACATTTATCATGGCTGGTGGAGATCTCTTCAACTTAAAGAGCTCCCCAAATTAATAAGGCAAATGTATAAATCTGATCTAGTTTACACATTTTCAATATTAATGCTTCTGTGTTTCAAGAGTGTTCTTGGAGCCAACGCTAACCCGGTCCCAGAATATAAAGTGGCTGACGTCCAAAAGTCTCGTTTCATCCTCCTTCACTATGGTGCGTTCAAGGCTGGCTGGGATTGGTTGATTTTGTTGGCCACCTTCTACGTGGCCATCACTGTTCCCTACAATGTCTGCTTCACGGCTGTGGAGATAAGAGAGGATGGCGGCTCTGCGGCTCGGAATCCACCAAGTGTCAGTGATATTTTGGTGGAGATACTTTTTATCATCGGTGAGACTGTTTCCATTTAGATTTATTGCTTTTTTTTTCTTCTTCTTCTTCCTGTTACTCCTTGTTCGCTCCTTGCTAATATCTTCTCAATTTAGAAGCAACTCCCTCCTGGTCCACATATTCCATTCAAGTTGGCTTAGAACAAGCTATCACTCCTTTTCTGTTAATTGGCTCTACAAACTGCACTGTATTCCATATTTCCCTCTGTCCTTCTCCACCTCCTTCCTCTTTTTCTCCCACTCTCCTTTCTTCTCCCCTCTCCCCTCCTTGCATCTTCCCTTTCACCCTCCCTTCTTTCCTTTCTTCCTCCCTGCACTTCCTTCTTCTTCGCTCCTTGACTGAAGGACAACAGAAGGGTTAAGAAACAACTGGTCTAAAATTAAAATTTCCATCATCTTTCCTTATGCCAGTCGAAACAGAGGTGAAGTTTTTTCTTTTGTCTTTTTTGTATACATACATTAGTTTTACTCGAACAATAATACATTTTAACAGTTCAAACGCTAAATATATAACTCTTGGTAACTGGTGAATGATTGTGTCTGAGCCAAAAGGTTTAACTACCATTTTTAACATGACTCAACCACGATGCACTTAAACACACTAAGGAACACAAGTTATCTCCCATGCTGGCTCCTGTTCTGGTATCTTACATCCAATTATAAAAGGAAATAAGCGCAGCAGTGTGCAATTTTCATGTCTATTACCAGCAAAAGTTCCTTTTTCAAAGCTTGCTTTTGGAATTTTGAAGCTTGTTTACTTTGAGAATTTGTAGGGAAATGATTTTATTCATTCATTCATTCTCTGAACCGCTTGTTCCATCACGGATCGCGGGGAAGCTGGAGCCTATCCCAGCATTAACAGGTGAGAGGCAGGTACACCTGGACAGGTCACCAGTCCATCGCAGGGCCAACACATAGTGGACAAACAACCATTCACACTCGCGCATGCCTTTGAACGGTGGGAGGAAGCTGGAGAGAACCCAGCATACATGGAGAGAACATGCAAACTCCACACAGAAAGGCCACTGCCCTCAAGGTTCGACCCCCCCAGCTGAGATTTGAACCAGCGACCTTCTTGCTGTGAGGCTGCGGCGCTAACCACCACACCACTCTCAGAAATAACTTTATGATGTTGTTTAATGAATCAAATGTAATGAAACCTTCTGAGATCAGATTTTTCAAACATAAGGACAGCTCTAAAGGGATGATGCCTTTAAAAAGGTCATGCAAAACATCTGGAGGAAATCCGGTTATTGGGTGAAAGAACAGTAGATGTTTGCCCAGTACGCATTCCCTTTTTATCCCACTAACACTTTGGAGGCTGTCAGTCTGCCTAAGCTTATCCAGAAATATATTGTGTTGATCAACACCTCTCAATCAGAAGTCATTAACTTCAGTGGTTGCAATTTGGTCGCGATTTATCAAACAAAAGTGACAGAACTTGTCAACAGTAAAACTTCAATAAAAGCCTGCCAGATCGTGTGCACCAAAGATATCAGCACATACACAATATACAGTGGCTTTAACAAACTTCCACAAAAATTCCCTCTTGTTCTAGACACCTAATACTTTTAATCAATGGCTCAAAAAACCTTTCATGACCATATTGTTTGACATCCACACTTTTCCCTCGGAGAGTATCTGAATGAACTGAGATTCAAACGGAATCTGGCTGATAAGTTTAGAACTACCCAACATACTGCAGTAATCTTATAAAGTTTTCTAGAGGTGCCCAGTGGGTTACAAACTTCAAAATCATCTATATATAATGCCAAACTATTACATACGTTTTCTATTCCAGTAGCTTATTGTCCTTGTAATTCTCGCCATCTTGAAAAGATTCGAGGTGTCCAGATAAAGTTTATTGATTAAATACAATTTGGTCCAAAAAATCTGCCCGTCTGAGTAAAGTCTCAAGTATCTTAGTGGCAGATATATAAAAAGAGTTTTTATGAGCTGTGTTGTACAGATATTCTGTGGGTTATACAACAAAAAAAAGCTCTTTGAAACAAATATTCTTTCTGTGATCTGTAGATAGGGAACCTTTCTCCGATGTTGTTAAAAGGAGTGGATTAGTTTAAACTATAGCATTAGAAATTTTTTGCAAAACCGAATTATTTACTTCAAATTGATGTTTTGAAAGGATCTCTTTGACACTGTTGAAAGTATGAATGTTAGAGAAAGACACCAGGTTATGCAAATCCTCTGCAAGCTTTTATGTTGCAGCTCGAGAAACATGCAACACTGTTTGCATACGCAGAAAGAGAGAAGCCAATTTGTGTTCAAGTGTCTCACTATCCACATCCTCTACAATCTCTTCAACTTCATCTGGTCTCACAATGTTAGAAGCTGATGTTCCTGCTTCACTATCACATTGCTCACTTTATCTCATCTTCAAGAACAGTTCTTGCAGTTGTTCAAAAATCCTTACGTGTCCTATTTTTATGGTTTTGACTTCTGTGAGAACAGAAGGTTGGGCGAATGTTTGCTTTGAAGGTACACCTTAGAAAGGGACATTGTTGTCATGGTTCACACACTCGCACACCTCCTCCTTCTGCCTGACCGTATTTGGAGGACGAAGCATCACTGCCATTAGGATGGCGCACCTGAATGCCATCGGGCTGATTACTCCTCAAGTATAAGAACTCCAGGCGAATCTTCAGTCTTCGCTGTATTGTACTACAGCCTGTGGTAACCAGCCGTGAACTAAGTCTTGTCGCAATATCGTAACCTGTTGTTTACTCACCTGTGTTCTCTCTCCCCAAGAACCCGACCCGGAAAAACCAATGTCCACTCGAATAATCCTGTCTGCCCGCTCCAGCCCATCCTTCAACGATCACATCATTATTTCCACTGTTTGTTATAATAAACCATTCACTTTACTCTCCGTGCTCTCGTTTCCTTGGATCCACAACACCAGCCGTGACAATTGTACAGTTTCTCGGTTCTTTAAATGATGTCCAAGATGGTCCCAAAAGGTTTTTTCACCGCAAATCTCCTTAAAATCACACAATTCACATTGAAATGTTGAATTTTTGTGGATTTTTACTATTCAGTGTGACCTTAATGCTCCAGGTGTTTTAAACAGTCTGTGTGAATGCAAGGCCAATGTGCATCTTGTCCGTGATGAAGGTGAAAATGTTTAAGAAGAGGCTTGACTGACCACCCCTGAAACACAAGAGACACATAGGACACAATCAGTTTTGCTAAAAGTACTTTTGCAACAGTCCCTGTAATTTGTAAACATAAAATAACAATACAGCCCAATTTCCCCAATTTGTGATGTTCCAAGACTGATAAGCTTCACCACGGCAGACGTGCAGTAAAAAAGCCCGTCTGAGATACCATCATTTAGTGATGAAAATCTGTATCTGAATTTCAGATGTGATTAACTTTAAACAGTATCAAACGTTACTCTTTTCGGGGGTCGAGCGCGCTGGGCCGATGCTCTGAAATAAAAAATTAGCATAGAAGTAGGTGAAGGGCTGAAAATGTCGTTAGGCACTTGAAGAAAAGCCTAACAACACACTTAGCTTACCTGCCAGGCCAAAACTGTCGGCAGCTCCCGCTTCTGTCCAGAAAATGTCCAAACACCACAGAATGCAGGCCAGGCGAAAATCCGTAATGGTCCCAACAAATCAGTCCACATCCAACTTCAAGCGTTCTTGAGGGGGGGGTTTCAAGGACAGAAAATATCTACCACGGTCACACAGCTCAGGTCTGCTCAGGTTCAGTAGAAGGTCCGGTTTGGTCTAGTTCAAACTTGTTCAGACCATGTGGTCGTCAGTGATCTATGGGGTTTCCCATCCGTTCCCAACTTCACTCAAAAAATCTACTCAGAAGTTGATCATCTTTGCTGTGCTGTTTAGAAAATCTTAGGACTATAATGGCCGACGAGGTTTTTTTTATTTCTGAGTCAGTTTAACTTCAAAACTTTAATGAAATCAACAATTACTAGTTATCGTTTTTACGGTGTGTATAGCAGTACTTTCAGTTTTAGGTGCTGTACTATTCTTACCTTAGAAAACCCTTTACTTACATTAATAATTTACACTATGAACATACATTAGTACGTAATGCGTGTCTTTATACTTGGGACACAATTTTGAAATATTTCTAGAATTCCTGAATTATTCTGGTCAACTTTTACATTTTAAATGGTTTTTAGTTGATTTGATAATTTTTTTTGTTTGCATTTCGGTTTCTTCTGCAACAACTCAATTTTCAGTGTTTATAGAAATCATCTGGCTGGATGATTCATCCATACGTCCATTTTCTAAACTACTTGTTTCAATGCAGGTTATTCCAGGTTTTATCCCAGCTGCTGCCGGGCAAGAGGCAGGGGACATCCTGGACATGTTGCTGGACAATACAAGTAGAACAGACCTAGACTAGATGGCAATACATGATGGATGGTTGGTTGTTACATGGTGATAGCGCCATGTTTTCATGTTGTGCAGCACTTTCTTTAACCTCTGCTGTTTTTAAATGTTATGAATGAACTTGACTAGATTTGGATTTCTACAGCCCATTTGTCAGTTAAACAGTGATGTTTACTTTGGGTGTCTGATTATTTTCTCCATAAATTACAGTTTTTTTTTTCTAATTTAACTATTTTTATCCATTTCAATGTATTCCTAAATATGACTATTTTTCAGCCTCAGACTCACAGGCCTTGGTTTTCGTCTGTTACAGATATGCATGACTTCATGTTCACACTCAGAGCACCCTGTTCACACGCCTGCATATTTGTATTATTTATGTGGTGTTCAGGTCTGCTGAACCCGAGGGCAGTTTAAGCATGGGAATTTTAGGTGAGAATAAACTCAATAAATATGACAGGAAAAGGTTAGCTGTGGACCTGCCTGGGCCTCTACATGTGATTGCGTGGTCCAAGCTGATGTACATGTTCTACAAGGCAAGATTTTTTGTAAAAAGCCAAATGACTTTAATTGTAGGACTATACCAAACAAAAAACAAAACAAACAGAAAATAAATCCATATATTCACTACAAGAATATTTAGAGCCATTTTAGTGTCAATGTTCTGTACATTTTAAAAAGAACCCAACACGAAACTTGAAGTTGTAATGTAGAAGCAGTGCAACAACAAAAACAATGCGCCTACACGCGAGCGTTTAAAGCCAGGAGGTGAAAATATAAGCGCATATGCATATGAAGTCTTAGAATTATAGAGACGAGAAACAGACAAGGTTCAACGGCCATGAAGGATGTTAGTCTGCGCTGCAAGAATTACCTGTGGAAACCTGGACAGGTGTTCTGGGGAGTTTGGGAAGTTAACCAACTTTTACTTTGACTTTAATCCATCCATCCATCCATCCATCCATCCCCTGCTGAAACAACAGCATCAGTGGTCTGTAACCATATGCTCCCTCAACAAAGAGTTTCTATTGGGTTCTACCTTTCATTACATTAACTGCAGCAGCAAAAATCTGTGAGTCCAACACTACAGTTATAGTTTGTCTTCTGAATAAACATTCAAAGGACCAGACTAAAAATTCTTTTTCTTTAGTGTGCTTATTATCTTCCTGAGACAACTGCGTGCACATATGAGGACATTAGATTTTTGCTTTTCTGCACCGTGATACTTGATTTTGTAAAACTTTGACCCACTGCCTCATTTCTGGGCACTGTCACCACCATCTAGTGGTCACATGACTACATAACACCTATTTCAGTGGAAACAAGATGGCTGCAATTTTGGCCCCTCCCAACAAAAAGAAGAACATGGTAAAAATTTTCCAATTCACTGTTGTTTTGAGCAACCGGGGCAAAAGGAAGCTGGATTACATCCTGGAAAATGGGATTCCTGAATCCGGATTGCTTTTATCCAGATTTCCCAGGTGATTAGAGCTTGAAGTACATTTGTTCATCCTTAGAAGCAGATATCTAGCAAACTGTAGGTTGTTACATCCTGGTATATAGGCATCTGTCTCTGGTATAGATTTTGGTTTAAATTTGTGGTTGATTTCATTATTTTATCATTATGTGAAACTTTCATTGTTTAAAGCAGAACAATTGTTAATGGCCATTGCAGACGACTCGGAAGATTTCTGGGGAAGAGAATGCTGCTGCTGTGGAGAGAGACATTCCTTGTGTTTCCAAGGTTGCGGGGATCTGATGGAGATTATTCCCCACCTGATGCAGAAGTAACTGAAGATGAGGCGGATAGTTTCGCATTTCAAACATAACTGACCCGATTTGAGAAGAAACAGCATTTAGCTGGTTCAGACTAACTCTACATGTCCACAACAGAGCCAGAGAGCGATCACCTAACAAAGCACATCCCCCAGAACAAACAGCAACCACCTGCATTGGTCCATTTCCAAGCTAAAGATGTAAAAACAATCACCCGTGTTTCTGCTGACATGCCTTATGCATGATCACAGAGAAGGTATCTGTACTAGTTCTGCAGCTCTTTGGTAATATTACATGTCCCGCCTATTTGAATAACCCCATACAGTTCCCTTTTTTTGGTGCAGGCAGTAACAACCTGTAAAGGTGTTGAAATGATGTAACCTCCAGTGGTTGTAAAGACTGTATATGGATTATAATTTTAATAGATTATTAACAGGATTACACCTACAAACATATTTTTAATATGTTATCACCTGTAACCACTGTTACATACTGTTTTCACTGTATGTTATCAGAGTAGAGTTTATTCATTTCTACGACCTGCATGGAGCTGGATGTTTTGTTGTCTTTTGCTCATTTGTATTTCCCCCACACTCCTCCATAATAGCCTGGATATATGTGTATGACAGGACTTTAATTGCCTGACTTAACAAGGTGAGCTCCACTCAGCCACCTTTGTGCAGCACAAAGCAGGGATATTCAAATCCAATCCCCAGAAAACCTTTCACCCAAATGGAAGTGCAAGAGCATAAATCTGGGCAATAACAGCAATATGTGCCTGGATCTAACGTGGTAAAACCTTAAATGATGTTCTAATGTTTGGCGAGTGACTTCATTGGGGTGAGATGACCCCACTCTTCAGAGAGGAAGAATAATAAGAGAGGGAAAAGGGAGGGAGGGAGGTGAAGCAGACTTTATAGGTTGTTATATAAAACCAGGACCAAATGGACTGAGTAGTAAAAAAATATAATTGCAACATAAATGTGAATAAGCCTAACATATATGTGGATTAAACATCCACAATCCAAAGCAAACGGGCACAATTTGAAACAGAGAAATTTGAAAGACGCACTGCAAACTTCAGCAATTTTCTCAGTGATGCACCCCCATGGCGGCTCGTCCAGCATCCATCCTGCATCCATCCTGCATCTACCTGCATCCATCCTTCATCTACCTGCATCCATCCTGCATCCATCCTTCATCTACCTGCATCCATCCTGCATCCATCCTGCATCTACCTGCATCCATCCTTCATCTACCTGCATCCATCCTGCATCTACCTGCATCTACCTGCATCCATCCTGCATCTAGCTGCATCCATTCTGCATCTAGCTGCACATCTCTCCAGACAGTAAAAGCCAGTCTTATCTCGACTCTCGTCTCTTTCTGTCTTTCTTTTCATCTCTTCCTCTGATAAATTCTTGTGTTTCTCTGTTGAATCAGCCAGGGTGCACGTTCAAAACGGCCGCTGTGTTTAGGTGATAAGAGGTGTGGTTGAATTTAAGGCCAAATAATATCACTTCATACTTCAGTATGGCTCAGGTTTTATGTTTTGTGAAAACTACTAACAAAATAAATTTTGTATGTAAATATTCTTAGTATATCATGCTTTGGAGGGGGGCAGTGAGTAAACAAGACATTAATTTTTGGGCATGTGAGGTAGTCACCAGAACATCTCATTACGGGGTCCTTGTGAAATACTCCTACACTACAAATGACAGTTGTAGTCTAGGGTTGTCAAAAATATCAATACTCCGAAAAGTATCGATACTCAAATGCTGTATCCGGAAGCAAAACTAATTTGCCATGGTATCGATACTACACCCACAGCACCCATCGTGTGCACACTCCACAGTTCAGTGCAGCAGGCAGCCAGGCAGACAGACAGTGTCCGACCGGCTTGTTGTTTTGCAAGCACTTTTTATTTCTACTTTTACAATATGGCCAGTGCAGCTGCAGGAGGGCCAGACCAGCTAGTCCTGATTGAAAATGAAAAAGGCAAGGAAGTATTTTGCACATGAGGCAAATGAAAAGGGGGAAACCAAGAGACCTCGACAAGCCTGTGTGCAAACAGTGTTTTAAAGCGGTGGCAACAAAGTCGAGCAGCACAACAAACTTGGCCAAACATCTGAAGGATCGACATCCTGGCCTTCATGAGGAATTCCGACAGGTTAGTAACGTAAAGCTCCGGTTTATCAGTTAACCTAATATATTACTGACGTTAGCGTGGCCGGTAGTCCGCAGTAATGTTTGTTTTGTGTTTAGTGGTGGCTAGCATGCTACTAGGCTGCGCTAGCTGTGTTTAGCTTGCTGCTCGATTAATTTTGGTTGTTTTGTTATACAGCATTAGCCGCGGCTAGCAGCCTTTAGCTAGCTAACATGATTCAAATGTGTTGTTTTCTCTTAAAGTTGC
Organism: Melanotaenia catherinae; assembly: GCA_037177155.1. Lineage (NCBI taxonomy): Eukaryota > Metazoa > Chordata > Actinopteri > Atheriniformes > Melanotaeniidae > Melanotaenia > Melanotaenia catherinae. The sequence continues at coordinate 28,088,742 of JBAGKM010000021.1, forward strand.
AGAGTGAAGCAGAAAAAAAGTCGACCTGCATCCAGTAAACAGAAGAAGCATGCACAGCCAGGTCCACCAATTCTGTCAGAAAAACAAAGAAAATATGACCCAGAGTCACCAGAAGCTGTACAGCTGAACAGGGCCGTGGCAGTAAACATGAGAATATCAGGTTCCTATTTACACAGTAGAGAAACCTCTTTATTACAAAAAACAGTGAGGAAAATTCAGGCCAGTGAGACTGACACTTGAACAGTCATTTATAAAGTGCACTGTTTAAACTCTTGTGTGCTTTCATAAGTATGTGCACTTTTCACTTTCAGCCTTTTTTTTGTTGTTTGAAGTTTGAAAACGTTGAAAATATTCCAAGGATGTCTGCTGCCTCTCAAGCTCTCTCCCCTAACGTTATTTGTTCTTATTTATTCTTATTATTATTCATTCTTTTCTTAGTTATGCAACCTGCTATAGTGAGCCCTAGCAGGTCAGTGGTGGAAAAACCTTATCGCCACCAGCTTACAGCGGGGAATCTCCATGGTGGCGCCTACCTGTTGTTGTACCTGAGCGGCAGAGGCGGTGGAGGAAAAGAGGGTCATGACCCAGAGTCTTGGTCCGACTGAGGGAAACGGGGAATCAGTCTTTTCTAATGAGTACTTTTCTGATAAATGTTCAGTCATTGGACAACAAGCTGGATGAATGTTGGAGCAAGATGGCGTTTCAACAGGAGATTAGCATCTGTAACGTTTTTGCTTTAACGGAAACTTGGCTCGACCCCTCAATCCCGGACTACACCATTGTTCCCGGGGGACTCTCCGTTTATTGGCACTGCTGGACTATACATTCAGGAAAGAGCAAGGGAGGTGGTGTCTGTTTCATGGTGAACAACAAGTGGTGCTCAGATGTGGGAATTATTTCTACGGGCTGTAGAAACCTGTACCTGGAGCACCTCATGATCAGATGCTGACTTTATTATCTTCCACCTGAGTTCACATTGGTTGTCATGAAAGAAGTTTATGTTCCACCACATGCTGAAACCAACGAGGCCATGGAAGAACTGTTTGAAGTTATTGACAGGGCAGAGACTTCATCCCCGGCTGCATTTATTACTGATTTTAACAGCATCAACCTGAGGAAAGTCCTGCCGAGATACCACCAACACATAAGCTGTTCTACGCTGGCACGAACACACTCCATCATGTTTACACCCCTTACACAAACACGTATAAGGCCCTCCCTCGATCTCCTTTTCTGATCATGTCTCAATTCTGCTGCTGCTTTCTTATAGACAGAAATTGAAGTGTCACGGACCATTCAGCAGTGGTCTGTCCAATCAGATTAGGCTCTGCGCGACTGCTTCAGCATAACGGTGTGGGTGTGTTTAAGGATACTGATATGAACACGGACGCGGTCATTGGTTACATCGGGAAATGCATCGATGACGTCGTACCGAGGATTGCTGTGCGGACATTTCCAAATCAGATGCCCTGGGTTAACGGTGAAGTCCGTGCTAAACTTAAAGCACGGACAGACGCCTATAACTCAGGTGACTTGGATGAGTACAGGAAGTCCAGGTACGCACTCCGGAGAGCTATATGTAGTGCAAAGAGACAGTACAGGGACAAAGTAGAGTCTTATTACAAGGGCTCCAACACCAGGAGCATGTGGGCCGGTTTAAATACTCTGACTACAAAAAGAAGACCATTAGTACTGAGGTGATGTCTGTATTTCTGCCTGAAGATCTGAACACCTTCTATGTCTGCTTTGAGAGCACCTCTACAAATAGAGTGGTACAAAAGGCTCAGGAGGACCACTGCCCACCTGTGCTATCCAGGGCAGACGTGTGCAGAACTTTAAAAAGGATAAACACACATAAGGCTACTGGACCTGACGGCATACAGCTCAGCATTTAATACCATTGTGCCCTCCAAACTTGTCAACAAGCCACAGCTCTAATACCATCATTAAATTTGCTGACGATACAACCGTCATTGGCCTGATCACCGGCAATGACGAGACAGCCTACAGAGAGGAGGTCAGAGGCCTGACATCTTGGTGCCAGGACAACAATCTCCATCTTAACAGCCTCAACAAAACTAAGGAACTGATTATGGACTTCAGGAGGAGGCAGAGGGAGGAACACGCCCCCCTTTCCATCAACGGGGCTACGGTGGAAAGAATCAACAGCAAACAGCAGAGTAGAAACCAATTTATTAAATATAGCTGTTACAACTAGGATGAAAGTCAGTCAAAATCCCACTTGACTTCTGATGGAAAATTGGCAGCGGCGGCTCCACTGAAGGAATGAGAAAACATTATTTGGTTACTTAGTATGTGTAAGTGAGTGTCTGACTGTGAAAGGCTGATTTGAAGTGAGTGAATGAGCAACTAAGGACAGAATTAATCCATCTTATGACAACTATGAAAGTTTCAAATACCTTGTTGTTTTATAAATCATCTGTTACGTGCTTAGGTAGTTCCTGTGGATGAGTGGAAATCAACATACTTTGGCAAAAATACAATAAATAAACTATAAATTTTGATCAACCTTTATAATATATAACGTTAAAGTTACAGTTTAACCAAATCTTGCAAACAAGTGGGCGCCTCTTTAGTGTCATTACTTTGTATGACTCAGTTTTGCAGAAGGAGCACTGCTGCCAGTGCAAGGATAGTTATTTACAGGCTTATTTAACAAGCTGATTTTTATCATTGAGAACTCCTGATTTATGTATGAAACATTTTAACATTGTGTTTTACATTGGGGGGCAGAGCACTTTCCATGATGCACTTTCCAGAGCTTCATATTTATAAAAACATCAATATCTCATTCCATTTGCGGTGTGTCTGCACATCAGCCAGGACACTGAAGACACGCTTCTCAACTAATACAGTCCCCCTAAAACCAGTGCTGAATTGATTGATGTTTAAATTAAATAGAAAAGTCGCTGATTTATTTGTAAAAGAACGTTGTATTATTGCAGTATATAAAAAGAGTAAATAGTCATCGTCCATTTTAAACTGTTATTGTGTAGGGCCACTGCTGTGGGCAGGAATGATCTCCTGCATCTTTACACCTAATTTGGTTTGTAATGATGGTGAGAAATTGAATTACTGGTAGCTGATCTCATTTTTCTGAAAGAGCTGAAGTTCTTGAGTCAAGTACATGAACTCCCATGTTGTGATCATATGCTCATGGGTTACATTGAAACTTTGTGTGCGTCTCAGATGTTATACTTTATTATAAACTTGCTAATTAAGGTGTGCTGTCAAGTTCTGCATCCTGTGCAAGGCAAAGAAGTGGCATTCTGCACACTTTTCATCACCTTTAACAGTCACCATCTTGAATGTCTAAAGGGAAGTGAGAAACTGCTAACAATTGTTTAGCAACCAAGTAAAGAGTACATCATAAATAAAGGATGTGATGCTAATGCTAGTTAGCTTCAGCAGATTTTAATCAGGCATTTGCATTACTTTTGTTGTTGTGAATTCTCGTCTGTTCCGTAGTCTTTCTTGTGTGGTAAGGTCTTAATAAGACACTTACTTGGTTCATAGAAAATGCTGTAAAGAAGTGAAGAGTCCCGAATGTTCCTGTTGTAGGATTGTACTCCAAAGGTTTCATATATTTGAATGAGTGTTACAGCACAAACACCGAAGATCCATGATCACACACTTGGCAGGCACAGGCTTTAATTTACTTAAACTGAGCTCACCCTCGTTTGCATACAAAGATGTCTCACTTGCATAGCAGCTCTAATGAAATTAGCATGTAGTATAGAGGTCCTTAGAGAAGTCTGTGCACTGCACCTGCATGTTAATGTTTAATGTTTTCTGTCAGTGGACTTGATGACTGTATGATGCACATTGTTCTGAGCATGGAAGGACTGAATAATCACTTCAACCTACACCCCCCATAGCTTCTGTCATTTTCTCACTGTCATTTTTAAATAGAAGGGCAGGCTCTT
>JBAGKM010000021.1:28092788-28108118 GCA_037177155.1 Melanotaenia catherinae
AAGAGACTTTGGCCCGCTAAAGAAATGATGACTGCTTATGGAAATTCTGTCACGTAGGAGCTTCCTCATGCCATTTTTTTAAATATAAAAATAACTTTGCACATTGAAAATCTGTGAGTACATGTTTATGTTCTGTTTCTACAAGGAACAGTTTTTAATCAAATAGGAGAACTGCTGTGATGGAAGCTTGGTAAAAGGTTAACTTCCTCCAGAATATATCAATTTTTACCTTCTGGTCAAGGTCACCGTGTTTATTTGGGCTTTTTGTGGATATGTGAGTATGGCTTAGTGTTGTAAGTAGGAAACATGGAAACTGAACATAAAGATGCGTAAACGGTTAATAGGACTAAGGAAGGTTAATATTACTCAAGCATCTGTGAATGAGAATCTATTACAGCATGATTTCATTGTTTGTAAATTAAAATAAATAAATAAATAAATAAACAAAAGTAAAAATTTAGTCAGCACAGGCTGACCTTTCTTTTACACTGAGATTTTCTTTTGCGTGTTGATCTTGACTTTGTTGGATTTTTTTTTTTACAAGTTTAATTTTCAATTTAAAAGAAGAAGAAAAAAAAACTACCTGGATGGTAGCCCACCAAGTATGTCTTATCACATACCTGATAAGAGACAAACATGGAGTTGAACAATTCATTTTGAAAGTGCAGCATGGTCACAACTATCAGACCAGAAGTTGCTGCTGTTCTTATCTGTGGGTGGAAACTATCAAGCACGTAGCTTCTTTGTGATTATCAGAGTTCAGCAGCACTGGTCTGTTTTCTGGCAAAGGATGACATCAGTCATGACCTCTTAGTATGAGAAAGACCAAAAATAAAAATTAACACTGACAAGGCAAATCTTTTCTAGAAATGACAGAAAATTTTAGATTAAAAAGTCGCAAAAGTACTGTTAATAATGACTCTATGCCTAGAATGGAAGGGGTCCTATTAGAATATATGCTTCATAACAAATGGGATTATATAATGTAATATGTGTGAATAAAATCTATTTTTAAAATTGTTGGCTACTGAAATACCAAATATGCACATTCATTTTATATTGTCGTCTTTTTCTGTGAGATTATTTACCTCAAGAGTTTTATGTCTATTTAGCCTGTGTATGTTTTTTTATGAGACTGGCTGAGTATGTGCAGTAAATTTAGCCTTACGTCAGTGTCTCTGCTTGCCCACTCTGTGTGTTTGAGTGTGTGTGTGTGTGTGTTTGTGTGTGTGCATTCACCCAGACTCATAAGTGGTTGAAGTCCATAGGTTTATTATTTTCTTCCATGCAGGTTGAAGTGTTTTATGACCTCAAAAGTCAGACATTTGTCTGACTAAGCCTGAATCCCCTCATAATTTATTATAATTAGTCTGGAGCTATCAAGAAGGTGATTCAATTTTATTTTAAGTGTTTTTAAGCCTGAACTTTGGTGTCAACAGAAGTAAAAAATTAACATTTTGATTTAATGCTTTGACACTAAGCTACTGTTTTAATTTAAAGTAATACTTTGAGCAATGTCAGCTAAAAAAAAAAGTAATAATGTTAATGTTACTGGCTGATGATTATTTTCAAGCATGAGGCAGAATTCAAAATTCCCCTGTTGCCCTCTCTGTCTCTGTGAAAAAAAAAATAAAATAAAATAAAATAAAATACACACACACACACACACACACATATACACACACATACAAAGCAGACCCCATTCTGTACATGACCTCCATGCCTAGCTACCGTCTGTGAACTGGATGTATAAATAATAAACATCAACAGAATGAAAACATCAAACAGCCGAGTTAGTTTGTAAGAAGATTTTTTTCATGCTGGTTCAGAGGCTGTGCTGCTCAAGTGCGTAAAGAAGAGCTCCATAAATTCCAGGTGGATGCCTCCACCACCACCTGGATTGATGACCACCGACCAAAAGTACACTAGCAGACACTTGAGAGGACATCTCCCAGAACAAGACAAAAAAGTATGAAGTTCTTGCCTGAGATGGATACCAGAGGGTAGATTAAATAGTTTGGGAAAAACAATAATAATTCAGGTCAAATCAGGACATTGTTACAATGATAGTGGATGTCCAAACTTCCACACTTCACCCACAGCTTACCTGTAATACTCGATCACACTGAAGTGGGGACAGAAGATAAACAGTTTTAATTTCAGGGGCCTGTTGGCATTTCCTTTAAGTCTAACAGCATTAACCTTTCTCACCAGGCACGGTCGCAGCCCAGACTACCAGAGGATGAACGTCTCAGTGGCTCTCTGGTGGCCAGGATATTCCTGTTAGGCTGTTAGGCTGCTGTCCAGCTGTTCATAGAAAACAGGAGAGTTTTAAAATCGAAGGAGAAAGAGTTAAACTCTGTGTTAGCAAAGGAAAGGAGGTTGGAGGAGTTTCTGTAACAAAGCAGAGGAAGAAGGGTGGAAGGGGCTGGAGACCATCTGATCACACCGTAAGGAGGGCATGAAGACTGAAGATAGGGAATGGCAACACAAACGGTTTCATTTCGCCCCACCTCCATCCTCAGCTCCTCCACCCTCAGCTGAGGAACATGGAGGTGAAGCAGGCTGCAGGTCTGGATGCATCAGCTCCAAACGGCCGAATCACATCAGTTTAAATTTTATTTATGAAGCACTTTTACACAAAATGTAAAAACACAACTATTTTAAAAACACTGCCGGTCTGTCCTCGGTGTCTCATCCAGTTCATCTCTGTTCTCAGGTCCAGTCTTTTCTTCGATGCACCATGTTTCCCCCAAACTTTGGGCTGTTTGATATAAAAACGTCTTTTTTTTTTGTCCTCATCCACCCATGGGCGATCCAGGACAGTTTCAGGTTTTACCCCCCACCCCCCAATCATTTAATCATTTAATCATTTAATCATTTATTTATTTAGATTATTGGGGACATCACGTGGGCAGACTCATATTTAAAGGGTAAAAAATGCATCATTGACCGTTTTAATTAGGGCTGAATTTCACTGGGTGATTTGAGCCAAAAGAAAACAAAAACAAAAAAAGCAGAAGAAAATATTAATCTGTTATATTTTCTGTTCTCGCTGAACACCGAGACGACCGATGCAGCCACGTCTCATTAAGAAGAGGTAAAAACATTAAATATAAAACTGGTTATTCAGAACAACATCATTTCTGTAGGATTTGTTCAAAGCATGGATTGCAGTTTAAGTTCTACCGTTTGATAAAATGAAGCCCATCATGACGGCTGCTGCACATTTTACTTTTTTCCTTCACTGTGGATTTTAAAAAGCGATATTCTGACGCATTAACAGTCATTTGAATCTTTTTCTTTTCAGTGACAAACCCGTTTTCCCAAACATGACATTACAACTGACAACTTGAATCATTTGTTTCTGTCCAGATGGCTCTGCTTCTGATAATTAATGTAATTGTCACTATGTTTGACTTGAAATATTTGAATGGATGATTTGAATATGAAGTGCTTCTACTTCCTGTCTCCTTCCCGGTCTGGCTGATAAAAAGCCACGTCTAATTGGTCTGTTACTGTGACAGTTAAAGCAATTAAGATGACAGGTAGGAGTTTAAGGGGCTTTGTACCTAACAACCCCCCATTCCTCTGAGCTGACTGCTCCCCCCCTCCCGGCTAAGCTCCAGTTTTTGTCCTCTGGTCTGCACTGACCTGCAGAACTTTGCAGATTTAGCTGAAAACAGTGGAAGCCATGATTACGGCGTGATTGCAAGCAGCAAGCCGTGATGCTGCAGACTGACGGCTGAAGGTTGAACTGAGGCTGGTTGTCAGTGAACGAGGTTCTGTGTGCAAATCCATCTGCCATATTATAAAAGGGTTACAGTTTATCTACATCACACATTCAAACGTCAGTTGACCAAAGTGCTTCACAATAACTGTAGTCAATAAAAATAAACATAATGAAACAACATCAGTTATCAAGCCAAGGTAAACTGCTTTTTCTAGAAACTGAAGGCCAGGGGGAAGAGGTGAGTTCAGTCTAGACTCAAACCGACCGACAGAATGACAGGACCTGATGGACGAGGGAGGCTGTTCCACAGTGTGGGCGCTGCCATGGAGACGCTCCATCACCTCTGGGTGTTAGCCTGGCTTTAGGGACCGCCAGCAGGAGCTGACCTCAGGGCTCTGGACAGAGTGCAGAGCTGCAACAACTCTTTAAAAAAGGATGGGCAAACACTTAAAAACAATCAATAAAACCTTAAATTTGATATGAAAACTGACAGGAAGCCGATGTAAAGAGCACAAAACGGGAGATGCCTCCTAGCTTTAGTCAGTAGGCTGCAGCATTTTGTCTGCTCTGGCTGGCGGAGCCCTGGTCCAACCCAACATACAAAGCATTACAATGATCCAGACACGAAGCTACAAATGCCTGGACTGCTCTAACTGCTGCCCCCCTCCATGTTTCTGACAGAAATAAAGACGTGTGAAATACCTAAAATGTTCAAGAGAGATGCCAGAGTGGTGGCATGTAAGGCGTAGCATTACTCTGGATTTCCATGGTAAGATCTCTTGCTCATCAGCAGTGGGGGGAAAATACATGAAAATACATGAACGTGTGAGCAAACCTTCTAGAGTCTTTGCAGCAGCTGTGTGCGTGGCAAAGCGAGAGTTAAGGAGCCTCATCTGCTACTCTCAGTCAGTTTGAAAGAGGTAAATATTTTCCAGAACCTGGTCTCTGCAGCACACGCTGCCTGCTGTGAGCCCTGGACATCAGCGTCCTCCACCTCTTCCCTCACATCTCCAGCTAGCAGGGGGCATCTCCAGCAGGAGAAAGACCAGACCAACTGGACTTCCTCCTGATGGTCTCTGGTGTTCATGTGTGAAAACTGTGCTAAAGTAACTGGATTCAAAAGATTTGAACAAGTTTGATGGTGAATACTTTTACCATGTTGTTATTATTTTATTATTGTGTGGTTGTCAACACTTCATAAATAAAAAACAAATATCCTGACTGGACTTTAGAAAATCTGGAAATACTGCTGAGAACAATGCCCTTAGTAAGGAGCTGTTTAGTTCTCATTCATGGTCTGGGTGGTTTGTGAGGTCATGGAGGTATTAGCGTAGTTTACTGTAATCCTGGAACATCCTTATGAACATGTTAGGTGAGATGACTCATACTTAAATAAGATAACTATGGCTTCAAACTCTGGTTTTCCTGACCAACAGGGCAGAATGCTTCCAGTAGCATCGGGACGCTACTGATGCAAGTTGGTCCCGAGTTCACTGGAAAAACCAGCTGGAACAATGAAAAGGATCCACGGACGATCTGAACAAAGCCAGAGAGACTTTATTCCAGGTTCACTTCAAGCTGCTGACACTACTAAGTTAGATGGAAGAAGGATCCCTTCCTGGTCCTGGTTCTGATGGAGGTTTTCTTTCCTGGTTCTGATGGAGGTTTTCTTTCCTGGTTCTGATGGAGGTGCTTCTCAGGTCATTATTTTATGAACTGCTTTCTATGACAGTTATTCTAAATTGGACCAGTGTGGATTTGTTTTAGTTGGATTACGATGAACTGGATTGTTTTGGACTGTATTTAAAGCCTTCATGACTTTGTGGTGAATTGACAGCATAAATAAAACTTCGGTAAAGTTTCTGCTGACATAAAAACCTGCATCGTTGTAGAAACCACTGCGTGTGGAGTAGTCGCGTTTGCAAGGAATCCTCCGTAAGATCAGGATGAGAATATTCATCCAGTTTTAAGCCATTTCCAGTCCTGGTTTTGTTGCCTTTTGGTTTTAATTTTCATTTAAATAAACTTTATTAATGAAGCATTAACCCATGCCAGTGCTGACTGGAAGCAGTGGGCTGCCAGGCCGGAGTCCGGTGCCGGGGAGCAGTTGGGGGTTAAGGGCCTTGCTCAAGGGCCCACAGTGGTTTACCTCAGCCACCAGCCTGGGGACTTGAACCCAGGCCTTCCAGACCGAAGTCCACCCTGTAACCAACATGCTTTTTTTATCTACAGTTTTTATTCCTTTTCCCTTTTCAGACATTAAAAGTACACTCAAAGCTTCTGGATATTTACTTTTTATTTACTTTATTTATTTTTGTTATTTACTTTTTGTTTGAAATAAAACATCTATGTTTGTTAGTGAAATTATGTGAATTTTTACCTCCATGATCGGCACCGTGGTGGATGCTGACCTGCTGTCGTCACGCGCGAACAGCCGGAGCTCAGACCGAAGGTCCTCAGTTCGTACAACCAGGGAGGCATCTGTGCATCTTTACAGCCAGAATATTTGTTACCTGACTGACCTGATGGCTACTGTCCTCTTTTTTATTCTTTCTCCTTTTCAGAATCCTGTTCATCAAAATGTAAAATGTTTACTGGTTGATTTTGAGTGTCAGGGATAAGCAGAACTCCAGTAAACATAATCTCCTTTATGAAGGATTGTGTTTTGTTTGCCCTGCATGATTATAAAATAAGGAAAGAAAGGAAGGTAACATTGGGAGGTGCTGTCTATTCTCAGACGGGGACAAATAAATTCGATGAGAAAGAGAAATGAGGCAACGTAGAGAGGCAATCATTCAAATGAAAGCCCTCGGAGGTGTGTCATTCACCATCTTTTATATTACCAGCTCGTCTGCTGCAGCAATAATAGACAGAATGTTTTAGTTGATTAGCTACTTGCTGTGCAACAGCAATATATATAATGTGGAGAAATACACTCGTCAAAACATTGAAAATTGAACTTATTATTAGAAAAAGGGAAATGTGGAAGAGGATGAGGGATAGGAAGGAGCAGAGGAGAGAAAACGCTGACCAGCTGAGCTGCTGCCGGGGAGCAGCAGAAGGATTTTTCTTTGTTTCACAGGATGAGCAGAAGCTGGTTAGAAAGCAAAGGAGGTGGTGAAAAAGAAAAGAGCGAGTCTTCGGAGGGCAGTGCTGGTGGCTCTGCTCCCTCTGCTGCTTCAGCTGCAGCAACCTCGAGCACTTCTTGAACAAATAAAATTGCCTTTGTGTGTGCATTATTTTCTGTTGACATTTGCTAAGCGCTGGAGCTCCTGGCCATGGGAGATAGATGAGGGCCCTAAAACGTTTGTATGTGCCAGGCCTTTCATGTTACCTGGAGAGTGCAAGTTTTGTGTGTGTGTGTGTGAGGAAAGAGGGGAAAGCAATGTGATTCCATTCAGCAGAAATCTACTAAAGCCTTGTCTCTGACAGCAGAAGGTAAAGGTTATTGCACTGCTTTCCTCCCACTTAGCTTGTCTTTGTGAAATACAGACATAAACATTTTGTATTATTTTTATTATATATGCTGCAATTATCAGACAAACAGTAGATCTTTGCCAGACGCTCAACTTTATTCAAACAGCTGAGTTCGACCTTCGGTCAAAACGCAGAATCCACCACAGATCCTGATGCTGCACACCACAAGTCCTGCTCTCTCTCTCTCTCTCTATGTATATATATATATATATATACATACATATATATATGTAAACTAAGCTCCTTGTCTGGTGTTAGGTTGGATTGAAGCTCGTTGCTTCTATCTGCAGGATCTTTGTCTCCTCTTCCTTTTTTCCACTTTCCTTTTTACTTCTGTTCGTTATTCTCCTCTTTTTTTCTGTCCTCTCATCATGAAAATAAATTCAACAATTCCAAATAAGTAAAATAAAACAATATATTTAAATAAAGAAAGAGAAAAAGGAGATTATCAAGAGGAGCCTTATACCCATAGAGCTTCCCTTGGCAAAGCAAATTTGCTCGGCACAGCACAGCAGCCAGATCATCATTCTGCCGCCACCGTGCTGGACAGCACAAGGTAAAAAAAATAAATAAATAAAAGAATAGAAACAATAGAAAAGGCAAACGTTGACTTGAACATGATACTAATTTAAAAGTCAGAGGATGTCTGGTGACAATCAAAAGTTCTAATAGAACACGTTTTATTCATGTTTTCTTTGTTGATTTTGCTTTATATTTTTAATATTTATGTAAAAGACAAGACAAGAGACTTGTGATGACACCATTAGTGCCAGCAAGATGGAATACAGCTGATGTAAAATAATTCCAGCTCTACATGCTACAAATACTAGATTTTTCCAACAGGCTATCGTCTTTACAGCTATCTGAAAGCAGCAGGGATTCTTTTAAAAATGAGAATCCAGCCAAGTTTTATAGTCCAAAGGCAATTAATTTTTGACAGGGAAGACTGGGGATGACACAGGAGGTCAGCTGAATTTGGCAGAAAAATCTGACAAAAATGAAGGAATTACAGAGAACTGGCAAATCCAAAACCAAACCAAGAAATAAATGTCTGGAAGCAGGAACCAGTGGGTCCTCCTCGTCAGGTCTGACCTGGGTCACATGGAACATAAAAAACTTTAAGGACCTTGAACAGAGGACCCCAAGACTGTTGAGTTGGATGAGTCCACTCACAGAGATATTCCAGAGCTAGTAGTCATCACCATGCAGGCCGCTCTCACAAACAGTTTGTATGATTTCTTATGAAAAATAATCCATGGAGTATTCGTACATATCCTACGAAATCCTGAGCCCATCGGGGCAATAGGACATCAATGGAGGCGCTCCATTGATCTATGAAGCAACATGAAGCAACAACAAAAATGCAGAAAAAAGTATTTTGATATCTTGATCATAATTTCACTGACATAACAGCGGGGAACTATTAAAGTGTTGTTTTCTATTAACGTCATTTTTTGTGTGTGTGTTTTTTATGTCATCAGATCATTTTGTATGAAACCCACTGACTGTTGGATGGTTTCATTTCACTGATTGAAAAGATCATTTTATCCTCCTGTTATAAATTATCCTGTTACTAACATTGGTAATAAGATATTGCTAATAACAAAAAGTATAGTAGGACACTGAACAACCAATGAGAAGCTTGCATTGAATGGGTCTTCATTTAGACGTTCTTACTTGACTGAATGGACATCATCAGGACAGTGTGCCGTTATTATTGATCCATATTGCTGATCGGCAGCACTAATACAGAAAGAATCCCCATCCCATCCGACTAGATACCAGTCCACCGGCAGACCTCAAATGAACTGGTTCTCAAACATTTTTACCTGGTTAAATAAAGGTTAAATAAAAAAAAAAAAAAAATCATCAGCATCATGTCCATTTTCATTAAACATAATATTAAATAAAGATATTTAAACTATGACTATGAGCCAAACAACAATGAAAAGGCTGTTTATTATTCCCAATGAACCTTAAACATGCTAGATTACTGAATAGAAAAAACTAAACTGTCTTTTTTTATTCACGAGGATTCTCTCAGGGCTTTACCAACATGGTTTCTATGGACGCTACTTTGTTGAGGACCCCTCCCTGATAAAGTGTTCTGGGTGCATCCCACTGGGAGGAGAGTCCAGGGAAGACCTGTGGAGACTGGAAGAATGATGTGGGGGAACGCCTCAGGATCGCCCTGGACAAGCTGGAAGATGTGGCCAGGGAAGGAGATGGTCTAGGCTTTCCAGTTTTTGCTGTGATAATTTTTTTATTAATAACCTCAAGTGAATGGATCCTTTCCATAGTTTCTTGTCACTGTTGAAATTTTTGTGACTAAATCCATAGACAGGATGAACAAATGCGCAGACTGCACACTGATCTGATGTTGCTGGAAACATACAACATGTGCACAACTTTCCATACGATATTCTACAAACAGGTAATGGGAATATGTTGCACTGTGGCTGGAATAGGACAGCATTAATGTTTTTAGGAGGACATGGGAGGCCTGCATATATGCTGGAGTAAGGGCTTGAGAAGCCTCTAATATCCCTTACTGTCAATAGAAACAATGGTGGGTAATATCTGTAAGCACACAAGGGGGGCATACCCCATCTATTCCCCCAGGTGGTAGGGTTCAGAAGGAAGAAATAACACAAAGCAATTTCCAGCGGCTGGTTATCAATGTGCCTGGCCACTGTATCATGAATGATAGCCTGAGGAGGAAACAGAAGCAAGCAGAAGGTTATCCAACAGTGGAAAACTGCCCCCTTGTCTGGCATTATGTCTCAGGGGAAACCATGAAGATAAAAATCATTTACCCCTGCCATGCTTTAGCCGAGTTTATATAGGAAAAAAATCAACCTTCACAAAGAATCTGTCAATCGCAATAAGAATAGCAGTGTTTACATCAGATAGGACAAGCCCTGTGGCAAAATATAGAGAAATCTCAGACCAAGAATGATGAGAAACAAGGAGACAGTGTTAAAGTCCAGGAAAAAGCCAGGGGGCCACCTTGCTGGAGGGTTAGGCAGCCATAGATTCCCCAAACCTTACAGTCTTTAGCGGTGTTTTTTGATATGGAATCTGTATGCAGGACCCCAGGTTGGCAGACAAAGCTTGGTTTGTGAGTCTAGTGAACGGCTTATAGTTAGGAAGAGGCAGCAACAAAATTCTGGCATGGCGGTCATTTATCTCCTCTCTACCCAACACAATAACACCAACACACAGGACAAAAGTAGGATTCTAGTAGGTTGTATAATGTTTGGAACTAGCATGAGTCTTCTAGAAGTCTGGATGTACATGAAGCCCCTACTCACAGTCCATACCAGGAAGAGCTGCTACGCTGCTTACAGCACCAGCCTCCTGACCACTGATTCAGGGGGAACTGGAAGGTCAGATTATTAAAGCAGCAGGAGAACACTGGCATCTCTCTGGCAGAGAGAGAGGGGGGAGATGTGTGGGACGTGCTAAATCAAATCTTCAACCAGATCAATAGCAGAGTTTGTGAGGGGGCAGAGAGCCACGTGCTTAATTGAAAATCTTCCCATGGTCTCCCAAACATTAGGTCAGTTATGCAGACAAACACATGTTAGCCCCACTTTTAATAGTTATCTGTCATGGATGGCAGTGGAGGTGAGGACCCAACTGCAGGCAGAATCAGGCGGGAGGCAGAATCGGTGCAGGTAAACGGTTTATTTACAAACCGCAGGACAGGGAACCACACATGACAGGGAGTTAACCAAATAAGGACAAGGAGTAACTGAAAACCCAGGACTTACATACACAGACTGACAAATTAAACTCAGGTGACATAACGAACAGAAACCAAAGAAACACAACACAAAGCCCTGAACACCAAAAAAATCAAGAACAAAAACTAGAAACATGACCAAAACTAAACACAGAGTCAGAACTGAAACCATAAACCATGACAGTTATCAATGTGAAAGTGCTTTTTGCCATCATAGCAGCCAAAAAGTCCTTATTCATTAGTTATGAATGACCCCTCTCAACATGTCTTCACTCCTATACTTCCCTTCTGCAGCCATCTTTAGATATAGATTGGAAAGCCTCACTCACATCTGCTGTCTAATTCTACCTCCTTAAATTCTCACAGTGAATAAGACAGAGTGATGTGTTGTTTATCAGCTGTTATTTCGAGGCGTACAAGAAGGAAACAGCAGGACGGTTCACAAGAAATCAAAAAGAAAACACACAAAAAGAACTCTTAAAATCAGCCATATCGAATGACTGCAGGCGTAATAACCACCACGGACCAGGACAACGCACACGTCAGATCACAGACAAACATAAAAGGTGGATCAAGGAGGCCATAGAAATCAGAAAGCAGGCCAGGGACACCACCTGCCGGGATGAGGGAGCCTTCATACTCACAAACACCTGGGACTCTCTGCTCCAGAGACCACCAAGTGATGGGGGGCGTGGCCAACATGGTTCGTCTGGTTGGCCACGCCCAGGAATAACAGCTGATAAACTACAGGTCACAGCGGTCGGATGACGCTGCTGAGGAAAACATGTTAAGGTAAAACAAACATCTTCCACCTTAACTTTGTCTGAAAGAAGAAACTGAAACAAAATGAGCCTTTTTTAGCTAATCTGGTTAAATGTTTGGGATTCATTTTAATGTCTTTCAGCTGGTCAGTGAGAAGACATAAAAATAAATAAGAAACTAAAGCATATAATAAAAAGTGTATATTTGCCATTGACAACTGGAAAAGTATTTTAGAGAAGCCTTTTTAAATTTTTTTTTACAAAAGTAAAGATAATGAATGAATCCATCGTAAGAATACATCTCTAATACAATGTCCTCCCATCAGCCTTTTGGTTAAACGGGAGATCCACTACAACTCAATTTAATCCAAGTACTCAGGATTCATGTAATTCCATGAAATGATAACTGTAGGTAAAGAGCGAGTTTTCAGCGAGTGTGCACGTTTTCTCATGTGGGGACGTTGACAAACACCAGTTCAGGTGATGCTTCTACACATGATCTTCCATCCCCAGCCGGTCCCTCCATCCTCAGCCGGTCCCCCATCCTCAGCCGGTCCCCCCATCCCCAGCCGGTCCCCCCATCCTCAGCCGGTCCCCCCATCCTCAGCCGGTCCCCCATCCCCAGCCAGGTCCTCCCTCCTTTTCCGTGTGGGTTTTCTTTACAGAGTCAGAGCTTAAAAAGCTGTTAATGTGTGATAAAATAAATGTTGGGATTAAGTAATTACTGTTTTAAAGGCTCGTAATGCAGCGACATGTCCAGGCCTATTTTTTATTAAAAGTGCCTACAACTTTTTAAAACTTTTTAAATGTTTATGTCCACAGAAATTTTCATTCCTTGTCATAAATATTTGATTTTATTACATAATTAAGTTGATATTTACAGGAAATATTTGAACTGCTGCTGTATGAAAAGAAAACTGCTGTTAAACAGCAAATGATGCTTCATGATAAATGTTTTTACCCAAATATTTTTAAATTTTTGTTAATCTAGAGGCACTTTTATTACATAAATGCTGTAACTGAAGCAGTTCTGAATCATCTTCTGATCTGAGATTAATCCTGATTAAAACTTTTAATTGTTGCCTAAACTAAAAACAACTTTTAATATGTGGGTTTTATTTTTTCTAAGTTTTTCATAAGATTATATTCGGTTTCATAAATTTTGCTTGTGCATCTAAATTATTTTTAGTGTAAGTACGTTGTTTGGCCATGTGCAGCAATGCACCTTTACTCAGAAATGTGTTTCAACCCTGAGAATATATAGGACTCCTAAGTTTTCATGCTTAAAGCTGAATTTCCATCCTGTGTTATAACTGTCCCTACATTTAGCAACATCCATAATATCATAATCATCATACTTTCAGTTGTGATCATTTTTCCAAGAACTACAAATATAAGCTGCAAAAATAAAAAAAGAAAAAAGACATAAAAGAAAATCCCACAGCACAGTGCTGCCATCCCCATGCTTCACAGTACAGATGGAACATCTGGGGTATGAGAGGGGTGGGGTTAACATGACTTTTGCCCCCATTGCTTGGCAACCAAATTGTAAGCAGTAGGTACATTTTCAGATGTAATGAATACTTCTAAATAGAAGCTGGAACAGCACAGACGATGCCAGACTGGATCAGTCAGCTCACATGTGCCAGCTTCTGGGGCAGAGGGAAGCTGATGGAGCTCAGTTCCATCCACATACCGAGCAGGGTGTGCATGTTAACTTTACATCTGTACACATCCGTATTCGCTCCACATTAACTTTGACTCCCACGTATCCCTGCTTACCCTCAAACATGAAATTACCTCCCCAAGACTGCTGTGCCAGCAACGCCTAATTAACTGCCACCTTAGGAAGACAATTTACCAAGTAATGAATCTCAAATTAGCAACATTTTCTTAATTAATTTTTTTTTCATGACCACAAAGTCTTGCTTTTCTCTTTGTATTTTGCATTTAGTATGAAAAATCGTTGATTTAATTATATAACTGATTAAGTTATTCAAGCAGGAAATTATATTCTTTATTAAACTTGAAGTTATTATCTTAGAGTAAGGGATCACATGTACAGCACCTATCAAAAGGTTGTATACTTGAGATTAAATGGGATGTTCAATCTTTTTAGTGGAACTACTAAAAGCAAACGAGTGAATAGAAACATGAAAATAAATAAACTAAATGCTAACAATACAATTTGCAATCTGAAAGATTGTCCTAGAGGGGAAACGAATGTGCTTTATTTCTGCTGCCTGATGCAGCCTGAGAAGATCTGAAGTTTTCATCACATGGTCCAAAGATCTCCTTTGACCTGTGTGATGATGTGACTTGAATATTGTGTTTAAGCCCAGTCCAAGAACTTTTCCCAACCCAGATCATGTAGTTGTCTTTTTTTGGACCAGTTCTATTTGTGCTTAAACCTAAGAAGGAAGTGGTGACTAACCCTGAACAAGAAACCAAAAACTGAGAGTGGACTCTTTTAGAAAGGGGTCCCATAGCTTAAGGTTTTGCCTCCCATTCCTCTTTTAGGAACCAGTAAACCTGCAGTCTGAGAGTGAAGCTCCGATGGGAAAATCTGGAACTGCTAATTCTCATCAGAACCCTCGCTCCAATATTTGGGATCAGCTGGAGACTTTTTCAGGGCATATTTGGGACAGAGCAATAATAACGTAGTCTAATCTGGAAGTAACAAATCCCTGGACTGGTTTTGACAGTTACAGGCCAGATTCTGCTGCCAGCAGGTTTCAGACAGATTAATAATCATTACTATTAAATAACATGGTCCCCATGGAAACGGGCTTGTCAATCAGACTACGATCAGGGCGTTTCCACCTGTAGCTGTTCAGAACCTCAGAAATGGTTGTACATAAAACAGCTCCCCAGAGCGTAAAGACCTACAAAAAGCTGATCTGGCTCTGCTGGACCATATGGAGCCAGAGGGAGCGAGCTTTCAGAGACCAGCAAGACTTACTGCCTGGCTCATGAACCGGTCCCGAACACCGTGTGCTGTGCTGTTGGACCTCTGTGATGATTTCGGACTTCTGTGATGATCTTGGACCTCTGTAATGCTTTGGGCCCAGCATTACAGAGACCACCAGGAGGAACCAGGCCATGCCAGTCCCTGTGCAGGTGCTACCTGGGTTTTCTGGCAACCAGCACCTGAAAGGGGGACACGACTGCCAGGCCGAGGATATCACAGCCATCCTTCAGCCGTGTGATGCTAACATGTTAGACAGCATCTTTGGTTCGTCCCAATGTTACATGAACTTTCCTTCACTGGGGGAGAACAGGAAACACAACAATGCAGTTTGCAGCAACGTCCCGTTTCCCCGATGGAATCGCTGCTGGTGATGGACCAAAGCTGCAGGAGGAAACAGCTTAGGACGAAATGAAAAATAAATGAAAAATAATAATCCTAGAGGGAAATTGCAAATTGGAAACTAAACCTGCTGTCATTAACCAAAGTATTTTCATTCTCCAAACATCCTAATCATATGTGGTTCAACATGGCGCTCGTCAGCCTGGTTCCACTATCTGAGGCGACGTATTCGGTTGTTGGAAACGAGGCTTCAGGTGGCTAAAGGAAGTACCCGTCCTGCTCTATGTTCTGGTGTCTGCAG
>JBAGKM010000021.1:28272355-28284371 GCA_037177155.1 Melanotaenia catherinae
CCTGTCAGCAGCTCCAGCAGCTCTGGAAAGCTGTGGAGACTCGCGGCAGGTTGTGGCAGCTGCAGGAAGTTGCTGCTCCTACGATTTGAGCTGCTGTCTGTCACCAGATGAGGATCAGCAGGTAAAGAATAAAGTCCAGTGTTACTTTTACACTCTCAGAAGCACAAATCTGTCCCATTGCAGGAAGGTTTCATCAGAATCTCTATGAAAGAATAAAAGTCTGAAACTAGCAGATCTACACTAGATAAGTTCGCATCCCTTCATATGCGTTGGTAGGCGTGGCTTTCTATGCCTGCAAGGCGAGGACCTGCCTACCTGCATTTGAAGGAAGGGGCTGTGGGGTTTTTAAAATTTTATAGCAATGCAAAGAAGAATTAAGTACAGCTCTATTTCATGAAAAACAAAACCTTCTTTACCCTGTAGAGGGCGTTATGAGCGTTTTGACCCACAAAATCCCATTTTTAAAATAAAAAATTACAATCTTACAATTACAATCTCAATTAAGTAAAACTGTTTTGTTTACAGCTCAGAAAACACATTTTAGGTGTACCATTAGGTTTACCATTAAAGAATTAATGGTAAACTGGTTTTCTGCTTCCCCAAGCCAGAATAACTTTGTCTCTCCATTCTTGCACATCTCAATGGCTCTGGTTTTAATAATGGGCATGACCACGAGTGTAGACAGCCACTGCCAGAACAGCTGCACGCTTTCAGAATAGTTAATAAAGGTTGAAACTGCTTTGAGAAATGATAGATACACTAGCTTCCAGTTTGGGAGCCACTACATTATTCACTTTAGATCAATATTATGAATCCTCATGCTTGTTTCAAATCCAAAATACATGCTGCAACACATACAATGTATGTGATAACTGTGATTTAGAGACATCTTTGCAGCATTAAAGAGGTGAACGTCTGAGGAAAAAGTTCAAATATCAAAATGCAAACCTAAATTCAACACAGTTAAAACAGTGGGATTAGTAATACTACTTTAATTCAAGAAGAAAATGCATCTGTATGTTCGCCTGTAACCAGATTTAGCATTGCTGAGAGCAGAAATGTGATCAAATTCAATCCAGCCACTTTATTCTGTATGGATAAGCTGTCTGACTGTGACTGACAAAAGCTCCGCCAGCAGCTTCCCCGTCTGTGATAGTGATCAGAGAAAGTCAGCCTTTCCTGTCTGGCTTCGGCTACGTCACTATTTGATCTGGTATTAGCAGCTTTTCAGGTTTTAATATGTAGGATTATCTCCACTTCACTTCTATGTAATGCTCCTAACCTTCCCTGATCATGACCCACAGGGCTGGAGGAAAGAGACTGAAAGGGGGGATCGGGCTACTGAATGAAGCAAAGAAAGCAAAATGTATGAAAGTATGTGAATGGTTCTCAGCAGTGGATGTAGGAGGGGTAAAATGGATGTTACGCGACTATGCCTGAGATCTGCCCATCTTTACTGTATTGTGTCAACAGAAAGAGCCGATGCTAAGTTTGGTTTGTCTTTGATTTTTTTTTTTTCCATTACATAATCACTGTAATGGTAATAGTCAGTTTAATATTTAATTAAATCAAGACCTTAAAAAAATAGATCTTATTTGTGCAACCCTTTTCCTGATCAGTCCCCCTGCCTGGCTCCCCATTAATACTTTTTTAGACCCGCCCCTGCATGTCTGAAGTATAAATCCATCTATCTTCATAGATGTGTGTCTTAGATTTTACAGCTGTGTTACTAACAAACCTCATTAATACTGAAACATTATATGAAATGAAGACTAAGTGAAATAGGCTGAATTATCAACATGTTTCGTTCTTTAGCTTAGATCTGATGGACATGAGACTGATCAATTTAGCTCGCTATTGCTAGCACGTCCAAAAACAATGCTTTGGGGTAAATATGTGCTAGTGTGAACCATGAACCGCTAGTTTTCTCCTCCTTAGCTCAACGATAAACTAACGCAACAAGATAGATCAGCTGATCACTGAAAGCCGTCATGATTCACAACAGAAGAGGGAGGGTGGAGAGGTGGAGGCTGCTAGGAGAAAAACTACTGATAAGTTTTTCTTTTAAAAATGTGTGAATGTGCGGATGTTGAACCCTCTCACTGGGAAAGCGTGAGTGTTGAAACACCCTCATCCCCTACTGGTGTGACGCCCTCAAATTCATCCATAGAGCCAGCCATCTTTTTCCATCTTGCCAGACACCTCCATATCTCGCCGTCATAAATAACAGATGCTGCACATGCGTTAAATGCATTAAAACTATTTTAGCTAAAACCACGTCCACACCAACTTTGTGCTGCGTTCGGGGTCATCATTTAATCTCACTTCTACACCGACTTCCTCCTGTGTTCAGAGGACCGATACAGACCAATGTGGACCACTGAGGACCGATGTGAACCAATGAGGATCAATTTGGACCAATGAGGACCAGTGTGGACCAATGAGGACAGATATGGACCATTGAGGATCAATGAGGGCCAATGTGGACCAATGAGGACCGATATGGACCAATGTGGACCACTGAGGAGCAGTGTGGATCAATGAGGGGCAATGTGCTTTCTTTTGTGCTTTCTTGTGTTCTTTTGTGCATTCTTACGTTAAACTGTGCCTCTGTTTAACAACATAAAAGCTTGGATCTAATCGCAATAGGACTACAGTATAGATTAACCATCTCCAACGACTTTCACTGCATGTTCGACATCCCGGACGAAATAGCGCACCCAGTCGGATCCCTATGGATCGCTGGGGTGCGCCGCAGGCAGCAGAGTGAGCGTAAACAAAAGCGGGGCTGCAGAGCTGGGCTAATGGCTAAGTTAAAGAAACACCCGCTCAAACCTTTGCTGCCGAACCTCTACCTCTCTAATCCAGATCCATGAAGCACAAAATGGACAACCTGCAGTTACAGCTGACGGGTAATCAACATGTCCGGGACTGTTGCATCTTACTAATCACAACCATATAATAGTGGGCCATAAGCTACACCGTTGGGACAGGAACACAGACTCCGGTAAGAGCAGGGGAGGGGGGGCTCTGCTTCTACGTGCATAAAGGCTGGTGTAACAACAGGACTGTGTGGACCACACACTGCTCCCCAAACCTGGAATACATGTCAGTAAGATGCAGACCCTTTTTCCTACCCAGAGAGCTAAGTCTTGTTATTATTACTGCTGTCTATCTCCCACCAGACGCTAATGTGAACACAGCACTCTCTCTGCTCTTACACACCATCAACGAACACCTGAGGGCTCATCCAAATAGCGTTCACATTATAGCAGGCGATTTTATCAAAGCCAACCTACTATCTGTATTGCCAAACTTTCACCAATACATCAGTTGCCCACCTAGAGGGGAAAATACTCTGGATCATGTTTACTCTAACATCAAACATGCATACAGAGTCACCCCCCTCCCCCACCTGGGCCTGTCCGACCACCTCTCTCTGCTTCTCACCCCAGCTTACATCCCCCTGCTGCCGACAAACAAAGCCCACAAAAAGGACTGTCACCATCTGGCCTGAAGAGGCCCACCCCCGACTTCAAGACTGTTTCGAAGCTACTCAGTGGGAGGCCTTCCACCATGAGGACCTGGCTGTTTTCACAGAAACTGTACTGGACTACATCAAGTACTGCATTGGGAATGTCACGGTGAATAAGACTATCCGGATTTACCCAAACAGGAAACCCTGGATGACGAACCAGGTCCGTGCACTCCTCAGAGCCTGGGACACAGCCTTCAGGTCAGACAACAGTACTCTCTACAGTGCTGCCCGCGCTGACCTGAGAAGAGGCATCAGGGATGCCAAAGCCAGCTATAACAGGTCAGTGGAGGATCATCTTCGCAGCAATAGCCCCCGACAGGTGTGGCAGGGTATCAAGACCATTACCAACTTCAAAGGCTGTGCGGTGACAACAGGCGATTCAGACGCAGGGCTAGCAGAACAGCTGAACAGCTTTTTTGCACGTTTTGCGTCTCCAACACAGCTCCCTGCCACATCATTGCAGCCCCCTCCAGCTTCTAGTGTCCCCCTACTGACCCTAGAGGTACAGGAGGTCACAAGTGCACTTCTTTCTGTGAATCCAAGGAAAGCAACTGGCCCGGATGGAGTACCTGGGAAAGTGCTGAAGGCTTGTGCTCTCCAGTTCTCTCAGGTCTTCACCAACATATTCAACCTATCTCTGGGCCAAGCTGTCACCCCAACCTGCCTGAAGTCTGCAACCATCATACCAGTTCCAAAGACGTCCTCCACCGCTATCCTCAATGATTACCGACCCGTAGCACTCACCCCGATCATCACTAAGTGCTTCGAGAGACTGATGCTGCACCACATCAAAGACTGTTTCCCTCCACCCTTGACCCACATCAGTTTGCATGCCGGCCCAACAGATCAACAGAGGACGCCATATCCACCATCCTTCACTCAGCTCTGCCTTCAACACTATGATCCTGGACATCCTGATCCCCAAGTTATCTAACCTGGGGATCTCACCCCTCACCTGTGCCTGGATCAAAGACTTCCTAACCAACCAGCCACAACGGGTTAAACTTGGTCCCCACTTTTTATCCACCTGCACTCTCAGCATCGGCGCCCCCCAGGGCTGCGTGCTGAGCCCAATACTCTACTCTCTATACACATTCGACTGTAGCCCCACCCACCCAGAGAACATCATTGTCAAGTTCACCAACGACATGGCAATTGCGGGCAGCGGCTCCACTTCCTGAGGGTTCTCAGGAGGGAGAAACTAAACATCCAGCTGCTGGTGACCTTCTACCGCTCCGCCATTGAGAGTCTGCTGACGTTCGCCATTGCGGTGTGGTTCTTCAGCTGCCCTGATGCAGAGACGAAGAGGTTGCAGAGGGTAGTAAGGACAGCAGAGAGGATCATCGGCTGCCCTCTGCCCTCTCTCTTGGACATTTACAACTCCTGCTGCCTCAGTAGAGCCAATAAAATTGTTAAAGACACTTCTCAACCAGAGACAGCTTCTATCTAAGAGCAGTCACAGCACTGAACAAAAAAATAAACCCGGACAACAAACCCATTTCACTCTGCACTTTACACTCCAGTCACTTTGTTTTTATCTGTGCAATATAACCTGTCATGATCATGGGCTGTGTGTGGATCATGTATGTTGTTTTTTAGTTATGGTCAGGTCGGCCTCCAGAAACCCGGCCCAAGTCTTCTTGACCTCTAGGTCGACCACCAGAGATCCTGCCCCAGTCTGTCTGGCCTCCCGGTCGGCCTCCTGACCTGACCCTGTTGTTTGCTCGGCCTCCAGGTTGACCTCCTGAACTGACCCAGTTGTCTGCGCGGCCTCACGGCCGCCCCCCTGAACTTTGTTGCCTGGATTTTTCTGCCTGGGTCTGGTTCCTTGCCTTGCATCTTGGCAATAAACCATTTTACCTGCACCGATCCTGCCTCCTGCCTGACTGTCTGCATTTGTGTCCTCACTTCCGCCGCCGCACGTTACAATAACCTTAGTGCAATAATATAACCTGCCGACCGTCTTCCTTTATATTTTTACTTTTATCTTATAGATTGTGTATTTTATATGTTTGTATATTGTTTATTTTATTTTTCACAAGAGTGATGCGCACTCAGTCTCGTTGTATCGACTGGTACAATGACAATAAAGGTTATTCTATTCTATTCTATTCTATTCTATTCTATGTGGACCAATGTAGACCAATGAGGGCAAATGTGGACCAATGAGGGTGAATGTGGACCAATGAGGGTCAATTTGGACTAATGAGGACCTATTAGGAGCATTGAGGATCAAATTGGACCAGTAAGGACCAATGTGGACTAATCAAATCAAACTTTATTTATAAAGTGCTTTTCATGCCACAGGCAACACAAAGTGTTTTACATGATTAAAAACATTTATGCATTTTAAAAATAAAACAAGCTTTTAAATACATCAAAGTAGAATTACATAACAATAAAGACACTCAAAATTTTTCATACAGTCGCACACACACACACACACACACACACACACACCCATTCTGTACAAGCTTGACTTATGTCTCCAAACTGAATGAAATACTAAAAATGATAAACATCTGGCCTGATGCTGCTGTGAGGAAACAATATAAATATCATGGGGTTCCATCCACACCAGGAGCCAGTCCACCCATGTCCTACAGCAGCAACCACCCACATCAGGACAGAACGGGCCCACACCACACAAGGAGGACTAATGAGGACTAATGATGGTGATAGAGGGCTCCCTCTACATAAGAATAATAAAACCTGGGTATACGTCATTAAGCATCGTGTGATGTTTAAGGTTGTTGTAGCATGACTTCAGCCAGATAACCTGGAAAAACCAGTCATGGGGTCATTAAGTTCCAAACTGATGGAAGCCTTGTTTTTATTGGCTAAACACAAGCTTCAGAACTAATCCATTAAAGGTTCATCTAAGTTTGTGAAGGAAGAGATTTCTGTCTTGTTCCTGCTCTTCTCTCTTTGGAATGATGAAGTGCAGACATTGATATTAAGTTTTCAAAGTTTAAAGGCAGGTTAGTAGTTTGATAATTTATTGCAAAGGTGTAGCTGTTACCGTCCAGGTAGCTGCTGGTGGGCTGATCATAACATGAGGCTCGACATGCATGTGTGTGCGTGGGCATGTTTGCCTGCATCTGTATGTGGGTGGGTGGGTCTGTGTGGCACCGCGGGCCACTGTGCAGGATTAGTATTCCCTACATGTGTTGAAAGAGGCTCAATGTGCTGCAGGGGATTAGAGAGCTGGCTGGTGGAGATAAAACCACGTACACAACGCTGTTCTGCTGCTTACCTTCACACTGCTGGCTGTAAAGTTTGCATACTCTTATTTCTCTCGACTCCTCCAGAGGGTATTTATATTCATATGCAGTTCATTAAAGGCCAGACTTTTACTCAGGGTCTCCTGAACCCTTGCTGGGGCGGTGTATGAGGCATTACATGTTTCCCATAAACACACAATACAACTGTTTTTTTTTTTTTTATCAGTAACTACATTATTTCATAATAATAAGTTACTGTTCATTTTCTTTATAAAACATATTAGCTGTTAAAGTCAGCTAAAAGTAAGAAAAAACACTCATTTATTAGCTTTAAACAGCAGTTACTGATAATTCTCACTTGACTCCATGAGTGCTGGGTTGCTTGATTGATAACAATCCCAAGTAGAAAACAAAAGGCCATAGAAAACAAAAGGACTCTATTTATGGCGGACCTGGCCAGATCATTTCATTTCATTCTGAACCTCCGGTACATTTAAATTAGCTTTGCACACATTGTAAGTCCAAATAGTCGGTAATTATTTCACAGAAAGCTGCCTCCTGGGGAAATCATCCTCCTGACAACAGGGAGATTTAGGGAAAGCGTCTTGTGATTGGATGAGTTTCCGGAGGCTCGCTGTGGAGGTGGGTAAAGTGATGATGGTGACTTGTAAATGCACACAACAGTCTGGAAGTTAACGTCATTAGCCACGTAGCCTGGGGTAGCAGCGGGGGAGGGTGTAGGCATCATTACCTTCCTACATCTGCCGTGGATGTGTCCTTCCTTAGTGCTTTAGTCAGATTTAACCCTTTAATGTTTGCACAAAGAAAAAAATCTTTCTTTGTCTTTTTTCTTTTTCTTGGAACAATCATAACAAGATTTTTTTTAACGAATGGTTGAGATGAACCAATTATATTGTATGAACGGTGAATGGTCAAACCTTAAAACTTTGATGGAGTGAAGAAAACACTTTGGGTGTTAAATACCCAAACTAAGAGGTAGATATGACTCAGGCAGGTTTATTTTCATCATCTTTTTTTTTTTTTTTTAATAAAATTCGTTAGTCACTGAAAAGTTTGCTTTACCAAGCAGGACCTTCCTGGGGTTAACTTCTGGTTTCAGGGGTGTAACGTCAGATCTAGAAGTATGTGGTTTCCACTGAAAGAATTGTCCTGATTAGGTCATAAGTGGATTTTTATTAATTTTATTTTAGTCTATTTTATTTATTATATTTAATTTAAAATAACATGTGCTGTGTTATGTTGCCTGGCAACTGGTTAAACTCTTCTTGCCATCCTAACATCATGTGAACATTATCTAAATGTTTATCTTGGAACCTGATGATGTAACAATCTCCAAGCTGTTTATGTGCAGAAAATTCTTCCCAGTTGGTTCTGGTTGAACTGAAAGATCTGAGGCTTGGAAACTCCAGAATGCAGCCAGAACCAGACCGTCCTGGTTTTCTTCTTCTGCTTCTTTATTGTTGGTGGTTTGCGTCTGAGAATGCTCCCCGTCTTCTTAGTTTTTGGTGTATTTCTGTGGCAGTGCTACAGCGCCACCTACAGTCCTGGAGTTGTGTGCATGCACAGCTTCCTTTTAAAAAGGGATTGGTACTGTATGTTTCTTCATGCTATGTGAAGACAATCTGTAGAAATTGTTGCTTTTCTTACCTAGAACACTTTGTGCTGCTTTTGGTATGAAAAGTTGTTTGTACATAAAATTTGATTTGAATGAAACTTTTCTATGACCACCAAACACAGTTACAACCGCAAACACAGAAGAGCAAAGCAAAAAAGATGTAAACATAAATTCTGGATCCACCTGTTCCCTCCACCTCTACGGCATCAACAAGGACCATTGAAATTTCTAGTGGAAGTTTCATCACCTCCAGCCAGGATTCAGTGAACCAGAAGCAGAAAAAACTAAATTCTGTCTGAACTTTGTTGTTTGGCCTCCACAACGTCTATCCTTCAGGGTAAAACCACATTTACTGGAAAACTCAATTTCCCAGAGTTTCCCTCCAGATTTCTTTTGCCCGATTAAATGGATCTGATCGGAAAAAGACAGGTGTCAGTCCTTCTGCTACCCCGATGTTTACTGTTGATGACTGGTGAGAGGGAGGTAGTCATGGTGACATCAGCGTAATTCTACCACATCAAATGATTAAAAGGAGGATCAAACGTGGAAATCAGATGAGTTGGGAGGAGATTTACCCTCCTAGTTTAGATTTGCAGGAAATATTTACTGTATTTCCATGTTTCTGCAGGGATCCTCCTTTTTGTGTGTTTTCCTCCACTTTCTCCTGGATACCTGGATAAAATAACATCCCTGAAGAAACACCACACCATAGAAGAAGAGCTGGAGATGAGTTTAAAGAGAGGGGGACAGAGTTGTGTGTTCCAGATTCTTCCTCGGATGACGAGGACCTCACTCAATGCCAAACTGAGCTGAAGTAAAACATCGATCACGATGTTCCCGATACTACCAAAACTGTCTGTGCTCATGTCCCACGTTTTACTGACTTTCACCAGTTCTAGTCACACGTTTTTCCACCTTCACTCTCACCCTTGTAAAAAAACAAAAACCATGAAAACAAAGAATTTCCACCACTGAAAGAATATAAAAACACATTCTTTAAAAACTCTTTCCTGTGACTGAAGTGTGTCCTCTCACATTGCCTGGTGGGACGGATGCACCTGCCTGGTCTCTTTCTGTGGTACAGGAGCAGAACGAGGAGCTAAGTTGTGGTTTTTGTTTGGACATGCAGCTCCAGGAGTAAAACAGTACTTATCTCATCATTTCAATTAACAGTGTAAGAATATTGCATGTCAAGGAATTACTCCTAAATGTTTAGACTTCAGATTTGTCTCCACTAGGAAATTGCCGTGGCAGATTAGAAGAAAAATGTGTCTCATCTAATCAGCAGGGAAACAAACTGACATCCTTTCTACATCAAGATTATCGTTATTTAACATGGAATTGGTTAACGGCTGTGTCTGCTTTTGAAAAAGCTCAAGGATTTAAAATCTGGTCAAGTCTGTCAACAAGCACTTTTCAGAAGAATACATTTGGCTTCCTCTTCAACCTGTTTCCAAGTAGCTTTTAACAGCTAAACTCCTCAGCAGTTGCTAAGCAGCTTAAAACTGTCAACATTCTTTATACGTTTCAATTTGGCCTGTTTGGATTGAATTCCACACAAACAGGATTATGCCTCAGATGGAAAATGCTGCATGCTGGTGCAGGAGAAAGCTCTCTAAGTTCATAAATTCCTAAAGCCGTCCCTCAGTTCTGGTAGTTTCCCTGACACTTGGAAATGTTCTATTATAAAACCAATCTTTGAATCTGGAGACGCTACGGAAATGAAGAATTACAGACCTATAAGGAAAATGTGTAGCTGAACATCAGTCATCTTAATCTTAGTTTGTACCGTCCAGCGCAGTTTGCTGTACAGCAGACGGTTTCCTTCACCTGAACCTGCACTTTGTCTTCTTACTGAAAAAATCTAAAATGTTGTTGACAAGCAAAGTTAAACTGAAGCTACACCTGAAACAGCTTTGGACACTATCAACCACAACACTTTACTGAACAAGTTGTCCACTTTTAATGTTTCCTTACAAACTTTGAAATGATTGGAATCATGTTTAGAACAAAATGAAATTCAACGTTTCAAACTTTAGGTACATTAGAGACTTTTTAACATCAGATTCAGCCAGAATGGGTTTTAATGCGCTGATCATGTCACGTATAACGTCCTGCATAAACAGGGCTGGACGATGCTGCAAATGAAATAAAAATGAACAAAGTAAATCCAGCATCACCGATGCTGATGGGAAAGTCTTGTATTCATGTTACTGTGAGCGTCTGTGACTGAGAACGGATGGTCAGAATAACCAGACCAGAGCTCTGTTTTATACAAGCTTCTGTCTGAATTTAGGGTTTCAGGAACGTGAGAACAGCTGCAAACGTGAATAAAGGACGTTATTACCCTCCTGCTGGATCTGCCATTCCAGAACTTCATCCTAGTGGTCCTGCCGAAGGAGCTGAGACAACGGTGTTTCCAGATGGGGATTTTCCACTCTAGTGTGTATATAAGGGGGTGGTGGAAGACGGGGGTCCAAGAACTCCTTAATGAAAAGACCCCTGGTCTAAACTGGCTGCATCAAGAGTGGCCAGGACACACTGACCTCTGGAGAGTGACGGGAGCCCACTAGTCCGAACCACGACTTCAGGTATGGTGCAAAGCTGCCTTTTCTGAAAGAGAAAGCGTTTACGGATGAATTCTTACCAGGAAATTCGTAGGAATTTAGGTGTCCTGGGACACATTTAATAGTCTGGGACTATTTTAGGTGCTCAGGGAATGTCGATAAGAAACCTTTGTCACCATCGATGGTGCAGGAGCTTGTCATACTTCCGCAAGCTGTCAGCAAAAATTCCTTCAGACTATTCAAAAGAATAAGAACGAAATGTCAGAGATAGGCTGACCGGACTGATGTCGATAAATGCTCTCAGAAGGATGATGAAGCAGTGGCAGACTACATGGACAGACCGAGAAGAGCTTTTGACATTAATAGACTGGTTAGCCCAGACCCCCTGATCCACATGATGCTATGAGCAGCAGCTAACAAATGCTGAATGGAGCTCTGCCTATAAAACCAAGAATATGGTTACACTGGAGGCATAGATGACTTGATGGAGTGTGCTAAACATGCAGAAAATGTGTATAAGTCAAAGAAAAAGGGGCAGAAGGCTGCAGGGACTTATGAGGGAGACTGGGAGGACTGTGAATTGCCTGCAAGCTACATCAGGAGAAACAACACTGTATGTCAGGCAGAGAAATAAGTCAAATCACAAACCAAAAGCAAAGAACATTTAGAAGCGGCCACAAGGGAAACCAAGATTACCGAGGAACCTTTACAGGTATGCAGCAGTCGGGTCACATGCGTAGACTCGTCAGCTGCTGGTGAGGCTGGTAGAGCAAGGATCTACTTATCATGGATTTAGTAATTATTAAAAAAAGTTTCCAGCATGTGTGTGATCTGTTTGAAGCACAGTACACTTTATTATCAAATTATCCTTTCCAGATTATTTGTATGAATTTTATCAAACTAAACAAATGTGAAGGGAAGAAATGTTGTTTGGTTATTATTGAGGCTTTTTCAAAATGGGTTGAGATGTTTCCTTAGACTCACTCCAACGCATGGGCCGTTGCTAACGCAGTAGTTAGAGAAACATTTCCATGATAAGTAGATCCTTGCT
>JBAGKM010000021.1:28327943-28357986 GCA_037177155.1 Melanotaenia catherinae
AAAAAAAACAAACAACTTTCTATCATATCCAGATCACAGTATCTACATGTCAACCTCAGGAAAACTAAAACTAAAACTGAGCTGTCTGGCTGTTCAAATCTGAAGGGAAGAAGACACTGGACCTGCAATCTGTGTAGAAAATTCTTTTTTTTTTTTTAAAAAAAAAAAAAAAAAACGACTGCTACCAAATCCTTCACAGTGTGTTTTTAGTCTGTGGCGAGTGGCAACTAACACATTTGACACATTATTAAAAGTACAATTCGGTCTTTAAAAAGTAAATCTAGAACTAAATTTCTCTTTTGATTTCTTTTTTTCTTTTTTTGGCCATAAATAAAAATACAAATATATTTTCTGAAGCACTGCTATAAACAATTCAAACATTTAAGGGTCTGTTCCTTGTGCACCGAACAGGTTTTGAGCATGGATGGAGTTTTTTTTTGTATACATTAAGGTTGATGTATTACATTCAAGAAACATATAAAAGATCAAATATAGGCCTGCGGCGAACTTAGATACTGTTTTCAAAAAAATCTAGCCACCTGAGGAAAAGACTAGTTGAGTATTCAGACATCCTCAACAACTGCTTTCTGGAGCAATTGCTGAGCATGTGGAGAGAGATCAATGACGTGGAAAAAAGAGACTGATGGCTGAACACAGAGGTGACAGAGGAAGCAGGAGGAGAGCTCACACTGTACAAGAGAAGTGAAAGAAAGGACAGAAAGGACAATGACAGGAAAGACTCGGGGGGTCGAAGGGTAAATGTGTCAGGCCACTGTCAGTTTGACGACCCCTGAGTGATACAGCAGCTGTCTGCAGCTCACATACACAGATATGAAAACATAAACTGCTCCACTGCAGACAGGTTGAGAATTAAAGACCAAAAAGTGTTGTGCTGCTTGTACCAATGCAGAAAAATACACAGAACATCTTCTCACAAGTTAGTTTTGCACAGATTTTACATAGAAATGTTTTAAACTTTGTTAGTTCACAGTTCAAATGGAGTCCTGACAAGTTTGGTAGCATTCAAATCATTTTAATCCACTATTCCTCTGAATCCTGCAGGTAAGGTAGAACTACTGTGAACGGCTACATTTTGTTCCTGGTTGAATCCAACTTTACAACTCAACCAAGTCCAAATGCACTGAGACAACAGAGAAACAGACAAAGAAGGAAAGAAAAGAAAAACTACAAAGAGAGGAGAAAACACTGAACAAATAAACAGAACTCTTCCTGAAGTCCAAAGGCGCTAATGAAGAGAGAATTCTCCAGTTTAAGTGAAAACTTTTCTCCCCTACAGCGCTTGGCCTGCATCTCTAAAGTGACCGCGTCTGTCTGTTCATCGTGTGTGTGTGTGTGTCCTCCTGCTGTCCTGCTGTCTGGGGTGTGAAAGCGGGTGGCGGGTGTGCAGGGGACACAAGGAGACTGAGTGTGTCTGTACTCATATGAGTGTATGAACCCCCGCTGGGCTTGAACAGCAGCCTGAGCCACCAAAGCGCACACCAGGGCTCAGCGGGAGATGGCGGGCAGGCACTGCCAGCCATTTGGTCCTGCAGGAGGTTCCAGGGGGCCGTGTATTTGTGTATGTCTATGTGTGTGCGTTTGTGTGCAATCGGGATGGAGGGGGAGCTCACACCAGACCTGTTTACCCACCAATTAGCATCAGAGAGACCGCCAGAAAGTTCCAGCAGTCAGCATTAGAGTGGTAGCGACAAGGAGGAGGGTGACAAAAACTAAAGACAGAGAAGCAAAAAGCCTGAGAGCTAAAGATTTGGCATCTGGTTGGTTATGCTAAAGACTAAAGGCCTTCATTTTTTAGGTGGGAGTGAGGAGACCCTGAAGATGGAAAATCAAAGTGATGTTCCTTCTATTACGCCATTTTGTATCAAATCAAATGCAATGTGTTTACTTTCACAATGCAGCCACAAAATGGCTGCTGATGGGCATCATCAAATTAAAGCATAAAAATAGAAAGAAAAGGAGAAATGTCAGTGGAGAGCCAAGCCCTGGAGCAAACGTCAGGGGCTGAATATGTGGGGCTGGAGCTGTATACTTCTCCTTGGGCAATAATCTGCCTTCCAGTTAATTGGTGAATGGGGTCTGGGATGCTGCCTGTGGCAGGAACTCCTGTTTGGGCCTGGCAGGCAATAGACAGAATGTTCAGTTAGCCGATAGCTGGGCCTGTTTGTATATGCCTGGCCCGCTGCACTGTAGGACAGCTTGGTAAGTATGGCGAGAGCTGCATGGGCCAGAGGGCCTAAGGTAGGCTGGAATGGCTCTGGGGCTGCAGCCAGGTACAGTGGCTGCTGGGTAAGTGGGAGGTGGCAGAGGCGGTGGCTGGCTGGCTAGCTGGCTGGAGTGATGAGAAAGAAGAGGAAGCCCAGTCCACACTGCCTGCTTAAGTGGGCACTATTCAAGCTGTTGCCCATTAGATGTGGGGTGCCAGGGTCTGACCAAGCGCAGAGTTTGCTGCACCCTATGGTGCAGCCCGCATCCCACGCCAGAATCACCAAATGCTGCGGTTTATTAGAGAAAGAGCACAAATTGGAGTCAGACGGTGGACTTGGAGGAATCGGAGAGAGTGGCCAACATCGGACTGTTGTTGACTACTGTTCAGATCAAAGGAAAATCAGACTTTACTCTCCTGTGAACACAGTATCACTTAGTTACACACACACACAAAAGTAAGAGATATGTGAACACACGACACATAAACCTGACTTACTTTTGACTGCTTGTAAAATATGAAATGTCAAATATCAAATTACATTGTGTAATACTCATCAATGCTAAATATTAATATAAAGCTAAACAATATTACATTGCTACTGTAGAAAGTTAATATATTGTATGATAAACAGATTAAAAATGTGAAATCACTGTAAATACAGATCAGCCATGAAGAGTTTTTGAAGACAATGTAAAGAGTGTAGAAAAGCTTAGAACTATGTACCATTAATTCATAGTTATAAGAATTTTTCACAACCTATAAAAGGTACACAACATCACTACCCTTAAAATTAGACATATAATGGCTTCCTTCCAAAGTCAAATGAGATAATGATCCAAATCTATTAAGCAGCCACATTTATGTGATAAGGTTTGCAGTTATGAACTAATAGTTTTCATTCCTGTTATTAAAATACGATGATTCATTCATGTGGAGAAACTCCAGAGGATCCACAGCTGTCTGTGATAGACTGCATCAGTCAGGCTAAATTAATATTCAACAGTTTGATGTGCAGGATGATAAAGATGCTTTCTGCTTAGAATAAGTGTGTTCCATTTGTGTGTGTGACTAAGAGACGATATGTTGAGGCCTTGTAGGCCTCTAACTGGAGCTGCCAACAATAGCTAATCGTGCGGCAGTGAAAATAAAGTGACATATTGAACATTTGCTCTGCAGCGTATTTGTGATGCTGCTCACAATAAACATCTGAATTAATTCGTGCAGCAGACCGCACAGTGTAACACAATGTTCTGTTGCGCGCACCTCAATGTGTTTTAGCACATTTTTATTAAACCTCGGGGTGATGCAAGTCAATCACTCTGCTCTCGTTTTCCTTCTGACACCTTTCCTTCATCTCGCTCCACTTTATGAAGCAAACACATCAGACTCAGAGAGAGCATGATGCAGCCTGACCACTTGTTTACTCTTTGCCCAGTCCATATTTGTACCTCTATGTCCATCTTTCTGTCTAGTGCATCCTCATCTCTGCACCCATCTATTTTTCTACTGTTTCTATCTCTTCCCTCCTCCCTTCCCTCCCACCCTTTTTTTCCTGTAACTAAACTGGCTGTGTCTCTCTCCATCTGCTGGTTCTTCCTTCAGCGGCCCTGCACCTGTTCACACCTCCTCTCCTGTTGGCCACCTCTCTCCCCCTCTCTTATCTCTCTCTTTCTCTCTGTCTCCCTCCCTCTCTGCTCAGTGCGATGCTGCCAGGCTCGCTCCTGGCTCAGTTAGCCTCTCTGTCATTCAATCCATCTGTTGGCAAGTCAACTTTGTTTACAGCGGGCGGCCCAAGCCTCTTTTCTTCTTCAAGGAGCACTAAAGCCCCCCCGCTGCCACCAAGGTCAGTGGTAAGCCAATTGTGCCCAAAAAAGCAGAAAACTGAAACTGTTTAAAGTAGAACATAATATGTCCTCAATCAACAACGCACACATGTATAGACAATCATTTTAAATCTGTACACCCCCATGCGCATAAATAAGTGTAGGCATTTACACACCGACAGCTACAAATAGACACGACCCTTTCAGAAACAACATTTGCTGTGGGAGCTCGTGTTCCTCAAGATTGAAGTAATTAGCTGCTGATTGGCCTCTGTCATCATCCATCTACTCACATAACAGAGCCAGACAAGTTTAAAAATCTTAATTGGCACAGATGACTGATAGTCTTAACACAAGTAGAGCGGATCGGCAGAGCAGGCATCTGTGATTTTTATTTTTTTTTTAAATAAACACAGCATACGTACAATATGCTCTCTTACCCACCCAATCCAGAAACCCAGGATAAACGTCAGTGTCAAATTTGCACTCTATAGGAATAGTTGTGGGTGACATATGCAGCAGTGCTGAAGGTCAAATCTATTTCAGCGAAGATGATAAAATTAAAATGAATCATTTCAATCAGGTTCCTCATCATTAATATTTTGATAGCATATGTGTAATAGCTCTTATTCCTTGCAATTTTATAGTGTCTTTTGCAAAGAGAATGAGAAAGGAGGTAAACTGAAAGTTTGAACCGCACAGATTGTTCTCTCCAAGTGTTGGAATTTACGTCACATCTGAGACATTCCCAGTAATGTTTGAATACACCTTCCCCTTCCAAACCACTCGTGATTTTAGAGGCCAAACCAGCAGAAAGGTATAAGAACCAATTCACTCTGCTAACTGACCCAAGTCATCCTCAGCAAACTGTTACCTTCTTTCTTCCTCACCTAATTTTTTCCTACACTTTCTGGCAACTTCTCTGAAGCCACTTATTTAAATGAACTGTAATTGTGTTGGCACAGTTTCAATTTTTTTTTCATATCAA
The DNA here is from genome assembly GCA_037177155.1 of Melanotaenia catherinae. Classification (NCBI taxonomy): domain Eukaryota; kingdom Metazoa; phylum Chordata; class Actinopteri; order Atheriniformes; family Melanotaeniidae; genus Melanotaenia; species Melanotaenia catherinae. Next base: position 28,332,982 of record JBAGKM010000021.1, read on the forward strand.
ATATTTGTCACATTTCTAATTATCAACATGAATAAGTTGTTTTGCACCATTTTAAATTACATCAAGGGTTTTTTCTTTTTTGTAAATCAGTGCATTTGGTTTGGCTCACTCTTTACAAAGCCTCCTTGTGGATTATTTCTGGACTTTTTATGGTCATCATTACCTGGTGCAAAGTTAAATAAACATTTTTTCAGCTGCCACAAAACTACAAATTATATTTAATTTGAGTGTGTGTCAAAGCAGCTGTCATTTTACTTAAAAACAAATGCTGCAGAAACTAATGGTAAAGTGTCAGCCCATGTATGGAGAAGTCTGAAGGAGAATCCTCCTCTCTTCCCTCATCCCGTAGCGACACTTTAACAGTCTCCCTCTTATCACTTAACTGCTACCTTGCACCAGTTTCACCTATCTTCTTCTCTTGTTTGTCTTTGTGACAATCTCCCACTACAATTAGACTGGGGAAACTAGCCTTCTACCAGTAAGGCCTGGCACTGCTGTGCCTACAAAGAGGAGTCTTGGACTGAAAGCCAAAGAGCAGCTATATGAAGAATAAAAATCGCAATGATGAAAAGCTGAAAGGAGGGATCAATCAGGTAAAAGAGTGACAGCGTTAAAAGAGGAATGAGGGGAAAGGAGGAGGCGGCTCTGTCATGTTGGATGAAAGCTGTGCCTACTGGGCAGTGGGCACTGTGTAAAGCCATTGATGCCGCCACCCACTCAGCAGGGGTGTGTGAAGGCACGAAGTTGACCAGATGACACACATCTCTAGACAAATAATTATTTGTTAAAAAATCCATGGACACAGACTACACAACAGTCACATGTAAAACTCTAAAATGCAGAAAGTTACTGGTCAACTCACCAACCCAAGCAAACCCTGCTCTGACATCCTCATCCTCGGCCTGAGCATATACACACCGTGCTTTTAAGATTATATGTGTAGTATATAAAAGGCAAGGCAAGTGATGTAGAGTCAGGTGAAGAGTGAGTGGTAGATGGATGGCAGAGAGCTGGTGCTCTTCCCTTTCGTTCTGTCCTCCAGCAGTAGTGTGTGTATGTAGGCCAGTGTCCCAGGGCACACTTGGCTGGGGTGACAACAGTTGTAGCTGACAGATTTGCCTCCATCTTGCCTGAGGTCTCACAGTCAGCGATCTGTCTATTCTATCCGTTTCCAGCCCCGCAGGATGGGCAGATTACAGCTCTGCTTATTAATCCTCATACTTTTGATATTGAGAGCATCTTCTGCTGAATTTACAGCATCAAAACTTTCACTGCTATGACATAGCAGTATCATTATACTTTGGGAGAAAATGGCTTGATAGACTTTCCCAAAACATACAGTGCATGGTTTGCAGGGGTGACAAGTAAAGTGAATGAAGTGCGTTGTGGAAGAACTGACAATGAAGAAGAAAATCTATCTATTGAGTAGGGCTGTGCAATTAATCAGTGTCTCTTTGGCATTTCTAGAAACCCCAAACTCACTTATTCCCAAGCTGTGGCATGGGAACTGTTCAACTGTTCACGGAGTTGCTGGACAGGAACGTGTGAAGAGATATAAAGAATATAGTGCCTGTCTGCACATCTGATTATATAAAAATCTTGAATTTAGGTATTTTTCCAAAGATTATCAACTACCGGATTAAAAAAAGAAAAAGTGTTTAAGTATCAAACAGAAAAGCTGCAGACTGTTTGAGCCAATACAGTTAAAATGTTGCACTGAGAACTAGACCTGCCACAATTACATAAATCATATAATTATACAATCACTATTATCTAAGGCATCAGAAAGCATCTTAATTACCTCATCTTGATGAACCCCTGCCATGGCATATTTGCCATGGACATATTTTGTCTAAAAAGCCGAAAAAGCAAACAAAAAGACAAATTTGATTTAATTTTTAGTATTTATTACCAGTATTTATTAAACATAAAGTGTATTATTGCACTGTAACAGCACTACTTAAACTGGCTTAGAGGTCTTTCGGGATATTCACATGAGGCAGAATCAAGAGGACTGGAAAGATGTTCCTGCTCAGGACTTTTTAAAAAAAAGTGTCTAGTGATTTTTACAGCATACAACTGAGTACCCAGCCGGAACTAACAGTTTAAGCTAAATGACCACAAAAGAACAAATAAAGTTAATCATCAAAACAGAAAGATGCAGCAGAAAACAGACTGTCAGAGCCACACGAGGCAGCTTAGAATTAAAGAAGAAGAAATATATAAAAAGACTAAAAAAGGACTCAACAGACTCAAAGAAAGAAATAGGGAAAGAGGGAGGTGAGGAGGCAGAGAGGGCACTCCGACAGCGAGGAGAGAATGCGGCAAGGTCTCATCACTGGGGCAACGGACCCCACCACTGTCAACATCATGGCACTATGGGGTACACACACACACACGCATGCATGCACACACACACACGGCTGGCCGACGGCCCTCCCAGCTGCCCTATCCGTAACTGTCTGATTAGTTGTGCTAAGCAGCCCCTCCCCTGCCAACCATGGTGCCATCTGCTACCCAACAACATGGCCACCGACCAGACAAGCACACACAAACACACACACAGAAATACACAGCAAGCCTCATACCTGGCAATGGCCTGCTGCTGTCACACAGAGACACACACATCAAACTTCACAGACACAGGTGTAGCCCAAAGGTATCAACACATAGCATTCCCACAAAGCCGTGTACACAAACTCGTCTCACTGCACACTTGCAAAAAAATTCAACACACATCAGCAAGCAAGGGAACTTCAAGTGTGTGTGCAAACACACAGTGCATGTGTGTGCTGACAGTAGTTAGACATAGTTAATGCCAGGTAGAAAGAGCGATGCTGTGCTCAAGTGCGTGAGCTCTCACTGGCAGCGCTTGAAGGTTCATTATGGCCCCCACCTCTCCTGAGCAACTGCAGCCCGCGTGGCGCCCCAGCCCTTTTATTCCGGTCCGTGATTGGACAAGTGCCTCCCGCCGTGTTGGTTTGCAGCAGTTTTGTCGCGCCCAGATTTCACTCCCTGCTCAAAGCAAGCCTCTGGCGGGACGCGGCATCTGCTACCTCACCTTCCTCATTTACACTTCTCCGCCCTCGCACACACAGAGTTCTGTTCACCGCCTTTCCAGACCTTGCTATCACGACTTACAACTGAAGGGAGAAAAAAATGAGTATGGGGTAGAGGTACAGAGAGAGCAGCAGCATGACATGTTTAATAGAGTTCTGGAAACTTTGCATAAGCGAGTCGCAGCGGTTGGTGGCAAGCTTTGTCTCTCGGTCTCCTTCACTGCCTCAGAGGATCTGTCTTCTGATTTCAGGGTCGCATAAGGGAGATTGCAGCCCTAAAAACCAGAAATGTACACATTTCTCCTAATAGCGTTGTCTGTTTACATGTCTATTTTTTACACCATTTTATACTATATTTATGGCATGTTTGTACTTCCTTTACTCATTAACTCAGTGTGGACATGCCACATTAAAAAAGCATCAAAACAATAATATTATTCAAATAGCTAAAGTAAAATTGAAAACTAGTAGTATAATCTGTCTTTAACCTTGCTCTTATTGCTAAAAAATATGTCAAAGTGGAAGAGATGCCACCTATCCAGGTTGTCATGAATATCTCCATAGAGAAGCATCTTGATCACATGCCTCTGCCACTTCAACTGACCTCTTTCATTTAAAAGGAACAGTGTCAAGTATCCTCATATTGTCCTTCTCCATTTAAACCACCCACACCTTGTCATTGCCAAGATTTCTTAAGGGTCAAGTCTTGCATGCTAGGAAGTTTGCCTGCTCCTAAAGGATGTCTTTTTCTGAGTCATCTGGCAGCTTTCCACTTGCATTTCAGAATCATCATACTTCTTTCAATTGTTTGAAGCAGCGTTTTTAGTTGGTTTTTTATTTCATGTTGAACAACTGAAGTATCTGACGGCTTTTTTAGCTGCTACATCAGCACAAGAGGACTATTGTGTTTTGTTAGAATTTGGTTATCTAAACAGTTTCTCTCGATAGCTCCGTCTCTACTGAGTGGTACAGTTTGGGTTGGTACGATAAGGTAGGGCCAGTCTAATCAAGTGAGCGTTTCCAAAGCAGCAAGTTCTGCCCTCACTAGGTATGATGGATTTAGTCCAAATGTCCAAACAACTCTCGACAAGACCTTACTGGTGTTTGCCTGTGTCATTTTCGTATTATCTTTTCAACATTGAGTGAACGGTAAAGTGACACAAATGAACTAGTATTGTGATATTTTTCTGCCCTTAAATCAATAGGCTGCATTGTGTCACACCAGAAGCCCTGCCCTAAACGTAATGTACCATTTTCCTATAAACCTACAACTGAATGGGGCCCAGAAATGGTAGGGTTCTTTTCAGATGTATGGGCTCCTTTTATAACTGAAACACTTGAAACAGTGCACCATACTGTACCAAACCAAACAGTGCAGCTCAGTGGAAACGAGGCAAATGTTACCCTTTAAAATGGTAACAAATACAAGACAGAAATAGGGAAATAGGGGGACTGTGATGTCTATGAAGTAGCGACTGAATATGCAGCAGGGGATATAAAAGACCATTTTTATTTGTAAACTGATTCCAGGCCAGCTATTAAGGCACTGCAATACTACACAAAAGCCTCAGATGGGTGTCAGTGAGGTGTAGTTTTACCCTCTGGGAGTCCCTAGAACTATTAGGTCTGAAAGAGCATTTTGCTGTAACATTCCAATAATATTCTCTTGATGACAGAGTGTTGGTAAAAGCAAGTTTAACCCAAGGTCTACTTCTGTTTACCAAGTTTTTTTTTTAGTCACCATATCAGACATCTGCAACGCTCATGACAACTCTGACAGCTTCCCTTTCTGAACAATGTGTGGATTCACTACTGGGCTTTTTTTTGTTTGTTTGTTTTGTTTTTTTACTTTTTCAACTGTTCATCACATCCAGTTTTAAATCAGATTATATGAATCAACGTGCACTGACATTTTCTTTCTCAGGGAATCCATAATCAGTAGTTCTAGGTGAGAAAATGACACCAAGTAGTTATTCACTAAAGCCGTTTTAACTCCAGGTCCATCTACAGCTCTGGGCATTCACCCTCATGAACATGGATGCCTGATTTCATGGGGATAACAAAAACTGGTTGAAGATTTGGGGCCTCGCACACATTTGACTCATGCCCAACAAAAGCAGAAAGCAGGCACACAGGTCTCAGCTAACCGTGGATACACTAACACATGCAAACACACATCTAACCTCTCACTGCAATCTGGCATGTGTTGAAGCGAAAGTTATACTGGGCACTTTTCTCTGTGGCCTTCGGGATGCATGAACACAGCATTGGGAGAGATGAGGCCGGATGGAGATAGGAAAAGAAGAAACGAAAGAAAGTGAAGAAAGAAGGGAGCAAACAAACAAAACAAACTTAGTAAAGCCCTCTGCTGGGCTGGGGCCGGGACTGGAGTGGGTGTGTATGTATATGTGAGGCGATGTGAACAGAGTGGCGGGGATTAGGACAGATCCTGGGCTGTCCAACTCACAGCTGGCTGATGATCCAATCCTGGAGCACAGCGCAGCGCACCAGCCGCCATGGGACCCCCGGATGCGTGCCTGCATCTGTGTGTGTTAGTGCCTGTATTTGTGTCTGTGTGAACAGACATGTGGGTTCGATTGATGTGCATGTTTACCGAAATACAGTTGGACAAACAAATGTGTACGTGAGTGTGTGTTTCACAATAAGAACGGTAAGTGTTTATCAGGAAGGGAAGGTAGAGCTGTCAAAAATCAAACGGATGTCTGAGTTTCGTGTCTCGTTTGAAGGCGAGCTGTGATCATTTAGGCCATGAGTGAAGAAAAGCATGACAGAGAAGAGCTAGCAAGTTGCAAAGAGAAAAATCAAAGAGCTGCCTTCGAAGGCTGGTAGTACAAATGCCTTCTAGCTTCGCACAGTGGATCTCACACTCTTCTCTTACTCTCTATTTCACACAAACTCCACACAAAGTAGCTCGCTTAAGCTAAAAAGGCCCATGTATGCCTCTGTAGTAAACAAGAGAGGGCATGGCAACAAATAAACCCGACGTAGCCCTACAGAACCCCCAAAGGCCCCCAGATGGACAGAAAGGGAAGGAAGGGAGAGAAAAAGAGAGATGGCCATTTGAAGTTTATTTATTTTGCTTTGGAATAACAAAAGCAAACCACAGCAGAGAATGACAACTGGAGAAAAAAAATATAAATAAAATGGAAAAACAAGAAAGTGTAGGAAAAAAAAACAGTGGTGGCCTGAGGAGGGTCAGAGATTGTGCACATGCCCCTTATGCATCTATGAGTCTTTACATTTTTATAGGGACAAACACACAGAAAAAGATATCTGAAAGATATCAGCACAAAAACCTAATTTCTATGTTTAAGAACAGCTGTATCTCTGTGTTGTTGTGAGACTTTTGTGGTTCATGGAAGCAGTGAGACTTTGTATATAGACAGATAGTTAATTATTACTTGTAAATGTAAATAGTTTAAAAAACAACCTTGTAAATAATGATGAATTTTGTCTTCTGTTAAATTTGAAATTTCTCTTTGGAAACATCTATTGAGTCTGTTTAAACAAGGGATTAGGACAGTAGCTTTTGGCCGGGGACCCCCTTTGTAAACCCATAAAAACTACCATGACATAAGTAAACAAAGGTAAACTTGTAGATATTTCATTATAATTATTTTTAATAAATAACACAAGAAATAAATAAAAAAATATATTTTATAGAATAATCTATCTAAAATATTTAGATTTGTTCATTATATAATAAATTAATAGATACATTTATTCAGTTACATTGTTGAGGCATCCTATGATTTCTTTCTGTTTTTAGCTAACATTTTTATTTAGCCTTTATTTAACCAGGAAGGTCCATTGAGAACCAGTTCTAATTTACAATGACAACTTGGGCCAGAGGCAACAGTAAAACATACACACCTCTACATTTTACTGTAAATTAATTACATGTACATAAATGGGACACTTTGGCAGAGCTGGTCCAGAAGATAGTACAAGTAAACATCAAGAGTCTCAATCAGTTTGCACAGGCAGACATGGAAACCATGTACTTAGCCTAAGTTTATATTTTGGGTTACATCGTTGTGCATCAAGGCCCGTGTAGGAATACACCAATCTGATACTGGTATCGGTACCATTGAAGAAAATTCTAGACAATGGGCCCAATCCATAAGCACAAATCTATCAGTGTAATTAGTGTCTGATTTTTCTTTCACCTGGCTAGTGAAGCTATTGTTTTACTCAGAAGCTTTTGAAGTGGGTTTTTCATTTCTATTTGCACAATTGCACTAAACCATTGTAAAGAGCTGATTTCTGTTTATTTTGAATAGCAATAGCAACCAAGCTTTTTTTTCTCTATTTCAGTTTTATTATTTATGTTACACTGGATTGCCCCGACGGAACCATTTCAAAGAGGTTTTGTTCCTTTTTATTTTTATATGTTTTTTGACAAAGGTAGTCAAGCTATTGTGTTTTTTCTCAGTTTTAGCACTTTATTTTACTTTGGGTGTTATAATAATTGCACAGACTGAACCAGGAGAAGTTTTGTTATATTTGACATGTTTGACCAAGCTTGTGAATTTTATTTAAGATTGTTAGTTGATTTAAGATTACTGTACTGGTGCACAGTTGTTAAATAAGTAATTCAGAACATTTATATCAGTTCATTTGTTTTAAAAACTTGGGAAGAATTTTTAAAATCAAGTTTGATTTTGCCTTGCACAAAAGACTGATCCCAGCCTTTTCCACACAATGAGACATAGTAGTTTGTTGGGTAATTCAGCGCTGCTATTCTATATCGTAACAGATCAGTATTGGCTGATACTAAAATCAGTATTGGTATTGGAAGGAAAAAGGTGGATCGGTGCAACCCTAGGCCTGTGGTAGATTTCTAATTCTGAAGGTAAAGAAATATCTATAAATAAACTGTATCTGAAGAAACCTGTAGTCCTCATGACCAAAGATCACTGAATCCAAATGGCTGCGTCCTCAACCAGCTCAACATGTCAAACATCTAGTACGCATCTGAGAACAGATAAACTCTAAATTCTCTAAATTACATACACAGTAAAATGGTTCACTCTGGTGGCTTCTCCAACAGGGGTCAAAGTCATCATGTTGCCACATTAATATGCATGTCATTTTCCACAGCTGGCTGCAAAATACACACATACACACACCCACCCATCACCTCATCATTTAAACACACGACAGCCCGCCATGCAGCCGGTGTGTAAGCGCTGGCCAGCTGACAAAAAACACACTTAAACACAGATCAGAGCCAGAAGCAGCAGCGGACACGCACACACACATATATATATATATTGCCAGGTTGACAGACACATAAGCACACACATATTACACAAACTTGCATCCCACAGCCTCCAGCACCACAGGGCACTGCCACCACATCTGTGCCCATCTCAAACACCTCGGCTGTGGGCAGCGGGGGTGAGAGAGTGCCCTGAGCGGCTGGCATGGACTGGCACGGCCTTGGCGGAGAATGGTGAGGAGGGGAACAGCAGCCAGTGGATGACACGAGAGACAGAGGGAAAGAAAGGAGAAGGGAAGAATGTAGGAGGAAAGCAAAGGAAGAGGTTAGCAGATGGAAAATAACAGGATAGCAGTTGTATTAGATCTAGAGGATGGTGAGGAAGGACACCCAGATAGCATACTGGATAAATGGGTGTGAAAATCATAAAATAATACCAGAGAAAGAGAGGGAACAGTGGAGGGCAGGTAGGAAAAAAATGAGATAGGATGCTGCAGAAATAGACAGAAAGAGAAAAGACACAAGATAGATGGAAGCCGGTAGCGCCTGCTGTGAGGACGGGTGCAGGGTGCTGGCAGGTGGCATCAAGGCCAGCCTGTCCAGTGACCATCAGCCGCGCTGTTGTGTTAATGTGTGTCTATGTGTGTGTGCGCGCCAGGGACAGAAGAAAGGCTCAGGCGCCATTTTGGCTCTGCTGGGCACTGGCCTGGTGGCACAGACTGGGCAGTGTGCTTGTGTGTGAGAGTGTGTATTGCATTATGTTGTGGCATGCTTAACAGGATTAGAGGTGACCTAGTGAGGTCCAGTTGGTACCGGGACCATGGCACAGCGGCACGCATGTGTGTTTATGTGTGTGTGGTTTTTATAATAGGATTAGTTGTTACCTGGTGCGGTACAGTTGGTGTGCTGGTCTAAACTGGACTGGACTGGGCTGAGCTGGGCAGGAGCTGGGCAGAGGGGAGTGTTGTGTGCATTTGTGTGTGTGTGTGTGTGGCTATTCTGTCTGTTAAAAGTTAGCAGTTAGGTCCAGCATGTCTAGCATTACAAGGTCACCAGAGTCAAACAACGTGATTCCATAATGAACTGGACTGACTGGGATTCTAATTACCGCGACTGGATTAGTAGATTACAGTTAATTAGTATAAAAGCTGGGCTGAACTGGATTTTATCTTTAAGTCCTTTCAGATGCTTTCTGTTGTAAACTGAAGCTAAATGCAAATAAATCAGGACTTAAAACTTTCTGGTGTTGTCTGAAGCATCTCTGTTTTGCCACCTACAAATATTGCTCAACTACATCAGACCCCATCCACCCCCACCCTCCCTTCAATCGCTCTGTTCCTGACTACTCTTTCCTCTTTTCCTTTACTTCGCAAATGAAACCCCCTCTGGCTGTTCCCTCGCCGTCCCAAATGGGTTTAAGGTGACAAGCAGCTTCCATCAAGCCAACGCTCGCTCTCACTGTAAACCCAGCTACACGCAGAGGCACACATACATGCACATGTTTAGTCCTCCGCTGGTAGTGCATGTATGTTTGTGTGTGTGACATCACCCTAGCTGTTGTTTTTCTTTGATTAATCTGTGCTTTCCTCTTCCAAAGCTCTATGACCTGCAGCCTGGAGCGTCTATAAGAAAGCATAATGGCTACTGTTGGTTACAGAGCCTTCTGCTGTTTCCATCGTGTCTTTTAAACCAGAATTTCTACATGTGGTGAATAAGAGTCAGCTGTAGGCAGTGAAATAAAACCACCACTACAGCTGCGAAATGTTGGGATGTCATCATTATGGGATATGTGTGGGTCCTGACATGATCATGGGTCTTATGTTTAAATGAGTGAAGACCTTGTTTTGCGATCATGGGGTGTATTAGGCTTTTGTTTATATTATGGCTTTAGGGTTCTTGGTATATAATGTCTTGTTAAGGTTCTTGTGTTATAGTCAGGTTTTGTTATGTTTTTGTTAGGATCATGTTTAAGGTTCTGGTTCTAGGTTAAAGTAAAGTTAAGAATTTGTGTTACTCAGATTACTATGTTTTCAATTAGTATGTAGCTCATGGGTTTCTGTTCAGGTTCCAGGTTCATTAGGACACCTGGGCTGATTCAGTTTGTGTTTATTTATATACTCCTGGATTTGTGTCACTCCTTGTCAGATCCTCACAGTTTCTTCATGGTTTAACCTGGTTTCCCTGTTACGGTTGGTCAGAGTTTGTCATGACTTTTTCTTATTGTTTCCAGCCTTGGTCAATATCATGTCAAGTCGTACTTTGAGTTTTTTGGGATAAACTATTTGTCATCTATTCCATTTCTGTCTCCTGTCCTGAACTGTCTGCGACTCGTAGACTGCCAGTGGGTCCACACTCATCCTTTCCCTGGAAACCACACAGTAGGACCAAACAAGGACCAATGGACAGTTGGGACTGGCCACATGTTGACTCAGATGGACATCCTTATATCCTGTCATCAGAGTCGGTGAGTTGGCTGAACTGGTGTGCCACTCTGATGGATGATGATCCCGAGAATTTTTCATTCGAGGGCTCCAGACTGGCGAGGCGACTATTGCCATTGGTTGCTACTCGTCTCAGGGGGCTGCCTGGACAGCAGCGATGGCTAGGAGTAGGCGAGCACAGACAGCCATGTCGTGGGTGACGTCACCGACTCCATGGTCAAAGTCTCTGGTGTCGCCACCAGTTCCAAGATCCATGTCACAGGTGTTGTCACTGGTTCCAAAGTCTACGTCTCCTGTGTCGCTACCGGCTTCCTGCCCAGCTCTTCAGCATCTGATGCCAGTGCCGAGGTCCTGCCCACAACGTCCAACACCAGCTCAAAGGTCCTGCACATCAGTGTTACATCCCACGCCGGTGCTCAGGATCCGTCCAGTGCCTTAGCTACCTCCTGTGCCCTAGAGGGGATGCTCCTCTTCACATCCTGAGGGGGATGCTTCTCATCATGTTCTTGCTCCTGAGAAGGTCCCTGAGGGGGACGCTTCTCTCCATGTTTTTGAGGAGACAATGTTGAAGTCCCTGTTCCTGAGGAGGTTCCTGGAGGGAATGCTTCTCATCATGCCATTGTTCCTGTGGAGGTCCACATGCATGATACTTCTCATCATGTTCCTGAGGGGGTCCTTGGTCGGGACGCCTCTTCTCTTGCTCCTGTTGTGGGGGGGTTCACGGTGAAGAAACTTCTCCTCCGTTCCTCCTCCTCCTGTGGTTGTTGACGATATGACTGTTCTGTGTTTTCTGGTTCAGGGCTTATCATGTTTCTGAGCCCTCCGGAGAGACAGTTTCCAGAGGGGGTCTCTGGTCGAGATGCTCTTAAGCCGCTTCTAGTCTGCGCTGCCAGGGGGATTGCTCCTCCTCCACCGCATATGGTCTACGCTGCTGAGGACATCGCTCCTCCTCCTCTGTCTGTGATCTGTGTCACTGAGGACATGCCTCCTTTTCCACTGCCGGTGGTCAGCATCACCGAGAAGATCGCTCCTCCTTTGCAGCTTATGATCCACACCGCCGAGAACATCACTTATTATTAGGATTGCTCCTCTTCCGTCTCTGGTTCTTGGACTCGTTGTGGTGTGGATATCAAGCCCTCCAGAGATCCAGTCAGCACAGCTTCTTGGAATATGGGCTGCACAACAGCTACGCCCTGTCTTGTTATCTGCTTCTGGGCCATCCCCCTGAACCAAGTCTGCTGTCTGCTCGGCCACTGGGCCAGTCCCCAGACCTGTACCTGTTTGCCTCCCAGTCGCCCTCCTGAACTTTATCGTGGGGCCTGTTTTGTTTTGGTCTTGTTCCTCCTCTGGGGACCTTCTGCCCGCCTTGGGTGGACTTTTTGGTTTTTTTTTCTTTGGTGGACTTTGTGGGCCATCTGGTATCCGGCCCTTTAGGGGGAGGGTTCTGTCTTGATTATGGGATATCCCATTACATGGGATGGTGTTTGAAAAAAAAAAAGCTTATTCTTACAGATTATTAAAATCATTATCATCATCATCATTAAAATCAATGTGTTTTTGACAAATGTTTTTTTGACAAAAGCTGGACTTTTAAAATGCATTTAAACATGTTGGTGAGACTGAAATCAGACTAACTATAATCATGGTAAAATATAAAAGTGTATCTGCTAAAGATGGAGTCTTTTGAGGAGAAAAGTTCTGCAGACAGCTTTATTGTTTTCAGCACGTAGATGAAAAAATCACTGGAATGTTGAAACAGGTTCTTCCTCTGCAGCTCAGAATATGATAAAATGATTCAAGCATTCTGGACCGGGTGTGAGAGCAGAAGCTTCAGCTGGATCATGATGCAGCTCCAAGCCTGCAGACAGAATTACATAAAACATTTATCAGTATCCGGTAAAGCCATGAGAAATGGATTACAGTGCAAAACCCCTACAAAACCTCAGCATGTGGACTTTCTGCTAGAAGCTAGGCCTTTATTTGAACCTTGTCCAGTTAGAATAGACTTCTCTAGGCTCAGAGGCATCTGGGATAGGCCTTCGTGCAGTGAACACGTGGTTGTAGACAAGAGATCGTCATGCAACAAAACAAAAATAAAAACAGGCTGTTATGTGATCATATACATCCGGTCTGTGATTAGCAACAAGTCCGAATCCCAGTTTTTATCAGTAATTTAAACTGCTTTCATAGCAGCGATGAGGCAGAAAGGTGTGGTGAGATTTTATGGCAGTATATCACCAACCTTGTAAACCTGTCCTGACTAAATCTTTATCAGGGACATCAATGCCCAAGCAAGTCAATGCAAAGCCAAGTATTACAGAAACACAGAAACAGATCTAAAGTACACATGGACTTTCTGTCCTGACCTGTCCTCGAAGAAGCAAGTAGACTTCTTTATCATTCCTATTATAACGATTTTCACAATAACCCTACACTCTGCACATGTCAGGCTGTGTTTGCAGGAAGAAAGGGACCAGGTAGCATCAGTGCTGATTACGTCTGGTGCAGGGAAATAGATGTTGGATCTATTCATCCACTTTGCAAGGTTGTTGGAGTTTGGAGGCAAGAGGCAGGTACGCCTGGACAGGCCAAGTCCATCACAGGGACAACGTAGAGAGAAAGGCACTCACACTCACACCTAGCAAGGAAGTAGAGAGACCAGTTAATCTAACATGCATGTGTCTGCACTGTGGGGAGAAGCTGGAGAACTGGAGAGAACCCAAGCGTACACGAGGAGAACACGGGAACTTCACACAGAAAGAACCGGCTCTACTTTCTCTGCTTCACTGAGGCATCAGCAGGGAGAGTAAATGTGGAGGAAACTAAAGTTCAAGACACCCGGCTGTTCACAGGCAAAGACATCAGAAATTCCAAACTGATTTTTGAAATAAGAATTCATTGATATAATCAATAATAATCATATAATTGAATTGATTATTCAATTGAATATTATTATTATTTGTTAAACAAATTATTATCATTATTATTATTATTGCTGTTGTTGTTATTATTAATAATAATATTGATAACTAAAGTAGCTGCACATGTAAAGTGAAGTCATTCCACTTCATCCACTTCATCCACTTATTTCACTTCATCCACTTCATCCACTTATTCCACTTCATCCACTTATTCCACTTCATCCACATATTCCACTTCTTCCACTTCATCCACTTCTTCCATTTCATCCAGTTATTCCACTTTATCCACTTATTCCACATCTTCCACTTATTCCACTTCATCCACTTATTCGACTTATTCGACTTATTCCATTTCATCCACTTATTCCAGTTATTCCGCTTATTCCGCTTAATCTACTTATTCCACTTATTCCACTTATTCTACTTCATCCACTTATTCCACTTATTCCGCTTATTCTACTCATTCCACTTATTCTACTTATTCCGCTTGTTCTACTTATTCCACTTCATCCACGTATTCCACTTGTTCTACTTATTCCACTTGTTCAACTTATTCCACTTCATCCACATATTCTACTTATTCCGCTTATTCCACTTAATCCACGTATTCCACGTATTCCACTTATTCCATTTCATCCAGTTAATCCACTTCATCCAACTATTCCACATCTTCTATTTATTCCACTTCATCCACTTATTCGACTTATCCAACTTATTCCATTTCATCCACTTATTCCACTTCATCCATGTATTCCACTTATTCCACTTATTGTACTTATTCCACATGTTGTACTTATTCCACTTATTCCACTTCATCCACGTATTCCACTTGTTCTACTTATTCCTCTTCATCCACATATTCCACTTGTTCTACTTATTCGACTTATTCGACTTATTCCACTTATTCTACTTATTCCACTTGTTCTACTTATTCCACTTATTCCACTTCATCTACGTATTCCACTTATTCTACTTATTCCACTTGTTCTACTTATTCCACTTATTAGACTTATTCCACTTCATCCACTTATTCCACTTATTCTACTTATTCCACTTATTCTACTTATTCCACTTCAGCCACTTATTCCACTTGTTCTACTTATTCCACTTATTCGACTTATTCGACTTCATTCACTTATTCCACTTCATCCACTTCTTCCAGTTTTTTCTACTTCTTCCACTAACAGTTCTTCCAGTTCTACTGTTGCTCCTACTGCTGCCGCTTCTATTGCTGATTCTACGGCTGCTGCTTTGATCGCTTTTTCTACTGCTGATTTTTCTGTTGCTTCTACTGCTGATTGTTCTGCTGCTGTTTCTTCTAATGCTGCTTCTACTGCTGTCACATCCACCCTCTATTCTACTGCTTCTCTGTCTAATACCGCCACTTCTACTGCTGCTTCTACTTCTTTATTGATGTTCTACTGCTGTTGCTGTGGATTCTACTATTGCTGATTCTACTGCTACTACTTCTACTACTGCTGCTGAGAAAATATTTTAATAGTCATATTTATTAGTTTAATTAAAAAAATGTGTTGTGTAACAACTACATCATCTAATCATAATTCAGCTGTATGTTAACACTTTGTCATATGAGCATAAGGTATAAATTTACAGTGTAGGGTTAACATGTGTTCTTGTCAGTTGTTGCAGTCGCACAATAAATCCAAATTTATCAACTGAAACAAACTACATGTAGGTAAAAATAGAGTTCTGTCTGCTGACGAATCCCTATGTTTCCTCTCTGTATTACACCAACATCACATTTCCTCAAACACATTCAACTTGACTCAAGACTGCCAGATTTCTTTGTTGTTCCTTGACCTGGATGGTACAAAGGAAATGTATTTCTCTCAGGGACCCTCAGTCATTATTTCTTATTTCCTTCTTCTTCCTTTGACAAATCAATATGTCACTAATGGTTTTCAAAATCAAATGCCAACCTTTAGCCATGAAAAGAGGCCATTTCAGGTTTGAAAAGGACAGAGAGGGAGAAAGACACAAATAAACACACACACACACACACACACACACACACACACACACACACACACACACACACACACACACACACACACACACACATTGATCAGCTGTGCAGATAAAAGGACAGTATTTGTCTTTTATTAAGATTCAGCCTCTTAGTGTCATCCACCTTTGAAACAGTGGATATGCTACATTTCTAGCTTTTGTATCATGCACTTTTTTATATTTACATTCCACCTTTGCATTTGATTATCCATTTCTATAACAAACACCCCTTTGTTATTTTACATCAGGGATGGATATAAATACTGAAGCTTGGAACACAGAAAACCTGCAGCCTTGCTCAGTCAGTTTTAGAAGTTTTCTGCTGCAGGAAAAATCTAAACTCATCACATTTTCCACAGTGAGAATACATTTGGGGTAATCATCTCCACCACTACTGTCAGGATTACATTTGTTTTCTGGCCCTTGGTTTGTAGATGCATTCAAACTGACACATTGAATGCCCTGTAAATGTCAGGATTGTGCATCTCCATCACTGAGGTCAATTCAATATGATGCATTTCCAATTATCCAAAACATCAAAGGAAGACAGTACCAGTGTGATCTGTAATGATTCCCCCCTTTTGTACCCCAGTTTGAGTCAAGACACGGGGATTCATTGAAACAGATGCAATGCAAAATAATATATGTTTTGCATTTTAATGAAAATAAATTTCTATCCTTGGTTTTTGCTTGCAAGTTTACAGTAAATCATGATTTATGTTTTAAAAGCTGAATTGTTTTGTTTCCATCTTAGATTAAAAAATTTAACATAAGAGTACCTGGAGGAGGTGAACAACTGAATGTTCCTTACACTTTTTAAAATTTCCATATCAAAACTAAATAGGGATTTTAGTAAAAGCAGCAATACTTAGCTCAACAGTTTTCTTGAGTAGAGTTGTGGTGGCTCAGTAATGAGTTGCATCAGTGGGGAAGCAGGAGGCAGAAATCTCTTTGCTCATGGATTTGTTCTCTGTACTTGGGAACAAGGATAACACTTTTTTTTTTTTTAGCAAAACACAGTCCAACTTCACATCAAAATCCATCACATGGCAGTCTACTAAAGAGTAACCCAACATCACCAAATGCTGGATGAAGTGTACAGTGGCGCCAAGGCTCGTACTCATCCTTGATAGTTCTGACATAGTCTGGCTTGTCTCTGCAGAGCCACATGAGATCTGGCTGAGTTTGAGAAAAGGCCCTCAGAGAAGGACTCTGACAACAAATCAAACTATTGGTCAGTAATTTGTGATGCTGTCCTAAACTCTACCAACTTGTTCCATTCCTAACCCTTCCTTACAAGAAAATGATGATGACTGAATCCAACCGAATGGTGATTCGGTTGGGTTAAAACAGCCTACAACCTACGACTTTCCTCCACTTCCTCTCCAACTGCATTAGGAGATCCAAACACTCCTGAATGAGACCTACAGCATTTATCCTCAGCATAATGCTAGTTTAAATTCACATTTTGCTCAACTAAGAGACCTGTATGATTTAAACTGCATCATCCTGAAACAGACCACATATTTGGTCTGTTGTGTTGATATTTGGAACACTGGGAATTAAGTGTTTTGACTGCATGCACCTCATTTGTAGAGAGAAACTTTGAAGGAGAATCTTGCTCTTTGCATCTTTACAATGTAAATGGCATGGCTTTGCCTGAGATGTACTACCACAGCTGACTCAAAAACTTATGTTGAACACTGCATATACGTCTGCATAATCCCAATCGGTTTGACCTTGCAGACATGGAAATCATTAATTCCCCAGTAGCCAGTGCATCAGAGGACAACCCTTTCAGGTATCTCAAAGACATCAGGGATAAATAAAACGCTGTGTAGTTTCATAGCAAAGGCCTGCCTAGGTAAAAATAAATGGTAAAAAGGGATAAAACAGACTTTGAAGGATACAGCCTGCATGGAGATGATCAGGAAGGAGTCACAGATGTAAAGACGGAGTATGTTATATTGCTCTCTTACAGCAGAAACAAAAGTAAAGGTATGTCTGAGGTAATGTGTTAAAAATAAGGGAAAAAAAATCAAATACTCTCTTGTTTCAGATTCCAGGGGTCATCCACACTTCCACATCACCATGGTGTAACCTGTCCACAAAGTGAAACCCACTCATTGTCTCAACGGTGAGTGAAACTCTGTGAGAACTAATAGGCTACCTGTAAAATACCAATATATGTTGGAAAGTATGATTAGTGAACGTTTAGAAACGTTGCTAAAAGGCTGTGATAGTTGCCCATTGCCATGCCATGATGCTAATGCTGCTATATTAGCCCAGCCACTTCGCTGGCATGGGTAGTGCTACATACACAACCTTGTGTGTGAAAGAAGCAGGTGTGATGTGTCTAACTAGTTATTGTGTGGTGATTGGTTCATTTTTAGTGGCTTCTCTCAGTGTTACCAGTGCAGGGAGGGATGAGATAGCACACAGAGCCTTATTAGCACCTCTAGGTCACTATGAACATTCCTCTATTTCTTGTTTTGATTCAAATTGTTGTTATTTATTGTATTTTATTTGTAGCTGAAGCAGTGATCTTTGAATACTTGAAACAGTTTTAAACAAAATGCACTTCAAGGAACATTGGATCTGATATTTGATATATTTTATTGTACAACTGAACTTCCTGAGAACCGGGTTTTATTTCTTTCATTTTTCTTAAGAAAACTTGCCAGCTTAACTATTTTGTTCATTCTTATACACTGTTTAACCCAAAGTGTTCCATTGTTTGTTAGTGAGCTGTTATTTTTGTTTTTTGTTGAAACAAGTGACCACAGCAAACCCCAGCCAAACCACTGGCTCTTCTGTTACTGGTTGTTACAATCTGTCCTGCCACTCCTCCATTCACTCCTCACTTCCCTGATCCTCCACAACAGTTCCAGATCCTCATCAGTAATCAAGTCAACCTGTCACACCTGTTCCCCATTGTCTCACTAGCCCTTATATACTCCACCAGTTCAGTCACTCCTTGTCGGACCTTAAACCACACACCTCAAGGACTCACTCCCGTTCCGTCTCCAGATTCCTCACGTCCCAGTTGGTAATTGTATGTGTGTCTGCAATATTCCCTTCTGTAAATAAATCTGTTGAACATCCTCCTGTCTTCCTGGAGTCCAAGTGTAACACTGGTCCACCTATTATCATAGACTGTTATTATACAGTGTTAAGGCTTACAATGGCACATGGGTCTAATTATTTATAGTACTAACAGTGAAATAAATAAATTAAAATTAATTTAGAAAAACTTAAAAAATCAAATACAATTATTTTGATGGCACATTTTGTTGCCTTTTTGGCTCAGTCTGACTTACCATCTACATAATTGGGTTAAATTGCTGGGTCAAGCGACCTACACACCACACGTGCTGTTTGTGTTTATGCACAATGCTGTGCGCTGAACCCACAATGCACTTTGCTTTGTAGTCCACTTCCTGCCTTCGCATTTGTAGGTGGGCTGAGTCCGCTTCTATGATCCGAATCAGAGTTAGATGCACATTCACAATTCCCCAAATGAAGCAAACTTTCTGAGCAAACCGACTAGGACTGGAATGGATGTGCCTTAAGAATCACACAGGTCTCTAGATATGACGTCAGTTATCCAATTCAGATGTGCTGCAGCAGGACCCGAACGAGATGAGAGCAGTTCATGTGTTCATGGAGGAATAAAGACACATGCAACAGATCAATGGCCACAGTTACATGCGGTTTTCTAATTTGCAATTAATGATTCAGAATTAATTCATTCAGAATTGAAGTATTCTCCTTTGTGTTTACATGGAAGTAGCAATTCCGAATTGAGGTTTACATGGAAAACACTTTCAATTTTCTTCTTCTAATTCCACTTTTGATCTGGGGGAAGTGTTCTGATTGGACACAGGGCGAATGTGACGTATTTACATCTACCGGAAGTAAACGAAACTCCAGTTTCTGCTTCTTTTCTTTTCATCTACAATATGGAGGAACACACAATAAGAACCACACAATAAGAATCTGATTTTGATTCTAGTTTTGAAGCAGCAGCTCGATACCAGCATACTGCTTCATTTCCTTTAGCTACGGAGGAAGGAGGTAGAGTACCTTACCACCATTGTGACAGGACAAGGGAACGAGCATGTGCAGAACTAGAATTAATTAAAGCGGAATGAATGTATACATTAATGAAGGATTATTGAATTCAGATTTAAAATCAGACTAAATCAGCCACTAACTTTGGATTTAAGTTTAATTTATTTGGAACTAGGTGTTTACAAGGTCATATTAAAGAGGACTTCATTTTTTTTTTAATTGAAGGGGAATTAAAACTCTCATGTACACGTGGCCAGTCGGACTAGCATGCATTATTAGATTACACAGCAGTGGTTAGATGGAATTACTCCTTCCTCCTGGAGATACTTCATGTTTAGGACAGTTCGAGCCGGGTTTAGCATTTTATGGGTGGATCCCATCCACAACCAACTGCGTCACTAGTGTTGCTAGGCATTTATGGCATGCAGATAGTTTCTTTAGCCAGTAGCTGTGCTTCAACTCCTCATATTTAAGATATTCTTTTCAATGTCTACCACTGTGATGGTGGCTGTTTTTGCTTTGATCCGGTCTCAGTTTCTCCAGCAAAATTGGTGCTATGTGAAGCTTCTTTTTCCCATATAGCCCTCCAGTATAGTTCAGTATCAGCCCTACAAAGGTCTATTTTCATCTTACTATTCTGCCACTCAGAGCACATTTTGGATGGTTTAGTAGAGAAAATCCACAATCCATAATCATTGCACCTTTCTGCTGGTTTGATAGCGAGCTAACCTCTCTCCATGCTGTTGTAATTTTGGCCTCCAACCTTCTTTTGCATGGGCAACACTACTCTTCAATCCTTGTGGTGTTCATCTTGTTGTGAAGTATCTCTAGAATTACCACTGCTGTGGTGTACATCAGCTTTTGTCTTGGTGATGTTACCAGTAGGTATAATATGTAGTGCTGCACTCACTTTCTTCTTTAACATTAAAGAAAGTGCCATACAGTTTCTAAGTATCCAGTTTTTCTGTAATCCTCCAATCCAGGTCAGCTGTCCTTTTGTTCAGGCAATCAGGACTTTTATTATATTCATTGCATTATATCCATTTTGGGATATTGAGGACGAGGATGATGTTTAACCCCCTTCCTAACCCTAATCCTTGCAGAAAGCCTCTTTGTGGCCTCTAGGACAAGAGCAAAATTTTCACTTCTCATAGAGTATGTAACAGGATTTAGCCCTTGCATGGCATGTACCACAAACACACTGAAGTGGCTGATATCATTAAGCCATATCACTGGCTAAAACAAGGCTGATGTAGACAACAGAAACACCAATCATGGCAGCATTTTAACAACAGCAGGGTACAACAACAATAGATGCCTAGGTCTACCAAACCCCACAGGACCCCACATGCACACTGCGCAGAGACAGTGTGCACATAATAGCAGGTTGTAAGATGCAGGCAAGTATGACATACTTAGAGCAGTGTTATCAAGAGGCTGGGAGAGTGTTGCTTTGTTTTATTTTCTATTATTCTATTTTATAATTGCCATTATTTCACATGTTTAAAATAAAATCATAAAAGGTTTTACACCTATTTCAGAGACCAACAATTTTTTGTAAGCATGGATAGATGCTCCTCAGGAATTCATGAAATTAAATTAGGGATCCTCCAAGGTTCAATATTAGGTCTAATTCTTTTTAATTTGTATATGTTGACCATTGGGAATATCATCAGGACCAAAGTCAACAGGACAGGACCCACCGGCACCAGGACTAAAAACCATAACTTCTGTCTTCTTTTCATTAAAATGAAGAAAATGTAAGGCCATCCAGGCTTTGACTTCATTAAGACAGAGGATAGAACATGCTGAAGGGACTACATCTCTAAGCTGGCCTGGGAATGTCTCAGGATCCACCCAGACGAGCTGGTGAATGTGAAAGAGGGAAGACTGGGCTTCCCCGCTTAGGTAGCTCCCCCCGCAATCCTACCCCATAAAAGTGGTAGAAAATGGATGAAGGGATGGTCAACAATGTCCTCAGGGACATGAATGGACAATTTGCTTTTGTATACTTGGATGACATTCTGATTTCTTCCAAGGACCTCCTATCACATAGAGATCATGTCCGTGCCATCATTCTCTGTCTCTCAGTCTCATTTGTAGGATTTGTCGTTTCCCTGAACAAGCTCTCCATGAATCCCAGCAAAGTTGTGGTTGTTAAGGAATGGCTTATTCCCCAGTGTCGTAAACAGCTCCAGAGGTCTTTGGACTTTGCCAACTTCTACTGAAGGTTCATCAGAAACTACCATTCTGTTGCTTCATGCCCTCACATCTTTTAGAGAAAGTTTGTCTGGAATGACTTAGTGAATCATGCTTTCACACACTTGAAGAACCTATTCAACTCAGCACCTGTTCTCCACTCTCCAGACCCCTCTTGACAGTTGCCAATGCTTCAGATTCAGGAGTTGGGGCTATTCAGAGTCAGAGATGTTTAGATAGCAAGACTCAGTCTTGTACTTTCTTTTCCAGAAGCCTGTCTACAGCTGAGAAAAATTATGATGTGGGAGATCGAGAGCTACTGGAAGTTAAGCTGGTACTTGAGGAATGGAGACACTGACTGCAGAGGACTATGGAACCTTTCATTGTTTAGAATGATCACAAAAACGTACAATATCTTAGATTTGCAGAGACTTAACCCCAGACAGGCCAGGTGGACTTTGTTCTTTTGCTGGTTTAACTTCACTCTTTCTTACCAAGGACATTAAGCCTGATTCTCTCCCCAGAATCCATGAGTCCCCAGAGACGGGACAGACTAAGGAATGCAAGCATTATGTCCTGCCTTCATCCATTTGGTTGGCAGTTAACAGACTCAATTTGGAGAGAAGAATTACAATGGCCCACCAACAACACCCAGTACTGGACAACTATCCCAAGTATTGTCTTTATGGTCCAGGTCATCTACTTACAGATGTATTGTCCAAGGACTCTTTTTCCTTGAAGGAATACGTGTTGGTGGTATTGGGGAGGTCTTCGAGGTATTCCCTCCACCGACCCACAACATCCTGAGTCGAAGTCAGCAGTCCCCCAGCCCCATTGTACACAGTGTTGGTGGAGTACTACATTTTCCCTTCTGAGCCGCTGGATGGTGGACCAGAATCTTCTCGAAGCCGTCCGGAAGTCATGCTTCATGGCCACTCCAAACTCCTCCCATGCCAGAGATTTTGCCTTAGCGACCGATGAAGCCGCATTTTGCTTAGCCTGCCGATACCCATCAGCTGCCTCCAGAGTCCCACAGGCCAGAAAGGCCCGATAGGATTCCTTCTTACCTTGACGACATCCCTCACTGCTGGTGTCTGCCAACGAATTCAGGGATATCTGTCACGACTGGCACAGATGGCCTTACTACCACAACTCCTGTTGGCCATCTCAACAACAGATGCATGGAACCCAGCCCACCCAGACTCAGTGACTCAGGGGCAATCAATTTATGCATATTATAAACAAAACCAGCCTTTGCACACATCAAAAGGGACTACATAACAACAACAACACTAACAAAAACAAAGTATTTCATACAGTTGCACGCACAAAAACGCACGAAGTGTGAATCACAACATTATAACATAAGTTTCCCTTTCATTTATTCAAACCTTATGAAAACAAACACAGAAATATCACCACAGTCCAGGCAACTGAAACAATAATTGAAGAGCTGAACATCTTTGTTTGATGTCATCCGTTTGTTGCCATTTGGTTGTCAGACATACCTGTTGCTTTGTCGGCTGTAGCAACTAGTGACAAACTTCTGACAACATATAACGATAAAGGAGGAGTATCTCATTTCCCCTTACCACTTGTGTAACAGGACGAGGGGTAGGGAACAGCCAGGGGTAGAGGTGAAAAAGAGAAATGAGATTGGGCCCAAGTATGTTACATTCAATTCATTAAAGGCACCACATAGCAATTACAATAGCCCTCATCACTGCAGACCATGAAATGGAATGTCTTACATTTGTATACAAATCCATGAATATTTGAATTTAACTTCTTAGACCAAAAAAGAAAAAAGGTTAACACTCAGTATTAGTTGGTCCTTTATTTCTTTTTTAAATTTTTTTGCTGTTTTACATGCTTACAATGGGACAGATGCAGCCATTAGGCTGTGGCAATATTACTTGGCAACTTCGTCCGGACTCTGACAAGCATCTAAAAAGGCACCCTGCGGTACTTGATGGAAGCATACATCCTCTGGCTTGCTTTCCTTCCATGTCCTCCTGCCCAGTCCTGGGCCCAGACTGCTGTTCAGTTTGGTGCCAGTTAAAAGCCCCTGCTGTTATCAGTTAAACGGCACGGCTCTGGTCCATGCCAGCCCCTCTGCCCCTTAAGCTCAGTTTTGTGCCAAACCCTTTCCCTTAGCTAACAGCTAAATATTTTTAGTGGCATTTTCTTGCCCAGATCTGTTATTATTGGTTTGTTGGTGCACTGGCATACAGATCTGGACTGTAAATATTAACATTTTAAAACTTATAAAAAACTAATTATATTTTACATGTCAGTTCAAGCTACAGTACCATGTAACAGTCTTAATCCATTCTTCCTTTCTTTATATTTTGTTTCTAAGCAGCTAGACGTCACTGTAAATTGGTTTTCGGCAGTAGTTCTCCAGGCATTCTGCTTTCTGAAAGTCGTGAAACACGTTTTCTTGACATTAGCTCAGTTTTAATTCATTTTTAGGCTAGATTTTGTTACTGAGGAATGCACACTATTCAACAGTTTTAACTGTTTCTTTACCACAAAAACAAACAAAACAAACAAAAAAAAGAAGCAAACACAATGCAGAGTCTGCAGTGATGCATCGGTCTGTTGTGGTGAAGAAGGAGCTGAGTCAAAAGAAGAAGCTCGGAATTTACCGGTAGATCTACGTTGCTACCCTCACCTGTGGTTACGAGCTGTGGGTAGTGACCAAAAGAACAAGATTGCGAATACAAGCGGCCGAAATTAGTTTTCTCTGCAGGGTGGCCGGGCTCTCCCTTAGAGATAGGGTGAGAAGCTCTGTGATCCGGAAGGGGTTTAGAGTAGAGTCGCTGCTCCTCCACATCAAAAGGAGCCAGATGAGGTGGCTCGGGCATCTGGTTAGGATGCCTCCTGACAGACAGGAGGACAACAATGACAAGCAGGACCAAAGAGAGGACAGACAGGAGGACAACAAAAGGCACATTGGGACAGAGAAGTTCTAAGAACGCAGTTCTAATAACTGTCCTAGTTCTAGGAACTACCTTCTCCAGGGGAACTGTTTC
>JBAGKM010000021.1:28429728-28440911 GCA_037177155.1 Melanotaenia catherinae
TCATGTTTTTTAATTGCATTACAGGAAATAAAGAACTTTTTCACAATATTCTAATTTTCTGAGACAGTCCTGTAGACCACGCCTAACACAACTAGCTATTTATGTTGTAGTTTACCCACCACTGCTTGTTTCTATAAATTGTTTAAGATGAAAGAGAGACCGTCACGCGATTCTACGTCAGTGCCCTACGTTCATGATATAATATCAATGTAGCATCAACTTTTTACATTTCTGTAAATTTCAGCTGAGAGTTGAATAAATAATAAACACAAAAATTTCATTTTTGTTAAGTACAAGTTTTTTATTTTTTCTTAAAACGCAACTTATTAAACATGTTCAATCATAAATATTCAATAATCAGCTTGACATTTAAAATTGATCATAAATGGCTCATTAACATCTCAGGTGTCATCTTGTCTCTGGTTAGCCTCTCAAAAGATTTTTCTGCTTCTTTCTTTACAAAACACAAAGAACCACAATAAAAAAAGCAAAAAGCCAACTATCATGTAGCGAAACCGTCTTCTGGTTTAAGAAGGCTGGGAAATATTTTACAACAAGTTCTAATATTGTTAGACATTGCATTTGACAAATTTATAACTAGTCACTAGATTTTAGAAGTTTACTTTTATATGTTCACTTGTTTAAATTTAGACGAGTTAGTCAGACAAATGTTCTGATCTTTGATTAATCTGCTTTAACACAGTGTGTCACTGACAGTCCGTCCATTGGATCCGAGAACATTTTCCTCTGCTGTCATCTTTATAAACAGCGTGCTCTTAACAGAGAACTTAAGTCAATGGTTAAATTATTGTACTTCAGGTGGATTAAGATATGATTAAAACAAATTACAGCCGTGGAATAAGTCCTCAGAGATTTGATAGTTTAAACCCCTTCCTCCACAGATGATACCTGCTCAGCTTTTCATGGCTTTACAGCAGCTGTTTAGGATCAGCTGTGAAGACAGATGAGTCAAACATACCTTTACATTTTTAGTGAAAAAGATGCATGTTTCTATGGTTACCATTCCATAGGCATCCTCCTGATGTCCCAAGGTCAGCACAGGTGTTACTTTTTCCTCAAACGTTAAGACACATTTCTCCAAAGCTTCTCTCCTTTTCTCCAAACTGAACACAAGCTACATTCACAAAACCTCAGACTCTTCTTGTAAATGCAATCACCTCAGAACAGTTTCATCTGCCCAAAACTGAGCTATGATGTCAAATCGTGCCCCGAGTCAGAGATTAAAAACACGACTGAGCAGTCACTAAACATCTACATAGAAATAGAAAACACAATGCTCAGGACATGAAGCTGGAGAAATAAATGTTTATTGTTCACTGGAGGCTAAATACATGTTGCAAAACAAATAACCCGCATTTAGCTTTTGTATACAGTAGGCCTACATAAAAATAAAGTACAAACATATACAAATGAGAAGTGCATCTCTCAGCCAACAGCATCATATCTCTGTACTGGGTCAGGCCACAGGACTTCATCCAGTTCAAAGGCCACATTTTGTCTGGCCTGGCAAGCCATATCCCAGCCTAGCACGTCGTATCCAGGTTCGGCACACCGTATCCAGGTCTGGCACATCATGTCCAGGCCTGGCACACCATATCCCAGCCTGGCACGTCGTATCCAGGCTCAGCACACCGTATCCAGGCTCGCTACGTTGTATCCAGGCCTGGCACACCATATCCCAGCCTAGCACGTCGTATCCAGGCTCGGCACACCGTATCCAGGCTCGGCACATCGTATCCAGGCCTGGCACATCGTATCCAGGCCTGGCACACCATATCCCAGCCTAGCACGTCGTATCCAGGCTCGGCACACCATATCCAGGCTCGGCACGTCGTATCCAGGCCTGGCACATCGTATCCAGGCCTGGAATGCCGTATCCAGGCCTGGAATGCCGTATCCCAGCCTGGCACGTCGTATCCAGGCTCAGCACACCGTATCCAGGCTCGCCATGTTGTATCCAGGCTCGGCAAGTCGTATCAAGGCCTAGCACGTCATATCCAGGCCTAGCACGTTGTATCCAGGCTTGGCACACCATATCCAGGCCTGGCACACTATATCCCAGCCTAGCACGTCGTATCCAGGCTCGGCACACTGTATCCAGGCTCGGCACATCGTATCCAGGCCTGGCACATCGTATCCAGGCCTGGCACGCCGTATCCCAGCCTGGCACGTCGTATCCAGGCTCAGCACACCGTATCCAGGCTCGCCACGTTGTATCCAGGCTCGGCACGCCGTATCCCAGCCTAGCACTTTGTATCCAGGCTCGGCACATCATATCCAGGCCTGGCATGCCGTATCCCAGCCTGGCACACTGTATCCAGGCTCGGTATGCCGTATCCAGGCCTGGCACATCGTATCCAGGCCTGGCACGCCATATCCCAGCCTGGCACCGTTCAGGAAAGGGGAGTACAGTGGAAAGCAAAGACTGATAAAACCTTGGTTCATATTGAACCACTCTCTAACCTGCAGGTCTCTGTGTAAACTCAGTGTCCCAAACAACAACACAGATTGGATGCTCATCCAGCTGCCCTAACAGAGCATCTCGCATGTGATTGAGGAACCTGAGGAGCGTGTTGTAGGGCCCCAGGTTGGCATGTAGGGCCCCATGATTGCTGATGGCAGCGCACAATGCCACCACGCTGCCCAGGGACACCAACAATGGCCTGTTGGCCAATTACACTACAGCCTTTCCTTCTCCTTTTGGTGAGATTAAACCCAGCTCTTTCTCGCACAGTCTGTTGCGTTCGAGGATACGATCAACAGTAGAGAGGCCAACACTGTTGATACCCTCAAAATGTACATGTCCTCAATGAGCTTCTGCTGAAATTCACACAGTTTAATGGTGGTGTTCTCATGGATCATATCGACAATTAGGGTCTCCTGGTGTGGGGAGAACATTCCTGTCCTCCCACCCCTATGTGGCAGTCTTTCAATTCTACAAAAATACAACATGCAGTTACAGAAATATACATGGAATACTAGGCCTTCAGTCAGACTAACCCTCCATTAAAATACTACAGTACATTGGCACAGTGATGTACTGAAACAGATATTTACTTACAGTATACTGTGGTACAGTATATAGTATAGTCATACAGTAATTTAATGTCAAAATTTACATAATGTAATGTCAAAAACAATAATTACCTGTTGACTGCTCTAAATCTTGGGATCATGGTGGACACAGTGAATCTACTAATGTTTGGTTTTTCCTTTTGTCTGACCTCCCTCATGCTCATACCATGGACAACAACATGGCCAATCACAGTAGCTCTGATTCCCTCAGATGTTACTGTTCTTTGTCTTCGCTGACCACCACGACCACCTCTTACACAAACTCCTTCTTTTAGATTTCTATCCATCGTAGAGCCTCACAGACCAGCACTGTCTGAGCTGGCTTATGTTCCCTCACATCATCAGCCACAAGTGGGATCAATTTTGAGTTGTTCCGTTCAACTGGTGACACCTGTGCTTTAAATGTGTTTGACTTTTGCCATCTGTGCTCACCATTATGCAACACAGGTGCATCACAATAAAAACGTGTTGGCAAGTCGTGTCTAAACACGTGAAAAATGCAGATGGTTTTGCCAGAAGAGGGACTGATTCACTTAGTGGGTTTAGTGTTTTAGCAAATGAGAAAAACTGTAAACCAGGTAGATCAGGTTGTTTACATGGGTTAGACCAAAGACCCACAGTCCAAAGACACAATGTTAAGTTAACTAGTCACTTTAAATCCTCCCAGCGGTTGTTTGTCTCTCTGTGATGGTCCCGTGATGGATTGGTGACCTGTCCAAGTGTACCTGCCTCTCGCCTGCTGGGGTAGGCTCCAGCATTTTTCGCTCCAGTGACCCTTAATTGGACTAAGCAGTACAGAAAATGAATTAATGTATAGAATTTTAATTTTGGATCGCTATTCAAGAAAAATTTGCCCCAGGTCAAATGTAGCTGCCGACCCCTGATCAACACTGTTTACTATGAGGCTCAAACATCCAGTCCCAGCCAGAGTATTCAGGTCTCTTCTCCTGCTGCAGCACCGTGCAAAAGGCAGATGACGTACAAGGTTATGTTTCATTACAGATATTACTTCCCTCAGAACACTCAGTAAAAACATCCTCAACAGAGACCTGAGATGAAAGGTAGAACTGAAGGGGATGATTTTTCCAGGAAAGTGCTAATAGAGAACGTCACGTCACCGCTGCTTTCTCCACCATTTTGGGGGGATCGGCTACTGTTTCCATCAACATTTTCAGATTTTTCTGCAGTAAACTGTGTTAAAGACACGCTGAAAACAAACATCCTCTCCACAATAAGCGTACAGGAGAGGTGAAGAGTCATTACGCTGCAGAAACACTAATTATTAATAACTTTGATCCTTTAATCTGCTGAAGATTGAATGAAGTTCAGGCGTTGACGTCTCCACCTGTTCTACACCTGTCATGATTTATAAACTACTGATATTAAATGTTCATGCAGACATTTTACAGATGGACGGATTAAAACTGTCGGCTTCGCCATCACACTCATCATTTAAAGCTTCATTATTGATCTGAAATCAGATCTATTATCTGTTTGTCCGTTTAGATTCATTTCTGATCAACTCATAAATTCTGGATGTTATAAAAGATAAACGACTGATTTACAGAATTTAATCATTCAAAACATCTAAGAAGCCATAACAATACGAAAGCAATAAAAAAATATGAGAAAGTATATTTATTTATTACAAAACCAATAAAACATAAAACTTTACTGGATCTGATGGCAGATCTCTTGTTAAACCAGTGAAACCAGTAAGCTGCCCTGAATGTGTGACAGAACCAGACTGGAACTCACGTTAATCCAACAAGAAGCACCAAACAAACCAGAGCTTCCTCAGTGGGCGGCCGGATGCCAGCGTTGAAGAGAACATGACGGGAAGATCAGTGTTTTCTGTAAAGTGGTGGGGACGTGGAGTCTCAGTGCGTCTGGCAGCTTGGCAGTGTTTAAAAAAAACACGTAAACGTTTGTTAAAATCCACACAAGACTGTAACTATGATTAAACGCCTCAGCTCACTTATTCTGCACAATAGCACTCAGGACTTCGTCCTTTAAAAGATGCTGTGTAACTAAAGTAAAAGGCCTTTTTTTGTTATAATTCGCTATTTGTGCTTCATACAGTCTATATTTTTACTTATTTAGACTAAATCATTACGCTGTATTTATAGCTTCTTACTGTCTTATCTGTTTTGTTTTGAAATTGTGACAGACTCGTAGCTCGTAGCTCTGGGAACTGCAGCGCTACGTCCCAGACTTGAGTTCTCATCTCTGCTGGGTGGGGAAATGTTGCACTCATCTTTATTGGAGTTTAAGAGAATACTTTCACTGGTAGAATTTCTCCAACATGAAAGAACATCCTGGGCCTTTTATTTGTGCAGGCAGGTGTGAATGTCCATTTGTGTGTGTGTATCAGTTGCAAACCGTGGAGTTGAGCCTGTTCTTGGCAGGTCGGCGTGTTTGGCAGCTCAGATCGGCAGTGACAGCTCACCTGTGGTGCAAAGGGCATCGCTGGCCTGCAGGCAGCCTGAAAGGAGGGGGAGGCACGGAGGATGGCAATGACTCCAACTCAACATGACTCGCCCACGTAGACAAGCACAGTGGGGGTTAATACGGTGCTATTACTTAATGCTCAGCACTGGTGGAGGTGGAGGTGGTGGCAGCGTTGGGAAACCACGGTCTCATGCATCGTGTTTGGGCTGTAGATGTGGACTCCAGGAGGAAAGGAAGACACCCTGGGGGATGCAGATGGAAAGAGACGGGTCAACACTGAAAGGGGACATTAAGGACGTTAAAGAAAACTCACTCATATGTAGACGGATGAAAAGTCAGGTCCAGAATATAAATGTAATTGTGTTTGTTCCACCTTTAGCTGAAGTAACAATCTTGACTAATGCCCCTGGTCTTTTTTTGTATCCTCTCGGTTCCCAAACGCTCTGTAACTTTTCCAGTGTTTCGTGTTGCTGCCTCCGGCCTTCTCTTGAGTTTTTCTTTTAGAATAAATCTGACCATAGCAGCAGGTTGAGACCAGATACGATCGGGTCATGCCCTCCATTGTTGTGTTTGTGACGTCACAGGACATTCACAATGCCTTGCTACAGGATCCCCTCCACTTTACAGGGTCCCCGGGTGTAAAGGAAAACCACCTAAAACCGTGTAGAGCAGAGCTAGTGGAAAAGGGGCACACGTGTCCTGATCCATGGGTTTTGGTTTGGGTTTTTCAGTCTGGTCATTTTGAATTTTGTCTTTCCAGTTTTATTTTGTAGTTTTTCCCCTTGTGTGTTCAGTTTTGTTTCTTGCTTCCTGTTCACCAGCACACCTGGTTTAATTAGCTAACTCACCTGCTTTTTGCTAGTTGTCCTCAGTGTAT
Organism: Melanotaenia catherinae; assembly: GCA_037177155.1. Lineage (NCBI taxonomy): Eukaryota > Metazoa > Chordata > Actinopteri > Atheriniformes > Melanotaeniidae > Melanotaenia > Melanotaenia catherinae. The sequence continues at coordinate 28,436,153 of JBAGKM010000021.1, forward strand.
TTATGCTCTCTGGTTTCAGTTTCCCTTCGTCAGATGATCCATTGTGCTTCCTGGATGCTTGTCTTAAGTAAGGTTGGTTCCATCTGCCTCCGAGTCCTGCATCTGGGTCCACGTCCTCCTCAACTTGTGACAATAAATGAGCTGCTTTCTCACAGTTAAAAATCATAATCTTATATTGTTTAGAAGGAAGTCTTGCAAATAAAAGATCAGTTTTTCTGTAAAGTGAAACACTTGTCATATACTTCTGCAAAATATAAACTTTTACCACAAATAATTCCGTTTTTTCCAAACTGTCCCATGAGGCTACGGTGTGCTAGCTAAACCTTGTGACCTCATCCCAGCTGAACACCTGTAGAATCAGCTTCGTATCAGAGCCACCAACACAACCAGCTGGTCTGTTACACGTTCAGTCACCACAGAAGAAGAAGCTAACCAAGTATGCCCCCCGCCTGGTCTTCCACAGAGGAAGATGGTAGATGACCACAGACCAACCACTGAAAATGCCTGAATGAGTTCATTGAACAATGGTTCATAAACTGGTTCATTTTCTGGGTGACGGTGAACTAAACATTCTGTATTTCTGCCTGATGAACGTTGTGAGCGTGCTCATTCTGGAGTTTGTGAACGGTGTTCTCTCACAGCTGAACTTTGTACCAGAGCGTTCCAGATATTCATGGAGCCTTCCAGGCAAAACCCAGGCTAAAACACATCGTAAACAGGCCTTGATATATAGATGAAAAACACCAAATTTGGCAACACCAGCCTCCACAGAGCTGCACCGCGCATGCGTCATCAAATCACAAAACATGGAGGCAAAATCCAACGTAGGCAGCAGCTCCACCTCTGCTCAATGATCACTGCACCATCTTTGTTTGATCACTTAAAATCATTTGTGAAAAGGTCAGTGATGATCCAGGAGAGAGAAATCTGGCTTTTTTGTATAAACTTTGCCCGCCGGGTGTCAAGAAGCAACTCTGGACATCAACAAAGTCAACAGCAAACCTGAGACAGCGTATAAATGAAGCACCGGCGTCTAAAGACATGGCAACGGCGGCTAAAGCAGATCCTCTACCAGCCAGAATTAAATACCGGCGTCCTGCAGCAGCAGCTCCGGTGACTTCATCTCCAGCTGCAGATGGAAAACCTGCAGGAGGTTGTTGAAGACCTGCAGCCTCTGAGAAAAGCGGAACCCACAGCTTTCAGAAACTAATGCAGACATATGGTCTGCATGTCTTCCTTTTGTTTTTACTTTTTCATTTGGGCTGAATTCTGCACTTTTATAAACCAAGTTCAAGAACTTTTCTTTGGACAAACGAGTCAGAAAAATACTGAAAAGTGCTGCAAAGATATATAAAGTTTAAATGTTTTGCACTTTGAGGTCCATCCTTTGTTTCCTACCTCAGCCTGATTCCTACCTCAGCCGGCTTCCTACCTCAGCCTGATTCCTACCTCAGCCCGGTTCCTACCTCAGCCGGGTTCCTACCTCAGCCCGGTTCCTACCTCAGCCTGCTTCCTACCTCAGCCTGATTCCGACCTCAATCCGGTTCCTACCTCAGCCGGGTTCCTACTTCAGCCTGATTCCTACCTCAGCCTGGTTCCTCCCTCAGCCTGGTTCCTCCCTCATCCTGGTTCCTACCTCAGCCTGGTTCCCCCATCAGCCTGGTAGCTTGCAGCAACATACTGAGGTTAAAGAACTATGAACTAGTTCACTTTTAGAACTGTGAACTTAGTTAAAAATTTTGAATTATGAACTATGAACTGAACTGAACTGCTCTCTGACGGTGCCAAACAGAGCAAGCAGAAGGTTTGTTGGGATCTCAGTTACAGAGGTCTTGGAGAAAGTTTGGAAAACTTTGGTCCAGGAATTTGTTAATCCAGGACAGGTCCAATACAAAAGTATTAGGAAGGTCCTAGGGTTGCCACGTCTATTACAGCAGGTGATCGGTCCGGATTTACCTGGGACAACCTGGCTCTGGATGTGTTTAGGTAATGGCAAGAACAGGACAATGAAGAATTGACCAGATTAAGAGTTGAATCCCATGTCATCAGAGATGTTGAGGTCAAGATCTCCTTACCACGTAGATCTGATTTTCTCAGAGGTCCGGTTATGTTGGATTAGGGAAATTATGCCTTTTCCAGATGGTAATTTAAGGCATTTGTCCATTGTGTTAGTAGGTGGACGCTCTGGGAAGTTTGGAAGCTGATTCAGAAGAAAAAGTGGGTGTTTGAATTTCCTAGAAACCTGATGAAATGATGCCACATTGTTGTTAAAAACATGCAGACAAGCAGAGAGTTTACCGGCATCGTGATCCATCACCGTACAGATGAAAATGAGATTAACTGGTAACTGAAAAGTATCTGCTGAAGACATGAGCTGTTTTACTTTCCTTCAACTCATCCTCGAGTTGATTCTGAGAGGATGAAGAGCTGTATGGATGTTTACTGTTTGCTCTGGGGGAAATGGTGGATTAGTGGTGTGATTTCCCTGCTGTGTGCTTCCATACTTCTTTTTCTGATCAGGCATGGGAGAACCACCTGCGCCGGAACCGCTCCATCGTGGTGGATCTGTTCCACGGTCAGCTCAAATCCCAGGTAAAGTGTAAGACCTGCGGCCACATCAGCGCTCGCTTCGACCCCTTCAACTTCCTGTCTTTGCCCCTTCCCATGGACAGCTCCATGCATTTGGAGATCACCGGTGAGAAAGCTAGAGGAAAGATCCTTTAAAAGTTTTTTTTAGTAAACAGTAGCAGAATATTGACGGTGTGGCGTTGTGGTGTAGTTATTAAGCTGGACGGCTCCACACCTGTGCGCTACGGCCTCAGACTGAACATGGATGAGAAGTACACGGGGCTGAAGAAACAGCTGAGTGAGCTGTGCAGCCTGAAGCCTGAGCAGATCCTGCTGGCTGAGGTCCACACTTCCAACATCAAGGTACACAAACTTAAACCTCACACATCACGTCGTAGGGAATCATTACAGACCTTCAGTGACTGAAGTGTCAACCCGCTGTGTTCAGAACTTCCCTCAGGACAACCAGAAGGTCCGTCTGTCTGCCAACGGGTTTCTCTGTGCCTTTGAGGTCCCGGTACCTGGTTCACCAACATCACTGAGCTCGCCCACGTTGACAGGTGAGCACGTCCTCATAACCTGTCCTTTACGTTTACAACCCATCTGAAAAAACTAAAGAAAAACAGAATTCAGTGATTTACTGTATAAACTTCATCAACTCATATTTTATTCCAGTAGAAGGTAAACAACATGTCAGAGGATGAAACGGAGACGTTTCACCATGTGATAAAAATATGAGCTGATAGTGAATCTGATGCAGCAACACGTCTGGAAAACGTTGGAACAGGAGCAACAAAAGGCTGGAAAAGTACCTGGTACAAACCAGAAACACCTGGAGAGCATTTAACAACTAACCAGGTTACCTGGCAACAGGTCTGGCATCTGGATTTGAGATTAGGTTGTTGGTTCTTATCACTGTGGAGGCAAGTCAGGATAGTGCAAAACAAAATAGGCTTAATAAACCAAACGGGCGTAGAATGAAGCAGATGCGTAAATAATCCCTGCTCCTGCTGTTATATGTAATAGATAAAAAATATTAACCAAATGGATTTAAATAAATTGAAAAGGAGTAAATTTTTAAAATAAATATGTTGTATATTAATATTTATAATGTTTTAATATTAATGATATAAGTAAAATGTCAATCCATTTTTTTAATGTTTCAGTCAAATTCAGTGTATCCAGAAGCTGCTGCAGATCGTCCCGCAGCAGTTAGGATATTTAGGTTCTTTGTCTCCGTTGGGAACAGTTGGCTCGGCTTAAGGGGCCCTGCTGCACAATAAGAACAATAAAACCAGCCTAACAACAAATACAACATAACATCTAATTGTTAATTAAAAGAAGATACAAGATATTAGACTGGCGGGGTAATGAAGCTGAATATCTTTCCCTTCTCCTTCATCAGACATCACCCCAACAGCCAACGGATCTGCTGCTAATGGCCATGTGGGCATTAAACCTGACCTGATCCCTAACGGTGGGCCCAGCAGCATGGTGCCCTGCAACCCAGAGACACCCCTGGCCAACGGGGTTGCCAACGGACATATCACACCAGTTCAGGAGAGCCCTTTTATTGGATACATCATCGCCATGCACAGGAAGATGGTATTTACAGAAACACGCTTTAATAAATCCATCTGTGAAGAAGATTTATTTCTTCTTTGCTTCGTTTACCTGTAAATTAAACGTTTCCTGACATCCATGTTTGATCGTTTCAGATGCGGACGGAGTTATACTTCCTGTCATCTCAGAAGAACCGGCCCAGCTTGTTTGGAATGCCACTTATTGTTCCCTGTACTGTTCACACCAGTAAGAAGGACCTGTACGATGCAGTGTGGATCCAGGTGTCCCGGCTCGCCAGCCCACTGCCCCCACAGGAGGCCAGCAACCACGCCCAGGACTGGTACTGATGTCCTTCTCACAATCAGTCACCTTTAACCCTTAAAACTCTGCTAGATCTCCAGCACCTCCACTCACCATCACTTCCACCATCACCAGTGTCTCAGGAAGGGTGGTGTGTAGCTCTGTGGGGTAAACTGTGATGGATAGCTACTTTTTAGCTGATCTACGGAGGTTTTCCAGGCATTTCTATCCCATCCAGGAGGTTTACTGTCCAGCCACTAAATGTAGTTTTATTCAGAGACTATCTGGTAAATCCACAATGATCCATGATAACAGCATTATTTATCAC
>JBAGKM010000021.1:28462910-28473533 GCA_037177155.1 Melanotaenia catherinae
TATGTAATCCAGTAGAAGCATATTTATCCCAGTAGAAGCATATTTATCCCAGTTGAAAGATATGTAATCCAGTAGAAGCATATTTATCCCAGTAGAAGCATATTTATCCCAGTTGAAAGATATGTAATCCAGTAGAAACATATTTATCCCAGTGGAAACATATTTATCCCAGTAGAAGCATATTTATCCCAGTAGAAGCATATTTATCCCAGTAGAAAGATATGTAATCCAGTAGAAGCATATTTATCCCAGCGGAAGCATATTTATCCCAGTAGAAAGATATGTAATCCAGTAGAAGCATATTTATCCCAGTGGAAGCATATTTATCCCAGTGGAAGCATATTTATCCCAGTAGAAAGATATGTAATCCAGTAGAAGCATATTTATCCCAGTAGAAAGATATGTAATCCAGTAGAAGCCTATTTATCCCAGTAGAAAGATACGTAATCCAGTAGAAGCCTATTTATCCCAGTGGAAGCATATTTATCCCCGTAGAAAGATATGTAATCCAGTAGAAGCATATTTATCTCAGTAGGAAAGAAACTGGTCTCAGGTAAACTGCAAAAGCATGTAAAGCAGGCATAAGAAGTTTAACATGTGCAGTGCAACACAAGATAAATTAAATATAAAAGGAAATTTATAAGAATGCTGCACAAGCTGCTGCACATGATGGACAATTCCTTACAAACCACAGTGAAGCTCAGTCAGAGGCTTCTTCAGGTCCAGTGCAAGACAGAAAGGTACCGCGGATGATTCCTGCCGGCAGAACGCCCTCCAGAACAAGACAATATCATCCTCTAATTAATTATTATTGTTTTCAGTTTTTTTTTTTTTTTTTAAGTACCAAAACATTGTAATTTTCCTCTAAAATTAATAAAATATCTTTCGTTTCATTTCACAGTTTTAAAAAGACAAATGGCATATTATACTTTTAATTCATCAAGCATTTATTTAAGTTGTAGATATTCCAATCAAAAGTGTTGTTATAAAGGTTTGGATTTGGTTATGAGTTAATGCAAATAAATAATGATTAAATCAGGTTTTATAGAAAAAAATAAAAGTCAACTTGAGTTATTTTTCCAAGTATGAAAGCGAATAACCAAAAACGCCTGGTTAGACAAATATATAACAACACAGACCTTTTGGCAATGAGCAATAATATTCCAAAGAACGCTACGAAATGTGATTTATGTGGTCCTATTTTATATTCCACATCCTTCTCATCAAACAAACATAGTGTCTGGGTTGAGAATGTCATCAGTAACATCATCGCTATATTAAAGCAAAGTAAGAAAATGAATACATATATCCATGATAACTCAACATAATCTGGATCCTAAGATTCATCTCCCTGTTGTGCAGCAGTGTGGAGATCACAGCCAACATCTAGGGAAGGATTCATGTGCAGCCTCTCTGCAGCTGAATAAATGTCCTCAGTAATCTATCACGGCCATGGTGGTGACGGAGAGGGGGCCATGTGCCTTTTATCAGCCTGGTAATTGGTCATGTTGACACGCATTGTCTGGGGTTGGATGGAATGGAGAGAGGCATTCTGCCTTATTAATGGTTTCTAATAAAGACAAGCATTCATCAGGAGTCATGTGGCTGTGTCATGAAGAGTCTACCACACTCATCCTCAACCAGACTCTGTAAATCTCTCCGTTAGTCCATACCAGCCCTCAGCATTTTATACAGAAAGTGAGAAATCTCTTCCCTTCCTTCAAGTATGTTTCAGCCCAATTCAGAGGGAGTGGTTACCAGACACCAGATTCACAGAAAGTGTATAAATGTCCTCATGTACGGACATAAAGACAATAAACTGCAGCAGTGGTTCCTTCACAAACCAGCCGGCATTCTAACGTTTCTTCATGCTCCCTATGCCCTCTACGCATGCGCATATCACCAAAACCTCATCTCGATGTGCAGTAAGGACACACCCATAAATCCATGCTATCCTAAAAGCCTGTAAGTGTCTCAGTCAGCGCACTAACATGAGTGCACTGGAATGCAGGGCGTGGTGTTCACTAAGCTCTTCCTCCTGTAGTGACGCTATTGAGGGTCAGTGCTGACCAGATGGAGCACTGACGTTCTGAACTTACCGGTAGGGACCTTCCAGCGTTTGACGGCGATTCTTCTGCCGCTTTAATTTACAGAATGAATTTCCAGCTCTTGATTTTACTTTCTTTTGTTTACTCCTTACCTAACCCACCTGTAAACTACGTCGCCTCCAACGCAGGATCCTCCTATTGGCTGAACATGAGATAGAAAGCAGCTTATTTATTTATTTTAAGGCATAACCTCCTACATGCTGCCTGGTGGCAGCGCCGCTCCATTAAAACCTTTTCAGGGACAATCTGTCCGACAAAGTTCTTCCAAAATCCAAAATAACGTTGACATACGTGTTTGCATGTCATCCTATTTTATGATATTAAATGCCTTTAAAAGGCCTCATTAGTGTAACAAAGAACTGTGGCGTCCACTGTATTAATCTACCTCAGTAGATAACAATAGAAACCATCAGCACACGTTCATGTGTCTGCACGTCTCCCCCATACCTGTTAGTATAAAGTGCCATTTAAAACACTAGTAAAACAGCTTTTAAATATGCAGATATCTTCACTGAATTAAAGTACTTTACATATACATCTATCTCATTGGTGTTCACACTGATACGTGCACGTCTGGCAGCAGGAAACGATTCTACTACAAATCCTGGTTTAAATGTCATGAACAGGCTAAAACGGGGATGCAGAAAACTTTTTATTAAAACATTTCTCTCCTGCCTCCTCCTCTTCTCCACAGCAGCGTCCTAGCTCCAGGCGGTAAATGCCTCAGTGCCACTGCTGGCCCGGTGGTTTGATGCCACAGCGACCTGCAGTGAACACACATGTTTATATGTACTTTATGGGTACTTTGCAGACTCTTATCTAAAGTGATGTACAATCAGCAACGGCTTAGTCAGCGGTGCCATGGAAACGGGCCGGTTCTCTAACCAGCGGTGTTTCCTCATCAGTTTTCAGATCAAGGACAATTTCGTTTATACCACAGACACCGCAGTGCTTCATCTGGAGGTTCAGCAACAATGAGTAGACATACAGAACCAACAGCATTCATCATTTCTAACACTTATAGCCTAGAGATGTGACGTTCATGAACGAATCGACTCTTTTAAATGAACGATGGGAACCGATTCACAGCTGTGAGCTGTTCATTTGTGAGTCATTCTTTTTATGTACAAATATTTGACACTGCCTTCATCAAATCCAATCAAATCTAACTTTATTCATAAAGCACTTTTTATTACATAAAATTTCAATAACACTCAATGAAATCTTTCACACAGTCACACGCACACACGTATACACACACACGCCAAGCCCACCCCAGCTAAAAATGATTGAATGAATAAATAAATGAATAAATAAGTAAATAAGAAGTAGTACAGTTGAGTAAAATGAAAATAAAAAAACATTTGTGACATCATAGAAGTCTGATGTCCAACATGCTCCATTCATGTGAAGCATCTATGGACAGAGAGATTTGTTCAGAAACAAATACTGTGAGTTCTATTTAAAACATTTACTAGAATTTACACTGACTGCTCAGGTTTATCCTTTTTTAACTATATTCTTGCTATAATTATTTAATCTTGTATAGTAGATTTTATATAGGTACATATTTTGATTGTTTGTCATTCTTATATATTGTGAAATTCTGTAAGATATTGTGAGAACGAGTCTTTTGAATGGCTCTTTGAAAGGAACGGCTCCCTTCAAAGAGCCATAAATCCCATCTCTATTATAGTCTATCTACGTCTGCGAAACTGGCTAAAAACCTGCTAACATTTACGTGTTCTAACTCTACCACAGCCTCCAACATGATCAGATCCATAACTGTCATTAGGGATAGAAGAGATCGGTAGCATGCTGCCGTTTACATTAGAATAATAATCGAATAACTTCATGCTTACATCTGTAGTAAACAGCCTTCGCCTGCACCGGTACCGCTGAGTCGGTGGCTGCCATTATTCAGCTCTGGAAAACTGGTCGAAAGTCCCTCCCCTTCCGCTGCGTCAGCAAGATGGTTTTTACTGAAATTTCTGTGTCAGCGCACTAAGCACTTAAATGTAGTGTTCGAAGTGACAAGATGCGCTGATTGAGACACACCCCGTCTCTAACAGCTTTACCTTGTGCAATTAACTAATACCTTACAGTTCGTATATGTAGTTGATATATTTTCATGGAAATTGTAGGCTCATATTTAAAGTATTTTAACATTTTCATTTTTATAAGAGCTTAATAATAGAAAATTGAATTGATTTATACTGTGGAAGCTTATAAGGTGGGTTTTACTGGGACTAAAAGTCGGTGTTGTGTCGAGGCCAGTTTCCCATCCAGATCCGTTCCCCCTGTGAGAACCATTCTTCCTTCTAAACACAGAGGAGCCATATCTGACTGAATTTCCGTCCACCAGATGTTTGCCCTCCACCACTTATGATCCGGAGGGAACTTCTTCACTGGAGTGTGGTAAGTTTGGAACACAGTAACTGTGTTACCGGATAATACTTCTGTATGTGTTTCATGGTGGTAACATGTATATTGGTATTGTGAAGTAAACAGATTTAGGCAAACTTCGTCAGCGTTCGTGCCGGCTCCCATGCCGGCTCCCAGGTCTGCTCCGGCTCTTCAGCGTCCGACGCCTGCGCCCAGGTCCACCTGCACCAGTTTCTGTCAAACTCTATTCAGTCATACATCCCAGTAACCACTCTCCTGATTGTCCACACCTGTTCCAGCCTGTCAGTCTCAGCATTCCTGATCTTCCACACCTGTGCTCAATCACCTGTCCCGGACTCATTCCTTGGACTTATCCTCACTCCTAGCTCCATGTATCCTGATATTCAGGCAGCTTCACCATATTCCTACCAGTCGTAAGATCATTCACCTGTCACCTGTGTTGGTTAAAGAGTATTAATCCTCCTTTGTCTCTAAGGAGTCCATCTTTAACAGGCGGCTACCGCTATATGTTACGATACACGATTCCAGCGTTTGATGGCAGTAATTCCTACAGAATGTCTCTAAGTAATTAAATTATAAAACTGAACTGTGGGAGCATTTAGGGACTTTTGTTTAATATTTTAAATCCACTTTTAAAGCACATTAGTTCAATGCAAAAACCAGATGAAGGGCCAAACACGGGCTCCTCGGTGCTGCTGCTGGAGCTTCAGGTGAAAAACAACAGTTTTTTTTACATGTTTTGTTTCTGGGAGCTCCACGTTACCTTCAAGCGGCACTGTTTACAAGTTTCATTGACTATTCTATAAGCTCTAAAATATAATCCTAGGAGAGTGGTTTTGAGGACTTTCAAGACTGAATTAATGAGGTTGTTTCTAAAAAAATTAAAACCTTGAATTAAATCCCCACTACTGAACTTTGGCAGATTTTCTTACTACGAAATATTTAACAATGTGTTCAGGTCATTTAGTGACTGCTGAGTAACACCGTTTTTATGATTTTACTGTTTAAAACTTCTGGTTGTTTTTGTATAGATGCCAAAAGCAGCTGAAATGTCTGGTTCCAGCAACAATAACAAACCTCTGTTGGGGGTTTCTGTGAAGTTCTCCATGTTTCTTGTTAGCAGCTCCTTCAGTGTGATGGTGGACAGACATCAGGACATCCGCTCAGTCCTACGGCCACAAGCTTCGCCTCAGACCTGCTTCCAGCCTCGACACTGAGGGCATCGACATACCGGGATGACTTTATGGATCATTTTCTATCAGAANNNCACGAAGGAAACTTAAAACTACAGAAACAAGCTGCACATTTCAACACGGACGCTGGTATGATGCAGGGTTTGCTGTCCGTGGTCACATGACCACCGGGTTGTGATGTAGGTTTGTGCGTTGTTTAGAGTTGTATCTGCTGAAACTCCACCTTCCACAGTAACCAGATCTCTACCACGCCTCACCAGGCTAGCTCAAACAGCTGATCCTTCCTACACTATCAGTGCCTTTATACACCAACACAACTCCTCCCCTCCCCCGCCTCACCTCACGATAATTCCACGCTAATTCTCGCAAATCAATGTCAATTACATACTGATTATGTTTAGTGCCCCTAACCATTTGTCTTGATTTGAAACCCATGTAAGTGTGGAAATCAGCAATTCGTGTATGTGCTGGTGGATATTGAGGGTGCAGGCGGGGGCATTGTGGTGCCAGAGTACAGTAATGTAACTTTAAAGGTCATGTTTGACTGTTTCTGCATCATTAGATATGAAGAGTAGTCCTGATTTACCAGGAAACAGAGAAAGGTCAAGCGTGACCGCTCTCCCTCTCTCCCTCCTCTCAGGTCGTCGCTGTGCTTGGGTTTCATGTCACAATATGAGGACTAAATGGCAGCAGCCGAGGGGCCGCAGCAACACAGTCTGCCGCCAGCACAGCAGGTAGCTTCCTGAATGCTGTCCGCACGTCACAACGCCTTTACTTTGCCATTTAGTCTGCTGTACATGTTGAAATGCACTGACTTATCATGGTCCAGTGAGTCTGAAACTCTGCAGTTTCCTGTTCCTCCTTCCAGGTTTACACGACTCAGTTGGATTTACTGTTTTTTTACAGACCAGCCAGCACTGCTCAGTTATAACAGCATATACCAAAGAGAATAAACATCACGCAGCATCCATAGCTGAATTAAAGTCACTGACAGTGATGAGTCAAAATATTGGAGGGATTTTATTAATCAGTTCATTCTGGATGAACCAGTAACACTGCTGATATGCTGTAGGAGCTACAGAAAGAAGCATGAACGAAATAACAGTTATTTGTGCTTTGATACAAAGAAAAGTCCCAGCTTTGCTAAAATTATCTACACTCCACCAGGATGCTCACATCTGGTTTATTGCGTTGTAGCGTTTGTACTGCTGTGACACTTCTGGGCCACCGTAGGTCAGATTTATGACATTATTTTGGGAAAATGCACCACGACATTCAGATTCCATGTCGCAAAACATTTTCTCTCCTCTCCTGTGCCTTCTTCTTGTTCCTGGTCTGTCTCTCTTCTGGGTCTGTCCGCCATCTCCCTCGGGCTCCTGCAGCTGGAACGTCTGCTCTTCATGGCATCTTCAACTCATCTGGTCATCGCCACGTCACCCCGTCTCACCGACGCAAACAGCTCACAGCCCAGGCTTCTGATGAATTATGTGTTTCTACATGTGTGAGGCTGTCCCTCATGTGCTGGTCATCCTGTGCTGGCTTTCCTCACCAACTGCTTTACCATCCGGCTCATTGTTCTCGCTCACCACCAGCCACCTGCCTGCCCACCTTTCCCGACCTTCATCCGCCTCACTTCCTGCTAACTGATGCTTCTGCTGGTGCTGCTTCCTCTCCTCATGCAACTACCAACACCTTCAGCAATAAACATTAAGCAACCATGAATTAATTGTGTAAAAATGCTTCAAAGACAGGCTAACAAAGGGGAAACAGTTTTAAAGAAAAAAATTATTAAGACTGGAGATAATTTCTTTTTCATTGGACACAAATAACAGACATGAGACTCATTACAGACGAGGCTCACCTGTAATTAGTGTCCAAAGTTTAAACATCTGTAATTTCTCTTCACATTGTTATTACTCAAAGTGGTCCAATTTAAACTGTCTTTCACAGGACATTTTATAAGATAAACTGATGACACAAAACTTCCTCAGCTTCTCGTCTTTAACTTCAGTGCTGCTAAGAAACAAGGCAGAAAGTTTCAGTGGTTCTTCTTTACGAGAACAAACAGTTACCAGCTGTCAAAGCTCAACAACATCGACACAATCCAGAAGGGCCACAACATCTTAGTATGAGGCACAGATAGAGCCTCGGTGGTGCTGAAGCACCTGCCCTCGCCTTTTTATCAGAATTATTATACTGTATGTGGCCCACTATGCTGATGCCATCACACACCCCTTACACACATGTTCACGCGCACATACGCCCGTTTCGTTCCCGTTGTTTCTTTGGCACATTGTAAGCATTTGCATTGCAGCAGCTGGAGTGTCTGAAGTTACCTCCCACCGCTCCACCTGCCACCATTCAGGTAAATTTCGAGGCACCTTTTGCTCCTGAACTCAGCCTGATACCAAACTATTTGTCCCTGTTGTAAATAGCCTGTCTGTCTCATTACAAACGGTCTGTCTGAATTAGCCGACTGTCCGCTCAACAGGCTCGACACCAGCCATGATCGGTGGTAGCTTGTCAGATGTCAGGCTAAGTGGTCGCTACAAACGCGGGTATGTTTGGTTTTTTCTTCCGACGGATTCATAAACCACATCGTACAGCGTTCTCCAGTCGTCCATCTCTAGTCCAAGCAGCATTATTCTAAGCAGTCTATAACACTGTTGGCTTTTATCAACTGCAGCCTAGAAAAGAGAGTTTAAGAAACCAGAAGCTACACCAGCAGCTCAGGGAAGCAGCTCTCTGCTGGCCTGGATGAAGCCTTCAAGCAGCAAGGAGGATGAGGAGGAAGATGATGAAGAAGAAAGGTCAGAGCCAAGACCAGAGTCATGTTAACTGTTTAAGGCCTTTTAATAAATAATAATTCCTTACATTTCTATAGTGCTTTTCTAGACACTCGAAGAGCTTTACAATGGTTGGGGGAACTCAGGTTTTTCTAAATGAACACAAATTCCACAAATTTTATTGAAGCCTGTAAACGTGTCCACAATGTGGTTTGGCAGCCAGATCTGGTACAAGCTTTATTAGCCCAGTACTTTATTCTGTAGTCCCACAAGTAGAAGTTGTTTCCATGTTAGGCCTTACAGATTTTCAGTTACCTTGTATTTATTGTATTTATTGTAGGCTAATAATGAAACGTTGACCATCATAAATAAACAATTTGTCTGCAGAACACAGCTAGTGGTGAGGCATGAAGTCAGACTATGGTGGTTGCAGACTGGTGTTAGTCTTCGTGGTGTAATGCACTGAATCTTGTCACTAAGCAGTTTTACTTAAAGATGCATCACTCTGTTCTCTCTACTGTCCCACAGTAGACCATCTACCAGCATGGAGGATGAGGACGATAGGGAGAGCAGTGTCAGATCAGTACCAGGTTCATGTACAGTAACATGTTTCAAAACATCTGCAAGTACATAAAAGCCTGTAATGTTTTTTTACACTATAATTAAACATAAGTGGTGGTTCCACATGCTCTGCAAAGGACCCTTTGTTTTAAAACTGAGCACCTGCCCCTCAAAATGTCTGTGCACGCCACTGGTATGGGGATTCCTGCGCCACATTTATGTCATGAGTAGAAAGCTGAATAAAACGTATGGATTCATGGAGGGGTTCTAGTCAGCTCCTGGTTTGTTACTGGGATACATTCAACCAGGATCAATCAATTAATCCTTTTATTTTACCCTAATGGTGCAGCATCAATCAATCCAGTAACAGATATACATAAAAAATAAATATGCACAATAAGGGTAAAATATAGATTAAAAAGTGGAAATTAAAGCCAGAGTATATCAAATGTAAAAAGGTTTAAAAACAGCACTGCAGGTTAGCGCTCCTCTCCTCCTGGAGTTTATTACGGCCACAGCTGAAGGTAAAAACAACGTTCGACGTTCAGTCTGAGTGACCTGGATGGAAGACCTGCTGATGGAGAGGATGGGAGCAGTTTCTGTTTGTTGTACAGGTTCCAGCCAGTTATTTCAGAGCAGACATTTCAGAGCCCTGGGCAGACCTAGGACCTGCTGAAGGGATGCTGTATCCGTTCTGGTCCGGGAATGCCTCAGGAGCTCCGGGAGGAGCTGTTAACCAGATCATTCGCCCATTTACTAAGAATGGATGGATGGGTGGATAGACGGGTGAAGTGATGAAAGGATCGTGTAAATAAAAAAAAATTATAACGATAATAAAGAAGGTTTTATGTCAGTGTATCTGACCAGGAAGCTAAAAACAAACAGTAACTGCTTTTCCTTGTTTTGTTGGAGCTGGAGTCTCATGGTAGGTGTTCTCACCTGCAGGAGCCTCAGCTCACCTTTGCTGCTTTGTTTACCAGTAAACTTGCTGGCATTTATGGCAGATCTGCTTTTACATGCTTGTGTCCGGTGGATCAGAATCTTACGACACTTCTTGACGTCTTTGGCAGAATTTCACGCCCTTAGAATAAAACGAATGACAGACTGCAGAGCACATTAAATTGCCACGTTCTTCCTCTGGGATATGAAACGCCGTCAAACCCCAACGGTATGTTTGACATCAGCTGACAGACTGTTCTGTTTGGGGGTATAAAAAGTTCTGTTGAATCATTTTTAATTTGATTATAATTGGCCAGTGCTATAATACTAATGTATGCAAAGACGGACACAATGAACACAAAAACTATAAAATAGCTAAACATTCCATCACCAGCTAATACAGCAAAAGAAAAAAAATACTTTCACATTCAACAGAAAATAGGTTGGATAATTAGAATGACATTTAGCATAGCCAACGGTCTGCATCAGGGTTGTCCAGCTCCGGCGTTGGCTTTTGTTTGGCAGCACATCATTAAATATCAACATGCCATCAGTCTATGGTCTGCAGCCGTGAACTCTGGGCCAAACACATGCTCATCAGCAGTGCTGGGAGAACTGGAGGCGGATAGA
>JBAGKM010000021.1:28476995-28487905 GCA_037177155.1 Melanotaenia catherinae
AAGGTATAAGGAACAAGGACTAATGTTTGTGTGAGATGAGCTTTTTTTTATTAACAAAAAAAAAAAAAAAAAAAAAACAAAAAAAGAAAAACAAGCAAACAATAAAACACTGTAGTAACGGGTCACACTTTGGGCTCTGCTTGCGAAGTAACATCTGCATCACACAGACAAACACAATCACCACCCTGGTACGACCATGACCTCACAGAGATCACTGTGCTTCACGCTCAATGAGCAACGTGTGAGAGCAGTGTTGCGAGCAGGATCTAATAGAAGGCACTTTGTGGTGGACAAGGATCAACCAGAAAGTGACGTGGTGCTCCCTGGGCCAAATGCATACAAAGGGCAATGGATGAACCTCGCACTGGGCTGCTTCGACTTCAAGTATGTGCCCTCGCAGCTCCTCACCTACCAGAGCACTACAGCAACTCCTCAGATCGGGGACGTGTGTGTCAGGCTCCGGGAAGTCGTGGGTCAGTCAGAGGAATATGCAGGGATCGTTGATCTGTACAACATGTACATTGCCAATGGGAGCCCTCTGATTGCGCAGACCCATCTGAATAGCTACACGGGTGCCAAAGAACTGTACATACCGGCCATACCCATTCACACGCTCGTATCCGAGTGGAATGAGTCGCTTCAGCAATTCCGTGATCTAATCAGGACCGATGGGTCAGAAAATGCAAGGACCCAGCGTGACCGCCGCCTTTCTGTTATGGCCAACGTTGCAGAGATAGCTCTCAAGAATATACCCATCCTCAGTAACCATTTGTGGTACGTGCTACACTGTGTGGTATCTAGGCCATGTTTGGTCAAGCACTTTGTACAGTTGATTGGCTCCGTGTCCTCAATCTCGAGTCGTTGTTACCGCACAGGGGTTGTGGAAAACACTACGGTCCCAGGTCGACCTACGACCACACAGGCCTTAAATCTGTACCTCGTAGCCAAATCCCCACCGGCTACGGGGAACGATGTCACCGTGCTGGGACAGGAGGCGGGCGTAACGCTCGGCCTCATCTGGGCTGCTGAGGAAGAGGAACTGTACGACCATTTGCGGAACAGTGGATCATGCTACTATGTCCACATAGGCACAGATGCTGGGAACACCTTTAGGTGCAATGGATTTAGTCAGTGGCGGTACTATAACTACAAGGTGTTCCAAAGGATGACAGTGATCGGGCAAGAGATTGTGTCATCAATCGAGGGCACTACCCTTGCTGGTAACACTAGGGACTCAGCTAGATTGTTAAATCAGAGTTAGAGAGAAAGCGAGACAGACAGAATTCCTCCAAAAACAAATTCTTTCTACCTACCTAAAGGAATCCCAACATAGAGCACAGAATAATTCAGCAGACACGAAATAACGAAACCAAACAACACCAAATATCATGTTACCGAGAAAGTTTCTACCCGACCAGGACTTGATCCTGGTCGCTTCTTTGAATAGAACTATGATGACCGTGAATATTCATCCCCTCTACCTACCCCCCGTTGTCACTTGGCTAAATCTGACCTACGTGGCGGTGCAGCGTGTAAGATGCGCCCTTTATCACGTGCTTAAAATCACTTCGAGTCTATTGGTGTTTGCAATGCTTTTTGCACATCTACTGAGATTGTGGACTTCGCACACGATGGGATGGTTGGGAGCTCTGTGGTCTCTGACAGTGATTCTCGCCATGAGCGCAGGCATCTTTGTGGCCATCCTGAGCTCGGAACGAAGCCGAGATGTTCATGCGATCCCCTCTCAGACCGACGGAGTGCCTTTGCATTGGAAAGTTATCATGTTCATCTTTCTGTTGACTGCTCAAACCTGCACATTGTTATACTACAGTCACCGTAGCAATGCATCGGCTGAGCCCGCCAATCTGCAATCCACATGCTGGAGCTCATACACCTGCGGACCCTCTCGGCTTACGATTCTACGATGGACAGTGTTTGTGTTCGTGTGGATTAACGCGATCGGTTGCATGAGACTGGTGCGATCCAATTGACCTAATGTCTTGCCAATGTATACGCTTGTGTTTTCTCTTCTTTTCCACATTGTTTTATGCTTACGATTTGACAATAGAGAACGCAACTCAGAAGAGCATGTGGCTCGTTGGGTACAAGGCCATCTTCTTGCTCGCTACGTTTAAATCTATAACCTCATTCATTTGCCTGCAACTGTACGAGCTACTCGAGAGAACCAAGCAGCTTCAGTGGTCTGCGCTATCGACAACTGGCAAGAGTGAAGTGCTCGCTTTGTATAGAGAGGAGAGACTTTCTGCATCTCAGAGCATGCACGCGTATCAACGTTGCATGCACAGACGAGAGGTGCCCAACAGCCCCATTGAGCCTCGCGAACCGCTTCCATCTGTTTTCTGGTGTGGTCTCACCAGTGCTTTGATCGTGTACAACACGGCTCATCTTGCTTTCACGCCCTTATCGCACGCAACACCTCTCATTTTCGGTACACCGGCTTTGGTGTTGTACTGGGTTGCTATGAGAATGCTCCAGCTGGTGCTGAGATGAATACCGTCTCAATGAGATAGAGACACTGGACACGGGGACGGGGTGGCAACTGTGGCGAGAATTGAGAAGACTAAGATCTAGAACTCTTCCCCCCCCACCTAAAAAAAAAAAAAGAAATACAAACAAAAAAACAGACAAGAACCTATATAAACAATCATCGCTGGGGACAGGAGCGCAAAGCATGGTGCACCACCCCTATACACATCGCAAGTGCACAGTCGGTTCTGGCAACAAGACCTCTGCGTTACTAGCTAAGCGAGTGGAGCAAGGCATATCTACATTTGTGTGCGCAGTGGTCCTTATTAACATCTGTCTGTGGTTTGTGAGACTGTGCGCGCACAGCGTGTCCTTTCTGGAGTGACTGCGCTGCCTGGGATCCCTCTTCGAAATAATGAGTAACGAGAGGTGGTGGATCAGGATTTTGCTGTCCAACCACTCTGCTGAGAGCAGATGCATGCTACCGTGGTGGCTCGATTTGGGACAACGCTACGATGTGAACGAAAGCTCTACCAAACCGCAGTCCGAGCATCAGTGGTGGTTCTTTGATAAAGCAGCCTCTGCGCCCGCTGCTCCTGAAAGGAGCTCAGATGTAGACGTTGTCACGAATCAGACTACCGGGATGTCAAAGTCGACCTCTTCTACAAGTTCACACGGGAGCCCAAGCGGGGACTTTTCCGAGGACCAGTTTGCTCCTCTGCTTGTCAAAAGAAGGACAAAGCTATCGGCCGGCAACCGCACACAAGCTCAGGACAGAAACAGAAGTGGCACCGTCAAAAAACAGATAAAGCATTTTCCCTGTGAACAGGATGAGACCTACAATTGCAGTCAGTTAAACTTGGAGCCGAACATTCTGCACACTTGGTAGTGTTCTTTTATGTGCACTTGTGTACACGCTCCTATAAACAAGCATGCCAACAATGTGTCCAAAGATGTACTCTGTGTACTCTCTCTGTCTCCACTTATTGTACTATCATACATCTGAGTCAATACTGTATTTTGATACATGTTATCCCACAGTTGTGCTCTGACCGTTGCGAAAATACGTTGTATTTTGTGAAATGGAATAAAACTCGCATACACAAATGTTGTGGCAATTGTCATTTTATTAGGGTTTCCATTTAGTTGTCTATTTCTTACATTGGTCCTATGTTTCTATTGGTCTTGCATTATTCCCCGTAGCTCAGCCACACTCATACCACTGGCACGAGTGATAAAGGACTTTGCTGCGGGCTCAAACGGAGTTCTGTTGTTGACTTAGATGGGGGATTCCCCGGTGGTGACTGATACTATGTTTTACAAGGAGACACTGGAGCCATCTGGTGGCGAGTGCACAAAGGTTAAGTAGAATGGAAGAACCGCTGTCAGAAAAGGGATTACAAACAGATCCCCTACGCACGCAACAATGAAATGACCGTTGCATCCACAAATGTTGTTCCACTCTCGTATATACAAGTTTCTGTTTTGCCTTTGTTCTGTAGTTGTGCTTTCATTTTACGGTTGTGTATATCCTTATCCATTTCCAGTATGCTCAGACACTCTCAGACTATAGGCACCAGTGATAAGGCACTGTGCTGCGGGGCTAAAATGTACTTCCGTTGTTGGCTCAGAGGGGGATTTCCACTGGGGATTTCCACTGGTGACTCATACCGTGTTTTACATCAGGACAATGGGGCCATCTGGTGGTGGGTGCACAACGGTTCAGGTTGCATACACAATGGCTGGTTGTGTCACTGTCATTTATTCCTGTTTTGCCTATATTTGCTTCTGTTTTTTATTCTTTTTAATTTTCTTTTTTTTTATTATTATTATTATTATTATTATTATTATTATTATATGTAGGTAACTAAAAACATACATATTTCACATGGTTTCAGAACAAAAATAACTATTGGTTTTCTGCACTAAGATGCAGGTTTATTATTGATATGTAATACTACGATGTACACGATTATTATTAACCTCTTTGAAAGGGTTTTTCCTAAAATATAACCGAAAAAAGATAGCCGTAATTTCCTTTAATATGTAAAAATGCAACTCTTATACCAGAACATGGTGTGATTTTAATGGCTTATCCCGCATTTAATGACTCAGCCAACTGCCACCTACACATGCAGTTGAGAGCAAACATAAGCCCGTGTCACTAATGGGGGGAAAATATCCCCTGATGTTGTAATCTAGGTCAAACAGAAATGCCTTTCAAGTGGTTCATAAGCTGAATGAAGTTATGATTCTGATTTTAATACTATAAGAAATGCATACATTAAGAGTATGTGTCTATTTCAATCAAGATTAACACCAAAGTCCCCTGAGCAGTCTAGCTGATGGAGGACTTTCTCAATTTAGGCATATCTAATCTCTGATGATGAAAATAAAGATTGATGAGTTATACAGGAGGTGTTATGTCAATAACTCTACACAGATTTGCCTTAAGCTGGAAAATATTTCAGTAAGTTAAAGCGTTTTGAGAGGTAAAATACAACATATGTGCAGTTCCACTCTGCATCCCAATATAGTGGAGTTGGTTTTGCTGTGGGTACAGTGTCAAGCTGTGAAAGTACTCGATGCTCTGTGTATGGATTCAGCAGGGAGTGGATGCAGTTGAGCAGCAGAGAGGAGCTGACACACACCTTTATCACTTGGCTTAAGGAGACTGAGGCTGAGCAGAAGACAGGGCTGGTGATGAATGGGCTGCAGGCCTTGCATCCCTTCTTCCTTTGACAGAGCTGCTGTAATCTGTTACACAGCCACCGTTGCCTCTATTAACTTCTGACATATGCACACCTGCACACTCAGTACCCCTGACCTTCTACTCCTCTGCATTCAGTCCCATTCATTCCGATCCCAAGCCAAGTGAAAGAGAGAGACTGAAGTCAAATATTTTGATGTGTTTGCTAATCGTCTCTTTTGACATTGATGTTTGAAGGCAAATTTCTCCCTCAAGCAAATAAATAGTTATTTTTCTTAAAGCTGTTAAAAGAACACTTTATCTGGAAAGTGATGGCTGCTTAAATTACAGAAAGTTGAATAACACTGTTTTAGTCAACACACCAATTAAACTACAGGGGTTAAGGCTCAAATTATCAGAGCACGGCACAACACCATTTCTTACAATCAAGACTATATGCACTTTGGAAGCAGTCATTGTTTTTATTTAATTGTTTTTTTTCTCTTTCTTCCTATTTTTTCATTAAATTTTTTTGTGTCAAGAAAAAGTCATCATTATAATTGTAATCTATACACTTATCCTCTAATATTTTCAGTTTATTTTAATCCAGGTTAAAGACATACTGTACCTATTCTCTGCTGCATTTCGCTAGTTTTTATTTAGTCAAAAGTCAAAATCTACATCTGGTTCTTTTAAGTTGGAATCATGTTTGTAAAATTGTCTTTCCCCCCACTGGAACTTGCATTTTATCTATTTTATTTTAGCATCTTCCTTCTGTTTTTATTTAATATATTGCATTTCTTTTAATCTTTGTTTTTTTTTAATGCACTTGTATTGCCTCCTGGAACCTGCTGTAATGTTTTATGTAAAGCACTTTGAATTGTCTTGTAAATGAAATGTGCTAAACAAATAAATTTGCCTTGCCTTGCCTAGATCACAGCTTCTGCGTGGGGAGTGGTGACGTCACTTTCAGGCCACCTTTATAAATGAGGTCCCCGGCCTCTCACATCACCTCCAATAACATAATCTAGTGAAAGAGGCATTACAGTTAGTGGTTTGGGGCACTGGAGAGCTCACCTGTTTGAACAGAAGCTGCATACCTTTCCCCTCTCTCTGCACACTTTCCTGCTTAAATCTTAGAAAGAGGAATTATTAACCTGACCTGTCGCCTCTCAGGGAGTTTTTGGAACACGTTTGGTCCATGGCATGCCGGGGGACGTCTCAGGTCTTGATACACACCTGATAAAGTTGATGCTCCTTTGGCTCTGCCTGCGTGATGGTTGACAGGAGGAAAATCACCAGATTTCGTTTAGCTTGATTATGACATCAATCAATAGCTATGTATTGTGTCTGTTGTAAGTCTTTTCCTTTAATGTTCCAGTGAAAGCTGGGTTAGCATGGTATTATAGCAAATCAGCTCCAGTGAGATGAGCTTTACCATGCATGGATGATGTGCTTCTCTCTTTTACATCCAAAAGCCAATTTCCCAGCCTCCATATCTCTGAGCCACACAGACACACAAACCCGAGCCGACGCACAGCTCTCTGCTTACCCAGCTTTCCCTCTCTGATTGCAATTAGTGAATTATGCACTTGGACTTTGGCCAGCTATGTAGGATTAAATTATTCATAAATGTTAATAGGAACTGCCTTTCTCTCTCATTTCTTCAATCCTCCTCCTGGGCCCCAGCTCATATAGCCCGTGCAGGAGAGATAATATTGACCTTTTCATTGGGGCATGTTATTAGGAGCTGCTCTCTATTAAAACAAATGATGACATTGTCTGTAAAGCACAATACAATAAGTCAAAGGGATTACTTTAGTTTCCACATTGCGGGAAGGAGGAGCAAACCCAACACAACTTGGGAAAGTCAAACTAAAATGAGTGAAGTACAGACATGAAAAGTAGACGGTAGCGTCTTACATCTAGCATCACACAGACACTGTGATACTATCATATATTTGCATAGCAGCTGGCAGAGCAAAGCTCCGGTAATTTACTATTAAAGGTAAGAAGTGTAGTTGTTTTTCAATGGCGAATGCATCATTGTTAAAGGAATTATGTCTTGATCTTGAGTAATTAATGGAAACAACAGTGTTTTCTTATCTTTGAACAGTTAATAGAGTGGTTGACAATATTTCTCAGACATTTGTGCCTCCTTTTAATCCAAAATGACAGAAAGGCAACCACACTGTTGGTTGTTTAACGAAATGCTTGTATTCATTTTGAATATACTGATGCTGCATGGTGGCTTTGCTCACACAACATTTAAAAACATGCAGCAGTTCATCGTTCATCGCTCTCTCAGACATGAGGCCGGCTTAAGCTGCTGCTGGTCATTATGCACGGTGAAAAGACCAAACAGCTTCACAGCTCAGTCCATCCAACTGCCAGTCAATCACATGTAAGTCCAACATCCAGCATAGGAGGGCGGTGGGATCCCCCGGCTGCACAGGTGTGAGACTGACAAGTGCAGAAAGGACAAGCTTAAAGCAGGAATTCCTGTCAAGTTGTCCATCTTCCTTCTTCCCACATGGAAAGAACAAATCCTTTTATCAAGGAAAGGCTTATGGAGAAGAAGCTGGGCTGCACAATTTTCTTCATTTGTTTTCTGAAGCAAATCTCTTCAGCTTTCTGTGTTGAAGCAGTGGAATTAGCTGTGTTTACACAGTGGAAGGTGTTTGAGGGTTCAACATTAAAGACGTCACATGATACTCAAACGTAGATGTTTTGTTTCATAACACACACAACTTGACAAATGATAAAAAAAGTTGGAGTGTCTAACAGTGATGATAGGTTGACCAGAAGAAGACCCTGTTCCTGCCTCAGAAATCTAGTGCTTGATTTTTGGTTCTGTTGGATTGCAGTGCTGTTGTTGATACCGTTGGTCAGAATGGGAACCTCTGGTCCAGTTCTGAAGAAGTTTAAATCCCGTCAGATATAAACAGTGTTGGGGTAGTTACTCTAAAAAAGTTCTTCTGTAAACTGTAATGAAATTACTCGTTACTGTATTTGAAAAGTAACGCCACTACTTATTACTTTACCATTTCTTAATTAACCGTGTAGATATGGACAAACATCGCTGCCTGTTTGCAGAGTGTTTACTGTATATTGTAAACAACATGGCTTTAAAACCACAAGAACAACATCCCTGTCTGTGGAAAGAAATGGACACACTTGTCTCATCATCATTTTATCTAGTATTTTTCTAAAACTGGGCGATTCAGTAGTCGACAGGGGGAGCATGTCTCCTAAAATGAACCTGGAACTAGCTTGTTCATTTCTGTCTTACCGGCTGCTGCGCTCCAGGAAATGTTGAAAAAAGTTTAGCTTGTTTAGGCGGGTTGGCTGCTTGTTTAGGTGGGCCAGCTGATTGCTTAGGCGGGTCGGCTGCTTGTTTAGGCAGGTCGGCTGATTGTTTAGGCGGGTCGGCCGCTTGTTTAGGTGGGTCGGCTGTTTGCTTAGGCGGGTCAGCTGATTGTTTAGGCGGGTGGGCCGCTTGTTAAGGCGGGTCGGCTGCTTGTTTAGGAGGGTCGGCTGCTTGTTTAGGTGGGTCGGCTGCTTGTTAAGGCCGGTCGGCTGCTTGTTAAGGTGGGTCGGCTGCTTGTTTAGGAGGGTCGGCTGCTTGTTAAGGTGGGTCAGATGCTTGTTTAGGTGGGTCGGCTACTGAGGGACTCCTTCCACTAACCGGCGAGCAGGATCTTTCACCACAAGTTTGGACTGAAACTGGACTGAATTGAAAACAATGTGAATATTACCACTGACCAAAAGCCCATATCTCCGACTCTCCAGCTTAATTTTTCTTTCTCTTTAGTTGGCGCACAATCAGCTGCATCTCTATGGCAACGTGCCCAGGCAAGCACACACACAGGCAGCAGCATGCGCGCACCACTTAAAACAGATCAGAACTTTACACATAGGCAAACATGGTTTGAGTAAGTAGTAGTCCAGTAAAGTAATTTCGTTAGCAATATTTTAAGTGTAACGCACTACGTTACTTCATTAGCCAGAAAAGTAATATCGTTACTGTAACACGTTGCTTCCAACATTGGATATAAAACAGTAAAAAGATGGCGTCAGTGTGAGTTAGCAGACAACTCTACTTTCTCCACTTAAAACAATTTATTCATCCACTGACTTCACTCCAGCATCAAGCTATCAGTGAATGAATAAAGACTTACTAAAATGCCAAAATCACCAAAACATCTGAGGAAGGACTGCGATGCTTCAGAAGTCAGCAAGGGTGCTACCTTTAGCCTTGACAGTGCTAATGCTAATGGTAATATTAGTCCTCTTTTTAATTACCGAGGCTCTACTAAAAAGTTGAAATGAGTAAATTGGGAAGCTTGAGACTAAGAAGCATGCCTTGGTAAAGCTCACTGATGATATCGTAGCCACCATAGCAGCTCTCGCACTCGAGCATAGGGGGTGCAGTTTCTCCTCCTAGCCTCAAGGTGGCGGCAGGGGTGGTGTCAGCCTGTAAATTCACCAGGTCGGAGTTCTTTTGATGGTTCGCTTCAGTCCAGTAGGTATTTTCTGTTTTATAACAACAATGGTGTGCAGTATGGGTCAGTGTCTTTATTAGCTTGTGGAAGAAAATGAAGAAATAATTTGTGTTATGCACTTATGGGTTTGCGATCTACATACTTTAGGGTTGAAACTGTTGCTCTTTTACATGGGTCAAAGTGAGACTACAAAGGTACGTCAGGTAAGGTAAGGTATGTCATTTATATAGACAATGGTGTATTGCATTTGTTTAAGAACCATGCTAGAAAACCAAGCTCTCCACATCTCTTATTTCAGCTGAACACTGTTATTGTGATCCCCTTGCACAGTAAACTTGATTGTAATGGGACTTAAGAGTTCACAGACTCATGAGACCCCATCATGTGTAGCTCCATCTGCCTGTGGGATGGTCTCATAACTTGCTAGTGTTGACATGGGTCAGCGGATTTCAGAACTTGCCAATAAAAATGATGATATGATAATAATTATAATAAGAAGAAGAAGAATAACAAGGACTTACCATAGGCTTTGTTTCTGGAGTAATTGTAGGTTTGAAACACTTTTTGGGAAGACCAGGGAGAAAGGCATTACAGTAATCTATTCTGTTAGAAATAAAAGCATCAGTATCTCCGTGCTGAGAAGAGGGAGAAATGGATGACTCTGGCAATGTTTTTAAGATATTAAAATCCTGTCTGGAATGTGTGGAATAAAATC
The DNA here is from genome assembly GCA_037177155.1 of Melanotaenia catherinae. Classification (NCBI taxonomy): domain Eukaryota; kingdom Metazoa; phylum Chordata; class Actinopteri; order Atheriniformes; family Melanotaeniidae; genus Melanotaenia; species Melanotaenia catherinae. Next base: position 28,487,392 of record JBAGKM010000021.1, read on the forward strand.
CAGCTCAGAATGAAAAAGGACACCCAGATTTCTCCCACATTGAGAAGGATTAAAATTTGGTCATGGTGGAATGATCTCTTGTTTGTTTCCATTGATTATTAAAACTTCAGTTTTGTCCTGGTTGAGCAGTAAGAAGTTTTATATCTAAAATCCAGTTTAAAAGAACATTAACTGGCTCGAGGTCATCAGGAGACATGGCAATGTAAAGCTGCATATCATCAGCATAGCTGTGGAAACCAATGCTGTGTCTCCTGATGACATCCCCAAGAGATATCATGTATAAATTAAAAAGCAGTGGGCCTAAAATTGGTCCTTGGGGAAGCCCACATTTGATTTTATGCATCTTTGGGAAGCATGTATCCATATTTAGGATGGGTGGATGGATGGATGGATGGATGGATGGATGGATGGATGGATGGATGGATGGATGGATGGATGGAGGGATGGATGGAGGGATGGATGGATGGATGGATGGATGGATGGATGGATGGATGGATGGATGGATGGATGGATG
>JBAGKM010000021.1:28500451-28511805 GCA_037177155.1 Melanotaenia catherinae
GGACATGGTCAGCAACAATACTCAGGTAGGCTGTGCTGGTTAAACCAGGCCACGTTGGTACTAAGGGGCCCAAAGTGCATTTTGGACAGAATGCATCCTTTCTTTGCCTAAATTCATCTAAAAGCTACAATTTCCACCTGTGCATTAAAATGTAGTCAGGTTCCTGTTACTTATCAGCTGAGTGGAAGGGGTGAGGGAACAATAGGGGAAATGCAGGGCTTTTTGTTTAGTTTTTACTCACATGGTGTGTCACTGCGAGAAAGAGGTGAAGCTCCAGAGGATTAATGAGCACAGAGGAGCGCTCTCGGCGTCTCTGGGCTTTGATCAGACCATTATTGAAGTTGTAAACACAGTGGGATAAAATCGGAGTTATTTTAAGTTAAATAGGCTGTTTTCAGATTGTTGGAGCTCGGTGTGTTCTCTCAGTTGAGCTAAGGCAGGATTCACATGAGTCTATTTCAATCTATTTCTGCTTATTGTTGTGCCGCATGGGATGATGCCATGTGCAGCAGGAGAGTTGAGACAGTTGAGGAAAAGCTGAAGATGACTGCCACTCACGAGAAATGAGGCCATAGTTGTCACCCAAACATGAGCCACGCACACACACTGGTCTTTAGACAGCAGTGTGTAGCCGTCCTGATAATCAAAACCTTGCAGTAATTTTACAATATGCTGCAGATAAAAGATGGAGACTTAAATATACAATAAATTCATGGTGTGATGGTAATGGACTGTAATTATACAGCACTTTTCCAGTCATGTTGACTGCTCAATGCAGTTCACATTACGTCACATTCCCCCATTCCCACCTCGATAGGCACATCCGGAGGCAATGTGGGGTTCAGTTTCCTGACTAAGGACACTTCAGGATGGGGTCAAGGGAAGCCTGGAATTAAACCACCGACTTTCCAGTTGGCGCTCTTCTTCCTGAGCTACAGCCACCCAGATATAAGATCAATCCATCTACCAGAGGAACAGATCTACAGCTCTGAGACAAGCAGATTTCCAGCATTGAAGACCCGGAGCAGTTTGACAAATCCATCAACATGATGGTCTGATGGGAAAGCAGGTCTGTGCAAGTCTCGGTCTGTGGAGAGTCCTACTGGATCGCTGGGTGCCATGCAGAATGTAATTTCCACAGACACACAGGGCAACATCGCTCCAATCTACAACCGTTCCACTTGTTGGTTTATTGACATGGGTTCATTTTGTTTGCCGCCAACCATGCTCAATGATTTGAAATCCATTGTTTACGCTTTTAACCTTAGAGAGTTTATAGAGGGCACACACTGCAGGGCTACAGAAGCTGTGGAAATATGATTTATTTATCATTATATTAATGGTTTCTTTCTTTCGTTCAGTCCCATTAATGGTTGGGAGGTACACCTGAAGGGTAAAGACTTAAATCCTGGTATAGGTATTGATATTGACGTGTTACTGGGGAACTGAAGTGGGCATCGACTCAGATTATGGACTTTGGCCAAACCACAATATATTGCTGCAATAAGTCAGAATTTTTAGAAGTGATTTGGAAAAATGTGAGAGAAAACAGTCTGCCAGTCTTTTTGCTAACCACTGTTAAAACTGGTGTATCAGTGATGGAGGAGAAGCTGAGTACAGAGAAGCGATCAGTCAGTCTAGGAGATGGAGCAGAAACAATCTCCTCCACCTGAGTAAACACAGCACTGTTCACATCCTGGGAGAGAAGGTGGAGGTGATGGAGGAATACAAAGACTTCAGCTGGACAACAGACTGGACTGGAAATGCGTCAGTCTGTGAGGCGGGTGATGTGTGTTTCCTGACCTCTTGCTTTATGGTCTGTGTTTAAAAGCCAGCAAGGAAATCGATGTTATAAGAGGGTCCGTCAGCATCCAAACAGCAGGAACAGACTTGGTCTCTATGCCTTCAGCAGAACTTTGGGTGCAGTTTTAACCAGGCAGTAAAAACATGGATTTTATTTCACTCTAATAAACATAAATTCCCCTCAGAGATTAGCCCTGTTTTCCCTTCCCCAGTTTACTAAGCTGTTCTTTCATCTCTCTTGTCATTCAGTTGTGATCCAGACTGAGCTGAATTATTTACAACTTTATAACCACGTCCTGCTGTGTTCAGACTTCATTTAACCTCAGAGTCCAACAGCTCTGATTAGTATTCAAACAGAGAGGTGTCTTTAATTTATCTCCCAGGATGGCCCGCAAGATTTAAAGGTACGAAGGCTGGTGTTCATTTATCCTGATTTACCTTGAACAGAGCAGCAGACTGACAGAGAATCAGTACACTTCAGTCACTTCAAGAAAAGAAAAGTCTGAAGGTGAAAAGCTGCAGAGAAGAAGAAGCTTGTCCTCTGAGCAGATTTTACATCTGCTCCAGTTTTAAATCAGAACTCTAAAGCTTCAGCAAGGGAAAGGCAGTAGTAAATAACCAGCAGCACCACCAAATAATTCTAATTCTCACAGCTTGTTTCAGATCGCCTTAAACTTCCCTCCACAGAAGAAACAAAGGAGGTGTGAAAATGTCATGTTTCATTCTCTGAAGGAGTCACAGATTATAGTGCTGCCAGTGCTCATGATAACATAGGACGTGAAAGTCAGGACGTCTCCACCTGCCAACCATAAGCACACAACTTAGTTATTGCTGTTAACTTAGTTAAAGAGATACTGGTTAATCTACCACCAGTAACTAAAGCAGATGTTTGTGTGGAGCAACAATACATTTTTAAAATATGAACTAAATACACTGAAAACTTAATGTAACCTTTAAAGTTAAAGTTTAGTTATTTTTAAAACATTTATTAACTGTTAATCCACTAGCCTGACTTTTTTTAAATGGACATATATAATATTTATAATGGCTAATATACTTTATATTAAATAAATGATCATTCATTTGACTTTAAAAACTCATCCTCCTGACATGGATCAATCATGCCATGATGTCCCACATCGGATCAGTCTCAGGAGATGATGAGGATGAAGACCTGGGACCCTGACGCTCTTGTCTTCCATGTTCGTGTCTTCAGTGTTGCTCTCTGACGCGTGATGTCAGACAGCCCACCACGCCACCAAAACACGCAGACACGTTTTACAGTCTGTCCTGTAAACATCTCCAACGCTGTCCAGCTAAGGATGAAAGCGTTTTCACTGTCGAGGATGTAACGCAAATCAAAAGGATTATCATTATTTTTATTGTCCGCTGTCTCCACCAGTTTCCTGTTCTTAGCTGGCAGGTGTGTCTTCTGCTGCATCCTGGTCCAGACAACTGCTGCTCTGGATGTTTTCTCTTCTTCAGACCATCTCTGGAAACCCTGGCGATGGTTGTGGGTGGAAATCCCAGTAAATACTCAGACCAACAACCTCGACACATTCAAAGTCTCTGAACCTCATCAGATCTGAGGCTGAATCCATTTGAAACCTTCACTTAGGAAACTAAGCAAACATACAGAAACTACACCAGTATCTCACTGGAAACACATTCATTGTGTCAGTGAAATCTCATAAGATTCAACATCAAAATGTATAAAAATCCATAAGTTTGCTTAAGGCTAACGTCTATGGAAAAGACCATTGGCAAGCTAGTGATTAGCATGCGTGAATGGATGTTACCTCCTCAAATATACAAATGTGCAAATGAACAACCTCTGAAATTGCTCATAAGAGACTTCAGTGAATGCTAACACCAACAGTAAAAAAAAAAAGTATCTGTTGTTTTCCAACCGGTAGACAAGTCATTAACTCCTTAAAAATCCACCAGTATCAAAGATTACACAATTTAACAAACATGCTTTTGTTGTACTTGGATTTGTAACATTTCTACTAAGATGTAGTTTAAAAAAAAAAAAGTACTTTTTTTTTTAACAAAACTTGATTGAAACCTAAAACGTACTCTTCTGAGCTCTCGGTTGCTCATTCGCGACTGTCTGGGAGAAAAGAAGCTGTGAAGGACTCATCACCAGCAGCCTTCGTTTGAGGCCAAATGAAGTGCGGATTTGTTGGGTGAATTTGGAGGCTCCTTCAAATTCTCTGAATTAGGACAGTGCTTGGCATACCACAATGACGTATGCAGCCGACAACTTTACTGCAAGAAATCTGGCAACTAGAGGGCTGCTTAACCAGAAACCACTGTAATATTTCATCATTTTCCAGCAATGGAAAAATGAAGTTCAATAATGAAATTGAAAACTACATCATTTTTACATTTCAGGACATTCAGTTGATTTCTGAAATAATTATGAAGAAACAGGGAGTTCATAATTATCTGCCTGCTGGAATTCATCAAGTAAGAAAGTAGAAATGTGCAGGAAGAAAACCTGACGATGCAGCACAGCGATGCATCGTTGAATACATACAATCGCTGACAAGCTAATTAAATCAAACCACGAGACCAGTGAAGATGCACAGCCCTACTTTCTTCCTCATTCTAACGCTCAGTTTGAACTTCAGCAAGTTGTCTTCACCACATCCACATGACTAGATGCTGCCATGTGATTGGCTGATTAGATATCTGTGTTAACAGGTGGAGGTGATGAAGTGGAGAATCATAATCAAGTACATTTTCTGCACAATTTTGTACATTTGGGAGATGAGTCTCAACACAGCATCTACTTCTGTAGATGCTGTGTTGAATTGAAGGTTTTTCTCTTTGATATGTTTTGTAATTGTTTTTTTTCACCATTTTCTTTCATAAATGTTTATCATGTCATGTTTATTGCAATTCATTTATCCAAACAATCTAAAAGCCATTATGATTGCCTGTTATGACTGATATCTGTGTTTTATTGATACATGAGACAAAGTTAATTTAAAAACATAAATCTACCCTCAGAAAGATACTGTCCACTGTGTTGTCACTTTGAACTGCTCAGATTTGCATTGTTTCCTACTTATATCCCTACTTTAGCCCTCTATCCATCTCTTCTACCACTAACAATGTCTTTATACCTCAGATGACCCTCCTCAGAAAAAAGCCCTGTTGGATGAGGACATGTGACTGAGCCAGTTAGGCTAAATCCAAATCAATTCCCCTCCAGTGGCCATAGAAAAGCACCAAATCGAGTTTATGCTCTGCTAATGCAATCAGCTTGCGGGTGGGGAGAGGATGACTGTGCCATCATGTCTTCCCTAATTTCATTTTCCCAGGCAGACGAGCAGGCCTGCTTGGTAGGGTTGGTTCTGGAGGGATGCCCACAGCCACGAGGCATGACTGGATAAGATAACCAGTCATGCCAGGGCTTTCAGAGGTTTTGCAGCAGAAAACGTTGGCCTAAACGATGGGCTGGACAAACAGTGAAAGAAAGAAATCAGGCGTCACTCAAATTCAGAAAGTGAGAAAAAAAAACAAAGAAACTCAACAGGACAAAAGATGTCGAGATGATGTATATAATGAGTATTTCTGCCTTTAGTTAAACCCTGTAATCCGCTGGAAAATATCCCATTTACCTGTAAAATTAACTTGCGTTTGCTGTGTGTTTAGGCCAGTGGTCTATAAACCCACTGAAAACAACTTCCCTACCTTTGGTTGAATCTGTGCACACAGAGTTCCAGCCTTGCAAAGCAGCAAAGTATGAAGAGTGAGCATTTTGATTATGCTTTAATGAAGACAATCTGCACTTTAAGTCTACGTTTACTATATAACTGTAACCTGAATGTCCACTAGGATCTACGGTGAGGACATCTTGACAAATCGGGGGAAAATAGTCAGGACTAAATGTGTTTGAACTTCCCTAAGACACGATACCACACATGTCAGGGCATCCCAGGAGGGCTTCATAATGAGAATTCGAATAGCCTCAGGATAAGACCTTCAGAGGGTAAGATGCCCGACCAGTAATCCAGCAGGAGAAGCATGCAGGCCACAGGTTGGTAGCACCAACCAACCATAACATGACGAAGACTGACAGGTGAAGCAATCAGCTCATTAACATTCAGTTTTCTGTAGAGAAACGTTGGGTCTACATGTTTATTGGACTTACTTTGACACATAGAACCTTAATGCTGTTACAGAGGAAGGTTTTTCTGTTAAATCCGACCAGTGATAGCATGTTTAGCTGCATGTTATACTTCAGCTGTCTCAGTGGTGTCCAGCCAGCAATGTGGGCTACATGGACAAGTGGCAGAAATCCTGGTCTGATTAGGAGAGACTGCATCTATTCCTCTGAACGGGGCAACTTTAATGTGAAGGAAAATTGATGAATTTGTAAGTTAAACAGCAGGGGGCAGACCAGGGAGAAGAGTTTCAGTCTTGGCCTTTATATCTGTTGTCATCTTTTTTATTGTTGTGTATCAGCCACCTGGTCCTTTTCCTGAGTTTCTTGTTAATAAAATGGAGGGCAGCCACCTGAACCACACAATAACAGCAAACTGTCTCAGTTTATAAAGTAGAGTCTCAGTTAGGAGGTGATCGGTCTGAAGAGGCTGGCTCTTTTATTTCATAGACGTAAATCAGATTAATGGGTGCGCCTGCTCGAGAAGGGTTCACTGTTTGCTCAGCTGAGTGTTTGGACATCTTCTGCTTGTTTTGGACTATTTTTCCTCCTATCTCTTCTAATGCAGGCCGGCATTAGTAGACTTGTGTACTTGAGAGAGGAGTTACTGGCACTGAAAGACTATGTTAAGACGGGTAAATGCCATCTGATTCCACCAGAGCTAAGGTGGAAGTACCAGGGATGCAAAGCTGGTCGTAAACACGAGGCTAGAATGAAGGCTGGAGTCACCAAGCGGAGGGTTTTTAAATCACCTATTCCCTCCGTTCTTATGAAGAATGTTAATGCATTTTCCAACAAGATGGATGAGCCTACAGTGCTAATTAGGAGCCAGCGAAACTACAGCTATGTACCGGATGCTAATGTAGACGTGTCCGGCTTTCCCATCATGTGAGCAGATTGGGATCCCAGTTCCAGCAGGAAGAGCTAAGGTGGGGCCTTACTGTATGCCAACCTAACCATCAGACTGTTAAAACTGATAGCTGTTAGCATTAGATGGCTTCCTGAAGCCAAACTGGGAGCCGGTTCCACAGAGAGGGGTCTGATACCTGAAGGTTCTGCCTCTCATTCCAGGTTTAGAACCTCTAGGGACCACCAATAAACATATTGTCCGAGAGTGAAGCTCTTATGGGAAAATGTGGAACTCCAAGATCTTGAAGATCTTGGTCAGTAAGAGCTTTATGTGTGAGGAGAAAAAATTTAGATTCAAGTCTGGATTTAACAGGAAGCCGATGAAGAGAAGATAAAACCTCATCAGAACCCTCGCTGCAGCATCTTGGATCAGATGGAGACTTTTCAGAGCAATAATCAGGAATTAATCATCCAGTGTGGACGGACCAGTTTTCCTGCATCACCCTGAGACAGGATGCTCCTCAGTCTGGGAATATTTAATGGATCAAATAGGTGAAAGAAGGCAGCTTTTTTGTTTTTAATAAGTATTGTGAATATTTTCAGCTGTATGAGTGTTTATTTAGTGTCATATTGATTCACCGACAGCAGCTGAATTCTCTCACCGTTTCTTTTCTCTTATGACTCGTACACAGCAGCCAGCTTCACTTCCTTGTCCTCTCGGAGCCGCCTCCCTCTCAACTCTTTCCTCATTCATCATGACTGAACATTGTTCTGTTAAGGTGCACATCCACTATTCTAGTTTCTGTTAAATTTCATGCAATAACAATCTAAAATTGCAGTAGCTCAGGATCAAACCATTGACCCTGTCACTTATGATATATTAATTACTAACAAGCTGGATATCAGTAGAACCACGTCTATTTTTTCATGGTGTTGCTAAGGAAATGTTTCACCTCAGGCCCTGTAAGTTAAGTCTTGTGTGGCAGTGGAACTTTTTCATGGCGACATGGTGCATCTCTGTGTGTCTGTGTATGCGAACATTTAGCCTTTTAGCGAGGGAACGCCAGCATATAGCAGATGTCGGTAAAGTGCTCCCTCGGTAGGCAAGCCTGATGAACACAAATGGAAGTGGTTACATCAGTAGGAAAATAGACCACTCGGAGATGTACTGGCACAGTCCATGTGTGCAGAGGGAGAGCAGGTGCATTGACATGAGTCAGGGGGCTGGAGAGCATTTCCTTCCTTGGCCTGAGCTGGTAACTGCTTGGAAAAAACAGCCACCTGAAATTGAAAGAGAATTTATGCTGTATGTGAAAGCTGCTGCTGGTTTGAAGATCATATTTATATGTGCTCTTACTCAACAGCTGACCCTGGACCCAACTGATTCCCACAGGATTTAACGAAGTCTCAGAAATCAGTTGGAGAAAAGCTCAGGGGGCCGCTGACCCTGGGGGGGTTCCAGTCTGCTGCATCTGGGAGGGGTGTGGTGGTGGAGGAGGAGGGGTGGCTGGGGTTGGCAATGGGGGCGGTCCTCTTGCCCACAGGTGGTGTCCCTCATGGGGCGCGGTGGGAGGGTTAAGTGTGATGTGGGTGTGTGAGAGCAAGGTGTTGGTGAGAGGAGGTGGGCTGGCGGGGGTGGCAGATGGAGGTGGATGGAGGGGAGACTATTAGGTGGGGTGGTAAGGAGAAGCTGAGGGAGGGTGTATGGGGTGGGTGAGGGGAGGAGGGCTGGGTGGGTGATGGTGCCCTGGTTCTGGTTCTGTGTGCAGCTGGAACATTGGGGCGAGTGCTGGCCCACACTGGGTGGGTGTCTGGGGGGTCTGGTTCTCCTGTGCATTGTGCAGGCCTACTGCCTTAGGGGGGAGGGAACGGATTCCGGCCTCCGGTGGCCTTGTGCTCCGCCTGAATGGCTGGTGCCCGGCGGCTGGCAATCTTGGCCCGCTGGGGCCTGCGCCCCGCAACCGTTGGGAGCTCTGGCTGGGGCCTCCTCTGCCGCCCTCTGGGTGGGTCTGAGGTGGTCTTCGTGGTGGGGTGGCTTGCGTTCGTTATAGGATTGCTGCTGATGGTCCAGGCCTCTGGGCCGCCCTAGTCTTCCTCTAGCCTCCATATAGGCTAGGATCACACTCATCTCTGATCCCTCCTCATTCCTCATCCTCTCAATGCTGACACAGTCACTGAGGTGTCCAGTGGGTTTATACACTAACCCTAACCCTTGAACCAGAAAACAGAGCAATACCACCCGAAATCATGGGGGCAGTGCTAAGCAGAATAGCTGACATGCAACCAGCGAAAGAAACAAACCAGAGAAGAAGAGGAGGATCAGGAAGGAAACAATAAAAACAAGGACGACTGTAGAAATTGTGCGAGCTTTTGAAGATGCAAGTGTTTAGGGCATGTTGGGGGGTTGGAAACAACTTTATAGCATTAAAGCTGCTAACCGTGACTGAAACTGACATCAGCTCACCGGAGTGAATGCTGAACTCAGCACTGCCCCTAGTGGCTGACTTAACATCCATGGCAACACAAAACATGCATGGAAGTATGAGCACCACAGCATATGGCAACATTTGAAATGGATGTCGCTATTTATGTATGTAGGGAAGCAGACATGGGCCTTAAATGGAGCTCCTGATGATTGTCAGCTTAGGCTAGGTACACACATAAAGATCATCGCACAGGTTTGTCCTGATATTGCCCCTTTTTACATCTTATAAGATTTTCCTATATATCATCCTGTGATATGAGGTGTGTTACGAGCAAATTCGTCACAACAATCGTCTCCGAAATGGGTCGTGCCTGAAAATCGGAAGTTTTGAACATGTTCAATATTAATGACAAAATGACTCCTGAGTCGTGGCTCTGTGGATGGTGACGTGGAACTGAACGTAGCCAATCAGAGAGCGAGCTGACTGGGGAGCCAGTCGGCTATGCTTTTCATCATGTATGTCCTCTTCCATGCTGGGTGTTGTGTTTTCATGGGTCTTTTTTGTTTTTGATATCTCACGTTTGATCATGCGAGATTTCTGGCTTGGAGGACTAGGTTCTAGATTGGTTGTGGGACCTCATCATGGTGTGTGTGTTGCTCTGTGATGAGATTATCAGAGCCACCACACACAGCACCATCAACCCTGCTGAAGGCATGATTTTTTCTCGTCGTTGTGGCAGGCTGTTGTCCCCGAAGATGTTGGTTTTGGAGAACAGACATTTTATTTTCTTGGCTGCGGCGCCGTATATTAGTTTATGTGATGGTGTTAAAAGGGGAGACACACTCACATGTTAAATTAGTAAAAAGGTGTCAGGTGATGTTTAACTGGCAAATTTCAACAGTTTCATAATAAATACAAAACACTGCAACTATAAAATATATTTCATCTTACATGTCAGATTATAGTAAATTATTTTTACAAAAAAAGAAAATAAAATAGGTTTCAGATCATTTGTTTTGTAAACATGTTGTACAGGAAAACTATTCAGTGTCTTTTGGAGCCTTGTGGCTATAATAAATATATTAGGGATAATAACTTTCGTTACATATCAATTTCTGAATGTGAAAATAACGTAGCATTCAGTGTGCACACTATTTATGAGCTAATCACCCAGATCATTTATTATTCATCACACGAGTGCCAGCACTGTAGCTCAGAGGCTAACAGAGAAGGTGTTTCCCTGCCTCTCCTCTTCTTCTCTAAATTGCTGCACATTTTTAAATCAGTGTAATTTCTCAGTGGACTAAAAGATGTCACTGGCTGCTGTCACTACTAGACTGTTTTAGTATCAGCATGTGTGTAATCTCCCAGGGCAGCTCCATCATCTCCGGCTTACTTGTTGCAGCCTCCACAGTCTCAGGGGATGAGGATTTCAGAATACGTCCCAGTATGCTGTCTCTAGTTAAATATCTCAGACAGCTGGCATGTACTTCACAATAACAAATGAAGCATGTGCAGAACCAGATGTCTTTCTTTCTGGACAGCGAATGCAGACTGTAAAAGGATTGAAATATCTAAGTGTTCTGCTCGACTTAAACTGAATTTCAAAGCTCAGGTCAAAGAGTTTGTAAACAAGTCTAAATAAGTATTGCTAATTTCAAGTCCACATTAACTCCATGTCAGCTGAAGCAGCTAAAGTATACACACACTCTGCATCCTGATTAACCAGCTGGTCAGAAGTTACACACATGGACTAAAGTGTTGGTACCCTTCGGTTAATGAAAGAAAAATTCACAATGTTCACAGAAATAACTTGAATCTGACAAAAGTAATAATAAACATAAATTCTGTGAAATTTAACCAATGAAAGTCAGACATTGTTTTTCAAACATGCTTCAACAGAATTATTTAAAAAAAATAAACTCATGAAACAGGCCTGGACAAAAATCCAATTGTTTCCACATGTGGACCTTTGTTTCCACATGTGGACCTTTGTTTCCACATGTGGACCTTTGTTTCCATATGTGGACCTTTGTTTCCACATGTGGACCTTTGTTTCCATATGTGGACCTTTGTTTCCACATGTGGACCTTTGTTTC
>JBAGKM010000021.1:28546504-28561669 GCA_037177155.1 Melanotaenia catherinae
TAAAACTACAGAAACAAGCTGCACATTTCAACACGGACGCTGGTATGATGCAGGGTTTGCTGTCTGTGGTCACATGACCACCGGGTTGTGATGTAGGTTTGTACCTGCCGGTGGGGAGATGAGGATCATTTTACCTTCAGAGCTTCTAACTCTGAACTAATGATCACAATCACTGGTACATAAAATGAGCTGGTGGAGGTCTGCGCTCTCTGAGTGCTACAAGTTTCTGGTTTTTATTATTACCATTTTAACTATGACATGTTAATCTGCATGAAAGTTATTTTAACTTACTGCACAAACAGAGCAGAGGTGGGCTGAGCTGCCGGGAAAAGTTCTTCAGGAGGAATAACAATATTTAAGTGGAAGTGGAAAGTAGTCATACAAAAACATAAGCCTTAATTAGAGTAAAAGCATATTTTGTGAGAAAACTACTCAAGTACTGAGGAACTGCTTATGTCTGATTTATTTTCTAAAAATATAAAACGATGTGCAAATTTTTGTATTTACAAATTATAAAATTAAAAAGTAAATAAAAAAAATGAGAAATTTACAAAATAAATGAAAGCACCAAAAAAAAAGTGAATTAATGAATATATAAATAAAATAAAATAAATTAATTCCGTTTTTGAGAATATAAATCTTGTCATGGTGTTCTGTGTTTCCCACCGACAGCAGACAGGGAATCTTGTCACACTCAGCGGTGGCTTCCAGCTCTCTGGTCAACCATGTCCACCTGTTGGTGCCACCTGCCAATTACTAATCACTGTCTCTATATAACCTGTCCAGTTTCACTCCATCGTTGCCAGATTGTCTTTGCTCCCATGACCGACTCTCCAGCGTTCATCTCCAGACTGGCTCCCTGTTGCCAACTCTGCCTGCTCCTGACCATGCCTCACAGCTCAGCTCTGTAGTCGTCTCTGATTCCCGGTACTGACCTGCCTGTTTCTGACCTTGCTTTTCGTCTCAGCCCTGTTTAATCTCTGGATCTCGTCTGGAAGGACATTTGCATTGAGTCTCACCCGCTTTGAACACTTTTACATCATCCTCACGTTCACTCACCAGTCCTGTCATCTCAGTCAGTCCTGTTGGCCCAGGGGAAAGTGGGAGACTGGGGTTCGATACCAACCCGTACCCACAGCAGTTGCAGACGGAGTTTTCTATTGTAGAGTATTTTACTTGTGTTTATCTTTTTGTTGTTGAGGCAAACCCTCTGATCGAACATATATCAGTCTATGACGCTAAAGGGGATTAACCCATTAAAATCCACATTATCGCACATTCAGCTCATTTGCTAAAGTTAACTTGATTAAAGTCTGATTTGTGGTTAATGGTATTAATCTGAGCGTGTATGTATGGGTATGTATGTGTACATAGACAAGAAGCTTCTTTTTGAAATATGTCTCGTTTGAGTTGGTTTAAAATGAAATATCTACATAAAATGCTTGCAATGGTTGAACAATATGAAATTCTTTAAATGTGTACTATGGTGTAGGACTGTGAAGTTCTGATGGGAAACGAACAGGAAGTGAAAATATTTTAACTTTGGAGAAGGGGTGGGATATAATTTTTACTCTTCGAGCATGAACTTTCTTTTATTCTTTTTGTATTTGGAATTTTCATGGCTGTACATTTGGTTTTGTATGTGCTCGAAATAAACTTACTTAAAAAAAAAAAGATACTTGCCAAGACCTGTTTATGTATCTGGACACTTTGCACCTGCTCTTGTGTACTGCTGTCATGACTGTTTTTCTTTTTTAAATGGCCCCTGGGGACAAACGTTTTATTGAACTGAAACTTATATTTTTACCCTATGGCTAATATGCGTATTAGTCAGGTATGATTAGCTAATGCTCATTTATTTCTCTACACATAGGCCTACGCATGTGAGAAGGATGGCATCTCCCTGACTAATGAAATGGTGATCTTAAATATAACCATCAGTGAAACTGACAGGCCTGTCATCCTTATATATGGACACCAGTCCAACCCATCATAGGCCAGAACTGCTCAGAAGGACCCAGTAGATGTTTTTATTCTGACCAACTTGTCTCTAAAGGTACCAAATCTTTGTGATGTCGTGGCAACACTCAGAACAACAGGTGTGATATGTGAGGAATAAAGTGTGAAATGGGGAGTGAAAGGTACGACAGACCAGAGGAATAAACAACATCTAAAAGACCCTTTAACTTTACCTCACCAGCGTGTGAACTAAAGTCTGACCTCAGGTGTGATAGAAATACATTTACAAGTTGTGTGTGTTTGTATATTAAATCCATGTGTGCGTGTAATCACCAAATCCCATAATGCGCTAAGTTATTGCAATATTTGGCTTGAAGGCATGAACCAGCTTCAGTGCCGCAGCAGACTGATGCCTGGACGATGGACATCAGGAAGCGGTTCAATGAGAACGTGGAGAAAGGAACAGTGTCACAGCAAGAATCAGCCACTTCCAGCAGGTTGGATGGTTTTAGCTAGAGATGGGATCTATGGCTCATTGAAGGGAGTCGGATCTTGAGGAGCCAATCCTTTCAAAGAGCCATTCAAAAGACTGGCTCGTTCTTGCAGTATATCTTACAAAACTTCACAACATAAGAATGACAAACAATCAAAATAGTCAGTGCAAATTCTAGAAAATGTTTTGGATAGAACTTGCAGTATTTGTTTCTGAACAATTCTCTCTGCCCATAGCTTCACATGAATGGAGCGTGTTGGAGTGTGATGAAGGCAGTGTGGAAAATTTAGATTTAAAAAGAATGGCTCACAAATGAACGGCTCACAGCTGTGACTCGGTTCCCATCATTCATTTAAAAGAGCCATTCAAAAGAATCGATTAATTCATGAATGTCGCATCTCTAGTTCCAGCAACGTGACAAGTGCATGTGACCATCTCTGCCTCTTCCTCTGGAGCATCGTCTGCAGCTGGATTAAGTCAGTCCGACTCGTCCTTACTAAGTGCAGCAAGTCCCAGTTCCATGTTAAGTCTGTCCGGTCTCTGTCTGCTGCAGATGTTTCCTGATGTTTTACTGAGATGAAGCTGCACTAAATAAACCAGGACCAGTTTGGTTGAGCTCTAGTTGCCTTTCTCTGAGACCAGCTTATGTAAACATGTGCAGTTTAGCAGCTTCCTAAGCGTTCCACCACGGTTCCTCTGGCTGGAATGTGGAAGTTACCGAGCGTTCCACCACGGTTCCTCTGGCTGGGATGTGGAAGTTACCGAGCGTTCCACCAAGGTTCCTCTGGCTGGAATGTGGAAGTTACCGAGCGTTCCACCACGGTTCCTCTGGCTGGGAGGTGGAAGCTTACCGAACGTTCCACCACGGTTCCTCTGGCTGGAATGTGGAAGTTACCGAGCGTTCCACCACGGTTCCTCTGGCTGGAATGTGGAAGTTACCGAGCGTTCCACCACAGTTCCTCTGGCTGGGAGGTGGAAGCTTACCGAGCGTTCCACCACGGTTCCTCTGGCTGGAATGTGGAAGCTACAGAGCGTTCCACCACGGTTCCTCTGGCTGGGATGTGGAAGCTACCGAGCGTTCCACCACGGTTCCTCTGGCTGGAATGTGGAAGCTACCGAGCGTTCCACCACGGTTCCTCTGGCTGGGATGTGGAATCTGGTAAATGGAGTGAGTGTAACTCTTTACTACCCACCTCTGACCATGGACATGTTTTCTATCAGAATGAGACACTCAGCATGTGGGAAATTTAATTCCAGGGAACATTTCTGGATGTCACATTCATCCAAACTTAGTTTATTTAGTTACAGTAACTCCTAACTAAATCCCAACAGGTAAACAGGTTCATTTGACTTATTTCTGTGCTCAAATGAGTTTGCCAGTGTGTGAATGAGTGATGATTCAATGGTTTGAAATGTTAATAAATGAATTCTGAGCATCCACATTCATTCCATCTGGTTCCGACCTGCAGTTACACATGCAGCTGAAGGTTTAGAGCGAGCCGGAACGTAGGCTTTGCACCAAGATCATTTAGTAAAAATTTCCTGTTCAAGTTTCCCCGTTTTCCACTTAATTCCATGGTCGAGCAGGACGGAGGCACAGCAGGAATCAAATCTGACATTCATCTAGTCTAATTGGAAAAATGGTGTTAATGAGTGAATTCAGAAATGAGTCACTCGGCGTTAATCAGTCAGTGGAGGCTTTCTGCTCTACAGATGAAACACGTTGAAGCTCCTGTCACAGTTAACGTTTGTTTTTCTAAGGAGCATCAGCAGACCTTTCCGCCCATTATCACTGCAGAAGATTCACAATTTATTGCTCACAGATAATTTATAAGAAAAGAAAATGTGGAACTAAAATAAAACTGTTGTACACTGATCTCTACGCAGCACTGAAACTCCTCAGCTGTGGTTCAAAGTAATAAAATAGTGGGAATAATTATTATTCTATTGAATAAATATTTTAAATAAGGTTTTATTACTTTGCATATTTATTTTTTATACCTAATATACATAATTTTATTGCTTTAATTTTTCTTCAGAGACTAATAAAGTATTTTCTATTAATTTCCTTCGTAAATTTAAAAAAATGGTTTAGTGTTAAAGAGTCATTTAATAACCTAAAATTTCTTTAAAAATCATCAGGAGATGAGGTGAGTGTTTAACACAAAAATCTGGAGGTGATGGAAATAGAAGGTGCAACGCACTTGACTAATACTTGGCCAGCGGGCGTGACGCTTTGGGGCCTCTGCTCCATGATAGTTGCTTTCCTCTGCTATCTTCTGGGTGGGTGCCTGGAGACCCCTGTGGTGGACTGCCTGGGTTTCATGTCTGGGTTTCATGTCTGGGCCCTACAGTTATATGTTCATCTGTTGCAGGTGCTATTCATGTTTTTCTTATAGGTGCTCCTGATAATTCTCTACTTTGTTTTCTTACAAAAGGAAACAAATTTGTACTGTAAAGTTTCTTTAGCGGCTGTTTTTTTCTGTTCAGGTTTTGAGTGAACCAATTAAAGTCTGATTTTACCTTCTTTTGTCCCACCTGTCAGGTCTGGCATTAATGTGTAATTACACAGAAAACTAATAAAAATCTTAAGACTAATACTAAAGGATCAAGGGAAGCCTGATATCCACAAATGAGTTGTGGCCTAATGGGTACAGATGTAGCCTTGGGTCTGGAGACCTCGGTTCAAGCTCCTGAACTGCCCACCAAGGTGAACGAATAATAATATTAATCCTGATTGGGAAAATTCGGCTCTGCATTGGACCCATCATGTCCTAGAGATGGGTCTCTGTCAGTGTCACCGGGGGGGTATCCTGACAACAATGTATTTTAGGTGATAGTGGTTGCACACCTTGATGATCAAGTTAAGTCCTAAAAAGCTCTGTGACAGTGAAGCGATCCATCTTCCAGGTCCTCAGTGAAGCAAGACACATAAAAGAAGGGGGCTGTGGGTTTTCATGGCAAAGGTTTCATTCCTCACCTTGGTGGCGAAAAATGCAAATAAAATCCAGATTATAAAAAAGGGTAATGTGTGGGCTTTGCCCCACTCGTGTGGGATGAGAATATCAGTGGGCCTCTTTTTGATTTGTATGTCCAGCAGCGACACTTGAGATGAACAAAGCATGTCTGATGTTACCATGTAATAAAACCTTTACCTGAGAAGGTGGGGCGTCTCACTCCAAAAGATGAAAGAGCATTGGCAGCTTAATGATGCCAGAATGTGGTGGAAAAAAGACCATTATATCTTCCCATCTGTGACAAATCCTGTTAGTAATGTGGCATGTAAGGATGGAAGAGCACGGATGTTCCGTCTAGCAGACATCTTATTCATCTGATTTGAGGATGTAGATCGATGGGAGCATAAAGAAGAGCAATCACCATTAGGTCTACTTAATTCTTCTGCTGCGAGTGTAGTGGGCAAACGTAATCACTCCTAGCTGAAATGTTGGTCACACAAACAGCTAATTATATTTCACTGTATGTATTTAGTTGTTTTGCTCTTCAATTTGATGTCAGCGATACATTAAGCCTGTCACCATATTAGCAACAGTTTCACTTTTTCATTCATCATTGCTTCCTCAGTGTTAACTATTAAGTAAATTTCAGGTCATCAAAATAATTCGGGAAAACGGCTGGAGGGAGCATACGACACTGCTTTATTCTTAGCACCGGGTAACAACACAACACGGCAACACTTCCACTCCAGTTTTAGCTGTATCACTCCGCCTTCTCTCCACTGTTGCAGTAGAACATTATAGTATCAATAGATGTGACACTTCTGTTCACATAGACAAAAATGAATCTCATCTTACAATAGTAACTCTTGAGTAACGGAGTAACTTTTAATCATCACTAATAATAATCAGTAAAGTTTAATCATCAGCAACATTTAATTGTCAGTATCGTCAGTAACGTTTCATCGTCAGTAACATTTAATCATCAGTAACATTTAATCGTCAGTAACATTTAATCATCTGTAACGTTTAATCGTCAGTAACATTTAATCATCTGTAACGATTAATCATCAGTAACATTTAATCGTCAGTAACATTTAATCATCTGTAACGTTTAAACATCAGTGACATTTAATCATCTGTAACGATTATTCATCAGTAACATTTAATTGTCAGTGACATTTAATCATCTGTAACGATTAATCATCAGTAACATTTAATCGTCAGTAACATTTAATCATCTGTAACGTTTAATCATCAGTGACATTTAATCATCTGTAACGATTATTAATCAGTAACATTTAATCGTCAGTGACATTTAGTCATCTGTAACGCTTAATCATCAGTAACATTTAATTGTCACTGAAATTAATCAGTAACGATCAATTATCAGTAACATTTAATCGTCAGTAAAATTTAATCGTCAGTAACGTTTAATTGTCAGTAACATCAGTAACATTTAATCATCAGTAACATTTAATCGTCAGTAACGTTTAATCGTCAGTAATGTTTAATCATCAGTAACGTTTAATCGTCAGTAACATTTAATCATCAGTAATGTTTAATCGTCAGTAACGTTTAATCGTCAGTAACATTTAATCATCAGTAACGTTTAATCATCAGTAACGTTTAATCATCAGTAACATTTAATTGTCAGTTACATTTAATCATCACTAAGAATAAACAGTAATGATTAATCATCAGTAATGATTAATCATAAGTAATATTTAATCATCAGTAACGATTAATCGTCAGTGACATTTAATCGTCAGTTACATTTAATCATCAGTAACGTTTAATCATCAGTGACGTTTAATCATCAGTAACATTTAATTGTCAGTTACATTTAATCATCACTAAGAATAAACATTAATGATTAATCATCAGTAATGATTAATCATCAGTAATATTTAATTATCAGTAACAATTAATCGTCAGTGACATTTAATCGTCAGTTACATTTAATTATCAGTAACATTTAATCATCAGTAACGATTAATAATCAGTAACAATAATCAGTAACAATCATCAGTAACGATTAATCATCAGTAATGTCTCATTGTCTCTAACACTGAATCATCAATAATATTTAATAATCACTAACAATAATCACTAATGATGAATAATCAGTGATGATTAATCAACAGTAATATTTAATAATCAGTAACGATTAATCGTCAGTGACATTTAATCGTCAGTTACATTTAATTTAATACATTTAATTATGTATCATTTTATCATCTGTAACATTCAATCATAAGTAACATTTAATCATCAGTGTCATTTAATCATCGACAACATTTAATCATCAGTAAAATTTAATCGCCACTAACATTTAATCATCAGTAACATTTAGTCATCAGTATCATTTAAATATCAGCAACATTTAATCATCAGTAATGTTTAATCATCAGTAACATCTAATCAACACTAAGAATAATGAGTAATGATTAATCATCAGTAACATTTAATTGTCAGTTACATTTAATCATCACTAAGAATAATCACTAATGTTTAATCCTCTGTAACATTTAATTGTCAGTAACATTTAATCATCACTAAGAATGAACAGTAATGATTAATCATCAGTAATGTTTAATCATCAGTAACACTTAATTGTCAGTTACATTTATTCATCACTAAGAGTGATAAGTAATGATTAATCATCAGTAACATTTAATTATCAGTAACGATTAATCGTCAGTGACGTTTAATTGTCAGTTACATTTAATTTAATACATTTAATTATCAGTAACATTTAATCATCACTAAGAATAATCAGTAATGGTTAATCATCAGTACCAGTTAATCATCAGTAACGATTAATCAACAGTAATGTCGCATTCTCTCAAACATTGAATCATCAATAATGTTTAATCATCACTAAGAATAATCAGTACTGATTAATCATCAGTAACAATTAATCATCGGTATCATTTAATCATCAGTAACATTTAATCATCAGTAATATTTAATCATCAGTAGCGATTAATCATGAGTAACAATTAATCATCAGCAACAATTAATCATCAGTAACGATTAACCATCTGTAATGTCTCATTCTCTCTAACATTGAATCATCAATAATGTTTAATCATCAGTAACATCTACTCATCACTAAGAATAATGAGTAATGTTTAATCCTCAGCAACATTTAATTGTCAGTTACATTCAATCATCACAAAGAATAATAAGTAATGATAAATCATCAGTAACATTTAATCATTAGCATCGTTTAATCATCAGTAACATTTAATCATCAGTAACATTTAATCATCAGTAATATTTAATCATCACTAAGAATAATGAGTAATGATTAATCATCAGTAACATTTAATTGTCAGTTACATTTAATCATCACTAAGAATAAACAGTAATGATTAATCATCAGTAATGTTTAATCATCAGTAACACTTAATTGTCAGTTACATTTAATCATCACTAGGAGTGATAAGTAATGATTAATCATCAGTAATATTTAGTCATCAGTAACGATTAATCGTCAGTGACATTTAATCGTCAGCTACAGTTAATTATCAGTAACATTTCATCATCACTAAGAATAATCACTAATGTTTAATCCTCAGTAACATTTAATTGTCAGTTACATTTAATCATCACTAAGAATAATCAGTAGCGATTATTCATCATTAATGTCGCATTCTCTCTAACATTGAATCATCAATAATGTTTAATCATCACTAAGAATAATCAGTAATGATAAATCATCAGTAACAATTAATCATCAGTATCATTTAATCATCAGTAATATTTAATCATCAGTAACATTTAATCATCAGTATAATTTAGTCATCAGTAACATTTAATCATCAGTAGCGATTAATCATCAGTAATGTTTAATCATCAGCAACAATTAATCATCAGTATAATTTAGTCATCAGTAACATTTAATCATCAGTAGCGATTAATCATCAGTAACAATTAATCATCAGCAACAATTAATCATCAGTAACGATTAATCATCAGTAACAATTAATCATCAGTAACGATTAATCATAATTAATGATTAATTATCAGTAACAATTAATCATCAGTAACAATTAATCATCAGTAACGATTAATCATCAGTAACAATTAATCATCAGTAACAATTAATCATCAGTAATGTCTCATTCTCTCTAACATTGAATTATCATTAATTTTCAATAATCACTATCAATAATCAGTAATGATTAATAATCAGTGACATTAATCATTAGTAACATTTAATCATTAGTTAGTTAGATTACCCCTTACTGGAAAAAAGTAAACACTGTTCATTTTGATGCTTTTACTCCCATCATGGACATGAAAATATGTAGGGATGAGAGGGACATGTCCCTACCATTAAAAAGCTACTCCTGAGTTTTTCCCTACCATTTTCTGTTACACTAACACCTGAGAGATCCATGCTGTCTATCCTCTAAATGCAACTTTGCTTATGTAAGTCTTGCCTTGTGACCTATTTCTGTTGAAATGATTGGCTCTGCCTTTTCATTTCTTGCTAACATAATTGGTTGTCCCCACAGTCACTCTCTGTTGAAAGAGTTAACCTAGCTAGTGGTTAACGGTGGTTGACTTCAGTCAGAACCTCAGGAGACAATTAAGTACAGGAGGACATCAGAAGTTGCTTTAGAGTTGGTGTTGAAGCTTTAGTCTTAAAGAATTTATTTTCTCACCTGCTACTGAGTCATTAATGATAGTGATAATAAAAATGACTCAGCAGAAAACATGCTTCCTTACATCAATGTGTTATTTTCTCAGGTGACATAATCAATGCCTCAGTTCAAAGAGGAGATAATGAGGAATGTGAGCTTTATTTCCTGCTGTAACATGGTCTACATAATGCAAACTGAATCAAAGTCACACTATGCCACACTGAAGCTTTTACCTGACCTTCACATAATATTGTACCAAATAAAAGACATATTTTATTTAGGACGGATCCCTCCAGAAATTTGACAGTTTTGACATATTTTTTAGTTAAAATGAGAAAAATGATTAAATAAAATTTAACATTCTCTGTAACAAACTATGCAATTATAATGATTCAAAATGATCAAATATAATTGTTTTCTAACTTATAACTGCAGGGATGATAATGTACTTTATTTCATTAGATAAAAGAAGAGAGGCAGGAAGAGAGGAAGGAGGAGAAGCAGGAGGAGAGGAAGAAGAGGCAACAACATTCCAGAAATCATTCATTAAAATAGTTCTTTTTCAGACAACAAGAAACTTGTCGTCTGTCTCTGAATAGAATGTTCTGGATTCTAAACATTTATTTCTTTAGATTTTCTCTCCTCTGCCCTCTGTTCAGGACCTGTACTCCCCCAAGACTCGGAGGAGGACAGGGAGCATCATGAAGGCCTCCTCTACTCCTGTCTGGAAAACCAGCTGTGCTCAAACAGACAGAAAGGCTCAAAAAGAGAAGTAGCTAAATCAATACTGCCATCATCAGCCTGAATCAGATGTCTTCCAGCTGCAGGGTTAAAGACGGGGTTTGACATATGTGAACATTAAGAGCGCTTTGATGGAAATGGCTCTGTGTCAATGTGTAATGACAGCAGTAAAACTGGAGTATGAGATCATCTTCTTTACCACAAGGCTTGGAGCTGTTTGCAGACAGCATTCATGAATACATGGTGAATCTCAGTCTTCAGAGAATCAGGGTGAAGTGATGAGTCAGCTGTAGACTCGTAGGTAATACAACATTTACAAAAAGTTCTTCTAAAAACTGTTTCTTTCAAACATGTCTCGTAAAACCGTTTTTGGCTGATCTCTGATAGTTAATCAGCTTATTTTCATACTAATCCTGCTTCTTTGTGATGATGCATGCGATCTATGACAGGAAACTGTACGCAGACTGATTCCAGTCAAGGCTGCAGTAACTACAAACTGAGCTATCAATTATAAAAGTCACAGAAAACGGTCTTTCATTGACTTTCAGGTGACTTTCAGGTACAGTAGGAAGAAGTACAACCCCAATGAAAAAAATTGTTTAAAATATAAATAAAACCAGAGTCTCATCTTTTTATTCCCAGTAGGAGATCACCAACACATCAGATGATGAAACTGAGACGTTTCACCATGTGACAAAAATATGAGCTGATAGTGAATCTGATGCTGCAACACGTCTGGAAAAAGTTGGAACAGGAGCAACAAAAGGCTGGAAAAGTACCTGGTACAAACCAAAAACACCTGGAGGAGCATTGGACAACTAACCAGGTTACCTGGCAACAGGTCAGTAACATGACTGGTATAAAAGGAGCGTTTCACTTATGGGTTGATGGAAATCAATCTGTTTGTATTTATATTTTTGAGAAATATCAAACTTTTTAGGAACTCGGGTGTAAATGCCCAAGTAGGGGAAAAAAGAACACTTTTTGTTTGTTTAGATGGTTTGGGCCTCCACTTCAAAACCAAAGTAACATACTTTTTCTTCAGTTCGAGCTCACTGATGGTGGAGCAGGGTGCCTTCAGGACTACACAGTTTCCTCCAAGCTCCACAGTCCTTTTTTTATATATAAAAATAATAATAAACACATTTTGAAAAATATGTTTCCTCTTATTCTTCTTAGTTTTTACCTCCAAATAAGCTGCAGGCTAGAGACCCTCCTGTATTTGATCGAAAATAAACACATGAATTGGACTGACCGACAGTTATGCTGTTCACACGTGGAGGCTGAAAATGAGAAAAATGAAGCCATCGAGGAACCAGGAAAGGTTTTCTTGTTATAGACACGATTTCAGAGATCTACCAGCTGGTTTTTTCTTCTCCGCAGAAAGCTTCCTTTTCATGGAAAAATGGAGATCCTCTCATGAAGCCCATGAGACCAAATGTACCGACTGCATTCAGACGTGTCAGCGTTCTGTGAAAAGTCTGAGGAACGTCTTCAGGGAGAACAGGGACCTGCTACACTCTGCAGACCAGACAGTGTTTATTATCTACTCTTTACAAATGAAATGAAGTTCGTCTCGCAACTAAATCAAAATGACTGTCTACAGGAACATAGTCAAACTGCATTAAGGCCCATTTCTGCTCCCTTTACGTATGTAGATAGGTACGTTTGATTCGCTCATCACTGCACTCATTCTTCCACGCATCCCTGACGTTGGCATGGTTGTTAGCCAATACATCCACCAGAGGGCAGTGCGGAGTTCTGATAGCAAGTTTATATTCCTATCATAAAGCACTTTGTGGTTTTAATTTGTGAAAGGTGCTATATAAATAAAATTTCCTTCCTTCCTTCCAGTTTAAGACAATAAAAATGTGGTGATGATGGCGATCCTAATGGTGTTCATTCTCAGAGACATAAAAAGTAGACGGTGGTGGTCTGTGTGGCTTTTAAAACATAGACATATATACGTAGAAGCTTCATTACACGCTGGAGCGAGATGCAGCGTCGCCGCCATATTGGATGGGTCTCCGCATTCCAGACTAGCTTCAGAACTATCCGGAGTCCAGACAGCTCTAGCAATTATTTGAACTATTTTAGAAATATTCTTGTGTTCAGTGTTTTTCAGGTCGTAGAGGAGTCACATGGGATGTAGGGCATGTTCTTGTTTTCAAGATCTCAAAGTTCAGTTTTGAAATTGTTACTAATTGATGGATATGAACAATTTATTTGAAGGAAGAAAATGCTGACACTGATTTACACTCTCAAGACACACCTAGTACTTTTATAGCCAGTGTTTGTAGTGCACTTGAATCATTTACCAATCAGGGACTGTGCTGCTGCTCTGTCACCATGTATCGTGTTACATGAGTATTTGTAGAAAAGCCAGTTAACACCTTTCAGTAACTAAAATTACTAGGTGTCTTGTTTTGCAACGATCACATAGATGAGTTGTCATGGAAGCCAACACTTTGTTGATGATTCCTGAAGTTCAGCGTTATGCCTCCACGCTTCAGTCAGGATCACCTGTTCAGTTCTGTCAGGGCATCAGGTAGAACTTCCATTTTTATAATTAGTGTTCTTACGTGGGCTAGATCGGATATCAGTGCCATCTAGGTGAGAAAATTTAGCGATTCTTTTTTTATCCTTATACATCACTGGTTTACAGTGTGTTTTGATGTGATTGACCTCTCAGACTGGACCTCATGAAGTAAGCCACCCCTAACGTAAATAGCACCTCTGACACCAGTATCTAACGTTTTGTACCCGACCTGTGGGGGGGGGGTTTATAGTTGTTACCTTACTTACCTTTCATAGCCTACCTGTGTGGTCAAATTAGTATACACTTTCTATATATGTCTTCAAAGGTAATATTTATTTATACATTAATATTTTACCATGTCATTGTTAAAGAGCGTAATAAAGGTGATTTCAGTGATGAAAGCAGGTGTTTTTATGTAACAGTGACCTAAATCATAACTACATCTCTTCTGTTTCTAACAAACCAAACCATGAGAAAATCGGGGAAAAATTTGTGTTGAGATGATTGTAGTTGGGCATACACCTGAGAAATAAATGCACTGGAGGCACATGGGACACCAAGATGGCAGCCGCATTGATATGTCAGCTCCAATAGGCAGCGTCAATCTACAAGGCGTCTATGTATATTATGTCTATGTTTCAAATATGTCATGGCTTCTTCTTTGTTCCTTTTGTGGGTCTCACATCAGCTATCCTGCTCAACACTGCCCCCCATGGTTTCCAATGGTACTGCTCCGTTTGCTCTGTAAGGATATTTATCCGCAAGGGCCCCGAAAATGTAGCAAATTATGCTTGTAAAGGACACAGAAGACATACTAAATGATCTGTATCCACCTTTAGCGTGGAGCATCAATGGGCCTTTTTTCTGTCTCCATAGAAACCATCTTCTCACACTGACATACCTACAGAGGAAAATAATGTTTGAAACCAAAATAACCCAACATGCATCTTTTAGCTGTGCAGAAGAGAGGGAGATAATCTCAAAACTCCACGTGAACATGCAAATCTGTGCAAAACACTAACGTGATGCAGACTTTATGTTTATGTGTGAAGGTATTTTATGGGTTCACATTTGTGTTTCGATTTAAATAAACTTTACACATCATTTAGTCCGCATTTGTAACCATCATTGAAAATAATATTAAAAATAATGTCATGTTTATTGAGTTGCAGAAGGGGTCTCCATCCTCAACCTTTCTCCTCTTTATAGGTCAGACTGTAAGACTCTGAGCAAACCGGCCTTCATGTACCCTGCAGCCATTCCTCCTAACAGAGCTGTCTCCATCTTACCCACACACTGCGTTAGAAGATCTGAGCAATTTACAATGAACATGAACAGAAATAATTATACTTACATGACAGAACCTAAATTTCCAAACAAGAGTTCTTTTCTAGCTGAACACAAACTAGTCCTCCAGTCTCATCAGAGCCACCCCAAACGGAGCAGTACTGTTTGGAAACCATGGGGGGCAGTGGACGAACCAAAAACAGCAGCAACTGGTCCAGGTCTGCTGACAATCCGTTGGCATGAAGACACAGAGCTGTGGGCCGTAAGCAAGCAGCTGCTAACCGCTGGAAGACCAGCACCGTACAGACTCCAGCCTCCTTCCACACCAACAGAAAACCAGGACAGAACCGCATCCTCAACTTCCAGCCAATCACAGATCCGATCATCATTCAGTCTGATTGACAGGTCAACTATCTATCTATCTGTCTGTCTGTCTATCTGTCTATCTGTCTATCTGTCTATCTATCTATCTATCTATCTGTCTGTCTGTCTGTCTGTCTGTCTGTCTGTCTGTCTGTCTATCTGTCTGTCTGT